>JAEOAD010002853.1:4430000-5107500 GCA_036365145.1 Orientallactaga sibirica
GGTCTGGAATGTGTTTGAGGAAAAGGCAAACTTTGCAGAGTGTGAGGAGATGGGGGGAGATGGTGCTGATTCTGTGGGACATGCAAGGGGGGGGCCGTGCACCAGTTGAGTTAAAAGACTGGCACGTCACTTGCCAGGAGTGATTACACAAACCTGGGAAGCCTGGTTTCTTGCGATGAAAGGTGGGTGGAGCTGCCCTTTGCTGCCCAGGAAACCCAGCGCTGCACTTGACAAATCTCCCGAAGCAGAAGCACTGGCCCCTGGTCTTCTGCCTTCGGCCCTGAGCAGTGGCTCCAGTGTGATTCGCCCTGTGTGGAGAATCCATTCTGGCTATGACTGTGGGTGGGCCGCCATGCCCTCCAGAGCTCCAGAATCCTGGCTCCCCTCCATCTCCACTGGGATGCAGTCTTTTCTTTGTGTTTCAACTTGCTCATAAAATACCGAACTCCAGTGGTGTGATCATGTCTAGCTGGCATTCCGTGAGAGCGGGTCAGCTGGCTCTTTTCCCTATGTGTACTGGGATCTCCTCCTGTGCTCTAAAGCGGAGTCCCTTCTCCCATCCACAAGACATCCAGGCCAATCTGGACATCAAAATGCGCAAATCAACAACACAAGTAGGTAAACTGAGTCCGGAGCCTCCTTTGCCAAGATTTTCCAAGAGCTAGATCTTTGCCTGCTCAGTCACTGGAATCTTTTTTTTTTTTTTTTTTTTTCCCCCAGACAGGTTTTCCATGTTCCTTAAATACTCAAAGCTTTCTGGAAAGAGGGGCCCTCAAAGTGACAACTGCTTTGTGAGAAGAGGGTGCTTTGTTCTTAAGGTGGCATTTTAGAAATGACCAGAATCAAGATCAAGGTCAAGAAGATAAAGCCATGCCCTTTCTTGGGCATGTTTTCTGCATAGTTCTTTTATTTATTTATTTATTTTGAACAAAAGGAGTTGTATAGGGGAAATTATGTTACCTATGTATTCCCTACGGACTCACAGGCAGTAGGAGGTGGTAAAAACTGGCCATGACTCTTACAAAGGCCACATGTAGTCCTGGCTGCTCACTCTATAGCTGGCAGCCTCCTCTTCCTCAAGGACTTCGTGTGTCCCTCCTAATGCCTACTGTCCTTGCCCACCTCCAATATGAGGCTCCAAACTCAAGAATGCCAAGTTGCTGGCTTGCTGGGTTGAGTGCAGGTGCCTGCTTGCTATTGTTTTCAGGTGAATTCTAGCTGCTTTTACTGTTGCATTATGGATGGATGTCAGAGAAAGAGGGAAAGACTCTGGGACACTTGCAGAATTTCATATCCAAGTGAGGAAATAAGCACTGGCTTTTTATTTATTTACTTATTTGAGAGAGGCAGAAGGAGAGAGAGAGAGAGAGAGAAAATGGGTGTGCCAAGGCCTCCAGCTACTGCAAACGAACCCCAGACGCATGCACCACTCTGTGCATCTGGCTTACGTGGGTCCTGGGGAATTGAACCTGGGTCCTTAGGCCTCACAGGCAAGTGCCTTAACTGCTAAGCCATCTCTCCAGCCCAAGCATCAACTTTCTCTGAGAATATACAGAGACCAAATGGGGTGAAGGCTTGGTGTTAGGAAAGCACTTTGAGATAGAGCTTGTGTGTCCACCCTTGGCCTCTGCCCAGCACACTGCATGCGTGTATGAAATTCTCAGCTAATTTCCAGTGGGATCTGACATCAGCGAGGGGCCTAGGAAATTGCCACCCTGTTTGTTGGGGCTTGAGAAAAGTCTATTCTGTGTTCTCTTCCTGTTTTATAATAAAAGTACAGATAATACGTGCTGAAAGAGAACCTTTCTTTCCACCCCGAGAATTCTCTCAGAATGGAAGACTCTCCCACATTGTACTTAATCTCCCCTCTTCCTAAAGAAATATGGATAACTAAGCTAGTGATACCTTGATAGTATGGACTTCCTGACGCCACGTTCACCAGTCTGTAACTGGGCTGACATCAGTCACCATCTCCTCATAGTAGGTCATTGAGACCTTGCCAAAGTCAAGCCCAGCACGGCTGACTGCGAGGAGGGTACCCGTCCTTACCTGGGCTCACCCTCACCCATGCTACACTTTCCAGGTACAAGCTTTGTTCAAGTGAACTGTATTTACATTCAGTTCTGTGTCTTTATATGCAGTTCACGTACCCATCTGTCAATTTCAAGAAATATTTTCATCACCAATACAAATTTGGGTTTAAATATTGTTTCCTAGATGCAAATGGCTATGTACAACATTCAGCACAAGGAGCTCGTCAAACTCTGGTCAATTATTTCCCCTTGTACCTAACGCTTTTCTTTCTTTCATTCCTTCCTATTTTGAGGTGGGGGTCTTGCTACATCGCGCAGGCTACGTGGAGCTCAGGATCCACTTTCCTCTGCCTCCAAAGTGCTGGAATTACAGCACCACCATGTGCACGTCTGTTTTTTTCTTGTAGTCCACAAATTTGAGTATTTCCTTGACACTCACTGGTAAACATTGTCTTAGAAATGTCTCACAGACCCTGCTGGGCTTTCTTAAATACTGCTTGCATATTTATAGCACTTATGTCATTGTCATTCTAAAGAGCGGGGCTGGGGGTGGTTTCAATGGGTCTCCAACATCAGTAATACTTGCTGGTCATTTTAGAGACTTTTCCAGGAGCTTTACGGATTTTGAAGTGACAGCTAGAATCGTCACCCTGTGTGGCACGATTCCTGCTGAGCCATGGCCTATGACACGTGGGACAGGTAGACCAGCTGCCTGACCTCCCGACATCATAGTTGCTCATATACATCCTGCACAGGGTCTTTGGGGAGGCTTGGGCTGTCTTCCTGGGGACACTGTGTGCATGTGTGTGCACGCCTGTGTATGTGCCGGGCACATACACAGGCAAAGGCGTGGGAGTTATAAAGATGGTTCATCCAACAGGATAGTCTATGACTGGCTGAGTACTGGAGAATGGTCTGAGTCAATAGCCAGGACCATCACAGGGCCATCGGCGAGACCTGCTGGCATTGCTCAAGGCTGACCACTCAGATTGAGCCTCAGGCTTTGGACAGGCCTGAGGGCTGCACTTGGAGCCTCCTGCCTGGCTCTCTGAGATCCTGCTTGGAGAGTGCTTGCCCTGGGCTGCACATTTCACAAGCTTGCTCCCCCTCTTCCGCTCACCTTGTTCCCATGTGGGTGAATGACATGGGCTTGTTTACACAGGGCATTCCTGGTCTTAGCACTGAAGTTCCCCAGACTAGGAAACCCTCGGGTCTCTGACAAACTGAAGCACGTGGTGGCTCTCCCACCACAAGGTTTTGCTCTGGATTCCTCTGATGAAAGGCAAGGCTTCAAGTGCCAGCCGCGCCTTGCTGAGCTTGCTCTGTAGCGGCCAGTGTTCTGCTCACTTGCTGGGTCACATCTCCTTCCTATCTCAGGTAATAAGCCACTCAAAGCTAGTTCTGTCCCCTCTCTTGGATCCTATTTATGAGAGAACAGGACAAAAATGTGGAGAAACAACTGGGGTATCAGAGGCCATTTGAAGTGGAAGATTAGAAAGCATTTAGGACTAAACTGAGAGAGGGGGTAGAGAGAGAGGGAGGGAGAGACAGAGAGATGTGGAGATTAGGTTTAAAAGTGCATAGCTGAGATAAGAGTTTCATCCGTCATCCCTCATGAGAAATAAGGGCGCTGCACGGGATCCCTTTCAACAGAATGGCAGCTTGTCTCCTTTGTGAGAGAGGATCCTAAATCCTGGCATAGCGGGTATCGCATTCCCAGAGCAGGGTTTGTCCGTGAAGAGGAGCCTGGGGTCGTGGGGGCGAGGAGGGAAGGGTTTGTGCTCGTCCTCCTGAAAAGCCTCTTGGAGAGAAGCCAGCCAGAGCCGCCCTCCCGAGCAAGGGCGAGAAAGCAAAGGAACAGAAGTAAAGTGCGCTCTTAGCCATGGAGACAGACTCTTGTTCCACTTATTAGAACTTAAAAAAAAAGCCTTTAAATTCCCCTTGGAGGAAAAAGAATCTCTTAAAGGTTAGCATAAAACTATTGGAGAGCAAACAATATAGATCATATAACTGAGAGATACAGACCCCAAAGACACTTCTCAAAAAAGAAAACAAAATCCTAACGCACAGTATTTACCAATATTTAAATAATCCAGTTGAAACCTTTTTTTTTCATGAAAAAATACACCCTAGTTGGCTGCCTACGCTGAGAGGAGTGGAAATGGTGGAGTTGGGGGAGAGGACTCAAGGTCCATTCAGCTAGAGCTTTGCAAGATTCATATATACAGCACCAGATCCTAGGAATTCAGCTCCCCTTGAGTCAGTACATTTGGTGAGAAATGAACACTTCAGAATTGCAGTATAAAATATGGCCATAAAAAACTTCGATCTTCCAGTCCTTTGCAGGCGTACCATGCAGGGTGGGGTCTCTGATGCTGGAGCAGCTCAGGCCCAGGACTCCCCTTCCCGGGCCCCGCCCCCTGGGTCCCACCTCCAGTGCTGGTCACTTGCTTCCAGTGTGCACTGTTGTCACAGTGGTGGGCCTGGGTCTCCGCTCAGCTCCGACTCCTGAGACCCCCGACGAAGAAGACATGAAACTACAGAGCGTGGAAGGGGCCAGGCCTGCAGGAGAACAGCAGACACAAGGTTCAGAGCAGACTCACTCTCCCCCTTCCCACCAAGAGGGTCAGGTGTACTGGCTGTGGGCATCAAACTTTTACCCAGTGGTTAGGCAGGCCTTCTCCCACTGAGCTACACCCTGCAGCTCCAGACTCTTTGTTTACCAGTCTGTGGGGGAAAACTTTGTGATGTGTTCAAATGCTTTCTTCTCAGACCCAACTCTCTTCTCCTCTCTTCATTACAACTACTTTATGTTTGGAAAGGACATGGTTTGGTCACCGTGCCATTTTGATCCTGTTCTTTCATAAACAGGTGAGACCCCATGTACTGAGCACTCATTACAGACTATACATCATGTACACGTATGAAAACTGTCCATAAAAAGTTTACAAAAGCAGAAGAAAGAATCTGATACCTCTTTCTGTCCTAGTTAGTATTGTACAGAAGCATTTTGTGACACAGGTCACTTTGAAACGAGGATGTTCATGCAGTTCTCTGGGAACCCAGCAGAACCCTTGACTTCCTGTCAGGCAGCACTAAAACACACAGGCAGATGTGTGGGCCTTTGTCATGGTGAGAGGATCATGGGGGTCCTAACTTCCTCCGAGTTGAATGGATACTTGGAAGTCAGGGGCTAGCTGGAGGAAGTAGCTACTGGGAGATATGCCTGGCCTTTCCTTTCTTTCTCAGTGCTTCTTGGCTGCCATGATGTAAGCAGCTTTGTTTCCCCACATCCTTCCTTCAGGACGTTCCATTTCACCACAGGCTCACACCCATGGGGCTGCGTGACTGTAGACAGAAATACTGAAACTGTGAGCCAAAATAAATCTTACTTCTTTTAAGACGTTTCTCTGAGGTAGTTTGTTATAACAACAGAAAACTGACTCACATAGCCTGGGAAGGCCCCAGTGTGGAATGTATCAGCTGCTGTGTGGCTTCAGCAATGAGTAGACCCCACCCATTCTGTCTATGTGGACACAGGAGAGCCAGACACCAGGTTATTGACAGGAGCTTTGCTAGCAATGCTGTTTCACGACTCTTTAAAGAAACTGGTGGTGTGTTCTTCGGTCAGTAGCTTGGGAAGGATCAATACTGAGACATGTGAATGTGATCTCCAGGGGTGCACAACTGTGTCAAAGAAATTCATGTAGATGAGCTGGGAAATTTTAAGGACCGAATGGTTCCTAATGAGACACAGATGACTCTTTTCTTTATATGGTGCTAGGGCTCAAGGTCAGGGCCTTGTAAGTTTGCTTCATACTGGGCAAGAGCTCTACCACTGAGCTACCTACCCCCAGCCTTTGCTTTTTGAAGACAGAGTTTTGCTAGCCAGGCTGGCCTTGAACTTGGCCATCTTTCACCTTGCAAGTGCTGGTATTACAGGTGTGTGCCACCACACTGAGCAACTGTCTAAGCTAAATAGGGAAAAGCATGCTGCTCAGTGGTTAAGGAGATGAGGCTTCATAGAGATGACCAAGGCAATTGCTTTGAACTAGAGAAGAGCTGCTGGAATGGCCTCATATGATACTAAGATAAATATAAATACAGGGGTGCTCTGTCTTTCTCTTCTCTCTCTCTCTGCTTGCAAATAAATAAAATAAAATAAAATAAAATAAAACCTTTAAGGGCTGGAGAGATGTTGTAGTGGTTAAGGCGTTTGCCTGCAAAGCCAAAGGACCCAGGTTTGATTCCCTAGGTCCCATGTAAGCCAGATGCACAAGGGGCATGTGCGTCTGGAGTTTGTTTGCAGTGGCTAAAGGCCCTGGCATGCCTATTCTCTCTGTGTCTGTCTCTCTCTCTCTGCTTGCAAATAAATAAATAAAATAAAAATATACAGGGGTGTAGGAGAGAGAAATAAAATTTAAGTGTGCTGCCTTCCAGGGTCTCATTGTCTATACAAACACAGGGGACGATGAAATACTATGACTGTTACTTTCGTTGCAAAGCCAAAGCACTTCACACAAATAAAGTGAAATTATCACCCTTCTCATCAAAACACAGACATTAGTTATGAGGGTTCTGCCATTCCCTCCTCCGTCCACACAGTGATGCACAACGAGAGGCAAGTTAGCATGGAAGGAGACAGGCCACAAAGTTCCTGGGGCCCTGTGCTTGACTATGTGGACTGTGAGCCCCAGAGAGAGACAGAGAGAGAAAGAGAGAGAAAGAGGGAGAAGGAGACAGATAGAGATGGGCGCGCCAGTAGCCTCTCAGCTGCTGCTGAACGAACTCCAGATGCATGCGCCCCCTTGTGGGCAAGTACAGCATTGCACCCTTGCGTCACTTTGCATCTGGCTAAACGTGGGACCTGGAGATTGGAACCGGGTTATTAGGCTTAGCAGGCAGGTGCCTTAACTGCTAAGCCATCTCTCCAGCCCCCAGAATTCTTATCTATAAATGGGAACAATAGTATGGAGGGTGGGAATTAAATACATGAGCATGGTGAAGAAGAGACCCTCGGGGAGTTGTGACCATTAAATGGGATAAAGCATTGGAAGTCCTGGTGCAGCAAAGGCTAGCTCCCCCTGCCCGCCTCCACTAATCTCAGCTCCCCACCAAACAATTCTGGTTTTGCTACATACGCACAGTCTTTTTGGCTGGCCAAACTGAGGCTGCTCGAGACACCTGCATTTGAACTGTCCAGGCTGCTGCCGAGATGTAGCCTTCGCATATGCCTCACAACGGCTGTGGCATTGAACGCTTGCTGAAATTTAAGAAAGAACAAAGAAGTTCCCAGCCAGTCAGAAAAAGCTCTCACTGCTTTGTTTTATTCACCTCATTACCCCAACCACAGTAAACTTCTTAGAATACACTTAGGGTACATTAGGAAGAAACCTTATATTGCTTCTTCTTCCAAAAATGTGCAAATTTATTTATATCCCTTCGTCATCAAAACGTATGTTGGAGATTTAAAAAACAGCTTGTTTCTAATATCATAAACCTATAGATCAATTACAAAACAACAGTCTACATAATTTAAGAGAAGTGACTTTTAGAATAAAAACATATTTCGATAATATATCTTAACATGTGATGTTTAAAATTAGGATCTATTCTGGGGAAGGAGGTGTACTGGAGGTTGAACCTTGAGCCCCACACATGCTAGAGAAATGTTCTACCACTGAGCTACACCCCCAGCTTTCCTTGACTGTTTTCCAGGAAGACTCCTTCCGAGTCTCGGTAGCTTTCCTAAGCTGGACTTGAACTTACTCTATAGCCTAGGAAGCCTTGTATTCCCAGAGCAGACAGAATTATAGGCCTGCACCATCAGGGTACACCTCTGCCCGAAGTAAACAGCATTTCCTCTAATCCTGAGGCAGATGAGTGGAATTAATTATCTCTAATTGTCTCACTGTTGGTGCTCATGGCAGGACAGTTAACTCAATAGCAGTGATTCGAACACACTGGTAATCAATGAGTAGAGGACTGTGAAATCTCCCTGGGTTAAATCCATCAAACTTTTGCCAAAAAAAATGATTGATGGGTTCAACTTAGTTCATGCATTTTCTTTTCTTCATATCACTTTAATAAAAGATCACTGTTTAAAGTGCCAGCAAAAGCTGGGCATGGTGGTGCACGCCTTTAATCCCAGCACTCGGGAGGCAGAGGTAGGAAGAGCGCCATGATCAAGGCCACTCTGAGACTACATAGTGAATTCCAGGTCAGCCTGAGCTAGAATGAGACCCTACTTGGAAAAACCAAAATAATAATAATAATAATGATCATAAAAAGTGCTAGCAAAGTGAAGGGAGAGAAAAGTGTACTTGATTGCTTAAGGAACCACAAATGGTAAATACCTTTGTTGCACGTAGTATAAGTGCTGACTTTGAAGCACAGAGGGCAAGCATTAACCCCTCCCATACCTGATCCTCCTCACACATCTTAATCAGGAGTCAGTTAAAATGAGCAAAGTGTGAGGTTCTGGGGATTTCTGCTCAAACCCTGATGACAGTCCTCTTTAGGAATATGATGCGCTCATATGAGAGAGCGAATTTCATGAGAGTAGTTAAAAGTTCCTGGACGTTGGACAAACTCACGACTTACTCTCCATTTGCTTTTTGCAAAATTCTTCCGGATCTGGGCGCTGACGGACTCGTGAATGTTTTTGTTGAGGGCTGTGTCACCAGCGATCCTGAAATACAGGTCAAGAGACTTCTCACATAGATTGCAAATAGCATTGGCAAGAGGGGGCGCTGTGGCTTTTCCAGGAAACCCCCCTCCTCAGAGAAACCGAGGCTGGCTAGAGGGTGGCTGGTTGCTGTGCCTCTAGGCTGTTCAAGCTTCCCAGATGCCTTGCTCCTAAGCCCACACGTGCCACCGCCATCACCCTAAAATTCTACCCCATCTTCTGCACTCTGCTCCAAGACCTGCCAGCACCCTCTTTATCAGTTATGACCTGACCTGCCTGTCAATGGATTTCCTCTTTTCACCCTCACTCCTGCAACACCAGGAGCCGTGAGCGTGGGACAATCCATGTTCTTCCTGCTTCCTCCTTCCACGCCAGCATAATACCAGCAGGGCTTCACCTCCAAGCTCTTGCATTTGTTCTGTGACTAGTCTGACCCCACATCCTTCCCTGGGCCTGGCTTCCAGTTTCCTTAGAGCCAAGGCCCCTACGCACTGCTGTCCCCAGAACCTGGACACATCCTGGTCTTCCCGGCTCCCTCCTGGCTCCAGCCAAGCTGAACTCGGTGATAGCATTCTATTCCCTCGTCCGTGCTCCACCAGAGGATTCGCTGCCTCAGCTCAGCCCTGATGGGCTCATGCTCCACCCCTGCATTTCTGAGAAAGCTCTCAGAACTTGGAAGATTACGTTCACAGCCACGGGCAGTGTTTACTATAGTTCTTGCTTGTTCCTGAGCCCTCTTCCTTAGCAGGGAAGAACTGAGGGTTTCTCTGATCTCTTCTGAGTTCCCCTCATCCTACTCCGTTCTCTCTTCTCTGTCTTCCTTCTCTCCCTCCTTCTGTGGTCTATCTTCCCTTCTTACCCATGTTACAAACTCCAGTCTTAGTAATACCCTGGAAGACATGCACAATCCAACCCGTTCTTCACTGAGACATATTTTCTCTTCCACACCATCCCCTTCCCGTAAATCCAGTAGCTCTCTTTTCCTTCCCTCTAGGCCAGGAAAACAACACTTAGCTTTCAACTCGAAGCTTTCCCAGGCTTCGATGGAGGCTGCTATTTTCCTTTCCTGGTTTAAGTACCAAACCATTCAATTCTAGGTGAATATCTGTTGTCTACGAAAGAATTTACGGAATCTTGGCAAAGTTGTGAAGCAGCTTCCAGAGCTACAGATCACCCTTCCTGGCCAGAGGGAACAGGTACAGGAGGAAAGTGTCACTTGTTGTGGACACACAACAGGCTGGCCACTGCAGACTCCAACTGCTTTGGGAGATCAAAAGGAACAAGCCCAGGGCTTATTCAAACAGGGACTCATCCACTCGGAAAGGAAAACCTGGATGAGGGACCAGCCATGAGTCTGTGCCAGGATGGCCCACATTTAGAATCCAATCTGATGTTCCCAGCTAAGAGCAACTCTCCCTTATGCTCAGATATATTTTTCTCTCTTCCCAGGAGGGATGAAACACCCAGCCAAGAGGATGCTGGGAGATTAGCTGAAGTGAGCCAAGTTTCCATTTTCAACAGCTGCCAGTCGTACCCCCTTCCCCAGGCACACATCAGTGAAACAGAAAGAGCACATCGGAGGGGGCAAATGGGAAATGCGAGGAATGAGCAGGTTAGAGGAACTGAGCTCTTTTCCTTCATGGGAGTGCTTCCTCCTAGGCTTTTTGTTTTGTTTTGTTTTTCCTTCAAGGTAGGGTCTCATTCTAGCTCAAGGCAGACCTGGAATTTACTATGTAATCTCTGGGCGGCCTCTAATTCTCCTCAATCCTTCTACCTCTGCCTCCCAAGTGCTGGGATTAAAGGCGTGTGCCACCACGCCTGGCTCTATGCCATTTTTTAATTATTTATTTTTATATGTCTGTATGTGTGTTCATATGCATGCGGGTGCCCGCAGACGGAGGCCAGAGGTCAATGGTGGATGTTTTCCTATGACTTCACTTTATTATCTGGGTACAGAGTCTCTCTCTGAACCCAGGCAACTCACCTATTTGGCTCGACAAGTGAGCCACCAAATCCTAGGGATCCTCCTGTCTCTCTTCCCGGCGCTGGGATTACAGAGAAGGAGCTGAACGCAGGCCCTTGTGCTTGTGTGGTACGCACTTTGCCCTCCATCATTTTCAGCAGCTACATGCTCAGGGAAGAGGCCAGTTCCCCGGTGTCAGGGGCAAGCTCTTTATTGTAAATAACTGGGCCCAGATGTAAGAAGCTGAGCGCTGTAGACCGGAGCTGGGCTCCGAATCAAACAACCTGATGGGGCAGCTCAGAGGACACTCTGGGACTGGCGTTCTCCTGCCTGTCAACAGCCTGGTCCCGGACACCTTGATGCGGGGGCTGCTGCCTGGGCACTGCTTCCTGCGCCTTCTTGGTGGGTTATGGCGGGCCAAGGTTTAAGGAAAAAGTTAACTCTGAGTTACTTGAGGAATGTGCCATAGCTGGGTCAGAGTCAAGTTGGCAGCAGGAGGCCCAGCAGCGCTGTTAGACAGTCTTCCGGGCGTCTGAAGGACGAGGGCACTTCTGCATTGTACTGGAAGTCCAAGTGTGCAATCCCATATACTATTTAGGCGGTGATGCACATGCACACAGAGCATTCTTTCAGTGGTTCGCCACTCTAGGGCTCATGATGGGGGATCTAATATGCTCCTTTCCCTTTCTCTGTATATTAGTAAGCAGGGCCTGCGATTTTCCAACTGTGAGATCTGATGCAAACCAAATGGTTTAGTGAGTGCTACTCCATTTCTCATTCTGTGGTCACAATGCTCTTTCACTCATCTTTCTCTGGGAACTTCGTGAGGTTGTATCTATTCCTGTTATCTCACTTCTGACTTTCCTCCCATTTGTAATCTGTCTTTCATCTGACTTTCTAATCTTTTCATATTGGCATTTTCCAAATGAGGCTTCATACCAGAGTCTAACCATTCGTAAACAATTACATCCTTATTGATTTACAGCACACAGTGGGATTAGGGGAAATAACCTGTAGATAGTAATGTCACTTTATTACTTTTATAACTAGAAAAGGTAACATGACTTAGAAGCATATTATTTTACATGCACATACATTGTTTTTTAAGAAAAAGGTGCAGCCAGGATGGAGAGATGGCTTAGGGGTTAAGGCACTTGCCTCCTAAGCCTAAGAATGCCTGGTCAATTCTCCAGGTTCCACATTTAGCCAGATGCAAAAAGTGACGCAAAGGCGCAATGCTGTACTTGCCCACAAGGGGGTGCACATGTCTGGAGTTCGTTCACAGCGGCTGAGAGGCAACTGGCGTGCCCATTCTCTATCTGTCCCTCTCTCTCTCTGTTTCTCTCTCTTTCTCTCTGACTGTCTCCACAAAAAGAAAAAAGAAAAAGGTGCAGCCATGACAACACAACACACCCTCCTTAAAAAGGGGTACCTCAATCAAAATGGCTGCTGTTGATCATGGCATGATAAGAAGTTTCCAGAAACAACATGGATCACTCTGATGCTCAGTATACTGAACTTTAGTTTTAGTCATCACCACAGGAGTATGGGGATGTAACACTGAAGAGGTCATCGTGATTGTTCACATGTCCAGGAAAAGACCTATGCTTCTGATAGAGAGGGTTTCCTTATGAATCTGTCACCACACCCAGACTTATAAAGCTGTAAGGAAACACTTCTCCTTCAAATCTCCCTGGCTTCCTGGTTTTAGCCACTGTGCTAACAGTGGGGATGGCACATATACAACCATATCTCACTCTCTTCCATCAATAGATCAACATCCTCCTTTGCTGCTGGTATGGGTTTTAGACATGCTGTAGTCTACCTCCATATTTCTGGTGCTGTGGGTAGTGTGTGTGTATGTGTGCATGCATGTGTGTATAACTGTGTGCCTGTGTGTATAAGGCTAGACGTATTCACCCCAGGTATTGTTCCTCAGAAACACTGTCCACAATTTTTTTTTGAGAGAGCGCTTGAGACAAAGAGAAACACACAGAGAGAAATAGAGAATGGGTGTGCCAGTGGCCTCTCAGCCGCTGTGGATGAATTCCAGACGCATGCGCCCCCTTGTGGGCAAGTGCGGCATTGCACCCTTGTGTCACTTTTTGCATCCTGCTAAACATGGGTCCTGGAGAATTGAACATGCATTCTTAGTCTTGGCAGGCAGGTGCCTTAACTGCTAAGCCATCTCTCCAGCCCCTGTCCACAATTTTTGAGGCAGGATCTCTCACTGGCCTGGAGTTCATCAATTAGGCTAGTCAGCAGGCTTCAGGAATCCATTTGTCTGGCTGGTCAGTTGGCTCCAAGGATCCATTTGTCTTTGCTTCCCCAGCACTGGAATCATAAGTGTGCACCATCATAGCTGGAATTTTTTTTTTTTTTTTTGGCAAGAGACAAAGAGAGAGACAGAGAGAGAGGGGAGAGGAAGACAGATAGAGATGGGTGTGCCAGCAGCCTCTCAGCTGCTGCAAACGAAATCCAGATGCGTGCACCCCCTTGTGGTCAAGTATGGCATTGCACCCTTGTGTTACTTTGCATCTGGCTAAACATGGGACCTGGAGATTGGAACCTCTGGAGATTGGAGCCAGCATTCTTAGGCTTAGGAGGCAGGCGCCTTAACCACTAAGCCATCTCTCCAGCCCGAGAGCTGGAGTTTTTATGAGTTCTGGGTGCTTACAAGGCTAGCACATTACAGACTGAGCTGTGTCCCCAGCCCAGTTCTGCAGTTTTTTATTTTTATTTTTTTATTTTTTGAGGTAGGGTCTCACTCTAGGCCAGGCTGACCTGGAATTCACTGTGTAATCTCATGGTGGCCTTGAACTCACAATGATCCTCCTTCCTCTGCCTCCCGAGTGCTAGGATTAAAGGCATGCGCCATGCCCGGCTAGTTCTGCAGTTTTTGATCCACGTTCTCAGGCTGGACTTGGTGATGCCTGGTGTGCATCTTGGGCAGTCCTGTGTCAGACTCTTGGGCTACTTCCCAAGTGCCATGGCCAAACAGAGCTAATGTGCCTAGAGTCCCACAGAGGGAGGAGGTTCTGTCGAGTTAATTTTATATGTCAAGTTGCTGGGGTATAGCAGCCAAGTACTTGAGCATAGGCTAATCTTGACGTTGCTATGAGAGTATTTTTTAAAAGTTAAAAAAATTATTTATTTGCAAGAGAGAGAGAGAGAGAGAGAGAGAGAGAGAGAGAGAAGAGAGACAGACAGAGAGAATGGGGACGCCAGGGCCTCCAGCCACTGCAAATGAACTCCAGAGGCATGTGTCCCTTGTGCATCTGGTGTATGTGGATCCTGGGGAATCAAACCTGGGTCCTTTGGCTTTGCAGGCAAGCTCCTTAACTGCTAAGCCATCTCCCCAGCCCCTATGAGAGTATTTTTTAGATGACATTAACATTTCTATAGTAGACTTTAAGTTAAGCACGTCATGCAATAGACTTCATCTGGTCAGTTGAATGCTTTTGGGAAAAAGAAGAGGGCTGTCTTTAGAATATTTTTATTTCATTATTTGCAAGCAGAGAAAGAGAAAGTGAATGAGAAGAGAGACAGTCAGAGAGAAGAGGCGTGCTAGGTCTTCCCACCACTGCAAACAAACTCTAGACAGACGCACCACCTTGTGCATCTGGCTTTATGTGGGTCCTGGGGGACTGATCCCAGGGCTTTTTGTTTTTTCAGGCAAGTACCTTAACCGCTGAGCCATCTCTCTAGCCTGGGACTGTCTTTAGACTCCAGCTGCTACATCACAGCTCTTCCCTGGTCTCTCTGCAGATTTTGAATTTACCTGACCCCCAAATTCATGAGCTAGTGCTTTAAAGTGCTTAGAGCCAACGAAGCCCTGCCATGCACATCACTTTTGTTTGCTCATCACCAAAGCTGGAGACAAACACTCAGAGCAATCGGACCTAGAATACAAGTCCCACAAGTGCTACCTGCACACAAGGATGGGCTCCTGTTCCGCCGCTAGCTACTCAAGTGAACAGTCTGAAGGTTCCTTCCCAGGTACCACTGAGAAAGACAAAACCTCAAATGAGAGGGAGTTGGAAAAATCTGGTGAATGGCACTAACTGCCTCCTACAAGAAGCGCTTTGCTAACAGCCCCTTCCCAGGTGGAGGAACCAGGCTGAGGGAAGCATGTGTATTTCCTGAGGGCTCTCCCAGCCCTGAGTGGCCTGGAGGAAGAGCGAGGGAGGAACGAGTGCAGGATAGCGTGAGGCTCAGGTGCAATAACCTGCTTCTACCACAGTTCCTTCTTCCACTTCTGTGCACATTCTCCTCTGTCCACCTGAGCAATTTCACCTCATAGAGACAAGTGCATCACCAATGCAGGCAAGTGTGGGGTTCTACGGGTGTTTGCATCCAATGCATGCATGATTATCATTTCCTGCAGTCTGGCTTCCTGTGACTTTTGAAATAGGCAGTAAAAAATTATAGAGCAATAAACCTTCTGATTTAGGAGGCACTGGGTGGTCTGGCTCCCAAGTGCCAAGGAAAACCTTGGACTCCTTGTCCCCAGTGTCACTGTCTTCTAAGTGCCACACTCCTTCTATGGCACCATGACCCTCAGTGTGGCCCCAAGCCAAAACCATCTCTTCACCTCAGCCCCAGTGGAAGCTCAATCCATCCACCCCTGAGGCTAGAAACTTGGAAACATTCTTTGACTCTTCTTTTGCTCACCCGTCTACCACCAGTGCTCTGTCCACCACCTGGAGCCTCCCTGCCCCTGAGCAGCTTTCACAGACCTTGCTAGCCCATTGTGTGGTCATCTCAGCAGGCTGCATCCCCCTCCTTGGGCTATGCTTCTTGTCCTATTCTCATACTCTGTTAGCCCCCCACATCTCTATTGTTCAGCCAGATAGGGCCTGCCTGCCTTCCTTCCTTCCTTCCTTCCTTCCTTCCTTCCTTCCTTCCTTCCTTCCTTCCTTTGTTCCTTCCTTCCTTTGTTCCTTCCTTCCTTCCTTCCTTCCTTCCTTCCTTCCTTCCTTCCTTCCTTCCTTCCCTCCTCCCTTTCCCTCCCTTTCTTCTCTCTCACTTTTTCTTTCTTTCACAGTGAAAGAGAGAGAGAGAGAGAGAGAGAGAGAGGGAGAATGGGCGCACCAGGGCCTCTAGCCACTGGAAACAAACTCCAGACGCATGCACCCCCTTGTGCATCTGGCTAACGTGGGTCCTGGGAAATCAAACCCGGATCCTTTGGCTTTGCAGGCAAACGTCTTAACCACTAAGCCATCCCTCCATCCCAGATATTGGCTTTCTAACAATTCTGTTAGACCGGGTGAGGCAGGCCCGTAATCCTAGCCACTCAAGAGACTGAGGCAGGAGGCCTCAGCTCAAGGCCTATCTGGGCAACTTAGCAATAAAAAAATATAGAAAAAAAAAATTACCAAAGGGCTGGACAGGCTGGAGAGCTGGCTCACCAGTTAAGAGCTCTTCCTATGCAAGCAGGAGAGCCTGAAGAGGCTGGAAGACTTCTTAAGTTAGACCTTCCAGGACCCCTGGCCATACACAGCCCTATGGGGAGCAGAGATCAGAGAATTTCCAGGGCTCATGAAAAAACACAACAAGCTCCCAGGTCAGGAAGAAACTCCAGCTCAAGTACAAATGGGCAGAAGAGCAACAGAGGGGACCACAAACGGGCAGAAGAGCAACAGAGGGGACCCAACATTCCTCTCTGGACACCACAGGCAAGCAGCCCACCCCACTGCAGGCAAGTACACGGGGTACCACATGAGCACATAAACCACAGCATACACACCCCTCCACACACATGCTACAAGGTGGGGGTTTGGAGTTACAGTTCGGTGGTAGATCACTTCCTAGCATGCTTGAGGCCCTAGCTTCAATTCCTAGTCCAAAACCAAAATAATTACCTAAAAGAAAATCGGTTCACCATGCCTAAAACCCATCAGGACCAAAAGGGAAAAGTACGTTTCTTGGGGCTATAATAACAGAATCACAACGCATGTGTATCACACATGGCCACGTGGTCATCTTCATTTGCCTAAGTGTTATCTCATTGAACCCCTGGAAAAGCCCTCCATGGGGTGCATTGTTATTTATCAGCTAGACTCTATACAGGATGACCAAAGGGTACAAGAGTTTGCACAGATAACAAGAGATGAAGCCAGACCAGACCCCTGCCGGTCCCTACCCCCCTTTCTAGTCTCATCTCCTGCCTGTCCAAAATAGCAAGAATACCAAGTGTGCAGTGTTTCGCCCTGTTCCATGACCCAGGTTGCCCACCCTGCTTGGAGCACCACCCCTTCCTGTGATCCAGCCAGGAGGCAGCCTTCTCCCGGACAAAGACTCCACTTGGGCATCAGATCTAGCTGGACCCACCCTGTCCCACTCCTCAGAAAGATGCTTGATTTTCAAAAGAGAGACAGACAGACAGACAGACTAGGTTTCTATCTGCCTTCTTTGCACTTTCTATGGAGTTAGGATGGGTTAGTGGGCAAGTAAGAGGAGGTCGGAGGTCAGTCACACCCCTTCTTCTGGCAGTACTTTTCCTCCCTCTAATCTTAGGGAATGGAGGGATGGTTTAGTGGTTAAGGTGCTTGCCTGTGAAGCCTAAGGACCCAGGTTCGATTCCCAGAACCCACGTAAGCCAGATGTACAAGGTGGCCCATGCATCTGGAGTTTATTTGCAGTGGCTGAAGGCCCTGGTGCATCCATTCTCTCTATTTGCTCCTCTCTCTCAAATAAATAAATAAATTTAAATAAAATAATCTTTAAAAAATTGGCAGCTTCAAAGGTCTACTGTGTGTGAAGCAAGTAAATATTTTCTCTGTTATCATCACTTATGTGGACCGAATGTCCAGGGTGTTTTACTAAGAACTGTCACGATGAATGACACAGGATCAAAACCGTCTACTTTTCCAGAGAGGAACAGGACTAAACACCTCTAGTCACAGGGCTATAACACTTGGTATTCTTTGGTACTTCTTCCCCCACCCCCATCCCTTGCTTTCTCTCCTTTTTATTTATTTTTTTTTTTTTTTGGTTTTTCGAGGTAGGGTCTCACTCTGGCCCAGGCTGACCTGGAATTGACTATGTAGTCTCAGGGTGGCCTCGAACTCATGGCGATCCTCCTATCTCTGCCTCCCAAGTGCTGGGATTAAAGGCATGCGCCACCACGCCCGGTTCTCTCCTTTTAATAATAAAGATTATTCATTATGAAGCCAGACAGAGCCCAGGATTTGCCCTTAGCTGGTTGTCAAGTTTTGGCTCAGTTACCATTTCCTTATCTCTGAAAGGAAAGGAAAACCTATCTCGCGGAGCTGTTGTAAGGAAAAAAGGCGAGAACGCTTTCAACCAGTCAGCACGGCTCCTGGAACGTAACAGACACTCAGCAGGTGGAAGGGCAGGGGTGGGTGACACGTGACACATTGCGAAACTGTGTTATGACACCACTTGGAAGCAGGGTCCCTGTGGAAGGTTAACAGCACGGGAGACACTGGCAGACACGCGACAGGAGACGACAGAACAAGGAGCAGTTTCCTCCAGTGCTCCCGAAAGAGACTTTCTTCTGAACTTAAGGTTCTGTCAGTGTGTGTGTGCGCACGCGCGTGCATATGTCTGTTGGGCATTAAATGCAGGGCCTGACACATGATAGGCAAGTGTTCTACCCCTGAGTTAGACCCTGTGGTAGTTTGAATATATGTCCCCCAATATATTCAGTGTTTTACTTTATAGTTTGCATCTGCAATCACCTTGCTAGAGGCAAGGTCACTGGGGGCCGGTCTTAAGGTGTGGTGATGGTTTGAGAGTCCATTGTAAAGATATGCAAATGTGCCTAGCAGGAGTTCCTGAAGTGTGCTGTGTGACCTTTTGGCAGTAGTTTTGCTCTGTGTGCTGTGGTGGCTGGTTGGCTTTGCTCTCTCTGCTTGGCCCTGTGGAGAGCAGGCCGTTTCTCTTGCCATTATGGAACTTCCCCTGGATCTGTAAGCTTCAATAAATAATATCCCTTCCTCCATAACTGTGCCTGGTCTGGAAGTTCATCTCAGCGAACCTGAAGCTGTCTGCTACAGTAAAGTGGTACCGAGAGTGGGGTGAGATGAACCTGACCGTGTGGATATTCGTCTTTTGGAACCTTTGTTTTGGAGGAATGGGCATGGACTTGGTGCTTGCAACTGAAGATGCCTTCTGGAGTGGTAAGCCAAGTTTTATGGACTATTCTGATGAGAGTTTGAGAATGCTAAGTGCAGACAGTATTGAACTTCGAGGCTTGGCTTATGAGGTTTCTAAGGGGAAGGAAAGAGTGCAGAGGACGTTGTTGGAACTGGGCTACTGGCATAAGGGATGGCTACGTTCCGCTATCCAGGCCCTGAAAGTTTGATCAAGGTTAAATTTGTAATGGACTGATTTGCTTGGCTAAAGATATCAGACTGAGATTTTAAGATTTTAAGTTTGAAAACCTGAAGCAAGTTAAAAGTAGAGGCACGGAGACTGGTTTAGCTGCTATTGTCAACCACATTAGCAATCTTAAGGAAGGTGGAAGGAAGGTGGCCTGACGACTGATTTACATTAAAACAATGGAGAAGTTGCCTGAGGAAAGACTGTTAAAAATGCAAATTCTTGGAAAGAGCTGACTGGAGAAGGAACCTGCTGTTCAAGGCTGTGGTTTATTTTGTCCCTGGATTAAGAATATGGCTGTGTCCTGTACACCTGGTATTAGTTTTGGAAGCATGAAAAATGCATGGAGTGGTCATGAGTTGCACACGGTTCCAGGAGCCGCTGCTGAGATGTAGCATGAAGGCAGGGCATGAAGTCCCTCAGGAATAGGCTGGAAGAGCCTTTGGAAGATAGACTGTGGTTTGCATGGAGACCTGAAGATGTTTTGGATATACCAGGACTGTGCAAAAGGGCTACCATGGAGTGCAGTGTTGGCATGGGATGAAAGTTTTCCCTGGCGACTCTGCCCAGCTGGAGGGGCGGAATTTAAAACCTGGAGACTGTCAGTCTCTTGGTTATATTGAACTTGAACTGCAGAAGTTGATGACTGTTGATGGTGGTTGAGTTTTCATTGTTTTAGTTTCTCCTTGCTATTTCTTATACAGTTAAAATGTTTACTCTGTGCCTTTACATGTTGAAAGTATTTAACTTGTTTGATTTTACAGGACTCACTATCTTAAGTTGATCAAGACTGTGAGAACCTTTGAAATTGGACTGAGTACAATTTACAATGTGTGATAGTTATAAATCTATTGGGGGCCAGGAGCTAAATATATTGGGGGCCAGGGGCGGAATGTGGTAGTTTGAATATATGTCCCCCAATATATTCAGTGTTTTACTTTATAGTTTGCATCTGCAATCACCTTGCTAGAGGCAAGGTCACTGGGGGCCGGTCTTAAGGTGTGGTGATGGTTTGAGAGTCCATTGTAAAGATATGCAAATGTGCCTAGCAGGAGTTTCTGAAGTGTGCTGTGTGACCTTTTGGCAGTAGTTTTGCTCTGTGTGCTGTGGTGGCTGGTTGGCTTTGCTCTCTCTGCTTGGCCCTGTGGAGAGCAGGCCGTTTCTCTTGCCATTATGGAACTTCCCCTGGATCTGTAAGCTTCAATAAATAATATCCCTTCCTCCATAACTGTGCCTGGTCTGGAAGTTCATCTCAGCGAACCTGAAGCTGTCTGCTACAGACCCCCAAGCCCCTATTTTCATTATACTGGATGTTCACATGTCACATGCCCACTTAAGGCCCATGTCCTGCAGGATTAGTTCCCAGCCTGGCACTACTGGGGAGTAGTGGAAACCTTTAAGGGGTGCGGTCTAATGGGAGATCTTCAGGTCATTGGGGAATGCCCTTGAAGGGCTTCGTGGGACACTGATCTCTTTCTCTTTGCTTCTTGGCTACCCACTCTACTACGCCCTGCTGTGTACTGCTTGTCACAGGCCCCAAAGAAATAGTAACAGTTGATGACTGAAACCTTCAAAACAGTGAGCCAAAATGAAATGCTCTTCTTTTCTTAAGTTGATTTTCCTTGTGTACTTTGTTATAGTAACAGAAATGTAATTACTCTTGCACTTGTTCAAAATAGATGCTCAAGGGGCTTTAATAAAAGAGCTAGAAGGGCTGAAGAGATAGTTCAGCAGTGGAAAGGTACTTGCTTGCAAAGCTGGATGGCCTAGGTTTGATTCCGCAGTACCCATGTAAAACAAGATGCATAAAGTGGTGCATGCCTCTGGAGTATGTCTGTAATGGCAAGAGGCCCTAGCATGTCCATTCTGCACATCTCTTCCCCCTTCTGTCTTGCTCTCTCTCTCTGTTTGCAAATAAATAAACTATTTCTAGAAATAACTACCACTTGCTCTTCCAGGCACTGCATAATCCCTATAAATGCTTCATCTGCATTATTTTTATATCAGTTCTGTAAATTAGATATTATTATTATTACTCACATTTAATTATAAAGTTGAGGACTAGAAAATTCAATATGGGGCTGTGGTGATAGCTCAGTGGGAAAAGTACTCACCTTGAAACCTAGGGATCTGAGCTTATTCCCCAGAACCCATGTAAGAAAAAGCTTGGTATTGTGGTACACACTTGTAATCCCAGTGACAGGGAGGTGGAAGAGGGTGAATCTTAGGGGTTTACTGGCCAGCCAGTCTGGCTTACTTGGCGTGCCTCAGGCCAATAAGAGCCCCTGTCACACAAAAGGCATGTGGGGAACAAAGCTGGAGGTGGTCCTCTGTCCTGCACAAGCATGCGTGCACATACATGTATGTGAACCTGCACACCCACAGAATGCCAAGTATAAATCCAAGGTCACAGCTGGTTATCAGTGAAGCTGTGTTCCCACTTCATAATTGCAGAGACACAAGGTGGCCCCAAACACACAGCTGATAATGTGCGGAATGCCATACGTCATACTGAGCCCCTCCGGAGTTGAAGAAACACTAACTGAAAAAAAGCTTCTGAAAAGGAAATATATACACCTAACTTCAATTCACTTAACTACTGAGTAATAAACCTAAGCGCTAACGCTCAAACCTTAATACCTTGTTAGGCAATTACCTTCAGTAGAAATGATACTCAGAAACTTTCTCTAAACTGAAAAAGCAATGGCTGTCTATTGCACCTTAACTTCTCATGAGTACACTCGGAAGGCTGTGTATTCAGGGCACTAAACCGTTCTGATCTTGACTTAGGGGAGGAGGCAAACCCATGGTCAGGATGAGATGATAAGAAATGAACACTGGGCTGGGTTTCATAAATGAAGGGGGAGCCCCACCTGGGTGGGGGGCATGGGAGGAGATGGTACCCTCAATGGGTGATTTCTCTTACCATGGGTGCCGAGCTGCCTGCTCACAGGTGTATCTTTTATTGGGGTCTTTCTCCATCAGATTCCGAATGAAGTCCTTGGCTGTTCAAAAAGAGCACACAGGCAAGAATCACTATATGGTTCAAGATGGGACCAAAAAAAAAAAAATAATAATCCGTCTGTATCTTCAAGAACACCGTATCTATCATTATATATGAGACCAGCTCTTTGCGTGCCCTACTACACTTCAGACACAAAAACTACCGAGTTGGGACAAAAGCAGAGCCGCGGCTGGGACTCCAGACCAACTCAGTGAATGAGGCGGGGTCAAGGCAGGTGGAGACCCTGGCTTCCAGCTCTAAGATCCTTATCACTAGCGGCTAGTGATGCCTTGGGTTCAGAAGGAAGAGGAGATAATCTTCCTAACTGAGTCCATTCAGTCCACTGCTGCCTCACAGAGCTGCTGTGGGGACATCTCCTGCATGTGCTATAGACACTGCTGGTTCCTCTAAACCCACTGAGGAGATGCCAAGCCTGCCAGGTCCTGGCTCGGCATGACAGACGCCTTGCGTCTTCAGAAATACAACCTGCATCCCATTTCTTTGCAGAGGTGTGCAGACTGTGTGTATGTACAGCACACAAAGGTGTGCGGGTGCACGCACGCCATGGGAGTGCACGTGAGGAGAGCAGAGAACACTGAGTGTCCACCTCTAGTGCTTGTCTGTGTTGGCATCTGGAGATAAGAGTCTCTCACTGAATCCGGGGCTGTTGCTTTCTGTCAAACTGGCTGATGAGTGAGCCCCAGGGATTTTCCTATCTCCCCTGGGCCCACACACAGGACTGGGGTTACTGGCACGTGTGGCCATGCTTGGCTTTTTACTCGGGTGCTGGGGATCAAACTCAGACCTTTTCAGATCTTCCTGCCTGTTGTAGCAAGTGCTCTTAGTCACGGAGCCATGAAGAATGAAGAGATATTGATAGGCAGGGGCAGGACAAGGCCCAGAAGCAGGATACTGAGAATGCGAGGGAAAGGGTCACTGAACCCAAGGGTGGCCCTGGATGTCCACCTGGAACCCATTGCATTGCTGGGTGTGGTAGCCTGAGCTGCTGAGGGGTGGCCGTGACTTCTAAACTCAAAAGTACACCACTCCCAGGGCTGGAGAGATGGCTTAGTGGTTAAGGAGCATGCCTGTGAAGCCTAAGGATCCAGTTTCAAGTCTCCAGGTCCCACATAAGCCAGATGCACATGGTGGCACATGCATCTGGAGTTCGTTTACAATGGCTAGAGGCCCTGGCATGCCTATTCTCACTCTCTCTCTCCCTCTCTCTGTCCCTAATAAATAAATAAATCAAAATAAAACCTTTAAGAAAAAGTACACCATTCCCCAGTGGGGCTTGATTTCTGCAACCTACAGAATGGCGTTCTGGAAGACTGAGGAAGAAGGCATAGTTTTTCCAATTAAGAGGAAAATACATAACAAAACACTCTATTAACAGTCCAACAGAGATTGCAATTCATCATTTCCCTCCATCCCTTGACTGCCCTTCTTACTTTCTGGCCTTGGTTTTGCTCTTTATCCCTCAGAGGCAATCGTTCAGGGTGGAATCACAGTTCCAAAGGGACAGTCCTAAGTGCATGAAGTGGGTCAAGTTATTCCACCACCTTAGGCCTCCGTTTACTCACTGTCACATGAAGATAATAACACGCAACTGCAAGGCTGTCCTGAGGACTGAGGGATCACAAGTTTAGTGCTTCTAGTTGGCACTCACGACTTATCACTAAGAATATTTCACTCCCAGAACACCAGGACCAGGGAGAGGTAGATGAGTGAGTCTCCACCCCTCTGCTGGGCTCAGGTTAGATGTCACAAGCCTATCCTTGGAGTCAAAAACAACTACGGAGCTCGGGACACGTCTTCTGGAGCAGTGATGGGCTGAAGGTTGGTATCTGTCATGATTCCTATGCTGAAATCTGAACTTTTAAGATAATGGAACTACAGGTGGTGCCTTTGGGAAGTGACAGGCAGTGCAGGTGGGGCTCTCATGAAAGAGATGGGTGTCCATTCAGGACACCCCAGAGAGTCCATCCTGCCTTCCACCATGTGAGAATGCACCAAGGTGACAATGGTCTATGCACTTGGAGGCAGGTCCTCATCCATACCCAATGCACTATAATGCACTTTGATCTGGCAGTTCCATCCTTCAGAATGATGAGAAATAAATGGGTGGTACTTAAGCAATACACATTGTGGTATTTTGTGACAGTAGCCCAGGGGGATGAAGAAGGAGCCACCCCATGATCCTCCTGAGATCCCAGGGATCTTGAGCTTTGAAGGTGAGGTGACCTGGTTATAACTACCACCCATGGAGCTGCCCATGGGAGACTTACCAGAGTCAGAGATGTCATCCCAGTAGGGGGAGTCAAACTCATATTCGGCTTTGAGGATCTGTTCAAAGAGCTTAGAGTCGTTTTCATCGTAGAAAGGAGGGTAGCCACAGAGCCTGGAACACAAGGGGGTGAGAGCTCATTGTATGTGCGCAGAGCTGCTGCGGTGGGCCTGTCCTGAACATCGAAGGAAGACACACTGTGCATGCTGCAAGAATAACCCCGGCACGGGACCACACGTCCTCTTCCAAATGTGCCACAGAAATGAACTCATGACTTCATAAGTGCAAAAGGGATAATTAAGTTCCGTAGTGATCAGAGAAAAAATATCCACTTAAGTCCATCAAAACTCTTTGCATTGTATAAATCCTAACCCTATGCCTCCTAGAAGCCCACCACACACCTATTATTGATCTTGTCTGTACTACTGGCCCTCGTAGATTGCTTGATAAACAGAACACTCAGTAAGCAGTTGGGGACCCTCAGGCTCATTTTATTTAAGAAATTATCACAGAAAGAGAAGGAAATTTTACAACCTGAGTATCAAATTGCCACGAGTCATTCTGACCTGCACCTTATCACGCCACCATGCCCAGAGAGGTGTCTGAAAGGCTATGGCTTTGTCCACTGCATACAACAAAGTTATCCATGGGAGGTGGCACAACTTATAACATTGTAGGTGCACAATACCCTAGCCATGGTTCCACTGAGCCATTTCAAAGCGTGTGTGTGTGTGCATGTGCCCTGTACACCCACATGTGGAGGCCAGAGGAGGGCATTTGGGTGTCTTCCTTCTATTGTTTTCTTTGTTATTTCCTTGAGACAGGGTCTCTCACTGAACCGAGATCGGTTGACCAGGGAGACCCAGCAATTCTCCTGTCCCCACCTTCTCAGCGCTGTTGTTACGAGGCATGTGTGGCCGTGTTAGGTTTTTTTTTTACATGGGTGCTGGGATCAAATTCAGGTCTTCATGTTTGCGAGCAAGTGCTCCTGGCCACTAAGCTATCTCCCCAGCCCAAAGACAACTTTTGAAAGGTCCAGTTAGACTGTGGGTGCAGTAACTTACATATCTGGAGGGACCAGGATCGTCTAACAAACATGATAGGAGTCGACATTTTTATTAAATACACCAAAGATAACCCATTGCGTACAATGGATTCTGGAGCTAGGGGCATAGTTCAGTGGTTGGTAGAATGTATCCTTAATAATCAACCAATCAGATAAGATAAAAATGATTTTAAAAAATGGAGAAAATAAATCAAGATTTCCAAATATCACGCTTCTGCCTCCACTTCAGCGCTCAGTTTTAATGCCACTGGTACCGTCAGTGGACCATTGATTCATTTTTGGGCCAAGAACTTCCTCATCTGAAAATGCAGACAGCCATTCTAGAAATTTCTTAATAATTGTTTTGCCTTTATGCTACTAGCTCGGTGTCTCTCCTCTCCTGATTTTTTTACTTGGCTGAAATACTTGAGAAAAAGCCAGCAACTGCCTAGGGCCCATGTAAAGTCATTACAAGCCTGTAAGTGACCAAGGGCAAAACTCTATGGTACAAATTTGTCTTCTGGGGCCATAAAGTGGCAGCTACAATGGAAGCCTGATCCCCAGGCTGAGCCCTGAATATCCTACATGGCTCAATGTGGTTCCAAACTCAGCCACAGCCTAGAGACCAATTTAACAAGAACAAATGAACAGGCAGCTTCAGACTGTAAGCCTGTGAGGGTTTAGGTTTGTGTGCAACTAAGAACTGCTGTAAAGGTAAAAACAAGTAATGTAGAAGCTTCAATACCACCATTACCCACTTGCTCCTGCGATGGAGGCACACATGCCACTGGTGACAAAGGGGAAGCCGTGACAACAGTTGCCAAGGCTGGGAGACATTCTGTGGGCTGAGAAGATTCTAATTCGTCTACCCTGAAAGACTGGTTTAGGGGCTGAGCTCTTGGAAAATCTCAGTTTTAAAGATTTGCTGCTTTGAGAAAAATGAACAACAGCCAGTACCTCCGAAACCACCAAGCACATACTTTACTGCCCAAGGACGCCCTGGGGCCACTGCAGGACGGGCATGGAAATATTTCCAGTAATGAGGATTCGGGCTACGTGAAATGTGCACATTAGGAAAAGCCGACAGAGAAAATGTTCGTTTATCTTGGAAAAAACCTACATCTTAGATATGTGAGACTTTTGTTTATTAACAACTGAGTATGTTTTCCTTTATGGTTTGGCTTTCCTTTTGAGGAAAATATGTTGAAAAAGTTCAAGACAGATTCTTCGATTGCCAGTTTTATTAATGCATACCCCAATTCTTTTCATGTTAACTTCAGTTTTCTTTCTGTATGGCATTCTACATTAGTGCAGTGTAGTGAGGACAGGAGGGAAGGAAATGAATGTACCTTGGGGTATGGGTTAAAATTACAAAAGATTTTAAAACGAAGATAGTAAAAGAAATGGATTTTATAGGATGCAAAATTCCCCATATCTTGAAATTTGATGGAGGACCTCTTGGCCAGCCTATTTCATTAGTAGGTTAGTGTGAAAGAGGTCAAAGGAAACAATGGCTTCGGGCTGTTTATTTTCGTATACAGAAGGTGCCAATGCCATGGGCTGTCTGTTAACACTTGTGATTCCTCAGTTCTTGACTAATATTCCTAAAGCAGATCGAAGATTGCATATCCAACTGTTTAATAACATACGAGTTATATATCACTGTGTATATTTAAAAACGATTGAGCCATTCCCAATTTTTTCCAGGCATTTAGAGCTTATGGTTCAGAGTGACCCTGGAATTTTCCCATGTAGCAATGTCTGCACCCCATAAAGGCAACCCATCTTCACAGGACTCTGTGGAGACCTCGCAACATCTTACAGGAGGTCCACACGTCTCTTTCATAGCTCTTGTTACTATGTAGCTTGCCATAGCACATGTATGTAACACAGCACGACAGCTAGGGCCTTTCCCAGTTTAGCCTCATGAGCATTCATCTGGGGTCAGGATCTCCACTCAGAACCGCGCGGCAGTATTTCCCATCAGTGTAATTCCCCCATGGGGCAAGTATCCCAGTGTCGTCCGTCAGCCCTGTCAGAGCCCCTCTGTCCTGCGCCCTGGAGGATTATCTGTGTGTTCACGTACAAAGACAGCTGGCGCTGCTGCCCTCGGTGGTGAGACGCTGAGAACTATAGCAGAGATGCTACAGCAGTGGGAATTCCAAGACAGCGTGTCCCCTCCCTGGGCCCCGCTAATCTGGCTGCTTCTCTCCTGGGAACAGATTCTCCTAGGTTCTCTTTCCGATCCTGGGAATGCATGTTTCCTTCCCTTTGGATCCCTTTGGAGCTCTGTGGCTACAAAGCACAGGGTCACGGTGGCACACCGTGTCTTTCTGTCACACAATCCCCGAATATAGAGTCCTTATATCACGTTCTTTTTTTTTTTTTCTGAGGTAAGGTCTTGTTCTAGCCCAGGCTGACTTGGGATTCATTATGCAGTTTCAGGGTTGCCTTGAACTCACGGCAATCCTCCTACCTCTGTCTCCCAAGTACTGGGATTAAAGGCGTGAGCCATGTTCAATACTTGTATGTGTATGTCTGTGTGGTATGTGTGTATATGAATGTATGTGGGAGCATACATGTATGTGTATGAGTATGTGCATGCATGAATGGAGATAAGAGATTCCAATCATGGGTCTTTCTCAGACATTTTCCACATTATTATTTTTTCACAACATAAAATGTACTCATTGTGATGACATTTAAATAATTTAAAACTAAGCATTTTAAAGTTTCTCAATTTTAATTTTTAATAGACTTAATATCATTGATATGATACACTTTCTTAAAAACACTCTTTGAGGTCCTTAGTAACTTTTAAGAAAGCAACGGTGTCTTACCATCAAAAATGCTTAGAACCATAGTTGAATATGGTGGCTCACCTCTGTGATCCCAGCACTTGGGAGGCAGAGGCAGGAAGATCCCTGCAAGTTTGATGCCAGCCTGGTCTACGTGGTGAGTTTCAGGCCAGTCAGGACTATATAGCAAGACTCTGCCTCAAAAAACAAACAAACAAACAAAAAAACAGCCAGGCATGGTAGTGCACACCTTTAATCCCAGCACTAGGGAGGCAGAGGTAGGAGGATCACTATGAGTTCAAGGCCACCTTGAGACTACATAGTGAATTCCAGATCAGCCTGGCTACAGTGAGGCACTACCTCAAAAACAAAAAGAAAACAAACAAACAAACAAACAAAACACTGATATACACACTTCAGTTAATTTTTTTCAGTATTATTCCAAATAGTCTGGTGTTTCTTAAACCTCTATTCTTTCTTCGCTCTAAAAATAATTTTACTGGGGACTTTAATACGTGAACATACTACAAATTGGTTGTATTCTCATCAGGTTCTCTTTTGTCCCCTCTCCCTCATCCCCATTCCACTGAGGTCCCTACTCTGTGGGGGACACCGACAATCGCTGTGGGGTCGTGAACTACGCCCCTCACCCTGAGCCAGGATCACAGGTGGGCAATGTTATGTCCAGCATTTTACGTATCGCTAGGGATCGGAACGGAGACCCCATGCCCACATGACAAGCACCTTACTTCCGGAGCCATTTGCCTGCCCCTCCCCCATCTGCCTTGTAAGGCAAGCAAACTGGCAGGGCAGCAAAGGACTTGCGCCTCATCCACGGGACTCCAGGTTTATGTTCGTCAGTGCTAGTGTTCCCCATTAAGGGCAGAAGCACTGGGAAAAGCCTTCTGCTTCAGTATTCACTTTGAGGCCACTTGGTCCGTACTCAGCCTACCCACTTCATCTAGAACAAGAACCCTCGGATAGACCACCCCCCACCCCTTTCTAACCTCATCTCATTCATTCTGAAACATGTTCACCAATGCTTCAAGCTGCTTCCCTGAACGAACACAGGACACATCTTGTTTGGGACCAACATATAGCTCTGTTTTGTTCCAGGCCACCTTTTGCTCAACTCTACCATGTTCTTGAAGGCACTTCTCTTGGGCAGGTGTTCCACATGACACTCCCACTTTCACAGCCTACACTGACCTCAGCTCTGATCTGACCATATAAGGTCCTAGGACAGGCCCATGCCTTACTTTTGCCTCCAGATTGCTAGTGCCTGGGCCAGAACCTGCCCATAGCTCAGGCATAAATGGTTAGATGCATGGACATGTTCTAAAATAAGGGGCTCCCTTGTGAATGCTCAGCCCCTGGCAGGGCTCAGAAGGAGAAATAAAAGACCTGGTATGCAGAGAACTTTCCCCTTCTCCAACCCAGGGAGCCCAAGGAGAGCTCCAAGTGTCCATCTAACCCGAAGCCTTTCTGCATATGCCTCTGGGAGGAAGGTGGTAGAAATAGCACTACTCCACATTATTCAGACATTCCAGAAGCCAGTGAGCAGGCCTGCCTCTGAGGGCAAATCGCCTGACTTTGTGGGGAAAACATGGTATGGTTTGGGTGCCCAGAACGGCTCTCCTGCACATGGACCTGTTCCATAAAGAAGAAGGTTTTTTTTTTTTTTTTTTTTTTTTTTTTTTTGAGAGAGAGAGACAGAGAGAGAGAATGGGCACACCAGCAGCCTCTCAGCCACTGTGAACGAACTCCAGATGTGTGCGCCCCCTTGTGGGCAAGTGCAGCATTGTGCCCTTGTGTCACTTTGCATCTGGCTAAATGTGGGACCTGGAGATTGGAACCGGCGTTCTTAGGCTTGGCAGGCAGGCGCCTTAACCTCCAAGCTATCTCTCCAGCCCCATGGAGAAGGTTTTTAACATAAATTGATATGAAAATATTAGCAATGTCATCTGTGGCTGATCCAGTAATGAGAAGTTTTTCTTGGAAGCTGAAAGCCTTTAATAGCTCACAGCTCCTATCGAGAGACCCATGAGCTTGCCACAGTCATTCCCCTACATTAAATTATTCATTCATTCACCTACTGATGGACATGTAAATTATTTCCACCTTTGAGCCATTGTGAGGGAATAAGGCTGCTATGAACGCAGGAGTTCTACAGTTTATTCAGAACCTGACTTTCATTCTTTGGGGGACATTGCTGATTATATATATGTGTAGTCTATGATTCATCTTTTTTCTGAGGAATTTCTTAGTGACTTGTGCCAGCACTTCCTCATCAACACTCACTACCTTTGGTTTTCCTCATTTTCTCCAGACAGAAAAATGGCTCAGATGCATATGAAAAAATGTTCCGTGTCATTCATCAGCAGGTAAATGCAAACAAGAATGGCAGTGTTATTGGCTTAGGCCGATACCTAAGCAAGGATGGCTATCCTTACAGACTTCCAGAAAGGATTTCCACATCAATTTTATAGTACTTCAAGATCTTCATTTTCATTAGCAGACAAAACGCATTTTACTTAATGCCTGTTGGAATGTGTCTCTTCAAGCACTACTGAAGTTTAAGAGGTGATTAGGTCATGAGGGGTCTGCCCTGAGGAGTTGATTGCTGCTGTCATCTTGAGTGTGCTCTTGACACAGGGTAACTTCTACACCATCCTCTCTGGTCTTGTTCACTGTCATCTTGAGTGTGCTCTTGACACAGCATAACTTCTACACCACCCTCTCTGGTCTTGTTCACTGTCATCTTGAGTGTGCTCCTGACACAGGGTAACTTCTACACCACCCTCTCTGGTCTTGTTCACTGTTATCTTGAGTGTGCTCTTGACACAGGGTAACTTCTACACCACCCTCTCTGGTCTTGTTCACTGTCATCTTGAGTGTGCTCTTGACACAGGGTAACTTCTACACCATCCTCTCTGGTCTTGTTCACTGTCATCTTGAGTGTGCTCTTGACACAGCATAACTTCTACACCAGCCTCTCTGGTCTTGTTCACTGTCATCTTGAGTGTGCTCTTGACACAGCATAACTTCTACACCACCCTCTCTGGTCTTGTTCACTGTCATCTTGAGTGTGCTCTTGACACAGGGTAACTTCTACACCATCCTCTCTGGTCTTGTTCACTGTCATCTTGAGTGCGCTCTTGACACAGGGCATACCCTCTCTGGTCTTTCTCATCACCATACACCACCCTCTGGTCTTGTTCACTGTCATCTTGAGTGTGCACCCTCTCTGGTCTTGACACAGGGTAACTTCTACACCACCCTCTCTGGTCTTGTTCACTGTCATCTTGAGTGTGCTCTTGACACAGGGTAACTTCTACACCACCCTCTCTGGTCTTGTTCGCTGTCATCTTGAGTGTGCTCCTGACACATCCTCTCTGGTCTTGGTCAAGTGTTCTTACACCATCCTCTCTGGTCTTGTTCACTGTCATCTTGAGTGTGCTCTTGACACAGGGTAACTTCTACACCACCCTCTCTGGTCCACTGTCATCTCTACACCACCCTCTCTGGTCTTGTTCACTGTCATCTTGAGTGTGCTCTTGACACAGGGTAACTTCTACACCACCCTCTCTGGTCTTGTTCACTGTCATCTTGAGTGTGCTCTTGACACAGGGTAACTTCTACACCACCCTCTCTGGTCTTGTTCACTGTCATCTTGAGTGTGCTCTTGACACAGGGTAACTTCTACACCACCCTCTCTGGTCTTGTTCACTGTCATCTTGAGTGTGCTCTTGACACAGGGTAACTTCTACACCATCCTCTCTGGTCTTGTTCACTGTCATCTTGACACAGGGTGTGCTGGTCTTGACATCAGGGTAACTTCTACACCACCCTCTCTGGTCTTGTTCGCTGTCATCTTGAGTGTGCTCTTGACACAGGGTAACTTCTACACCATCCTCTCTGGTCTTGTTCACTGTCATCTTGAGTGTGCTCCTGACACAGGGTAACTTCTACACCATCCTCTCTGGTCTTGTTCACTGTCATCTTGAGTGTGCTCTTGACACAGGGTAACTTCTACACCACCCTCTCTGGTCTTGTTTGCTGTCATCTTGAGTGTGCTCTTGACACAGGGTAATCCTCTCTGGTCTTGTTCACTGTCACACCACCCTCTCTGGTCTTGTTCACTGTCATCTTGAGTGTGCTCTTGACACAGGGTAACTTCTACACCATCCTCTCTGGTCTTGTTCACTGTCATCTTGAGTGTGCTCTTGACACAGCATAACTTCTACACCACCCTCTCTGGTCTTGTTCACTGTCATCTTGAGTGTGTGCTCCTGACACACCACCCTCTCTGGGTACTGTCATCTGACACTACACCACCCTCTCTGGTCTTGTTCGCTGTCATCTTGAGTGTGCTCTTGACACAGGGTAACTTCTACACCACCCTCTCTGGTCTTGTTCACTGTCATCTTGAGTGTGCTCTTGACACAGGGTAACTTCTACACCAGCCTCTCTGGTCTTGTTCACTGTCATCTTGAGTGTGCTCTTGACACAGGGTACTTCTACACCACCCTCTCTGGTGACACAGTGTGCTCTTGACACAGGGTAACTTCTACACCACCCTCTCTGGTCTTGTTCACTGTCATCTTGAGTGTGCTCTTGACACAGGGTAACTTCTACACCACCCTCTCTGGTCTTGTTCACTGTCATCTTGAGTGTGCTTGTTTGACACAGGGTAACTTCTACACCACCCTCTCTGGTCTTGTTCACTGTCATCTTGAGTGTGCTCTTGACACAGGGTAACTTCTACACCACCCTCTCTGGTCTTGTTCACTGTCATCTTGAGTGTGCTCTTGACACAGGGTACACCACCCTCTCTGGTCTTGTTCACTGTCACCAGGGCCTCTACACCACCCTCTCTGGTCTTGTTCACTGTCATCTTGAGTGTGCTCTTGACACAGGGTAACTTCTACACCACCCTCTCTGGTCTTGTTCACTGTCATCTTGAGTGTGCTCTTGACACAGGGTAACTTCTACACCACCCTCTCTGGTCTTGTTCACTGTCATCTTGAGTGTGCTCTTGACACAGGTAACTTCTACACCCTCTCTGGTCTTGTTCACTGTCATCTTGAGTGTGCTCTTGACACAGGGTAACTTCTACACCACCTCTGGTCTCTGGTCTTGTTCACTGTCATCTTGTCAGTGTGCTCTTGACACAGGGTAACTTCTACACCACCCCTCTGGTCTTGGTCTTCTTGAGTGTGCTCTGTCATCTTAACTTCTACACCACCCTCTCTGGTCTTGTTCAGGGTCATCTTGAGTGTGCTCTGACACCAGCCTCTCTGGTCTTGTTCACTGTCATCTTGAGTGTGCTCTGACACAGGGTAACTGACACCAGCCTCTCTGGTCTTGTTCACTGTCATCTTGAGTGTGCTCTGACACAGGTCATCTCTGGTCTTGTTCACTGTCATCTTGAGTGTGCTCCTGACACAGGGTAACTTCTACACCATCCTCTCTGGTCTTGTTCACTGTCATCTTGAGTGTGCTGTGCTCTTGACACACCCTCTCTGGTCTTGTTCACTGGTGCTCCTGACACAGGGTAACACCATCCTCTCTGGTCTTGTTCACTGTCATCTTGAGTGTGCTCTTGACACAGGGTAACTTCTACACCAGCCTCTCTGGTCTTGTTCACTGTCATCTTGAGTGTGCTCTTGACACAGGGTAACTTCTACACCAGCCTCTCTGGTCTTGTTCACTGTCATCTTGAGTGTGCTCTTGACACAGGGTAACTCTACACCACACCTCTGGTCCTCTCTGGTCTTGTTCTACACCACCCTCTCTGGTCTTGTTCACTGTCATCTCCTGACACAGGGTAACCCTACACCACCCTCTCTGGTCTTGTTCACTGTCATCTTGAGTGTGCTCTTGACACAGGGTAACTTCTACACCATCCTCTCTGGTCTTGTTCACTGTCATCTTGAGTGCGCTCTTGACACAGGGTAACTTCTACACCATCCTCTCTGGTCTTGTTCACTGTCATCTTGAGTGTGCTCTTGACACAGGGTAACTTCTACACCATCCTCTGGTCTTGGTCTTGTCATCTTGAGTGTGCTCCTGACACGGGTAATCTTCTGGTCTTGTTCACTGTCATCTTGAGTGTGCTCCTGACACAGGGTAACTTCTACACCAGCCTCTCTGGTCTTGTTCGCTGGCTCCTGCTGTCTCTTGTTTCTGCCCTGAGCTGTGGAAGGATGCAGCACACAGGCCCTCTCCAGGTACCAGCACCATGCTCGTAGATTTCTCATCTTCTAGAACCATGAGCCAAATAAACTTAGATTGCCTTTAATTTACTTAGTCTCTCTCTGGCAGAAAATGAACTCATGTGAGCCTTCGGTATACCTAGCTTTCATTCATCAAGTATTTACTTTGCCCCACTATATACCATGTATTGGGTTTGATCTGGCGAGTTGATAAGAACCACTTCCTGCCTTCAAATGTCAGTGCTGTGGGAGGAGAGGAATGTAAACGAGGGTGATGACATTGGTAGGAACAGTCACAGAGCTGTCATAAGAACAGAGAAGACGGGCATCACATTCGTGATGTCTGGATAGAGAAGAGGCAATAAATATCTGTGTTTTGTCTTGGAGGATGAACAGGGGCTTTGCAGAGAAACACAAGGGCACAGGCAGGTGTGGATAACCAGCAATGAGAAGGAGCAGAGGTTAGTTTAGAAATAAGAGGAGAAAAAAAGAAAAAGAGGAGGAGGAAGTCACCGCTACCGCCGCCACCACAATCGCTGCTGCATGAAATATGTGTGCTACAAAACTCAAGATGGGATGAATAATAATCACACGACCCTCCCTTGTTAGGTAACTAAAACACACACACACACACACACACACACACACACACACACACACACAGAGATATAGATATATTTTTTAAAAAAAGAGAGACATAGACAGATAGATGATAGATAATTGAATGGAAGTACCCTCCCGGGGGTGGAGAAAGCTTTACTCTGAAGCCATAGATTGTTACAGGTCACCCCCCCCACAGTGAATTGTTGGGAAGGGAGCCCCATGAGCACCCCAAAACAATACAGGCCATTGCCAGTGCACTTGGTTACCCACCAGAAAAAGATGCTGTGTTGGTTTGAATGTGACTGTATGTCCCCCATATCCTAAGACACTTTTGATGAAGGTTAAGCTTTCTGTGGAAGTCTCTCTCTAGCAGCCTGCTGGAGGAGGTGTCACTGGTGATGGATCTTGGGGTCCATCACTAAGGCGTGTTTGGGGACAGATCTTGATTCCAGCCCAAAGATGTGTAGAGAGCAGTTTGGGCTCCAGTGGGGCATTCTTACTGCTTGTCCGTGTTTGCTTGCCGTACCTGTTTTCTCTCTGCTTGGGTGTGTGGAGGTAAGCAGCCTCTTCCACCACTGACCAAAAGTCCCCTGGATCTGTAAGCCTGAAATAAATCCCTTCCTCCCATACCCTGTGCCTGGCTGGATGTTCACCCAGCAACATGAAGCTGACTCACCCGATGGTAAGACCCTGTTGCTAAAGATGCCACACAGGTCGTAGAAATCAATCTGGAACTGATACAGAAGCCCCCTCTATGCATTGGAAGGCCAAATACCCTAGAGGGAAGCTTCCACTGTTTCTTGGCTAAATAGAGGCATTATGTACATCAAAATCCTTTTAAGTGTGTATGCCTTTTTTTAATTTGAGAGAGAGAGAGACAGAGAATGGGTGCGCCAGTGATCTCAGCTGCTGTGAATAAATCCAGATCCTTACATCCTCTTGTGGGCAAGTGCCGCATTGCACCCTTGCCTCACTTTTGTATCTGGCTAAACATGGGACCTGGAGAATTGAATGGGCATTCTTAGGCTTAGCAGGCAGGCGCCTTAGCCGCTAAGCCATCTCTCCAGCCCGTGTATGCCTTTTCATGAATGCTGACCTCACTTTTTGTTGCAGAGGCTCCTTTTCACAGATGGTGGCAAATACTGGGAAGATCCAGGACTCATCAAGAAGACAAGGAGAAGAGAAAGCCTAGTGCTTAGCACTGGATAAGTCATCTCTATGACCCCTGCCAGGGCTCCGGGAACATTGCAGAGGAAGTGGCAGAATGAATATGAGTGCTGCTTGCCCTGCTAGCCAGAGAAACTTCGCTACAGAGAAGGTGGTAGATCCTGAGGAGATTCAAAACTCATGAAGGCAGAAAAAAAGAGGCTGTTTAGAGCTCAATACTAAAGCGATTTCTATCATGTCCTCCAAGGCTCAGGGTACATTGCAGAAGAGGGGGCAGAAAGAAAGAGCCACAGGTGCGCATAGGCATACTGTGGGGCACTGTCCTCGTGACACGAACCGACCTATACATTCATGGCTACCGATTCTCCCATAAGACTAGCATAGTTCTGAGTCCGTCAACATTTTGACATGGAGGACGGAGAGGACAAACAGAAGGAGATAACAAAACACAGAAGGGACTACCTTGAAAGAGGCGGGTCTTCTGGGGAGGGTGGTCCAGAGAAAGGGGACAAAGGAGGATAATGAAGAGAAATAGGGTCAAATTATTGTATGTTCATATATTAAAGGTCTTCATAAAAAACATGGACAATGGTGAGGCCCTGGAGAGCTGTGTTCCCCATGTTTAGGTGAGCAGTCTCTCCTGCCAGGGACAGGAAGCCCTTGAGAGGTCCACACTGAACAATTAGCTTTTCAGAGGGAAGGGCTGGGGTGGAGGCAGAAAGACAAATCAGTAGCTGTTCTAAGGTAAAGGAGACACAGGAGAGCCCAGCAGTGGTGACTGGATCTGAGAACATACTCCACAGGGTCTCAGGGAAAGAACAGAGCCAGGTGGTGTGCTCAGGGTAGATGTGCTGAAGAGCTCTGGCGTGGACACATGGTGGTCATGGCAGTGAAGGATGAGAGGGTTTGGGCAGGCTGTGTGTGTTCATGGAGGACAAGATGGCTGTCCCATTCAGGCCATGGAAAGCTGGGCCAAGTGTGTGTGTGTGTGTGTACTTGTGCATGTGTGTCTGGATCTGAGTAAAGGACACCAGCAGGCAGATGGAGATGGAGGCCTAAAACCAGACATAGGGTCTGGTCTGGATGCTGAGTTTGAGCCCGCAGCATGTCTACTAAAACTGAGAGTGGATTGGGTCGTGCTGTGATTCTGCGTATGCGGGAAGAATTAAATGAGGGAGGAAGACTTCCTTCAGAATGGGCAGCCCTTCTGGTAGTGGACTACATAAAACTCCAGGAGAACACGGGGCTTTGCCTGGCTGCCCTTGCTCCTCACTCATGCTTGCATCTACCCTGTCTCAGCTGTCCTTCATGGACAGTGGAACCAAGTTTCGTCAGCCTTTCCACATGGACTAAAGATCAGAGCTCTCCAGGACGCCTCCAGTGCCTTCAGTGCTGAGGCATCCAGCTTCGTGGACTGAGCAGCTATCAGGTTCTCTGACTCTCAAGCCTGCAGACAGCTACTGTTGGACTGTCTGGCTCTGTCTTGCAAGCGAATACAATAAATCCTCTTTATGATACATCTGCATTATGTATATATCAGTTCTGCTCCTCACAGAAATCCAGACTAATACAGCCACCATGCCTAGCTCTGCTGTCTTACATTAGTATTCCATAAGACTTCACGACTATTTCTTAATCGATTGCTTTTTGATAAATAGACAGAGCTTCATGGTGGTTTGGATATAAAATGTCCCTCATAGACTCACGTTTTCGAATAATTAATCTCAAGTAGGCAGCGCTGTTTGGGAAGGTTCTAGAACCTTTAGGAGGTTTACCCTTACTAGAGGAAGTGTGTCACTGGGTTGGGCTTAGTTTAGTACAGCTCCACTTGCTGTTACCTATCTCTGCTTCCTCCCTGAAGATGTGACAATATAACTGGATTATTGTTCCAGCCCTATGGACTTCCCCTGGAAAACTATGAGCTGAAAATAAACCCTTTCCTTCTGCACACTTCTTCTGGTTGGGTATTTTGTCCTAGAAACTAGAAAGTAACTGATACACTTTACATGTGATATTTATGCTTGTGTATGTGTGTGCATATGCGTCGACACCTGTGTGTATGCAATAGCACCTACTTAAAGTGACTGAAAAAGCAGGCCGTGCTGGGCCATAGTGTCATATAGAGTACCTGCCTAGATACAGGAGGCTCTGGGTTCAAAAAAAAATAAAAATAAAAAGAAGAAAAAAACCCAGCTATGACTGAACACATAACACATAATGGTTATTTACCTTGGCAAGGAAAACTGCAACCACATTTTCCCAAGTGTAGTAATTTGTTAGTTATTTTTGCAGTGAAACCTCCTAATGGCCATTAGCATCTGTTATAAAATGACATCCTCCAAGGCAACTGAAATGAACACTGCAAACCTTCAGTAATAGTCTTCAGACTCCCATTTATCCAGTGCCAGACGCTTTCCTCTATGATCAGTTTCCCTGTTTGGCGCTCTCTCACTAGTGGCCGGCTGCCTCTCTGATGATGTAATACACGAGTGGCAGCTCCTGCTCCCATCCAGACTGACCACTCAAGCCAGAGGCTGGACGTAAGTTTAAAGAGGTCGTCTGCAAAGCGGGGCCGGGGTGTGTGTGGAATTTTATGGGGTCCAGAAGTCATCACTGCTCATAGGACACTGGGAGACTGAGTCCCAGAGAGAGGGTCTCAGGACTACAGACAATGGTAGAACTGTGCATCTATGTGGGCTTGTGTAAACAAAGGCCACTCCATCCAAGTCTACAGATAGTTATGGAACACTGACATTGTGCAGTCTTTCAATTTACAGATGAAGAAAATGCATGAGAGGTTGGACAACTGCTTCTACTAAGAGAGTAGAGGAGAAATTTTTTTTTTATTTGAGAGAAAGAGAGAGAATGGGTGTGCCAGGGCCATTTCAGATGCTGTGAACCAACTCCAGAAACATGCGCCCCCTTGTGGGCAAGTGTGGCATTGCACCCTTGCATCACTTTTTGCATCTGGCTAAACACGGGACCTGGAGATTGGAACCAGCATTCTTAGGCTTGGCAGGCAGCTGCCTTAACCACCAAGCCATCTCTCCAGCCCTAGAGGAGAAATTTTCACTTTTTGTGCATTTCTTCTCAGAGCCATATCATATGAACTTTCAAGTATCTGGCCAGGTGTACCACTACACGTAGCACACACATTGTCTTTCCAAATTTGCCTCTGAAGTCAGCATCAGGATTTTTGTTCATTATAGATTCAGAAACAGAGCTGGAGACAAGGCCATGTGACCTGACAAAGAAATGAACAGCTCCGGTGTCTGCAGCTACAAAAATCAATGCCTCATGTTCTTTAGCCTGATTTACTGTAAGACAGATCAGGGAATATGGCCAGGAGCTGTGCCAGTCTGTGGGAGACATGGATTAGACAAGGAGAAACCTGTACCTCTACTGATACAAATTCAAATATGGTCACGTCAAATTGCCTGGCCTCAGTGTCATGTTCCTGTGAGGGGACAGCAAGAAGATAAAGTCTCCTTCTGACAAGACCTTGTGGAATTTGATGAAATGGGGCAGAAGTCCTGGCAAGCCTCATGGGTAAAGAGGACTGAGGACTAAAGTGATATACTTAGTGAATTTCCTAAGTACCTGTGAAAGGTACTTCTGAGGGGCTGAAACTTAAAATATTTTACATAAAAATATTTGAATGGGGCTGGAGAGATGGCTTAGCAGTTAAACGCTTGCCTATGAAACCTAAGGACCCCGGTTCGAGGCTTGATTCTTCAGGACCCACGTAAGCCAGATGCACAAGGGGGTGCATGCATCTGGAGTTCATTTGCAGTGGCTGGAGGCCCTGGCACATGCATTCTCTCCCTCTCTCTCTCTCTCTCTCTCTCTCTACCTGACTATTTCTGTATCTCTCTCTCTCAAATAAATAAATGATAAAATATTTTTAAAAATTATTTGAATGCAGGCTGGCGAGATAGCTTAGCAGTTAAAGTGCTTGCCTGCAAAGCCAAAGGATCCAGGTTCTATTCTCCAGGACCCACATCAGCCAAGTACAAGGTGGTGCATGTGTCTGGAGTTTGTTTGCAGTGGCTGGAGGCTCTGGTGTGCCCATTCTCCCCACTCTCAAATAAATAAATAAATAAATAAATAAATAAATAAATAAATAAATAAATAAAAATATTAAAAAATACATTTGAAGCTGGGTGTGGTAGTGCACACCTTTAAACCCAGCACTGGGGAGGCAGAGGTAGGAGGATCGCCGTGAATTTGTGGCCACCCTGAGACTACATAGTGAATTCCAGGTCAGCCTGAGCTAGAGTGAGACCCTACCTCAACAAAACAAACAAACAAACAAACAAACAAACAAACAAAAACTTTTGAATGCAATAGGCCACACTGACAATAGTAACCTAGACTTGCCTGTGTTAGTCTAACTGGAATAAAAAGTCTCTAAGAATAATGAAATAATTTCCCAAGGAAAAATTAATGCTGCTCTGAGGGCTGACACCAACTTTGCCTTCATTGGTTGTGTGATGTGACACAGTGGCTTGACTGCTGAATGTTCCACAGGGGGCTGTGTGCTGAAGGCTTAGTGTCGGGATGGTGCTACTGGGAGGTAGTGGGTCCTTTGGGTAGTGGGGTCTACTAGGAAGTCTTTAAATTATTGCAGATTAGCCTGGAGGGGACTGTGGGGCTCCATTCTCTTCTTCCTTTTGTTTTCTGGCCATGATGTGAGCAGTTTGTTCCATCATGCACTCTTGCCATTTGGGCCTTCACCAGAGACCCAAATCAATGAATCTACTTGATCTGAGGCACTTCCTAAACTGTGAGCCAAAATAAACTTATTCTCTTTATTAGTGCATTATTACAGGTATATCATTATAGTAATAGAAAAAAAACTCAGTAAAAGAGCCAAAGGAACGGTATGACTTCTTACAATGCAACTGCCCATTGATATCCATGACCTTGCAGTGCCTAGCAATACCTTCGGAAGACTCTCAAAATAGAAGAAAAAGATGATGACATCAAATTAAAAGAGAGACTAATGGAGAGAGGGAGGGGATATGATGGAGATTGGAATTCTAAAGTGGAATGGGGGGAGGGGAGGGAAATATCATGTGGTTTTTGTATGTAAGTATAGAAGTTGTCAATAAAAAATAATAATTAAAAAAACTCAGTAACATATATAGTTTTCTAACTTAGTATTTAGAGAAAAGAAGGGATTCAAATCTTGGTTCCACCAAGTGTGGGGAAATTATTCATCTTCTCTGGGTCTGAGTTCATTTTGTGAATGGGGAAAACAATGTCTACCTTTCAGAAGTGTTACAGCATGCTATGTAATAATATATAAATATACGAACACATAGCTAGCTAGACAGGTAAGAAGATGGACAGACAGTCATATGGACATATGTATGCACAGATGAGTCAAAAGGTGGACAGATGGATATAGAGATAGGTTGATAGATAAACAGATGGGTATATGGACAGGTAGCTATAAGGATAGGTTGGCACATGGATAGACAGGTGTACAGACGATAGATACACAGACAAGTTGACAGATGGAGAGATCCCAAAGATAAAACAGTCACATTAGCCAGGTGTGGTGGCGCACGCCTTTAATCCCAGCCCTCGGGAGGCAAAGGTAGGAGGATCGCCATGAGTTCGAGACCACCCTGAGACTACATAGTGAATTCCAGGTCAGCCTGAGCTAGAGTGAGACCCTATCTCGAAAAAACAAAACAAAACAACAACAAAAAAAAACCAGTCACATTAAATGCCAATCTCCACATCTTTATCCCATGTGTTCCAGCTTATCAATGCCATGTAATCCTTCTTAGGCTCCTTCAGCCAAAACTATCTTCAGGGAAAGGGGTTGCGCAGCATCAGGAGCAATAGTAAGAGGGGAGGGGAGGGAATTAGTTCCAAGCTCCCGTGGCTTTTGATGGAACAGGGCACATGCTAATCATGACAATGAAGCCGTATGTTTTTAAATGTTATGCACAGTACTGGAGCCATCCATTAGCTACCATTACCTCTATGCTGCATAGAAGAGAGGGGCGGAGTTGGCTCTTATTTTTTTAATTTTTTATTGACAACTTCTATACTTACAGACAATAAACCATGATATTTCCCTCCCTTTCCCCTTCACAACTCCACTCTCCATCATATCCCCTCCCTCTCTCCATTAGTCTCTCTTTTATTTTGATATCATCATCTTTTTCTCCTATTATGAGGGTCTTATGAAGCTATTGCTAGGCACTGCAAGGTCATGGATATTGAGGTCAATTTCTGTCTGGACAGTTGCATTGTAAGGAGTCGTACCCTTCCTTTGGCTCTTCCATTCTATCCGCCCCCTCTTCCACAATGGGCCCTGAGCCTTAGAGGGTGTGACAGAGATGTTTCAGTGCTGGATGCTCCTCCATCCCTTTTTCTCAGCACTATGTTGCCTTTTGGGTCATCCCAGTGGTCATCGCCATCTGAAAAGTTTGGCTCTTATTTTTGTCCCTTTTGCTGTGACTGTGGGGATAGAATGTACTAGACATTCTTTGTTTCCCTTTCTTCTTTTTTTTTTTGGTAGCACTAATGATCAAACCTATGACCTCGTGTGCTACGCAAATGTGCAAATGCTTTAGCACTGGGCCGCATCTCCAGCCCTACACCTGCCTTAAAACTTTGATCTTCATAACATCCAGCCCAGGGCCTCTCAACACTAAGGCCATCTTAGGCTCCCCGAACACTTATTGAAAGGAATTTATGTGAAGGAAAATATTTGTGTAAAATTATCAAATTATATAAGCCACATAAGGCCAGTTTAGGCCTAGTCGGGCCCTGAAATCAGGAATAAATCAAGTCTGTGCACCCTTCTTTTGGACTTGATGAGACATATAGGGACTAATGGGAGCCCTTGGCAGAAATTCAACAAGTGCTTATTAAATAGAAGTGTGAGATCTGTATTCAAGGATCTGAGTTTTATTCGTCTTACACTGAATATTATAGACCTTACAATAATAAAATCAAACAAAGTTTTAAAAGCCAAGAAATCTGTTGTACTTATTTCCAAGGCCTAATAGTCAGCAAACAGATTTGAACATATCTTGCTTTCCAGACTAGAAGGACCAGTGAGACCTGACTAATAGTAAAAACTCAACCAAAGTACTTGCATCAGCATCTATTTCAGCGTGTGTCTTTCTTTACAAACTTAAGGGAAAGCACGCCAAAGAAGGAATGCCTCACACATTAAATCCATGTGTAGGGGTGACTCCAGCAATTTGTGGGAGGAGAATGTAATGGATACATACATGCCCCCAACACTTTCTAAGGGTTGAATAATGACTTGAAAGCTGAGAATAGATAGCAGATCAGGAAAGAACTGGAGCACTCAGGAAAGACTACTAAAGAGAGGAAGGAAGCATGCTTCTTAACAGTTTATGCACAGCTGGAGGCGAAGACGGGCGTTGGGAAGAAGAGGAAGGATGGGTGAAAGAACAACACACTCGGAGCTGCTTGTCCGTGTGGGGTCAGTTTTGAGAGTTTTACATTAGCCACAGGGACACCATCTTGAGGAAGTCTGGGACATTAGCAAAGGGACCCCGAGCCTCCTCTAGACTGGCTAAACACAACCCAGTTGCTGCTAGCTGTGAAACTGAGGCAATGCCACGGACAAAGAGGAGTGAAGAGAGCATCCCACTGCCAGGAATGCTGAATTAGGAAACACAGCACAACTTCTGGCATTGAAAACTAGTTCTCGTGAGAAAGACAGTTCAGATGCCAACGCTGAGGGGTGCAGACAACCATGTGGAGATGATTAACTGAGCAGCAACAGAGGATGCTGTGATCCGGAAGACTCTAAAACTAGAGTCATGCATCTTGATTGACGGGGTGGCTTCTTTCTCTCTTCCTCCTTTCTCCCCCCCCCCTTTATACAGGTGATGTGTGTGTGTAACAGATACGCATGTTTGCAGAGCAAGCACTTTACCCTCTGAGCCATCCATTCTAGCCCTTTCTACCCTGCTTCTCTTCCTCCCTCTCTTTTCCTTCCTCCCTCGCTCCTGTCCTCCATGCCTTCCTTCCAGGTCTGATGGCTAGGCGGCCAGACATCTGTGCAGACTGAGATCCTACTGGGAGATGCTTAGAGTTCGGCATTCCATGGCCTGTGGCCTTTTGCTGCACGTCCCATCCTTTATCCTTCCTGGAAGCTCTCACAATGCACTCCGTAGACTGGCTGGAATGTGGCAGGAGACAGGAAGCTGGGAGGGGCTCACAGGCGCTGAGTTATTCGGGGTTGTATCACTGCGTTCTTTCTGCCCACCTCCACCGGCAGCTGATGGAGCTGGGAACTCTCCATTTCCCTTCTGCACCCCTACCCCACTTTGTCACAAACCCTGCTCAGCCTTTGCCATCACCTCACGTGGTGGTGAGGCACTCGGTTTCCTCTCTTTGTAATTTGTACCATTTCTCCCTATATACTGTGCCTTTCTCCTGCTTCTATCCTTTCCCGATAATAAATGTTTCAAAATACAATAAAGTGGGCTGGAGAGATAGCTTGGTGGCTAAGGCCCCTGCCTGCCAAGCCTCAGAATGCCGGTTCCAATCTCCAGGTCCCACATTTAGCCAGACGCAAAAAGTGACGCAAAGGCGCAATGCTGGACTTGCCCACAAGGGAGAGCACGCGTCTGGAGTTCGTTCACAACGGCTGAGAGGCTGCTGGCGCGCCCATTCTCTCTCTCTATGCCCCCTCTCTCTCTCTCTCTCTCTCTCTCTCTGTCTCTCCCAAAAAAAAGTGCAATAAAGTCCTTTTTTGGGTTTTCTGTATGTTCAGTATGGTGCTAAGGAAATTAAAAATCCTGATAATTCAGATGTTATGTTTTCCCAATCTCAAGTTTTAGATATCTTTTTATTTTTTATTATTTTTTTTTGGAGGGAGACACAGAGAGAGAGACAGGGTGAGAGACAGAGAGAGAGAGAGAGGAAGACAGAGATGGGCGCGCCAGCAGTGTCTCAGCTGCTGCGAACGAAATCCAGATGCGTGGGCCCCCTTGTGGTCAAGTGCGGCATTGCGCCCTTGCCTCACTTTGCATCTGGCTAAACGTGGGACCTGGAGATTGGAACTGCTGGAGATTGGAACCAGTGTTCTTAGGCTTAGGAGGCAGGCGCCTTAATCCCTAAGCCATCTCTCCAGCCCAAGTTTTAGATATCTATAATTGGAAACTAAATCAATGTTTTCAAACCATGGTTCTATAATTATGTATCTAGTTAACAAGCTGGGTGTGGTGGTGCACGCCTTTAATCCCAGCACCTGGGAGGCAGAGGTAGGAGGATAGCCATAAATTCAAGGCCACCCTGAGACTACATAGTGAATTCCAGGTCAGCCTGGGCTACAGTGAGACCCTACCTCAAAAATAAAAAAAAAAAAAAATAATGTAAGACCTTTTATCATGCACAGCAAAAACCCATCAGTCGATGTTGTGATCCTGTGGGCACAACTTGGGGACAGAACTTTCTCATCCTAGACGGGCTCTTTCCTATCAATTCCTCCCCTCCTCCAATGCCAGGTGTCTGTCACTTGTCCTGCGAAGCATCCTCAGGCCTCCAGCATTTCCTAGCTTTGCTCCAGGAGCCACTGCAGTGCTGCTTTTCCACCCCATGACAGCTGGCAAGACCAGACTGCAATTTATGTGTTTACTGCCCGCTGCCTCCAGCAGACAGCAAGTGCCTCCAAGGCCAGGGAAGGCATGAGTCCAGCTCTGCACTCCGTCCTACTGCCTGACATGTAATAGGCTCGATAAATGTTAGGAGAGCGAAAGCCTGTCAGCCCCCTGCCCTCCACTCTATAGGCTAAATATCCTGAAGCACTTAGCAGCTACCTAAATGACAGTTTCTCGGTGACAATATGAAAGTAGAGGTGGTCAAAGTTTCATGCATCTGGCCCAAAGCTGTGCCAGGGAGAGTGTGAACAACTCCTTTCCAGATTCTCCATCATCTGTGTTCCCTACCTCGGGGTCTTTGCAAGGCAATAGCACAGATATTGGTGGAGGGCACGCTTCCCAGAGTCCCTTGCAAGCAGTTGCTTCCACTGCCATCTAAGGTGAAGAATTCCTGCACCTCAACTGCACTGTTGCCCCAAGTCCCCCTTAGCGCTGTGCTTGCCTTGCACCCATTTTTTTTTTTTTTGAGACAAGCACTGTAGACTGGCCTTTTAAAAAATATTTTTTAATTTAATTTATTTTCAAGGAGAGAGAGAGAGAGAGAGAGAGAGAGGGAGAAGAGAGACAGCCAAAGAAAGAATGGGCACACCAGGGCCTCCAGCCACTGCAAATGAACTCCAGATGCATGTGCCCTTGTGCATCTGGCTTACGTGGGTCCTGGGGAATTGAACCAGGATCCTTTGGCTTTGCAGGCAAACACCTTAACCGCTAAGCTATCTCTCCAGTCCCCAGACTGGCCTTTTTTAAGAGAGAGAGTGAGAGTGAAAGAGGAGTAGAAAGGGGAGAGAGAGAGAGAGAGAGAGAGAGAGAGAGAGAGAGAGAGAGAGAAAAGGTACACCAGGGCCTCTATCCATTGTAGTAGAACTCCAGATGCGTGTACCACCTTGTGCTCATGTGTGACCTGGCATATGTCACCTTGTGCACCTGGCTTGCGTGGGATCTGGGGAGTCAAATATGTGTCCTTAGGCTTTGCAGGCAACTGCCTTAACCACTAAGCCATCTCTCCAGGCCCCTTGCATCTATTTTTGAAGCCAGTGTATTTTGAGGGGATGGGCTTAAACAAGCTGGTACAGACAACTAGCCAGGTCCTTTCCCAAAGCAGTACAGAGAGGGTCACATGTCCATAAACAAAGCTGAAATTTAGCCATATAGGGCTCATTCTGGAGACTAAAGCTACAAGGACTCTCAGCCCACAGATGGCACTTAGCATCCATGGGCTCTGCTCAGCGGAGAGGCTTTTTGGAAAATGCTTGGAAAGCTGCCAAACCAAAATACCATCACTGAGCCAAGCCAGCCGACCTGGGCACTGTAATAAACTAGAGTTGTGTGTGTGCTGAGCTCAAAAGAAAGATGCCAGAATGACAGGAGGAAAAGGCAGGTGGTTGGTAGTGAGTCTTGAAAGCCAAAGAAAGGGGATGGGGGCACGAGTGGTCAACACCAGCTGCTATGGTGAGACAAGAGCTGTGTGCTAGGCAGATGCTGCCCGGGGACTAAGAATGGCTACCTGGAGACCCAGGTTTTACCCTCTCCACTGCCCCGGCTGGATGTCTAAACAGAAAACCTCTCATTTTCGTTGGCTTCTTATATAGCAGTTCTGTGGAGGAGGGACCATGCTTGTTAGTTGACATACAAACCCAATGACTCGGCTGGGCACAAGTCTCACTGTGATTTAGTGATGGACACTCATTTTTAGAAACAGCCCCCTGTGTTGTGTTGACATGATCCCATTTACCTGGGTTGTAAGTCACTGTAGCCTTTTGTAGGAGCAGGAAGAATAAATAGATACAATTTATTTTCCTCCCATTTTTAAATTAACTTTAATTTTTTTACATTACTATGGATTGAACTGGGAGCTTCATACAAGCTAGGCAAGTGTGCTACCACTGAGCTATATCTCTACCCCCCCCCTTTTTTGAGGTAGGGTCTCACTGTAGCGCAGGCTGACCTGGAATTCACTATGTAGTCTCAGGGTGGCCTCAAACTCACAGCGATCCTCTTACCTCTGCCTCCTAAGTGCTGGGATTAAAGGTGTGCACCACCATGTCAAGCTCTCTAGCCCCCTTTTAAATTTTTTTTTAACTTGAAACAAGGGCTGTAAAAAAAGAAGTTATTTATTTATTTATTTATTTATTTGAGAGAGAAAGGAGAGAGAGACAGAATGGGCACACCAGGGCCTCCAGCCACTGCAAACGAACTCCAGCTGCGTGTGCCCCTTGTGCATCTGGCTTATGTGGGTCCTGGAGAATCTAAGCGGGGTCCTTTGGCATTGCAGGCAAACACCTTAACCGCTAAGCCATCTCTCCAGCTCTAAGGTCTTAATAAGTTGCTGAGTTTGACTTTGAACTCATTCTGTAGCCTAGGAAAGCTATGAATTTGTAATCCTGCCTCAGCTGCCTGAGTGACTTGGATTACAGACCTGTGCCACCATGTCCAGCCTAATTTAGTAGCTAAATGTTTAAAGCCAAAGTGTAGACTATAGACTCAGGGTGGCCTGAAATGGTTGATGTGCCTCACCTTACAAAGGGTGTGAATATGATGAGATGAGGGCTGCCTGCTGGGAGTTTCCTTCCTCATGTCCATGCCAAGAACTACCATTGAAATATGCCAGCATATTTGCATATTGGGCTGAGACCCAGTGCTTACACCTCAATCTCTGCCATGGACATTTAGTCCCTTGTTCCTTCCCAGGCATATATGTACTCCATAAGGAGCCATCTGTCCACTGCTCAAGGAGACACGGGACTGCCTTGGAGATGATCAGCCATCGTCTGAGGAAGTGGAATTACGGGTAGATTTGGCATTCCCAGATCCACTCTGTTACAGAGATAATTAAGCCTCACACTCAGGCACGTCAACATTTATATGACCTACTTCTAAAAAGCGAACCGGGAAAAGGCCAGGGGAAGACTAGGAGGATTATGATTGGTATTTTGCCTGTGTTTTCTCCTATGCAGAGAGGTCAGGGTCATGGGCAAGCGCACCCCAGCCCGCCCAGCCTGCACATGTGCCTCTGACCTGCTGCCTGCTTCAGTTTGTGTGTGGGAATCTCCTCAGAGATCTTTTCCTGTTCTCATTTCAGCAGAAAGTCACTGTTTCCCTGTATCATGTTGCATTTCTTTTTAAAAATATATTTTTATTTATTTATTTGAGAGAGGGAAAGAGAGAGAGGGCGCCAGGGCTCCCAGCCACTGCAAGCCAACTCCAGATGTACGTGGCTCCTTGTGCATCTGGCTTACGTGGGTCCTGGGGAATTGAACGGAGGTCCTTTGGTTTTGCAATCAAGCGCCTTAATCGCTGAGCCATCTCTTCAGCCCTTATGTTGCATCTCTGAGCACAATTTAAGTGAAATGATCACCAAACACTTCCCTTGAAGCAGTGAGACTTGTTACCACAAAACTGAGTTTGGTTCCTGGGAGGCACATATGCATTGAGAAGAGAATTGTACTCCCTTCAACTTCCACTGGCTGGCCAGGTGAGGCCCACCACACTAGACACCCACACACCCCATCTTGTGCCCTTCTCATCGGTTTAAGCTGGGTAAGCAAAGGTGCCTCTTCAAATCCTAATTCCCAAAGGAAGATTCCTGGCAGGATCAGGAGTGTGTTGAAAACCAATTTAATACCAAAGGTGTTGACAGCAAGGCACAGCCTTGACAGGTGAAACAATTTCTCCTTCCACATGATGGATAACAACGAAATGAGCGTGGAGACCTACAGAGAGCCAATTTAGCAAGCACCCACAAGAGCAAAATGAGGGATGTTTATATGACGCGCAGACAAGAGAAAAATCTGGTGATGGAGTCTGTCCCAGCCACTTTTTGCTGCAATCTCATATCTCAGTGTGACAGGCTGATCAATTGAAAATAATAGTGCAATCTTCCAAAACCTGGCGGATGATAACCTCGGTTCCATTCCAGTGGACAGGAAGAACAAGGGGCTTGGTGAGATCTCTCTGGGGCAGGCCTGTGGGTTGGTCTATGCCTGCTCTGCAACCTGTTCTTCAGACAGCACATGGAGATGTTGGACGAGGCATGGGTGGGTCAAACCAGAAGCAGCAAGAATCTGAGATTGAGACCCCCTGAGTTCTCTTTATTTGAAAAAATTACTATTATATTTTACATGGGTGTATATTGTGTGTTTGTGTGTGTGTGTTAGAATATGTGTGTGTGTGTCCTGGAGCACATGTGGAGGTCAGAGGACAACCTTGACTGTTGATTCTCATCTTCCATCTTTATTTTATTTTATTTTTACTTATTTATTTGACAGAGAGAAAGACAGAGAGAGTAAGAGAGAATGGGCACACCAGGGCCTCCAGCCACTATAAATAAACACCTTGTGCATCTGGCTTATGTGGGTCCTGGGGAATCGAACCAGGTTCCTTTGGCTTTGCAGGCAAGCACCTTAACCACTAAGCCATCCCTCCAGCTCCTCATCTTCCATCTTGTTTGAGGCAGTGTAGCAGTTAAACAGCTTATGGGAGGATAAGGTTTATTGCAGGCTTACCATCTTGAGGAGGCATGGGAGAGCAGGCAACTGGTTCACATCGTCATACATCATTAGCAGGGCAGGAGCCAGCTCTGAACACCTAGTGGACTAGCCTAATGAACTTCGAGGCCCGTCCCCAGTGACAAGCCTCCTTTAACAAGACTCCACCTTCCAAAGGCTCTGCCATCTGGGGACTGGTAGAGAGAGCATTTGGAAGGTAGGAAGCTTAATCACAAACACTTGAGGCTATGCGGGGTGGGTGGGGGGAAGCATTTGACATTCAAACCACCACAGACAGGCTATCTTGTTCTCTGCTGTGTATGCCAGGCTGGCCAGCCACAGGCCTCCGGGGAGTCTCTCGTCTCTGCCTCCCATCTCACTCACAGCAGGACAGCTGGGATCGCAGACATTTGCTACTGCACCCAGCTCTATATGGGTTCTGAGGGTTTGAACTCGGATTGTTGTGCGTGTGTAACAAGTGCACTCAGCCACTGCGCTAGCTCTCCAGCCCAAGTCCTGCCTTTAACAACAGTTCAGCCTGGTGCTATTTGGCACGGGTCAACGTAGGCCACAGGATTTTCACAGCGTGGGGTACTACACCAGCCCCACCCGCTACACCCTCTGACTCTCACCTCTATGTAATCTTCCTGCCTGTGGAATTGTGAGAAATAAAGATTGATTGTCTGAGTCAGTTACTCCATGGTACTCTGCGACCAGCGTGAGGACTAAGCCATCATCGCTTAGTTTTAAATGGCTTACCCAGTAATTCCAAGAAATACCCATTCATAATGAACCTCCAACAACTGTGCCAAGACCTTCCCTCAATGTCAAGACGTCAGGGAAATAATTATACCTAAAATCTCAAAGCGAGTCCTCAGATATTCCTGCAGGCGACAATTGTAATATAAGGTTCAGATATAAAGGGACAAACAACTAGTAACCAGACAGCTAGGGAATGGCAATTTTTCCTCTAGATTATCAGTGTCAGCCTGGGAAGTTGTCAAAAATGGGAACGGCCTGCCATTTACTTCCTTAAGCCTTTTAGTCAAGCTGAGTGAGTCAGTCAGGACTTCTAAACAGTTTTTTTTTTTTTTGTTGGTTTTTTTTTTTTGGAGAGAGACACAGAGAGAGACAGAGAGAGGAGAGGGAGACAGATAGAGATGGGCGCGCCAGCAGCCTCTCAGATGCTGCGCATGAAATCCAGATGTGTGTGCCCCTTGTGGTCAAGTGTGGCATTACGCCCCAGCGTCACTTTGCATCTGGGTAAACGTGGGACCTGGAGATTGGAACCAGCGTTCTTAGGCTTAGGAGGCAGGCGCCTTAACCACTAAGCCATCTCTCCAGCCCCTAGACAGATTTTTTACTGAGAAAAATGTATTGAGCCAGGGGGAGTAACACAGGACCCATGTCACATGTCTGCTTACCCAGTAACATCCCTACACAGGTATGAGTGTGTCAAACTGTGTGTGTGTGTGTGTGTGTGTGAGAGAGAGAGAGATGTGTGGTATTACTGGAGGACCACATTCACATGAATTGGATCCCCAAAGGGACTGCAACTCCTCCCTCTGCCCAAAGGACAGAACTCCTCTGAGTATGGTTGTATCAGTTCTTTTGCATATCTGTGATCAGAGTATCTGACAAATGTAACTTAAGACAAGGAAGAATTTATCTTAGCCCATGATTTTAAAGGTGTCAGTCCATCACGGTATTAAGCATATGGAGAAGGCAGACAAGTCCACATGGTGGTAGGCAGGAAACAGAAAGAGGTAGACAGGAAGAGGTTAGGGCAGGCCCTCAGTGAACTACTACAGAGAGGTAGACAGGAAGAGGTTAGGGCAGGCCCTCAGTGAACTACTACAGAGAGGCAGACAGGAAGAGGTTAGGGCAGGCCCTCAGTGAACTACTACAGAGAGGCAGACAGGAAGAGGTTAGGGCAGGCCCTCAGTGAACTACTACAGAGAGGTAGACAGGAAGAGGTTAGGCAGGCCCTCAGTGAACTACTACAGAGAGGTAGACAGGAAGAGGTTAGGGCAGGCCCTCAGTGAACTACTACAGAGAGGCAGACAGGAAGAGGTTAGGGCAGGCCCTCAGTGAACTACTACAGAGAGGTAGACAGGAAGAGGTTAGGGCAGGCCCTCAGTGAACTACTACAGAGAGGCAGACAGGAAGAGGTTAGGGCAGGCCGTCAGTGAACTACTACAGAGAGGTAGACAGGAAGAGGTTAGGGCAGGCCCTCAGTGAACTACTACAGAGAGGTAGACAGGAAGAGGTTAGGGCAGGCCCTCAGTGAACTACTACAGAGAGGCAGACAGGAAGAGGTTAGGGCAGGCCCTCAGTGAACTACTACAGAGAGGTAGACAGGAAGAGGTTAGGGCAGGCCCTCAGTGAACTACTACAGAGAGGCAGACAGGAAGAGGTTAGGGCAGGCCCTCAGTGAACTACTACAGAGAGGCAGACAGGAAGAGGTTAGGGCAGGCCCTCAGTGAACTACTACAGAGAGGCAGACAGGAAGAGGTTAGGGCAGGCCGTCAGTGAACTACTACAGAGAGGTAGACAGGAAGAGGTTAGGGCAGGCCCTCAGTGAACTACTACAGAGAGGTAGACAGGAAGAGGTTAGGGCAGGCCCTCAGTGAACTACTACAGAGAGGTAGACAGGAAGAGGTTAGGGCAGGCCCTCAGTGAACTACTACAGAGAGGTAGACAGGAAGAGGTTAGGGCAGGCCCTCAGTGAACTACTACAGAGAGGTAGACAGGAAGAGGTTAGGGCAGGCCCTCAGTGAACTACTACAGAGAGGCAGACAGGAAGAGGTTAGGGCAGGCCCTCAGTGAACTACTACAGAGAGGTAGACAGGAAGAGGTTAGGGCAGGCCCTCAGTGAACTACTACAGAGAGGCAGACAGGAAGAGGTTAGGGCAGGACCTCAGTGAACTACTACAGAGAGGTAGACAGGAAGAGGTTAGGGCAGGCCCTCAGTGAACTACTACAGAGAGGCAGACAGGAAGAGGTTAGGGCAGGCCCTCAGTGAACTACTACAGAGAGGCAGACAGGAAGAGGTTAGGGCAGGCCCTCAGTGAACTACTACAGAGAGGTAGACAGGAAGAGGTTAGGGCAGGCCCTCAGTAAGCTACTTCCTCCAGCTAGATCCCAGTTCCTAACATTTCTAGAACTTCCCAAAACAGAACAACTAGCTGGGCCCCAGGCTTTAACACATGAGCCTCTAAGGGGCATTTCATATTTAAACCATATGAATATTCAATATGATAAGAACATGAAAACACTCTCTCTCTCTCTCTCTCTCTCTGTGTGTGTGTGTGTGTGTGAGAAAACAGTCTGCCCTTTACCTGTTTCTATAAATGGGAGCGCCACAGGCCAAGTAGACTAAAGTAAATAAATTCTGCAGTAATCTTAAGAGTCCACAGGGGCTCCCACCTAAATCCACACTGGACGGCACAGCTGCCTAACTGAATGTAATTGAAGAAAGGCCAGTTGCTTCACAGATAATAAAGCAAACCGACACAGGGGGTTCCAGGAGGCTAAACAATGGCATATACTGCCAGAAATTTCTCTAATCAATCTTGTATGTGTGTGGGGTGGGAAGTACTCTGTTACTACAGAACACTCTCATCCTTGGGGATGATGAAGAGAGGATGGTGGAGTGATAGTAACATTTCCCTCACAGCCTCAAGTGTTCATGATTTAAGTTTCTGCTTTAGTACTCAGCTGGTGGAACCTTTCTGGAAGTGGTGTGTCACTAGGGGCAGGCCTTGACACTTTATAGTCCAGCCCCTCACTTTCCAGTGATAGCTCTTGTAGTTTGAATGGATGGCCCCCAATACATTCAGGAGTTTATTAAAGTTTGTAATTTAGATCTGCAGCCACCTGGCTGGAAGAGGCGTCACGTCCAGCCCTAAGGTGTGGTGTTGGATTTGGAATTCCAAAGATATGCAAAGTGCCTGGAGTTCCTGAAGTGTGCTGTGTGGTGGAGCTTTTGGATTTTGGCTTGTGGCTCTTCTCTCTCTCTGCCTGGACCTGTGAACGTGGACCAGCTTCTGCCATTATGGAATCTCCTCTCTGTCCTCAATAAATATCTCTTCCTCCATAACTGTGCCTAGTCTGGAAGTTCATCTCAATGACCTGAGGCTGTGTCTTACAGCTCTCTTTCTGCTTCTGCCCTGCTGCAGAAGGGTGATGATGGGAGCCAGCTTCCTGCTGATGCTACACTTTCCTTGCCATGGTGAAGTTCCCCTCAAAACTGGAAGCCACAATAAACATGGTTTTCCCATAAATTGCTCTGACTAGGTGTTTGTCCCAGCAATAAGAAGGTAACTACCACAGAGAGATAATTAATTTCTTAACAATTATAGGAACTAGTTGGGCCTAAATCTACCCTAAAAACCTATCACAAAACAAGCACTTAAAAGTACAACTGCAAAAATAAATAGTAATTTTAAATAGCTTTAGGATAGGCTTAAGCAAAATAAAACCAAACAGTAAGAACAAAATTGATGATCCTCAAATAAAGCAAGCAAGGGTACAATCTAGGAACCATCTCCTGGATTGTGGACCTAAGGCCTCAAAGAGGAAACGAGGACTCCAAAGGCTAAATTGTGATCTTTTTACACTTTTCCTAATTATTCTTTCTTTTGTAGATGCCCTAGTATTTTTACATTGGCTTCTATCCCCTAAAAGTCAAGATTTCAATGTTACAAGAAATCTGAGAAATCAACATCAAAATGAGATACCAATGTCCACCCACCAGGATGGAGATTGTTTTCATTTCTTTATTTTTAAGTGTTATAAGTGTTGGCATGAGAAACTGGAACCCTGTGCAGCTGGGAATATAAAATGGTACTAATGCTATGCAAACTGTTAGTGGTTGATCAAAGGTTAGACGTAGAATTATCATGTGACATAGATCATCAATTCCATTTCTACATTTATATACCTCCAAGCACTGAAAACCAGGATTGGAACAAATATTTGTACTTGTGGTCATAGTAGCATTATTTACAATAGCCAAAAGGTAGAACCAACTCAAATGTCCACTGGTGGATGGGAGGATAAACACGTGTGGTAGGAATACAGTGGAACGTTAGCCTTTTAAGATAAAGGACTTTAGAAAGAATTTTTTTGAGTGCACAAGCAAGATACGAGAGAGAGAACTGGTATACCAGGGCCTCAGCTACTACAACTGAACTCCAGATACTTGCGCCACCTCATGGGCATGTGTGACCTTGCGTTTGCCTCACCTTTGTGCATCTGGCTTACATGGGATCTGGAGAGTCGAACATGGGTCCTTAGGCTTTGCAGGCAAGTGCCTTAACTGCTAAGCCATCTCTCCAGCCCAAGGAAGGACATTTTAACACATGTTACAACATGGATAACTCTGAGGACATTTTGCTATGTGAAATAAGCCAGTCACAAAAGAACAAATGCTGTGTGATCCTGTTTATATGAGGTCCCCCAAACAGCCAAATTCATAAAGGACAGAAAGTAGATGGAGGTTACCAGAGCTGAGGACGAACGGGAATGGTAAGGGACCATTATTCAATAGACATAGAACTTGTCTCAGTTTGGGATGCTAAAAGAGTTCTGGAACTAGTGGTGATAATTATGCAATACTGATAATACACTTGATGCTACTGAAATGGTAAAATCTGTGTTATGCATATTTTGCCACAATAAAATAAGGCAGAGGCTGCTGGCATGGCAGCGATACTTACAAGATATAGGCAATCACCCCGATGGACCAGCAGTCAACAGCTTTGCTGTATGGTTTCTGGGCGAGAACTTCAGGAGCTGCAGAAAGATAAAGAAAAGACACAAGCCTGACAACTGAAATGCCGGGGGATATGTGGTGGAACAATGGAAAATTACAAAGTTGCTAGGCCTGAGGCTGGTGCATTGGCCCACAGTCAACCCCCTTCGCGCTCAAGGCCGTGAGGCCGGCCAGTCCTGCTCGTGAAAGATAAGAAGCACAGGATTGCCAAAAACTCAGTTTTTGAAATCTCCCTTCTGTATACCCCTCCCCACTGCCTTGTGCCAATTATAGCTGCTGACCATCATGTATCTGCTTCTGAAATGTCCGCTGACCATCATGTATCTGCTTCTGAAATGTCCGCTTGCTCCCACTTTTCACTGAAACTATAAATTGAAAGTACACACAGGGTTCTGGGCTGGAGTTTTTCAGGAGCTATCCTAGTTTCGCTCCACCAGTGTAAATAAATCTCTTCTTTTCCACTCAATTCGGTGTTGGCCTAATTTCTGGAGGTAGATCAGATGCAAACATTGCTGTGGACATTTCGTTTTTTAATTTTTGTTTTCCCCTGTTGTCTTTTCAGACTGAACCATCTGTGGGTCTAAAAACTGAGTAGAGGCAGATGGAGCTCAGTGTCAGGCCACACACTTAGCATGCTCAAAGTCCTACGTTCAAGATCAATTCCAAGTACCAAATATCTATAAATAGATAATGAATGAGCCACTTTATCGGTTAGGTTTTTTTTTTTTTTTTTTTTTGAGGCAAGCCCAACAGACTTGCCTTTTAATGTGAGAGAGCGAGAATGGGAGCAAGAGAGAGAGACCTGGTAGCCTCCAGCCACTGTAATCGAACTGCAGAAGCATGCGCCACCTAGTGCGCATGTGCGGCATTGTGCACTTGCATCACCTTGCATCTAGCTTACGTGGGACATGGAGAGTCAAACATGGGTCCTTAGCTTTCGCAGGCAAAGCACTTTAACTGTTAAGCCATTTCTCCAGCCCTTGGTTAGCTTTTTTCAGTGGAAACATGGAATGTGTATATCCGGACCCAATGAATCAATCACATAGGTGGCTATTTTATGGTCTTGCTGTATTCAGCATTATAGCTCATCTGATCACACTGCCATGCACAGCAATACTCAAGTTGGGGTGCAGGGTGTGGGACTTCGCCTCACACTGACTCGAGGCAGCCTTCTGGCTCCTGTGGAGGGCCTTGGGAAGTGCCATGGAGACACGGAAGGTGAAGCACCCTCCTCCAGTGTCACGGGGCTTACAGTGCTGCAGAGCTGAGAGCTGCCGGCTGGCCTCTCTTACTCATTTCTTGAGGTTTGGTGAGTTAGCTGTCAGCACTCTTGCTTGCTCATCTACAAGGATGAAGAAAAACTGCTACTTAATCTCTCTTTGTCTCCTAAACCACCATTCCATCAAGAGTCCTCACTGCTGTTGGTTTGGGCTCCTGTTGTTCTTGCCCACCCAACAATGCCTCTCGGCGCCACGGGCACTGGACAAATACTTGTGCAGAATGAATACATATGAGACACCGAATCTTACTGACAAGTAAAATCTCCTTTCCCCCACAAACACATCTGCTTACGATGCCTTCAGTGTACACAGCCCAGAACAATTAAAAAGATATGGAAAATAAAAATAACATTGCTGGGGTTGAAGAGATTGCTCAGTAGATAAACTGCTTGTCAAGTAAGTGTGGAGACTGGAGTTTGGAGCCCCAGAATTTATGGAAATGCTGGGTGGGCATGGTAGTCTCTCTGTAATCCCAGCACCTGGGGGGCTGAGAGAGGGACTCCCCAGGGCAAGATGGCTGAACTGGCAGGTTAAGGGTTCAAGTGAGAGTGTTGGCCTCCATATAAGTAAGGTGGAGAGTGATAAAGACAGTCAATGACAACCTCTGCCATCCACATGCATCCATACATAGCTATGCTCACGTGCACACACACTACATACATATATAAACACACAGAATATAATAATATTGCTGATAAGCCCCTTGTGTGTGGAGTTATGTGTTCTGTGGTATTTGGATGCATTAACTCACCCCATCCTATTATCATGACCTTCATTATTGCCAGATTATAAAAGACACAAAAGACACCAAGAGGTTGAGTCACTTGTTCAAAGTAGTCCAGCCACAGAGTGGCCTCTATACCAACTTCCCTTCCAGAGAACCCTAACCCTACGAAGTGCCCACCATTGCTCAGCTTTGTGTTGATCATTCATTAATGTTCCATAAACAAACGCTTAGCATGAGCTTTGCCTGAGAGAGGAGGAAACTGAGCGTCAGAGAAAGCAAGTAATTTGTTCAAGTCACACAGCCAGCTGTGGAAGAACGGGGGCTTGAAATCAGGTCACACTGACCCTTGTTCTGGCTCTTTCTAATAGATCAGACAGTCTGCTCAGGGGAGAGCTTCTTTGGTCTGCATGGAAAGTCCAGTGGTGAGGGAGATGGCTCGGCTGGGAAGTGCTTGCCACGAAAGCATCCGGATCTGAGTTTTGAGTTCACTCCCCAGTACCCCATATGTAAAAATGCAGGGCAAGGTGGCATGCATGTGCCTGTAATCCATGCTGGAGAGACAGAGACAGAAGGATCCCTCAGCTCACTGTCAGCCAGTCGAGCCTACTTGGTGAGCTCCAGGCCAGTGAGAGACCTTGTCTCAATAAAAGGGTGGACAGCCGGGCGTGGTGGTGATGATGCCTTTAATCCCAGCACTTGGGAGGCAGAGATAGGAGGATCGCCATGAGTTCAAGGCCACCCTGAGATTACATAGTGAATTCTAGGTCAGCCTGAGCTAGACTGAGACCCTACCTTGAAAAACCAAAAAGAACAAAAAAGGGTGGACAATGTTCCTGTGAATGTCCACTGACCTCCACACACATACACACCATGTACACACACACATAAAAATAAAAGCCCAGCAAATCCATTAAATAAATCCTCCCTATCATTCTATTGCAAAGAAATATCTTGTTGAGCAATAACAGGAGGATTCCTACAAAGCACTGTTGAACATCTGATAAGGACCCTGAGGACTCAACCATTGGCCTCTCAAATCTACTATTACATTCCAGTCCTAGACATTCCAAATACCAGGATTCTTTTTAACAAGAGCAAAGGAAATACACTCGCATACCCTTTCTTTGCTACGTTTGTCCACAGTCCAGTACAGAAGCATGGCACAAGGGCACTCACCTACTGAAGTGACCCTTGGAGAGCTGGCAGCCTTGATGCGCCCTTCCCCATGAGCTGCTAAGAGCATATGTCCCACACTCCTCTACTACAGGAACTGACAAAGGGGAGTCACTTACCACAGTAAATGTCTTTCTGATTAAGGAAGCCAGCACTCTTGCCCGAGTGGTCACACAGGCACAGATGGTGTGTGGAGTGACTGCGTCTCTAGGGCTGTCCTTGAGGCCCAGTGAAAAGTTCATCAGAGGCACACTAATTCTCTGCCAACTAATTCTCCCACAGAGCTGACTCAGATATAAGAGAGTGCAGAACTCAGCTCCTAGCTAGATGTCCTGTGCTGTGCTGTCACAGAAATCCCCAGCGAGAGGGACAGCAATCGGGCCACAGCCACCCATGGACCCAGGAGTCACGTGGTGCTAGAACACAGAGTCAGCTCAAGACAGAGCACACCCTCATGTCACACGGCAGGTGCCAATGGCACAGGGAAGAGGCACAGAGAAAAAAGCTGTCAGTACTGATGGCAGCTGCTTCCACAGTCTACAGACAAAGGCTGGGCTGATGTCCTGAGCCAAGATGTATGGGCAAGGATAAGAGGAAACGGCCCTTGCAAAGTAGACACATCACTGAAGAAGAGCTCACACGATCTGCTCTCTTTCTCCCCATCCCCATGGTTGTCTAACGCCTTGGACAGTGGACAGGAGAAGGTTTTAAAAACGCCCTCCTCAAGCATGGTGGCGTACGACTTTAATCCCTGAACTCGGGAGGCAGAGGTAGGAGGATACCCATGAGTTCAAGGCCACCCTGAGACTACATAGTGAATTCCAGGTCAGCCTGAGATAGAGTGAGACCCTACCTTGAAACAACAACAGCAACAACAAAAAGCACCTTCCTCCTCATATTGTACAAATAGGACGGTCTTAGTACCAGCCACATTTTGCCTTCAGTGGCAAAGCCACCAACATCCTGGGCAGTTGTGCAAGGCACTGCCAAAACATGAAAAGCACATGGATGATTTACATAATTTAAGATATGCAGCCGGGCGTGGTAGCACATGCCTTTAATCCCAGCACTCGGGAGGCAGAGGTAGGAGACTGCTGTGAGTTCGAGGCCACCCTGAGACTACATAGTGAATTTCAGGTCAGCCTGAGCTAGAGTGAAACCCTACCTCGGGGGAAAAAAAAGATACTCATATTCTGTGCATGTGTGCTCATGTGTGCATGTTCATGTATGAGGAAGTCAGAGAACAATCCTGTTGTTCCTCTGGCTCCGTTCACCTTTCCTCTTGAGAAAGGCTCTCGTTGGCCTGGAGGCCATCAATTAGTGTTGACTGGCTGGCCAGTGAGCCCCAGGGATCCTCTTGTCTCTGGCTCCGCAGCACAGGGATTACAAATCTCTGCCACCACTGCATGGGCTGATGTTTTTAACATGGGAACTCAGGTCCTATGTTGGCAGGACACTTCGCTGTGTTCAAGTTATTGAAGCTGTGTCCTCACTATCATCATGTTCTATGCTATGAGATTCTGCTTAAATGATAAGTGTATCATATGGAACACATGGTTAGAGAACAGTCCTGGTTTGCAATGGGAACATGGGTGTTAGAGGAAAGCTCTGAGTTATTATGAAATTATCAGGAAAACAAGATGCTAAGCAGAAATGCATGTGTTTGTGCCAAACTTTTCTTGCTCTTCTTGTTGCCATGTCTTATTTGGGCTGTACTGACATCAAAATCCACGGAATTTTTAACCAACTGGAAGTGGATAATGAAGGGACCAAACTGACGCCATGACAGGCTTCAGTAATGTGCCACCCTAACTAGGCCTAAGTTTCAATTTCCCAGAGGGGTGGGCTCTGGGGGCTGAGTCAGTTCCTGGAGACATGTTCAAACATGCCCAGGCATGCGGAGACATGTCCCTTTCTCCCCAACCAATCAAAGACGTACAAATGTAACTGCTGCTTGCTTAGCCAATCATGTTAAAAGATTACCTAACCAGCCTGGAATTCCCCCTAGCTGTGTTTAAAAGGGGCCTGCATGCTCCTCTGGGGGTCACCATTTTGTACAAATGGTTGACCCCCTGCATGGTGACTAATTCTGCAGAATAAACACTCTTTGATTTTACATACTCTTTGACTCTGGGGTCTTTCTTCAGTGATTTTCAGACCCTTACAGATAAACCATTTACCTTCTGGGAAGGTTCTTAATTGCATTTGGAAGCAAACATAGGGAGAGCAATATAATGCAATAATCCAGATGAGGTGACCCTTGCCTATAATCCCAGCACTCAAGAAGTTGAAGGATAACTGCTATAAATCTAAGCTAGCTTGGGCTACATAGAGTTCCAGGTCAGCCTGGGCTACAAAGGGAGATCCTGTCTGTAATAGTCAGGCTCAGGTTGCTGGGATGAATTTCCAAACCAGGCACAGTTATGAGAGGAAGGAAATTTATTGAAGCTTAAAGATCCAGGGGGAGTTCCACAATGATAGAAGAAGTTGGCCCCTCTTACAGGACCAAAGAGAGAAAAAGAGAGAGAGGGAGGAGTCAAAAGCAACCACCACAAGCAAGCACACTTCAGGAACCCCAGGCAAAGCTCAGGCACTTTGCATATCTTTAGACTGGAATTCCAAATCTCCAAATCCACCCCTGGACTCTAGGATCTGCCCAGTGACACCTCCTCCAGCCAGGCCACTAGAGATCTAAATTACACGCTTTAATAAGACCCTGAATATATTGAGGGGCATCCATTCAAACTACCACACTGTCCAAGAGAGGGGGGAGGAAGGGAAAAAAAGGAAAGAAAAGAGAGATAAATGGATTTTGGAATGCCAACAACTATCTATTGGGAAGTATAAGGGAAAAGTGAGAGTTACCATTTATCTTTTCAAGAGCAAATGGTTTCTGTCGGGAATTTGGGGAATAAAGGAGACAGAACTTTCTGACTGGGTTACTTCACTCAGTGTAACATTTTCCAGTTCTATTCATTTTCCTGCAAATTTCATAATTTCATGTTTCTTTACAGCTAAATAAAATTCCCTTGTGCATACATATTACACTTTCACTATCTATTCATAAACTGATTGACATCTAGGTGGGTTTCATTTCCTAGCTACTATGAGTAATGCAGCTATTAGCATAGATGTGCAATATCTTTTTTTTTTTTTTTTTTTTTTTTTGGTTTTTCGAGGTAGGGTCTCACTCTGGCCCAGGCTGACCTGGAATTAGCTATGCAATCTCAGGGTGGCCTTGAACTCATGGCAATCCTCCTACCTCTGCCTCCTGAGTGCTGGGATTAAAGGTGTGCGCCACCACGCCTGGCTGCAAGTATCTTTTTTTAATTTTTATTTTAGAGAAAGAATCGGTGCACCAGGGCTTCAGCCTCTGCAATTGAACACCAGATTCTTGCGTCACCTAGTGTGCATGTGTGACTTTGCGCTTGCCTCACCTTTGTGTGTCTGGCTTACGTGGGATTGGGAGAGTCAAACATGGGTCCTTAGACTTTGCACGCAAGCACCTTAACCACTAAGCCATCTCTCCAGCCCACACATATCTTTCGAGTAGGATATCCAGTCGTTTCAGTATAAGCTGAGCAGTGGCATAGCTGGGTCATTCAGCAGGAACCTCCATAGAGACTGAAGCAATTTACACTCCAACAACAGTGACTCCTCCCTAGTACTTGTTAATCATTTGTTTTCTTGATGGATGCTACTCTGACTGAGGTGAGATAGAATCTCAAGTGAGTTTTAATTTTGCATTTCCCTGCTAGGCAAAGACATTGAACATTAAAAAAAAAAAGTTAGCCATTTTAATATCTTCTTTTGAGAACCTTCTGTTAAGTTCCATAGCCAACTTTTTGATTGGGCTGTTTATTTTCTTAGTGTTCTTCTTCTTCTTCTTCTTTTTTTTTTTAGTTCTTCGCTTATTCTAGATATTAATTTCCTGTCAGATCAATCCCTGGAAAAGAAGGCTGTCACTTAATTTGAATGGCAGTTTCCTTTGTTGTACAGAAAAAACAAGATTAAGAGAGAAACAAACGTGTCTTAATTCTCTACATGCATACATCTGTCACGTAGGCCATTCTGGTTTTTTGTTTGTTTGTTTTAAAAGCAAAAACCCTTTCCCAATGGGCTTTCAGAATTGCTCCATTTAGGGCTAGCAGGCAGTGATATACTCTGTTATATGATTGCTGAGAACCTCCTCCATTTCAGATTTGGATGCTATTAATTCAGCCTCCATGTTGTTGCCACTGGGAAGTTATCTAGCTAACAGTAGTAAATTAACGTTCATCTCCACATGAACCGCGCCGGCGAGAGCAGAACATCCCCCCCGCCGCCCAAGTTCACCATGTGGTCCTCTAGGTGTCTAAGCATCCTTCATGCTCTTTAGAAGATGGTCTAGTATTTATTACTGTGAGACTACCAACCTGCATGTGGAAAATTCCACTTTGTGGGAAACGTCTTCTATAAACCATGCTATTTTATATTGATTTAGGACAAGTATTCCTGGTAGAGGGCAAGGGTCCAGGGATTTGAGGCAGAAAAAAAGGCTTTCAGGAACCTTTCATCTTGCTTTTAAAACAGTTTAATTGCTGATTTTCCTTCTTGAAGTGGAGGCAAGAGAAAGGCTTAACCAAGTGGAAATGCAAGTTGAGAGAGCAGCTGCCCTGTGAGGGTGGGCACAGAAATCAATCTTCATGCACTCATAAAGTCGAAAAGGAATTTCTCCCTTTCCGGAACATTTCAAGATGTGCCCAAGAGCAGTTTCTGCGAAGTCCTCATCCAAGTCGCAGGTTCATGCTTGAGCCGTCAGACTGCTCACCTCAGACACTGACGGTCAGGAGGGAGCCGCTGAGAAGATCAAAGCAATGGTCCTGAACTGAGGGAGCTGATAATATGCCCCCTGTATGCAGCCAGTTCATCACTGGTCACCAAAGTGCCTCCCCTGGGCTGTGCCCAGCTTGGCTGTAGGGTGTGAAGAAGCAGACTCTGGCCCTGCCTCATAGGAAGGAGTGTTCCCTTCCTCTCTCCTCTCCTCCCCTCTCCTTTCCTATTCTGGTGGGTGCTACACTCAGATATGAGCCACAAAAGCAACTGGCAGCTACCTTCCCAAGAAGAACCCCGAAACAGACAAGATCATCAAGTGCAGAGGAGGGAGGGGTGATGAACTCAAAGCTACTCTGAATAAAATTCTGAGATTACTCTAAAGAAAACTCTGGTGGCCCATGCCTGTAATCTCAGCACTTAGGAGATAGAGGCAGGAGAATCAGGGGTTCAAGGTCATCCTCGTCTATATAACGATTTCAAAGCCAGCCTATACCACATGAGACTTCATTTCAAATGAAAACAAACCCTTCTGTGCTTTCAGTTTTTGCATTGATCAGGACAGATTTATAAATGGAGCTCTGGGTCATTACATCGTAGAGACTGTATTATCTGCTCACACCTCAGTTTCCTGTCTTCCAGGCGCCCACTATTCTGTCCTGCAGTGATACTTTATGGAAGAGAACTTGGGGGTCAATGGAAGAGCTGCATGGGATTCCTCTTCATAAGGATTATCGTGGGACATTTGAGTCCAGGAAGGTGTGAGGAGAAACTGCTCCCCGACTGGTAGATGAGGGGAAATCGTCTAAGACTACAGAAGTCTTTTCAAAGTGTTAGCGACAATGCATGTAAAAGAGGTGGCAAGAAGATGTCTCTTATCTTCTTACTCACTTTATTTTTGAGAGGGGCTCATGTGTCCCAGGGTAGGCCTTCAACTACTATGGTAGGCAAGAATGGCACTGAACTTGTGATGTTCCTGCTTCCATCTCCTGAGTGCTTGCATTACAGACTTAGAGGACGAGCCGCCACACCTGATTTATGAGTTCTGAGGGTCAAACCAGGGCTTTGTGCACATTAGGCAAGCACTCTACCACTGAGCTATATATAACCAGTGAAGATTTCTTTTAAACAATGGGAAAGATGGCAGTGGCCTGCTCAGAGATGATGAAATAAGACTCTGGAGATCAAAGAAATTAAATTCAGGCATACGTTTCAGGGGAGAATACAGCCTCAGGGAGGATTTTCTCACAACAAGGTGATATTCTTAGCAGGAGAATTTTCAATAGCAGGGGTTAACAAAAAGAAGTCTGTCCTGTGAAGACCTTAATAAACATTTATTGCTTCATATGTTTAGAGTATCAGAATCAAGACTGTGGACAAATGAAATACAGCTGAGAGTGGTATGGAAGTACATGCCTGTAAACCCCACTGAGGTAGCAGGATAATTAAGATTGAGTGTAGGGGCTGGAGAGACAGCTTAGCAGTTAAGGTGCTTGCCTGAGAAGCCTAAGGAACCATGTTCAACTCTCCAGATCCCACGTAAGCCAGCTGTACAAAGGTGAGGCAAGCGCAAGGTCACACATGCCCACTAGGTGGCTCAAGCATCTGAAGTTCAATTTCAAAAAGATTGAGCTTAGCCGGGCATGGTGGTGCACGCCTTTAATCCCAGCACTTGGGAGGCAGAGGTAGGAGGATTGCCGAGAGTTCGAGGCCACCCAGAGTCTACATAATGAATTCCAGGTCAGCCTGGACCAGAGTGAAACCCTACCTCGGAAAACCAAAAAAAAAAAGAAAAAGATTGAGCTTAACCTGAGCTATACACAGAGAGAGAGAGACCTTGTCTCAAAAGAAAAAAATCCAAACACCCCCTTCCTCCATTAAAAATTCAAATCAAAACTAAAGTAAAAAAACATTAGAGGCATTTGAGGGATGGCTTTTAGCGGTTAAGGCACCAGCCTGCAAAGCTAAAGGACCTAAAGGTTCAGTTCTCCAGGACCCATGTAAGCCTGATGCCAAGGTGGCGCATGCATCTGGAGAGTTTGTTTACAGTGGCTGAACGCCCTGGCATGCCCATTCTCTCTCTGTCTCTTTCTCTCTCAAATATAAATAAAAATAAAATATATAAAACTATTAAAAACCAACAGAAACACGGGATCATTCCTTGCCCATTGTCTCCTCACTCCCTGAAGTCTCAGGGGAGGGGAAGATTCTTGGCACGGCTCTGGGCTCTCTCTGTTGGTATGGATTCCTTGGCTGTTTGTTATCCCCGACTTAGAGCTCTAATTTATTCCAATATATAGCTAAAGAGCAGCTCCTTCTGCTATCCTAGTAGCCTCCTGAATCTGACCACAGGCATGAAAAGCCCCATGAAAACAGTGCCCTGGTTTGTAATTACAGTGGAACCTGAGCTGGGATTATTGCTCAAATGCTACTGAGGCCAGATTGTGGCTGATGGCTGGAGGAGGCTAAGGAATGGGGAGGGAGTGGAAAATGAGGTTGGGTGGAGTTAGAATTTTAAATATGGGAGCACCTTGGAATTCAGTGGGCTAGAGGAAGGCTGAGTAAGGAATTTTATGAGCAACGTGGCAACAGATAACCGCAGTGCAGTGCTTACAGGTGTTCTGAGCACCTCCCGCCCTTTCTTGTTTGTGACTGGGAGACGCATGATGAATACTATGTTGGTAGGCTTATCTGCTGTTTTGAAATCTGACAAGAACTGATGCTTCAGGATGAAAAATGAGTGTTATAGTCATTCCAATATTTTGTTTTAATCATCACAAAAGAAACAGAAGTAAGCTATAAAATGCTGCTGTCCATGGCGCCAGATCAGAAACTGTGAATTTCACCCCCATTTCATATGTTGAGAAGTCACTAAGAAATCCCAAAAGGATGCAAACTGCCTTCAAACATTGCATTAAGAGTGATTTAGGATGTTGGAAAGATAAGTGGTTAAAACGCTTATCTGCTAAGCCAAAGGACTCAGGATTGATTCCCCAGGATCCATGTAATGCCAGATGCACAAAGTGGAATATTGTTTGCAGTGGCTAGAGGCCCTAGTGAACCCATTCTTTTTGACCCTCTCTCTCCCAAATAAATACACACATAAATAAATAAATTAATAAATTAATTAATTTAATTTAATTTTTTTAAAAATAGAGTGATTTGGGAAATTGGGGAGAAGACTCAGTGGATAAAAAAGGGCTTGTCATGCAAGTGTGAATACCTGAGCTTAGGTGGCGATTACAGACATAAAGCTGGGCACCATATTACCAGTGTCTTTAGGCTGGGTGTGGGGCATGTTGGCATGCACCTTTAATCCCAGCACTCAGGAGGCAGAGGTAGAATTGCCATGAGTTTGAGGACAGCCTGGGACTGTAGAGTGAGTTCTAGGTCAGCCTGTACTAGAAGGAGACCCTACCTTGAAAAAACAAACAAACGAAACAAAAGCCCTAGTTACCAGTGTCTTTAATCCCAGCACACAGGTGGTGCGAGGGGAGGCAGAGACAAGAGGACCTGCAGGGATCTCCTGGGCCACCTAGCCTGGACAGCGCAATGGTGAATGGGCGACCGGGCCTTCAACAAGGCGGAAGGAGCGGATCAACACGCATGCACCATGACATGTGTGCGCCTGTACTCACACATATGACCACGCGCACATACAAAAGGTGATTTGGGACGAATAAAAGGGATGGTTTAGGTGTAGTTGGTTGGTAGATGGCTGAGGGCTAAAGCGCTAGCCCAGTATGCAGGAGACCCTGGATTTGGTCACCAGCATACTCCATCAAAAAGGAATCATTTAATATGATCACACATGCAGGGCAGAGCTGGGCTTACTGTGTTTACGTGCTATCATGGGCTTTCTGTCAAGGTTCACTCCGGTCAGGGCTAATAAAACAGCCCTCACCCTCTTTAATAACAGGGGTGTGGTTGCATAGGTGTAAATATTTGCTGTAGCCTGTTACTGAGCGGCTGCTGGAAGGAACAAGAGATTCTTGTCAGATCACTCACCTACTGTCTGCCCTGTATGACAAGTTGCCAGCTACGTGACATCTTGTTTCAACAGGGCACCTCCTGGCAGGTGGTCGGGTGCTAAAGCGTGGCACCAGGTGAGCAAACAAAATGTGAAGCTCTGCCAGAGGAAGCCACCACTCCACAGCGCAGGGTGAGGGTCAAAGGGTTGGGAACAGAGGAGCTCTGAGGAAAGATGAATGGGGATGACTTTGGCTGCCTGAGAGGACAGAAATGAGTGATGTCCATCAACTTAACCCTACTTCTGCCTGTCTGAGTGAAGACGAAACAAATGGCTGCCTGTATCCTTGGCAGGTGGATATCATATCTACAGGAAAATGTAAATGTTAAAACAAAAAAAAAATGGGGCTGGAGAGATAGCTTAGCGGTTAAGGCATTTGCCTGCAAAGCCAAAGGACCTTGGTTCAATTCCCCAGGACATGGGAGCACATGCATCTGGAGTTCGTGTGCAGTGGCTGGAGGCCCTGAGTGCCCATTCTCTCTGTCTCTATATGTATCTGTCTCTCTCTGCTTACAAATAAATAAATAAATATTTTCAATGTTGTGGGATGGGGTACAATTTGGAAAATAGCTCTGGGGAAGAATATCTCCCTATCACGGTGGGCCCTGCATTTGAGTCCTAGTGGTGGAAATAAAATCACAGGGGATACGTTGTATAGCATGTGTATGAGCAGATGAGAATCCAGTGTAAGAAGGTGGCGGGGTCCCTTGAGGATGGTGGTTGTGATGTTAACATGGTGCCAATTTGCACTTCTGATTTCCAAAAGCTTCCCCCAATCTCATGTTTTACATCAAGTTCTAAAATCGTGGTGATCCCTGAAGAAAGGGCGTCCATCTCACTGGGTGGAAAAAAATTCTGACCAACTGTTCTGTAGCTTCTTTTAAAGAAGAGCAAGCCCAAACATGTTTAAACTATTTTCGACAAGTGAAGACAAAATAGACTAAAGGCGCCTGCCATGGCTGGGCCAGCAATGACGAAGTTAAGTTCTGGAAGGAGGCTGGGATGGCTCCTTCCCCCATCACCCCAGGGACTCAAGATCAGTTGCAAGCTAAAGTTTTTGCTCATGTTTTTCTGCTTATAAACAGAACAATAGGCCCGGATGTCAATGCTCTTTCCCATTTTCAAGTCATGCCCAACTGTCAAAGAGTTGCTGTTGTGAATGAAATCCTTCGGTGATCATTACTCAAGACTCAAGGAAAAATCCTTTTCGCTTTAATCAAAACTATGATACTGTAGGTAAAGCCTCTTCTCTTTCTGCACAGTGGAACGGGATTCCGGACATCACTCAGGTAGGAAAAGAAAACGTGAGACCCTGCACTGAGAGACACTTAGCCACTTACTTGATCCACAGAGCAAGGTTTGAAGTTTAATTATCAGTTTAATTATCTTTCTGAAACCAGGAGACCTAATTCTGATCACAGACTCTGGGCAACCATATCAATGTCAAAACTGCTACATTGGTAAGGTGTCCACGCTCTGTAAACATCCCCCTCTATCCATGCTCTTGTAGGAAACTCATTGTGTCATCAAAAATAAATAAATAAATAAAAAGAAAAAGACATGGAAGTGCTCAAACATAGATGCAATCATTTTAAGAGTCACCCTGGTGCCTGCGACCAAGGCTAGCCCCCCTATTGCTGGGGAAACCAGGGTCACCTAACTTAGGGCCTTGGGTTCTCTCTCGTGCCTCCATGACTCCAAGCCTGTGCGCCGTGTCACATGAAGCAGAATTACCTCCTCCCCCCAAACCTATAATAAGCAATAAGCTTTCCTTCATCATTTTCCCTCGGCATGGTGTTATAGCTCTCCCAATAAAGCTTTACCGAAGCCTTTTAATTCTAAAAGGCCAATTGTCTCAACTGCCTCTTATTGAACCAGCCTGCTCTCCCACTGTCCTTTCTATCAAAGTTATCTATCAGAAAGTAGAGGAGGGCTGGAGAGATGGCTTAGTGGTTAAGGCACATGCCTGCAAAGCCTCAGAACGCCCATTCAATTCTCCAGGTCCCATGCTTAGCCAGAAGCAAAAGTGATGCAAGGGCACAATGCCATACTTGCCCACAAGGGGGCACATGTGTCTGGAGTTCGTTCACAGCAGCTGAGAGGCTGCTAGCATGCCCATTCTCTCTCTCTCTCTCTGTCTCTCTCAAATAAAAAGAAAAAAGAGGGCTGGAGAGATGGCTTAGCAGCTAAGGCGCCTGCCTGCTAAGTCTAAGAATGCTGGTCCCACTGTCCAGCGGTTCCAATCTCCAGGTCCCACGTTTAGCCAGATGCAAAGTGAGGCAAGGGCACAATGCTGCACTTGACTACAAGGGGGCGCATGCATCTGGATTTTGTTCACAGCAGCTGAGAGACTGCTGGCATGCCCATTCTCTATCTGTTTCCCTCTCCCCTCTCTGTCTATCTATCTCTGTCTGTCTCTCTCCAAAAATAAATAAAAAATAGTAATAAAAATTTTTTTTTAAAAAGAGAAAAAAGAAAGTAGAGGAAGGGGCTAAAGGGAAGTGGGAGAGGGACAAAAGAGGGTAGAAGGAGAATATAATCCAAATACATTACGTGCATAAATGAAAATTTCATAGCTAAACCCATCATACATAATTAATATACTAATAAAAACCAAGAAAACAAAACAATACAGGCTTCCCTCTACCAAATATGAGCATATTTGTTACTTCTGGTTTCTTTTCTTTTTTTGGGGGGGGGGAGGAGAGACACAGAAAGAGACAGAGAGAGAGGGAGAGGAAGACAGATAGAGATGGGCGCGTCAGCAGCCTCTGCGAACGAAATCCAGATGCGTGCACCCCCTTGTGGTCAAGTCGGCATTGCACCCTTTGCATCTGGCTAAATGTGGGACCTGGAGATTGGAACCACTGGAGATTGGAACCAGCATTCATAGCCTTAGGAGGCAGGCGCCTTAACCGCTAAGCCATCTCTCCAGCCCCTGGTTTCTTTTTTTATATTTATTTATTTGAGAGAGAGAGAAAGAAGCAGAGAGGGAGGGAGAATGGGCACACCAGGGCCTCTAGCCACTGCAAATAAACTCCAGATGCATGAGCCACTTTGTGCATCTGGCTTTACGTGGGTCTTGGGGAATTGAACCTGGGTCCTTTAGCTTTACAGGCAAGTGCCTTAACTACTAAACCATCTCTCCAGCCCCATTTCTGGTTTTGTATCAGTTATAGGATTGAATGGATGAATTCTGTCACTTACTATGGCTGTTAAGTGACTCAAGAGAATTATTTGGGTATTTTAACTAATGCAAAAGAACAGGCAATGTAATTCACTAAATTTCTGAGCTCTGACTTTTGCCTTATCATGGTGCCAAGAAGGGGAATGTAGCACTTGACTGAATTCAATGGATTCTGCATCCAAGCCGGTATCACGTGGACAGACACCATATTCCTTTGAGCAACTCACATATACCAGATGGGCCCATCATGTCTTCTCAGTTATCAGCAAGTGACTATTTCAATAGCCTGGTCTCTAAGACAAAGGTTCTGCTCCTTTCTCCCAGCAACTACAAGCAGCAGATCACGGCCTCCACTGGAAGAAGACACCTCTGTCCCTGGCTTGGGGTACACCTGCAATTTTCCTTCTTTGTCTGAGCTCCACCTTCCTTCCTGTGCCCCTTCCTCGAGGAGTTTCCCCTTGGCCATGCCAGCCACTGATGATCCCTCTCATACCTGTGTTTTAAAGCTGTTTCTGGAATATGCTAGTTATGTCATATACATGCCACCATGCACACACATTGTGTTGCACACCTGCCACATTGTACTGGTGTTGACAGAACCAGCCCTCGAAGCCACCCGCAGCAAAAACTGGGTGGCAAGGATGGAGTGTTGCCTGCAATCTTCCCTCAGTGGAGTGCCATATCTACACAGGGCATGGCTTCCTTAAAAGAGGTATATAAGTAAAATCCAGGCAGCTGCTATGCATAAAAGGGTAAAGTTCAAAGTTTTTACATTCCTAAGATCCTAATATTGTCTCAGATGCCTTAGATGCTAAGACCATGTGCCTGGTTGTGGGGAGGGGCTTTTCATTGTTTCGTCATAATTACAGAGCCCATGTAAATGGCAATAATAACTCGATTCAGCTGAACGTGCTGATGACAATGACATATGCTCACAAAGAGCAGACAACATTTCTTGCTCTAAGAGCCTGATCTCCAGCTGTAAAGGTGCACACAGCACTGGGGAAGGCAAGGTTCTCTGTATTCACACATTTCTTTCTAAATTTGAGGCTGTGACAGGCTGCAGGCAGACTGCAGCCCCCAGAGCGGAGCGCTAAAGTGCTGTCACTACACCCGGCAAGGGTGTGCGGCGCCTTCACCGGATGGATGCAGAGTTCAGGCATGAGCTACGGTGCTGTAGGCTGCGCATTCAATATTAATGAAACACAAACATCTGTGTAATGTGGCGTCATTAGTAAAACACACATAAAGTGAGATTGTGCCCTGATCGGTTCATGAAAATGTAGTGACCTAGAAAACTTTAATAAAGCCACACCAAACTCCTCCTCAACTGCCAACTTTTGCATCCCACTGGGTTTTCAGGCCTCTGCTTCAGGGAAAGACAGTCATACCCTTCCAGGCTCTGAGGCCAAAGAAATACTGGAATAACCCTTGGCTTCTCTCTTTCTTTTAAACCCTACCTTTAAGCTCTTAGAAAATCTTGACAGTGTTGCCTTTGAAATATATTCAGAATCTGTCAGCTTCATACAACTTTCATGGCTTCGGACTGGGTCAGGCCATGCCACTCCTCACCAGCCCCATGTCAACATTCCTTACCTGGTCTCCTTTCTCCCTCTCTGGCATTCCCACTGCTACTGATCCAGATCCAAGCATGTATCTCAGCTTCCTGTCAGCAATCAGATCAGCTGCTCCCTTAACTCACGAGTCCTGGTGACCAACTATCATCCTAAACAAAAGCTAAAATTGCTGCACCAGGGCTTCTCTGGTCATTTTTTTGTTTGTTGACATGTGTGTATTTGTGTGTATGTGTGTGTGTGTGTGCGCGCGCGCACACATGCACGGAGGCCAGAGACCAACCTCTGATGTAATCTTCAAGAATTATCCACCCTTTTAACCATAGGGGGTAAAAAATATTTTATTTAGTGAGGGCTATCAGACAATGCCCCCCCCACACACACAGACACACACACACATATGGACACATGCACACACACAGACATGCACACAGACACACATGCACACACACAGACACACATGTACATGCACACATGCACACAGACACACATGTGCACACACGCACAAAGACACACACGTGCACACACACTCACACACGCACACACACGTGCGGCCTTTCCGTTATTGCCATTGTTGTTGTACTCACTCTCATCTAACACCAATTGAATTTGCTTATTTATTTGCTTGTAGACATCTACCTCCTTTGAGTCAAGCTCCCACATTGGTCTGGAGCTTGCCAATTAGGTTAGACTACCTAGCCAGTGAAGTCCAGGATCCCTCCACATCTCCAGAGCTGGGATCACAGGCACAGGCCACCACAATTAGCTTTCTTTGTGTGAGTGCTAGGGATCGAACTCAGATCCTCATGCTTGCAAGGGAAGCACTCTGTTGACTGAGCTATCTGCCCAGTGCCATTCTATCCATCACCCTTTGATCATGCTTTGCTATTTGTCAATGGGCTCCTGCCTTGGGGCCTCTGTCCTAGAGTGTTTAAAAATGTGGCCTTCCAAATTACTGCACGACCAGCTCCTTCCTGTCTATATATTCTCTGCCTTCTCAGCCAGGCATGGTGGCACATGTCTGTCATCACAGCACTAAGGAGATGAAGACACGATGATCAAGAGTTTAAACCCATTGCTAGGGAGACACATGAGGTCCCAAAAACAATGGAGGCCAATGCCAAAACACTTGATTACCTGACAGAGTTAAAAGGTAAGACCCCATGGCTGGAGACAGCACAGGTTGTGGTCGCAGAAGATCAGAATACCATGCTGGAACCAAAAGGGAAACGCGCTCCCTCCTGGCTAGCCCTCATATGGCTGGGGGACCCTATGGGAGCTGCTGGAGGACAATGGTCACCAACAGCATGAATAAGCACGGGGCCCTTCAGACTACAAAATCAACCGGCAGCACAAGAAGTATACAAAAGTGCAATAGTGGCACGCTGCCTCTATAGGTAACCAACCAGCTGTTCTCTGATTGGACATGAGGGCCACACAGTGGGAGAGAACTCATATCTGATCCTGGAAACCAAGTCAGAATCCCATGGTCAGGAAACTCAGACTTCAGACAGAAGGCCCCACTGTTCTCTGGTGAAGAAGAGTGGGCTTGCACACCAAAACGTCTCTCAAATAATTTTGCATATGCCCTTTAGCCCAAGCTGCTCTCACTTTTGGTTGTAGAATCTGTTTTGTTTTACAGAAGACGGAGAAAATGGAGGAGAGCCAAGATCTATCAATAAAACCAAAAGATAGCAGACTGCTCACCATGAGACATGCCACTACTACTACATCTGCCAGGGTCCAGGAGAAATTGCAGAGGAAGTGGTGGTTCGATTCTCCAGGTCACACAAAGTGACGCAAGGGCGCAATGCTGCACTTGTCCACAAAGGGGCACAGGCGTCTGGAGTTTGTTCACAGTTGCTGAGAGGCCGCTGGCACACCCATTCTCTATCTGTCCCTCTCTTCTCTCTCTCTCTCTCTCTGACTCTCTCAAATAAATAAATAAATAAATAAATAAATAAATAAATAAATAACATGTGTATGTTCTTGCAACCTGCACAGGTGAGACGTGGTCAGAAAGTGACCCAAGGCAGCTCTTTGTCTGATGTGGCCCAGGACAGCTAACACCTGAGCCCAAAGAGAACCATGAAATACACATGTTAATAAGGACACTGCCAGGCCATCTGAACCCCAGCTCAAAAGCCAATTTCCTGGGTTGGCTCATTGGGTAAAGTGCTTACTATGCAAGCCTGAGGACCTGAGTTTGGATCCCCAGAACCCAGGTCAATGCAGGACGTGGTGGCTGGTGCCTGTAACCCCAGTACTGGGGACGCAGAGACAGGGAATCCTTGACACTCACTAGCTAGTCTAGCCCAGTCGATAAGCTCTAGGTTCAGTGAGAGATCCTGTCTCTAAGAGTGGAGTGATTGGCATCAGTCTCTGGACTCTACATGCATGCATATAGATGGACACAATCAAAAAAGAAAAGAAAGGCCGGGCACACCTTTCATCCCAGCACTTGAGAAGCAGAGGTGAGAGGATCACCGTGAGATCAAGCCTACCCTGAGAGTACATAATGAATTCCAGGTTAGCCTGGGTGAGTGAGACAGTACCTCGAAAAATCAAAACTAAACAATAAAGAAAGAAAGAAAGAAAGAAAGAAAGAAAGAAAGAAGGAAAGAAAGAAAGAACCCAATAATTTCCTGAAGTTCAGCACCTTCATGATCTAGAGAGAGTGGCCTGGGAACTAGGAAGTTTAGCAGAAAAAGCAGCAAAGCCTTTCAGACTAACAGATGACAACTCACAACACGGTCCAGCAGGCCTTCTCATTTTCCAATGTCTATGATTCCTGGGGGCTGGAAAAGACTCCCCATCCCTAAAGCCCCTCCCTCCATCTTCCAAAGAAGCCGAGGATACGCTTGTTTCATTCATTTTCATCTGTTACTTGGATAGCGTGGGAGAAATTACACACACACACACACACACACACACACACACACACACACACTGCATACACTTATATTTCTTCTCTCGCATACCCATGCACTTACTCACTTCCAGTCACAACCCACATTCCACAGACCCCAGATGGAGTCCATGTGATCCCTACAACCATCAGGACACTTCCCTAAGGCAGGAGATAGCTAACTGCACCGTCCCTCCCTCTCCCTCTCTCTCTCAGGGTCTGCATGGGCCTCTCCAACATTCAGGGCAACTCCTCTGTCTTGAGCATATTTCTGACATAGAAAAATAGTCCCACCTGCAATAGCCCCCCACCCACCCTCACTCAATTTCTCCTCATGCCACATTCCTATTGTGCGGATTCGCTCCTCCATATTTTTCTCCTTCCCATCCTTCATTTTACTTAACCTCCCCCCCTTGGTTCTTTTCTTCCCTTCTGTGAGTTACTTTGAAAATGAAACAGTTGTGACAGCACAGTTGTGACATGACACTGAAATCAGAGGACTTAAGGAGCCAGACAGTGAGTCCAAGGGCACTGGGAATTTCCCATAGTGCTCTTGTGCCTCCACACTGATTAAGCGGGATACCAGCTCTCTGCAGCCTGCGTGAAAATGTTGCCTAGTTATACCCAAATACTCGCGAGAATGAGGCCGGCTGGGTAATTCTCCCTTTCCTGGAACCAGGCTGCCATCTTGTTCCTGCTCCCTCTCTTTCTCACTTTCCTCCCATCCGCCTCTTTCTCTCTGTCAATGTCTCTCTCTCTTTGTGTCTCTGTCTTCCTCTCTTCTCAGGTCTCACTATGTTGCCCAAGTTGGCCTCAAACTCACTATCCTCCTGCCTCAGCCTCTCTCAAGTGCTGGGATTATAGCAGGGTGCCAACCGCTCCTGGTACACACATTGTTCTCGTGAAGAAAGATCATCAGGGTTTGCATGAGAAGAATTTAGCTTTGATGTCCATTTTCCAACATCACCCCCCCCCCCTGCTTTATACACACCAGCTTGCTTTTCTTGCTCACTTTCTCTCTCCCTCCCCTTAGGCTTTTGCACAAGGCGATTTCTCTTCCCAGAATGCCCTTCGTCCTCTAACACACATGAATGTCTGTCTCCCAGTTCTCCCAACCCAAAACTAACGGCCTCCTCACTCTGATCTCTCTCCATCACGTGCACTAGTTTTCTCCTCAGAACATCATGATATCAAATCATGCTGTCTGCTTGTTTCTTTGTTTGCAGTCTGTTCCCACTACTTGGAAAGTTCCTGAAGACAGCAGGGGGGTTATTTCATTCACTGCCTTACTGCCCATGCCCAGAACAGTAGGTATTTTCACATGAGTGAAAAAATATAATAATTTCAACAAAGGTCTCAAAAAATGCACAAACAGTTGCTAATGTGGCTTGAGTAATTGTTCCTGAAAGGATCACATGGTAAAGGTGTGCTCCTTAGCCTTAGTGCTTCTGGGAAGTGGCCGGACATGTTGGGGTGGGGCCTCATGAGAGATCTTCCAGTCACTGGAGGCATACCCCTGAAGGGATATTACTGCCAACACAAAGTGCTACTTCAGCACATGTCACAAAGGAACAAGGCCAACCAGTCATGGACTAACACCTCCTGTGAGGCAAAATAACCTTTCCATTGTATAAGCTGATCAGCTCAGGTGTTTGTCACAGTCATGAACCGCTGACTGAAACAGTTCCAGTGGGCTTTATCCAATTCCCAAGAGGACAGAAGATGAACCCCAGTAACCACGTGCTTGGAGCTGCCCGTAGCTTTCTCTGCATTTTGAAAGTTAAATAAACACAGGGACCCTGCAGTTACAATTTTTAGGAAAAGCTTTAATAATCCCTGGCTTTGCCAGCACACACCAAGGTTAGCTGACTCAAGAGAATGAGTTCACGACGGCTACAACCACATTCCTCGTGCCAGTTATTGCTCCGTGGCTGCATCTATCTCAACGTCTTTAATTTGTTTGATTGTGTCTGCACTTTACTGTAATCTGTGTTTCACTGCAAGTCATCCAAAACACAGATTCACACACTAATTCTGGTATTAGAACCTGGGAATTTATCCCAACCAGTTCCCAGACTCCAGTTGGGCTTACAATCCAATCAGACTGGATTTCTGGCCAACTGTTAAAAGGCTTCGGGGTAGGGGGTGGGGAATCGCTTGACTGCTAACTTGCTTCAGTATTCTCCCTATTTTCATTTTTCCCGCAAGAGAAATGAAGGTAGCTGTGGTCATGTACAAGGGTCAATGCTTCCCAAGGCGGAAGAGGACGACAGAGGACACACCCCATGCACACAGAGATGTGTAGACACTAACATGTGTACACACACACACACACACACACACACACACACACACGTGCACCCAGGTGTTATTCTTACCAACATAGCCGGGGGTTCCGCACGCGGTGGACATCACGTCTCCTTTGCCTTCCATTTTTGACAGTCCAAAGTCACTGATCATTATTTTGGATTCCTCATCCTGACTGTAGTACAAGAGATTTTCAGGCTAGGGGAGAAAAAGAAAAACGATAAAACCACCTTACAGATTATAAGTCAACCCTGGTGGCACAGACCTGTCATCACAGCCACCTGGGAGGCTGAGGCAGGAGGACCATGTGTGGGCTACAGAGTAAGACCCTGTCTCGTTAAGTACAAGTAAAAAGAGGGTTGGGGATGTGGCTCCGTTGAAGAGTGCTTATCAAACATGCATGAGGACCTGGCTCCAATCCTCAGGACTACAAAGCATTTTAAATCTAGATCTCTTTAAACTGATTGAATTATGACAGACTACCGATTTACCTTGAGGTCCCGGTGGACGATGCCCATTCTGTGCAGATAGTATACAGCATCCAGGACCTGGCGGATGAGAGTGCTGGCATCTTTCTCGGTGTAAAACCCCTTTTCCACTATCCGATCAAAGAGCTCTCCGCCAGATACACTGTGGAAGAAACAAGCAACAAATCAGAAACATAGAGAACCTGTTGAATTATGTAGGAAAACCATTAATAAGAACTTTAAGCAGGATTAAAGACCAGAAATTTATTCCAAAGAAAATGAATTTAAACATAAATCCAACTTTAGCTCTGGAGTGGGCCCCACCTCTTCCCCAGAAGTGATATCTAGAAATGGTTCCTAGGTCATGACAACAGAAGAATCCAGAATCAAGAAGTTTCTCCTGATGTGGGCCTCTGCTCTGCTGTGACAATAGAAAGTCACAGCGACCTTCCTGGATAACCGACTCTTCAGAGATTGGGAGATGACATTGAACTGGATGTCTTTTTGCACGAGATAGTAGCCTACATGACCAGGCAGTATGGGAGAACAACACCCTAGCCTTCCAACACAATGTCTGGGATCTTGACCAAGTTCAGTCCCTTAGACTGGGAGCAGTTAGCCCTTTTCAAACGTGAGCAGGCCCATGTGCTTACAGGCTATTTGAATCTCAAAGTCATTTGTGACTCAGAGAAAAAAGAAAAAGAAAAGGCCACTGTGTCCGGCGTGGTGATGCATGCCTGTAATCCCAGCCTTTGAAACACAGACGCAGAGACAGCAGGATGGAGAAATCAAGGCCAGCCTGGGCAGGCAAGGGGACAGAACAGAGAAGGGGCATGCTATGTCACATTGCTTTGATTTGGTAGTAATATTTTGCTTCAATTTGCTTTGAGTTTTGGATTGCATTTAACAGGTTGGGTTTTTTAAAATTTATTTATTGAAAAGGGGACTGAGTTGGCAATGGTCAAGGTGTGGTAGACTCACTCCACAGTCCTTTTCACCCCACCATTCTATGACGCTCTGAGTCTAATGATGTAATGGGCCTAGCAGTGCAGAACTGAAGCAACTCGACTATCTTCTTTCAAAATTTAAGACACTATGCATCTCTTAAAAAATAGTACTTTGTTCAAATAATTACGTCATCATAGAAATAAACTGCTGGGACATATTAACACTAAAAAACACACTTCGAAAACCACATGAGGGGCTGGAGAAATGGCTTAGCAGTTAAGGTGCTTGCCTGCAAAGCCGAAGAACCCAAGTTTGATTCTCCAGGACCCACATGAGCCAGATGCACAAGGTAGTACATGCGTCTGGAGTTCATTTGCAGTGGCTGGAAACCCAGGTGCACCCATTTTCACTCTCATTATCTCTCTCTCTCTCTCTCTCTCTGCCTCTTTCTCTCTCAAATAAATAAATAAAAATAAAATACTAAAAAAAAATATCACATGAAGGGCTGGAGAGATGGTTTAGTGGTTAAGGCACTTGCTTGTGAAACCTAAGGACTCATGTTTGACTCTCCAGGTCCCATGTAAGCCAAATGCACAGTGACACAAGTGCACAAGGGGGTGCACGAGTCTGGAGTTTGACTGCAGTGGCTGGAGGTCCTGGTGCACCAATTCTCTCTTTGTCTCACTTTCTCACTCTTGCATAAAAAGGCAGTCTGTTGGGCTTGCCTCAAAAAAAAATTCACACGAAACAGATTTACTAGAAATATTAAAATCATAAAACAGCTTTAATACAATAAAAGAGGTCCTAAGTGATAACACACATGTACACAAAGGTATGATTCATTTCTGGCAAGTCATGGCAATTAATGTGCAATAACAGATCCACTGGTACCTTCTCTGTAAAAAGCTAATAAAGAAAATAAGGCAATTGCAGCTATAAATGGACTGTGCATTCATTTTTCCTCCATTACCTGTAGCTATTCCAAGCAATACTATGCTTGGATAATGTTTCACTTCCAAAACAGACTAACAATCATGATCTAGAAGGGAAAGGGAAGGCACTCAGGAGAAATAGAAAGCAATTTGAAGAGTGAAAAGAAATGGACGTGATAAAGATGACACCACCTTTTGACAGCTACGTTTCTGAAATGGTCCTCCTTCAGAAATCCACAGTCCCAAGACATTCTTGCCCAGGCCACTTACACCAAATTCTCTCCAGTGTTTGTTTTGCTAGAAGCTTTGCCCAATCAGTTTCAGTGTCTGAGACTTTGCAGCACTGGACATAAAATGAGATGCGGATCGATCGCTGCCTCTCATAAGGTAAGCAGGGACGCCCTGCTTTCATTCACCAAATTACTTTTGTTTTTCAAGGTAGGGTCTTGCTCTAGCCCAGGCTGACCTGGAATTCACTATGTAGTCTCAGGCTGGCCTTGAACTCATGGCGATCCTCCTGTGAGCTGAGATTAAAGGCATGCACCACCATGCCCAGCTCATTTGGCATTTCTTGAATGCCCAGTACCCACCAGTATGCAATCGGTGTTAATCAAGATAACATTAGCTAGGCTGGCCAGACAGCTAGTCAGTAAAACACCTGCCATGCAACCCCCAGAACCTGAGTCAGGACCCCTGTACCCACATAAAAATGGTGGTCGTGTTGGCATGTCCCTACGCGCTGGGGAGATGGAAACAGGAGGATCCCTGGGGCTGGAAGGCCTGGCCGTCTAACCTAATTGGTGAGTTCCAGACAATGAGAGACACCGTCATACAAAAAAACGTGTGCTCCTGAGGCTGACACCAGAGGTTGTCCTCTGGCCTTCGCACCCACACACACGTGCACTCACATACACATGAACGTGCAGACACAAATACACACATGCGCACAAAGAAAAAGGACCTTTCCCATGCTGCCTGTCCCTACCTCCTCCCACCTGCTAGAGGACCCCAGGCAAGAATGCTCATCCCATCCACCACCCACCTCCTGATCTGAGTCCTCATGACCCAAACCCCGACTGCTACCTCCCTCAAGGCTGATCGGCTTTGCTTCCCACTTTCACGGGGTGTGGTAGTTTGAATATATTTCCCCCAATATATTCAGTGTTTTATTAGTTATAGTTTGCATCTGCAATCATCTTGCTAGAGGCAATGTCACTGGGGGCTTGTCTTAAGGTGTGGGTTTGAGATTCTATTGTAAAGCTATGCAAATGTGCCTAGCAGGAGTTCCTGAAGTGTGCTGTGTGACCTTTTGGCTGTAGTTTTGCTCTGTGTGCTGTGGTGGCTGGTTGGTTTCTCTCTCTCTGCTTGGCCCTGTGAGAGCAGGCCACTTCTTCTGCCATTATGGAACTTCCCCTGGATCTGTAAGCTTCAATAAATAATATCCCTTCCTCCATAACTGTGCCTGGTCTGGAAGTTCATCTCAGTGAACCTGAAGCTGTCTGCTACACAGGGTCATTTATTTTTCCTGCCATGGACTGTATACAGTATTGATGGGTTCTGTTGAATGAAAATATTTGCATTGTCACCTGGTAGCGTGCGGCAAAAGCCAAAGCGTCCACTCTGGTGATGGTGTGAACTGCCAGAGAGCCTGGATATCGGCACATGTAAGATTGTGCCTCTTACGCTTCAAGTTGCACCTGCGCTGTTATTCTAAACATTGCTTAGAAAGAATTTGGTTTCCTTAGAAACTGAGGCTCTGGAGAAATGTTTAGCAACTTGACAGGGAAAAAAAAAGTAACAAGGGCTGAAGAGATGGCTTAGTGGTTAAGGAGCTTGCCTGTGAAGACAAAGGACCCAGGTTCGATTCTCCAGGACCCACATAAGCCAGATGCACAAGGAGGTGCATGCGTCTGGAGTTCGTTTACAGTGGCTGAAGGCCCTGGCGCGCCCATTCTCTCTCTCCATCTCTTTCTATCTTCCTGACTCTCTCTCTCTCTCAAATAAATAAAATAAATAAATATTTTTAAAGTAATAATATTAATTTTTAAAAAAATCTCAAGGTTGTTTTAAGCATGCATTTCAAAAGACTACAATTAAGAAATGAATGCCCCTTCCAAAAGCTCCTATGTTGGAGCCTTAAGCCCCAAAGTGATGGTGTTTGCAGGTAGCCATTTGGGGAGTTGTTAGGTTTAGGAGAGTTTGTGAAGACGGTACCCTCAACGGACTTAGGGCCCTTACAGGAAGAGGAAGAGGGGACTATGAACATGACTCTGTGCTGCTCAAGCCAGAGGACCCAAGTTGATACCCAGATCTCACATAGAAAAGCCAGAAGTCATGACTGCAAGATGAGAGGCCGAGACAGCTGGATTTCCCAGAAGCTTGAGCAAAACGTGCAGAGTGAGGGACAGAGCGAAACCTGCAGTAAAGTGAAACAGTGGGGACCGACATAAAAGTGCTCTCAGCAGACTCTGGCGCTGCTGACACGCTAACCTCCAACTTCCAACCTCCAGAGCTGTTACAGGATAAATTTCCTAGTCCCTGGTATTGTGTTATACATCCTGAGCTGATTAAGGCACCTGAGCAGGCAGGAGCCGTTCAATAACCCAGAATCGGTGCAGAGGAAAGAGGGGCGTATGCTCGTGGCATGGTACAGGTCCCACTTTTCAGCTGGCAAACCGGGCAACAGAGGGCTTTTGGCTGATGAGTTAATTGACAGGTTGCAATGTGGCGCCAACAACCTTCTGTGGGAGCCTCACGCGCGGTGCTTAAAGCTCCATTTAGAAAACCGAATCCTCCTATTAAGGCATGCACGGCAGCAGAACGAAGTTAGGATGGAGGTGGGCAGGAGGGAGGGGAAAAGAAGTAGAACTGTATTAATAGATCAAGAAATAAAGTGAACCAACGGCAGCTGTCATCATCTGTTTTCACTGCTAATAACACAAAGCAGGCTAGGTAAATCATAAAGAAGGATTTGTTTTTGGCTTATGGTTGTGGCCCAGGGTCAAGGGGCTGCATCTGGTGATAAGCTTCATGCTGGCAGAGTTGTGAGGTGGGACAGGGAATAGCATGGAGAGCCAGGGAGTGCACAGGAGATCTGGCCAAACTGGCTTCTGTAGAACATCCATTCAAGAGACAATCTACCAGCCATTAATTCATTCATTGTGGGAATGGCTTTCTCCATTCATGATAAAAGAGCCCTGGTCCCCTCTTAAAGGTCTCACATGTTTGCCTCTTACTATATCATAAGGAATATTATATCTCCACATACCTTCAGAAGCAGATGTGGGAAATTGAACCAGCCTCCAAGCGTTAAGGACACAGAAGACGGAAGAGATGGCCAGAAGGTCTCTACTCTTCGGGATTCTGACTTTTGAGACTCTGGTAGAACGATCTACATTTACACTGGACTTGGGTTTGCTCAGTCCCTGATCTTCCTCACCCACTACGCTACTACTGTCACTGCCACTGCATTGGACGACCCCTTTAAATATGCTAATGTGAAAAAGTATGTCAAAATCTCAGTAAATTTTCAGTTTATTGGCCAAACAAAATTAAAATAAAAACATTTTGATTTATTTGAGAGAAAGAGTGAGATAGAAAGAAGCAGAGACAGCCAATGAATAAGGGCATGCCAGGACCTCCTGCCACTTTGTGCATCTGGTTTTACATGGGTACTAGGGAATAGAGCCCAGACCATCAGGCTTTGCAAGCAAGCTCCTTTAGCTGCTGGGCCATCTCTCTATCCCCAAAACTTATTAATTAATTAATTAATTAATTTATTTATTTATTTATTTATTTAAGAGAGAGAGAATGCAGCAGAGAGAGATGGAGTGAGAAAGAGAGAATGGGCGTGCCAGGGTTTCCAGCCACTGTAAACGAACTCCAGATACATATGTCCCCTGTGCATCTGACTTACGTGGGTCCTGGAGAATCAAACCATGATCCTTTGGCTTTGCAGGCAAACACCTTAACCGCTAAGCCATCTCTTCAGCCGCCCCCCTCCCCAAACTTTTAAGTAATGCAAATTCCTTAAAATTAAACAAGTAGTTGTCAAGAAATGTATTTCAGAGTTACTGGGCTGAGAAAAGCGTACGCTCTAATTGTAGTATGGGATACTGCAACACAGTGGAACTTTGTCAGTGCACTGTGCACCCTCTCATAGCACTGTGCAAACCCTGTTCTTGACATGAACTTCACTTGATTTTAAAGATTTTTATTTATTTATTTGAGAGAGGGAAAGAGGGATGGATGGAGAGAGAGAGGAAGGGAAAGAGAGAGAGAATGGGCATGCCAGGGCCTCCAGCCACTGCAAATGAACTCCAGATACATGCACCACCTTCTGCATCTGGCTTATGTGGGTCCTAGGGACTCAAACCTGGTCCTTAGGCTTCATAGGTAAATGCCTTAATTGCTAAGCCATCTCTCCAGCCCTCTACCTGATTTTCAACATTACTGTATGGTCTCAGAATTTACTGCTAATTACAATGCGGGATGTTTATGTCTTCCATGGTGGTTTGAGGATGAAATGTCCCAACTGGCTCATCTGTTTGAACACTTGGTTGCAGCTGGTAGTGCTGTTCTGGAAAGATGTAGAACATTTGGGAAGGTGGAGTCTTGCTGGAGGAAGTGAGTTACTAGGGATGAACCTTGAGGTTTGGTAGACCAGCCCTACTTCCTGTTCTTTCTCTGCTTCCTGACTGCAGATCCAAAGTAACCAGCTATCTCACAACCCGCCCACTGGGCTGTATCCCCTTGAACTGCAATCCAAAATAAACCCCTTCTCCAGCCACTCGCTTCTTGTTAGGTATTTGACCCCAGCAATGAGGAAAGAAACTAATTCTTCTAACACTACCAACCATGCGCTCATTAAAAGGCAGCAGTTGTACTGATGCTAGAAAATGAACTCCATCAATCGTTAAAGCAGAGTTTGCTGCAGGATGTGAGTCACAGACCATGAGACACTGGGAAGACAGACCCACCCAGTGCTGCTGGCAGGCCGCAGACGGGCAGTGACGATGAGGTCAGAAAAAGAAGTAGCAGGGCACACAGGACCTGAAATTCACAATGGCTGTCCTACAACTAGGTAGAGACAGTGGAGAGGGAGACAGTGACAGAGCAATGAAGTCTTCCTATGCCCTGATACAGGCTGTGTATAAATGCGTGTTTTTTTGTTTTTTTTCTCTTTCTTTTTTCCAAGTTTTACATTTAGCACTACATGTAAGGTTCTCTTGAAACATCCAGGTCGTGATTAAGAATTGCTACCTACAAAGCCATTTTCAAGGGACAAATCCCAAAGCCTAGAAGGCAGATGGATATGTTTTCTAACCCAGCCCAGACACAGGAAGTTAGTTTTTTTTTTTTCCTCCATCTTTTCCAACTTGGCAGCGTCTGTTGGCAGGGCAGAACGCCATCCTCCGAAGCTGGTGTCTGGAATCCTCTCTGCACTGGGCTATGGTCCCCACATACGCTACTCCTCGGGAGGTCTCCCTTACCTCCAGGGAGATCAAGGTTTCATCCGTGTCCTCTGCCTTCAATATTTTCATCCTTCAACAAATTCTGCTTTAATAATTTTCAGAAACATCTTATTCTTAGAATTCCATTTCACAGTATCTTCCAGTCCCTCAATCTGTTCAGAAATTTCCAAAAACACAAACAAACGCCTTTCCACCTAATGGACCAGATAATTTTAACTCCTTGTGACCCATTATATACTCTGATTCTGGCTATTTTGCCTTCTTAAATATGTGGGTATAATGGGGTAGAATCGTGTCCCCCCTCAAACTGATCTGTTGAGTTCTAATTCCCTAGCATGCCTTAGAACATGACTGTTTGGAGACATGGTCTTTGAAGAGGCAATAAGGTTAGTTAAGGGGTGCATCCTAATTCAACTGGGCTGTCACTCCTATCCAAAGAGGAAGCTGGGGCTCAGTGGCACAGCAGTGCTTAGGCTATCTGAGGAGGCCCTGGGTTTGAGACCAGAAGACCAGGGTGATACAGTACACGCAAAAGAGAACATGTGAGGGTATAACCAATGCACTGAACAGCATGAACAACAGTCCACATTTTTGTGGTGTGTTCTTGTTTTCTGTTTAAGAATTGTATGACTAGGTATGGGGACGCACATCTGTGATCCCAGCACTCAAGAGGCTGAGGCAGGAGAATCATATATTCAAGACCATACTGAGCTGACTAGCCAGAGTCTATTGTGTGTTTTTTTTTTCTTGGTTTTTCGAGGTAGGGTTTCACTCTGGCCCAGGCTGACCTGGAATTAACTATGTAGTCTCAGGGTGGCCTGGAACTCACGGTGATCCTCCTACCTCTGCCTCCTGAGCGCTGGGATTAAAGGTTTGCGCCACCACGCCCGGTTGCCAGAATCTATCTTGAAAACATTTTTTTCTTCAACGTGTAGAATGTATGTATATATATATAGTGTGTGTGTGTATGTATATGTATATGTATATGTATATGTATATGTATATGTATATAGTGTGTGTGTGTGTGTGTGTGTGTGTGTGTGTAATGAAACCCTGAAGGAAGAAGTGACTCAGAGGCAGGAGCTGGGAGGCAGGGCAGGAGTGGCAGCAAGAATGACAAAGACCTTTTGGCAAATGCCCCTTGTGGGGATGAAGTCAATCATGAAGGACTTTGCAAAGGAAGCAGAGGGGGTTATCGATGCTACATCAAGTGTCAGGAAGTGGCAAGTTGCTTGCGCCCTCAAGCTACCCATTTCTGAAAGGGGCACTACTGACAACGGCGTGGTGTGAGGTAGGGTCATGGCAGGACAGGACCCTTCCTTGTCTTCTTCTTCAGTGTTGATCGGTGGCCACTATGTTTTCTCCTCTCAAATTTGCTCAGAAGAGAAAATCGGTTCCTCTAAATCCATGTGACTCCACAGTGGCCCTCACTTTCCAGCTATTCAGGCTGCAAGTTGCACTGCTTAGAATCGTCAGCACACAGTGACTGTGTTCAGTACTGGGGATGGGACCCAGGACCTTCCGTGTGTTAGGCAGTGCTGCACCACTGACCTCTGTCTCTGACCCTCAGCTAGACATTTTAGCATCACTTTCTTCCATCCCTAATTTCTATGAGCACTCCCTTCCATTCCCAAAGGCCTTCCCCTTGAGGTTAATGGGGATGAGTGTGAAGATAGATAAGTTCGAACTAAAGACACTTTAATTCTGTCTGGGGAACTTGCTTGTGGAGACGGATAAAGACTTTTGACTTTTGCATTACTTACGAGAAAAGGGTTAAAAGATGTGCTAAGAAACTAAGAGCCTAACCAACATTTCAAGAGAAAATAGTTAATCTTGCCTAACTCAAAGCATCTGTTCACATTCCATAAAAAGATCATTACAGATCATTTTAACTTTTTTGTGCCTATTATTTATATTGACTCCCTAGTACATATGAGTTCTTTAGTAGGAGGGAAAGAGAAAGAAAATAAGCAACTATGTGAACTAATAAATAAATATGAAAGTGCCCAAGGGCTGGAAATGCTGTACAGTTAAGACATGGTGGTAGGAGCCGGTACAAGCCCTGAGGGAGGGCTCAGAGGCATTCCCTGTGAACAAAGGCAGGATGAGCCTGGCCTAAGACATCAAGGAGAGGCAATGAATGGTCAGGAGTTATGAGAAGATCCCAAAAGAGGCCGGATGATGAGCATGGAAACAGTGTTTCTAGAAGTTCCTGCAAGAGCAGGGCCCAGAGCACGTGGACCATGTACTCTCCACTTGCTGAAAAGTCACCAGAGAGTTTTCAGCCATGGGCAAATGAAGTGATTTATACATTTTAAAGATCTTTTGTGGGCTGGAGAGATGGCTTAGTGGTTAAGGCTTTTGCCTGCAAAGCCAAAGGACCTAGGTTCGATTTCCCAGGACCCACGTTAGCCAGATGCACAAGGGGCCACATGTATTTTGAGTTCGTTTGCAGTGGCTGGAGGCCCTTGATGGGGACAGGTTGCAGAGGCAAGAACGGAAGCAGGCAGATCAGCTGAGGAGCAGGCGGAGGGGCTGGTGGCTCTGGTGGAAGAACGTGGGAGTCCTGGCTCACTGAACAGAGGTGGAATATGTCAATGAGACTCCAACAAAGTTAGTATGAGATATGCGGGAAGGACAGAGTTTTGACTTGAGGAACGGGTAGATGGTCACATCACTGTTTGAAAAGAGGGCTGTAATGGTTGCTATTATGTGTTCACCTGACTGGGTTATGGAGTGCCCAGCAGCTTGGCTAAGAGTGATTTCTCAACATGTCTATACAGTTTTCAGATGTGATGACTACTTGAGTTCGTATTCTTAGTAAAGTACACAACCCTCCCCAACACGGGTGAGCATCCTCTGATCTGTTGAGGGCTTGGCTAGAATGAGAGGCGGGGGAAGAGGAATTCACTTTTTATACTCTTGCCTGACTGCTCCGATTGAAAAACTAACCTCTTTCTGCCTTGGACTTTCACTTATACCAATGGCTCCCCTGTTTCTCAAGCGTTTGCATAAAGATTGAGTCGCGGGCTGGAGAGATGGCTTACTGGTTAAGGCGCATGCCTGCGAAGCCTAAGGACGGACCCAGGATCAATTCTCCAGGTCCCATGTAAGCCAGATGTACATGGTGGCGTATGCGTCTGGAGTCCGTTTGTAGTGGCTAGAGGCCCTGGCACACCCATTCTCTCTCTCCCTCCCTCCCTCTGTCTCTAATAAATAAATAAAAATAAATCTGAAAAAAAAAGGTTGAGTTGCACCTCTGGTCTGTCTGGGTTTTACACATGGTGGATTGGGAGCCATCTCAGCTTCCTTAATCACATGAACCTGTTGTAACCAACCGGCCATTACGGAATCAATCCATTAATCACTCAATGTCTCCTTCTGATTTTCTATCTCTAGGGAACCCTAAAAACCAAAGCCCCTGGTAAAAGTTGAGATTTGAAGTAGAAATATCCAGGGCAGCTTGGCCAACAGAAATTCCTATTGATGAAAATGTTCTTTGGAGAATCCAAGGCACTCACTAGTGACACATAGCTATTGCACACTTGAGATGGGCTAGTCAGCTGAAGAGATGATTTTCAAATTTTGTTTAACTAGTAACTACCATATCTGATGACACAGATCTAGAGCCCTAGGTAAGCTACGCGGACTGAGATGCCTAGTGGATGCAGACATCAAGAACGTAGCTATTCTTATCAGTCAATTGTTATAAGACAGCTATGGACAGGCCAAGAGCAAAAGGAGTCCGTTTCTGAGGAACAGATCAAAGTAAGAGTTTACAATTAGCGAGATATCCTTGTGGGGGGGGGGAGGCTCAGGTATTTACAGCCATGGGGCATTTGGGGTCCTCCCACTGGGAGAGGGAACCTGGGTAACATAAAGGCATTTCTACTGCCCGTCGTGAGTTAGACAAGAAAGAGCTGCAAATGGCCAGACAGGGAAGGAGGAAAGCGATGTCCCAGGGATTAGGAAGCGTGCCTGGTCAACACTGACCAGTGCTGCTGAGAGGTTAGATGAGGAAGACACAGACCATGCACCACTTGGCAAAATAAAGGCAGATCCAGGAACATGCATTGCTCCACTGGGTTCCATGGTGGGGGGAGCAGGTGTGGTTTGCTTCCATCTCAACAGACCGGGAAGCACAAAGAGGAATGTAGCACCTTACTAACGGTCCCTTTTTCCCTCTTTTATGCCATCCTGCACCCCCTCCAAGCCCATGAGGTGATGCTATCGATGTTCAGGGTAGGTCTTGCCTCATCATCTGGTCCTCCCTGGAAATACCCTCACAGATACACTTGGAGGTGTGGCTAAGCCTCTTCTATGTGATATTTTAATATTTTTATTTCAAGAGAGAGAGAATGAATATACAAATGAGAAAGGGAATGGGTATACCCGGGCCTCTTGCCACTGCAAATGAACTCCAGACACATGCGCCCCCTTGCATCTGGTTTTACATGGGTACTGGGGAATTGAATCCAGGCTGTCGAGTTTTGCAAGTGAGTGTCTTTAACCATTGTGCCATCTCCCTAGTGCCCCAGGTGATTTTAAGTCAGTTCAGTTGACAAGGAAGATGAACCATGCAGAGGTACAATGGTTCTTCTGTTAGACTCCTGTAATACAATAGTGAATCTGCATTCCCTTAGGAGATAACCGAAAGAGAAAGCAGATCTCTCCGAAAGAGGTGTAGAGACAGGACCTGATTCCAGACAGTGTAAAATCAACATCTCCAAGGTGGGGAACTGCCAGCTGGCTGTGAGCACATCTTGGCCTAGCTTGGCTACGTGGCTCCATTCCAAACTGATGGAGAACAATTATGCAATTCACATATGCTCAGAGATTCAGAATCTGAGGTAAACTGATGGGGCCTCAATTTTATGACACGTCTTGGAGACGTGTTCTAATTTCATTATCCAGTTTTAATTGGAGTTTACTCTATGCATTTGTATTTGTTCTAGTGTTGTCAGCATGTGTGGGCTGGCACAAGCAATTACATAAGCAAAGGAAGGTTTAACAAGGCCTTGAAAAAAGCAAAGACAACCCCAAAACTTATCTGTTTTTTGCTCAGCCAACTGCTGAGGCAAAGGGTCTTTGAATGTCCACTTATTTTTCTCCCCGTTCTCACTCACCACTTAAGATCCCCGCTTGGATGTGCTGGCTTCTAAAGAGCCCTTCTTGACTCCCAGGCCAGAGTGCGTTCTGTCTTAGCACCCAGTCTTTATGCATAATACACACTGCCCATAGTCAATGACGTGCGTGTTCATCTGAGTAAGGCTTGTCCTGCCCTCACTCTATGCCACACCGTGAGCTGCATGAAAGGGGGATTATGCCTGCTGCACTTGTTCCTGTGTGATTGCTGAACCTAGCATGGTCTGTCACAAAGAGAAAAACAAACTCAATATTTATATGAATAAAGATGTACGTTATACAAAACTGCATAGTGAGTGAGGTCTAGGGCTAGCTGGGCATGGCTTCCTTACACAGCCATTCAAAGCTTCAATGCATGTGACAGAAAGTTTAAAAAGGGGGAGTTACATAGCCTCCAGACTGGTTGCTGAGTCATTCCAATTTCAATCTTCGCTTCATTTATTCTTGACAAGTACCTAAACTTTCCATCAGTTTGCATATTATTCAAAGCCTAATAACCTGGGTTTGATTCCCCAGTACTCATGTAAAGCTAGTTGCACAAAGTGGTGAATGTGTCTGGAGTTTGTTTGCAGCAGCTAGAGGTCCTAGTGTGCCCATTCTCCCTCTCCCGCTCTCTCTCTCTTTCTTATTACAAATAAGTAAATAAAAATATAAAAAGAAAAGAAAAATAAAAAGGACCTGGGCTGGGAAGATGGCTCAGCAGTTGAGGCACTCACTTGCAAAGTCAGCTGTCCTTGGTAATCCTGAGTACCCAGATAAAGCCAGATGCAAAAAGTGGCACATGTATCTAGTGGTTGTTTACAGTGTCAAGAAATCCTGGTGATCATACACAAACACACACACACACAAATAAATAAACTACTTTTTAAAAAGCACCTTCTCTCTTTTTCTAGAATGATTATTTCCAAAAGGTTGACAAATATGCCCATTAAAGGCATATTCCTATACAAGCCTTAGAGGTAGCCCTATTTTAGGGCTGGGGAGATGGTTTAATGGATGAAGCACTTGCCAGGAAAGCATGAGGACCTGAGTTTGGATCCCCAGCATCGATGTGACTGCTCATGGACATGGAGGCCCACCAAGAACTCCAGCACCAGGGAGCCCGGGGGCAAGCTGCCTGGCTAGACTAGTCAAACTGGCAAGCTCGGAGTTCCAGTGAGAGACTCTATTTATTGCTTACATTCTTGTTGGCACCACAAAACCCCTGACAACAATTAGTTTCAGGGAGGAAGGGTTTACTTCACCTTACAGTTCCAGATTGCAGTCCACCATAGTGGAGAAGGCATGGTGGCAGGAGCTTCAGGCAGCTCGTCACAGTCAGTCCATATGAGGAAGCAGAGAGTGATGGGCACTGCTACCCAGTGGCTCTCTCCTTTTTATACAGTTCAGGACCCTGCCCATGGCATGAGGCCACCCGCAGTGAGTATCCGAATTAAGATACCCCTCACAGGCATGTCTAGAGACTAACCTAATCCAGATAATCTCTCACGGGTCCTGCCAAGTCGACGGTCAATGCAAATGATCACAACCTGTCTCAACTGATAAGGCAAACAGCATCAAGGAAGACACTGGACATCAACTTTTGGCCTTTCACACATGCACACACATGTGCACGTACACCCCCCATGTGTACATAAAAAGGTGCATACATACATACATGCATGCATGACACAAACGTACATACATATGCCAAAAAGAAACTACTTAAAGGGGAAATTGGCACTGCATCAATGCCAAGCTTCTCGGTCATTCTACTCTGCATCTGTTCCTTTCTCCTTTCTGCTGACATACAAGCATGGGGTTAGTCTTTCCCTTTGTCTGCCTGCCTGTTGCCTTGTACACACCTACACTTACTTAAACAGCCACCCTGTTTCGAACAGTGGTTCTTATTTAAGGAAAGACTTGAAGAATTGTAAAGCACAGAGCCCTTTGTCAGATGCGGGAATAAGCCACTTAACAAAAGGAGTTCAATACATTTTCTTTGGGCCTTTGATTAGTTACATCTCCCAAGGTCTTCTGTGACCTCAAATAACCACTAAATGGCATCTCACTCACCATGTTATGCCTATGAATAGATCCTTTCAGTTAGGAACTTAATTGGGCTGAAATCTCACTGATATGATTAGCTTCAACTTTTATAAGACAGTTTTTTAAAATGAATATGCTATTAGTGTAATGAAAATGCTCTAAGACTGAATTCAGGTGATGGCTGGGCAACTTGGCAAAGTTACTGAAATCGCTGACTGCTACACTCTACATGAATAAATTTTATGGTGCATCATTCTTATACCTTGACCACATGGTTGAAAAGCAAAAATTGTGTGTTGACCTTCCGATACTCAGGGTTTTGGGAGTGTTGGTGGAGAACTGCTCTTAGCTGGTTCTTCTGAAGTGTGTTGAAGTGTGATGTGTGTGTATATGTGGGCAGATGTGCACGCATGCAATGGAAATATGCATGCATGTGTGGATGTGTATGTGGAAGTGCATGCATTTGTGGGTGTGCCTGCATGTGTGCATGCATGTGTGGATATGTGTGCGGGTGTGCATGCATGTGTGGATGTGCATGCACACATGTGTACATGCCTGTGGAGGCTGGAGGTTGATGTTGAGTGTCTTTCTCAATTGCTCTCCACCTTATTCTTTGAGAAAGGCTCATTCACAGAACCTGGAGCTTATTAATTTAGTCAGACTTGCTAGCTAGCAGGCCCTAAAGAATCTTCCTGTCTTTTGCTTTCCTGGTGCTGAGAATACAGGCACACACCATCATGCCCATGTTTTGCATGATGCTGAGGATCTGCACTCAGGTCCTCCTACTGGCTTTACCCACTGAGCCATCTCCCTAGCCCTGAAGGCATCTCTTATAGCCTGAGAGCTTGCTCGCCCAAAGTCACGTATCCCTTCTTGCAGTCAAACCCACATCCAGGCAATGAGATCAGATGCACGTCTACCGTCCCTTCTTTGGGCCAAGGCAGGAGAAGCTCCTAATGGCAAACAGAACTGAGGCCTTTGCTGAGACAGTGTTGCAGCTTAACTCCTCCCTACCTTCTGCCGTGCTTGCTGATCCTAGAAGCTGTGCTCAAAAACCACCCATACTCAAACCTCTCATTCACAGGCATTTTTGTGGAAACAAACCTGTAGCAGAGAGCTCAGGTTCACTGAGATGAACTTCCAGACCAGGCACAGTTACGGAGGAAGGGATATTTACTGAAGCTTACAGGTCCAGGGGAAGTTCCATAATGGCAGAAGAAGCTGGTCTGCCTTCAAGGGACCAAACACAGAGAAAGAAGCCACACAGCACACCTCAGGAACTCCAGCTAGGCACACTTTGCATATCTTTAGATTGAAATCTCAAACCCACCACCACACCTTAAGATCCGCCCAGTGATGTTGCCTCCAGCCAGGTGGCTGCAGGTGCAAACAACAAGCTAATAAAACACTGAATATATTAGTGGTCATCTGTTCAAACTACCACAAAACCTAAGACTCATTATATGTGTTCTAAGTGGTGAGCAGCTTTGTCTTCAGATATAAGAAAACCAGAAAGTTCCCTAAGCAGCAAAGCCACCAACTCGGAAGAAAATGAATCTGATGTTCCACGATGCCAAATTTATTATTCAAAAGTAGAAAGGGATAGTATGGTGGTCCAGGAGAACTGCCCTCCCCGTCCTGAACCTAGGAGTCAGGACCCGGGCTCAGCATTGCCAGTACATTGCAGGCTCCACCTTAACAACAGCAAGAGTTATTTACCCATCTGTTCAATGGAGGATTTGGTACAGTGAGAAGGTCTCTCCTTCATCTGGCTGGCTGTCAGGTTCTACGAGCATATGGTCTCTGCTACTCATAAACAGAGAAGCTCAAGAGTGTCTGGGAGCGTAGAAATTCAGAAAGCCCAGACCCACATTTGAACTCCAAAAGCACTCATTGCCCACGCTGCACACCGTCCCACCCTCCAGGAGAAAATCCACTTTCTTTGGAGATTTGCTTAAAAGGAAATCCCCCAAATTGGACCAGGGAGATGGCTTTGCCAGTCAAGTGCTTGCTGGACTAGGAGCTTTCAAGCAGGCAAGAGGACGTGCTTATTTGCAAATGACCATTTTAGATAAGGGCCTTAAACTACAGATGCTGGTTATCAGTGGTTGAGAGGCTGCTGGCACACCCATTTTCTCTCTCTCTCTCTCTCTCTCTCTCTTTCTGCCTCTTCCTCTCTGTCTCTCTCAAATAAAAAACAACAACTAAAGAGGGCAGAGGAGAGGTGCTAGATACAGGCAGAAAAATGCACAGAAAGGAAATGGGAAAATCATACCTCAAATAACAGGGTGAATTAGCATGAAAGATTGTTCTGTTACCACCCTGGTCATTGCATCATGTTTTTACAAGTTAGGAACCATTTTCATCATGAATAATAATACCACCTTTCACCTCATGACTCTCTCAAATCGTGCACTTTCCAAAAACATTTATGCACCGATGAATTTCATCTAGCTCTCACAGGTGAGTTCTTCCTGGCCTTGCCTTGAGAATAAGGTTGGAAAGAGGATAAAACTATTTAGTAAGGAGCTGAGATGCAGTGAATAGTCTATGAGGTTGCTGACAGTTGGAGGACTGTAAGGACTTTAAGATTGTCTCTGTCACAAACAACAAATGCTCAGGACAGAGAGTATGGAGCATACAGGAACCTTTCAAATATGACACAATGGCATCCACAATTTACATTTTATTTTATCTTATTTTTTTAGAGAGACAGAGAGAATTGGTGCACCAGGGCCTCAGCCACTGCAATTAACTCCAGATGCTTTCACCACCTAGTGGGTATGTGCAACCTTATACTCGCCTCACCTTTGTGCATCTGGGTAACATGGAATCTAGAGAGTCGAACGTGGGTCCTTAGGCATCGCAGGCAAGTGCCTTAACTGCTAAGCCATCTCTCCAGCCCCTACAATTAACATTTGCCTTGATCTTATCAATTTTTTATCCTTAGAAATTAAATTAGGTATATAATGTAACATTATCTATCTAATTAATAATAATGCATATATTACTTATATATACTTTTGGAACATTTCAAATAATGTTAAATTACAAATGGTTTCAAACCATCAGAAAGATACTTTGTAAGTTTGATGTTTGCATAATATTGTATGACTATGAACAATAATTTTAACAGCATACTACTTGCAAGACTTTTATTATAAATAAGAACATATTGGATTATGCCTTTAGGTCCCATTCCTAGAAAAATATTTCTCATTCAGTGGACCAAACACTGAACTCAGTGTCTTAGCCTCGGTGGACAAAATGCTGAGGCAAGAAAATACTTTTTCTTCCACCTGCCTAAAAAAGAATGCCCGGCTCATCCCATTCTTGCCAACGTTGACTTTATTTTAGTCTTTATTCACTTTGAAGGCTATGCATACACTGCTTTAATTTGCGATTAATACTAAATTTTAACATGTTAAATGTGTTAGTCATTTGGAATTCACCTAAATGACTCCTTATATACCTTCTTTACTAATTATACTAAGTTAACGATATCTTATTGGGGGATGGAGAGATGGCTTAGAAATTAAGGCACCTGCCTGCCAAGTCTAAGAATGCCCATTCAATCTCCAGGTCCTATGTTTAGCCAGACACAAATGTGATGCAAGGGCGCAATGCCACACTTGCCCACTAAGGGGCACACACATCTGGAGTTCATTCACAGCGGCTAAAGGGCTGCTGGCACGCCCGTTTTCTATCTCTCTCTCTGTGTCTCTCTCTCTCAAAAGAAAATCTTATTGGAACCCTTATATTGTTGAGAAATGTAACACAGTAAGTCCAGTCACTAATAAAGTCAATATATTGGTCCATCTAAAAACTAAAAATGGAACTCCAATATAATCCAGCTCCATCAGTCCAAGGTATATAGCTGAGGAAACCCAGAGCCTCAAATAACAGAGATATCTGTACATGCATGTTTATCACTGCACTGTTCACAATGACTAAGAAATGGAAGCAGCCTAGATGCCTCTCAACAGATGAGTGGATCAAGAGAATGTGGCACACAGATGCACTGGAGTCAGCCACAGAAGACATGGAAGTCATGTCCCAGAAAACATACGGAACACGAGATTAACATATTATTCAAAATAAACCATACTATGAAAGACAAATATTATGGCTTTTTTCTCATACACAGAATCTAAATTTAAAAACAAGACAAAGTAGGGGGAATTATTTTGGAAAAGAACAAGAACATGCAGGGTGTGTGAGGGAAAAAAGGGCATTACAGGAGAGCAAATATGATCAAAGTACATCACATGCATGTTTGAAAATGTCACAACAAAACCCACTATTGTGTACAACTAGCATAATGAAAATTTTTAAATACCTATTTTTAAAAAATATTTTTATTTTTATTTATTTATTTGAGAGAGGGAAAGAGGGAGAGAAAGAAAGAGGAAGAGGGAGACAGACAGAGAGAATGGGTGCACCAGGGCTTGCAGCCACTGTAAATGAACTCCAGATGCATGTCCCACCTTGTGCATCTGGCTTACATGGTTCCTGGGGAATCGAACCAAGGTTCTTTGGCTTTGCAGGCATGTGCCTTAACTGCTAAGCCTGCTGAGCCAGGGTCTCACTCTGTACCCTAAACTGGCCTCAAACTCATGTTGATCCTCCTGCTCGTCTCTGATTATAGGCTGGGATTACAGGTTGACCCACCATGCTTTGCTTTAACAATTTCTTATTGACAGAAATTATTGTGAGTTCTTAGTTTGGGAAGGCTATTCATCCTGACATTTTTTTGTAATTTAAAAATATTGTTCACAGTTTCCAATGTGTATTCTAATTCTACTTTCCATGTTTGGTCATGTATAGGTGTGCTTTTAGTCTACTGGATAATTATATTTGTCTGCACATTTCTTTTCCTAGCTCTTTTCCTGAGGAGCCTTTTCTCTTTCAAATGTATCTTTCAAAAGATTGCAATTTTTCAACTGTAATTAATTAATTACTCTATAAATTATTTTTTAATTATGTAAATATTTAAATGATGGTAGTATGTTAAGTAATAATTAAGAATTCTTTAATTAATTCTTTAATTCTTGCTGGGGGTGGGGGATATGAGTCTCATACTATGTAATTGGGTTATGAGTTCAATAAACTACAGGTGGTATATTTTGTCTGCATATTTTGGATGCTCAAGCAGCAAATTCTGAGTATTACATATATATTTGTGTTCATCTTGTAGCTCATAACTCCCTTCAGTTAAAAAGGAAAGCTAGGGGCTGGAGAGATGGCTTAGCGGTTAAGGCGTTTGCCTGCAAAGCCAAATGACCCTGGTTTGATTCTTCAGGTCCCACGTAAGCCAGATGCAGAAAGGGGTACATGCATCTGGAATTCGTATGCAGTGGCTGGAGGCCCTAGTGCACCCATTCTCTCTCTGCCTCTTTCGCTCTCTTAAACAAATAAATGTATTTTTTTAAAAAAGGAAAGCTAAAGAATCTAGGATCTGATTAATAATTCACCAGTATTGAGACTCTTCACCCACCATATAAACACACAGTATAAAATGCCACCGCAGGTGTATGAAGAAGGAGAGTAACTGTGGAAGTTGTAATGTGAAGGCCAATAGTCAGAGACAAGACAAGACAAGAGAGACGCCAAGAATGCGGGAAAGGATTTAGCTAAGAATACAACAGGCTCCAGATTCATGGGAGAAAGAAGGAGGGGTTGGGGACCTAAAGGCTTGGGGTACTACCACACAGTGAAGCTTTGGCAGTCAGGAAGGGCTTTGAAGTGAGACTGTTCTATTGATCACAGTGGCTTGTTTTTAGGATGATAGTTTTGGTGTGAAAAGCAGGGCCAGGGAAGAAACCAGAGGCATAGAAACCATCAAGGGTCTGCTGCCCCAGCCAGCAGAAAGATGAGTCAGGACCCCTGAGAGCAGAAGCAACAGGGAGGGAAAGCAAACAAGCCACGGAGGAGGGAGAGCTGTCACAACTCCACAGTAGCTGATGGGGTGTGGGGAGAGGAGGAAGATGGCATGTGGGAACGTACAAGAGCTTGTGCGTGTGCAGGTCCAGCCTCCTGCACTTGTGACTATGGCTCTGCAAACACAAGTCTACAGCCACACTTGCTGGAGTTGGCTATGGATTGCTCTCTGTGCTTTTGGGTCATAAGATAGTGCATTGACCTTGGAGCCACCTATAGCTATGGACAGTCTGTTGCCTGGGTGCAGAAAATAAACCAACAAACACAGAGAGCACAAAGCAAAATCAGGAGAAAGAAGAAGAAAGGAGAAACACTGGCCCATCAGTTCCTGGAGATGTTTGTCCCCAAGAAACATGCTCACTCAGCACAAATACCATGCTATTCTGGCATGACAGTCAGGACAATGATGGTGCTGTTCACTGAAAAAGAAAAGTAAGACGGTGGGGCTGGAGAGATGGCTTAGCGGTTAAGGCCCCTGCCTGAGAAGCCCAAGAATGCCCATTCGATTCTCCAGGTCCCATGTTTAGCCAGACGCAAAAGTGATGCAAGTGCACAATGCCGCACATGTGCACAAGGGGGCGCATGCGTCTGGAGTTCGTCCACAGCAGTTGAGAGGCCACTGGCACGCCCATTCTCTATCTGTCTCTCTCTGTCTCTGTCTCTATCTCTCTGTCTCCCTCAAATTAAAAATGGATAAAGTGCACACCTGGCAAATGTGAGTACCTGAGTTCAAATCTCCAGAGCCCATTTAAATAAAAGATGGATACTTTAGCTGGAGTCTGTAATCTCAGATCATCTACAGTGAGAGGGGAAGAAGAAACAGGAGAATCGCCCAGAATCTTAGAGGCCAACTAGCCTGGATAGACATTGCCTCAAACATGGTGGAAGACTAAGAACAAGAGCAATGTTGCCTGACCCCCACCCACATGCGCACACGCACACACACACACGCACACACAGAGAGAGAGAGAGAGAGAGAGAGAGAGAGAGAGGAGGAGAAGATATTTGGGAAGAACAGAATAGAACTGGAATTAGATCCTGTGGGTATATCTGAGTACATGCATACAGCAGGTACTTACACATAAGCACACGAAGTTGACTTTGTTAATCATCATTCTTTTTTTTTTTTTTTTTTTTTGGTTTTTCAAGGTAGGGTCTCACTCTGGTCCCGGCTGACCTGAAATTAACTATGTAATCACAGGGTAGCCTCGAACTCACGGCAATCCTCCTACCTCTGCCTCCCGAGAGCTGGGATTAAAGGCGTGCACCACCACGCCCGGCTTTGTTAATCATTCTTATACATTGTTGGGTTTTGTACTGAAATATTTTTCAAAAACTGTAAAATGCAAACCTTCGTTTAGGAAGTATGAGAAAACTTACAATGATATAAGTTGCTTTGTGCTTCTAAAAATGCATTACTTAAAAAAAAAAATCAATAAACCGACAGTGCTGTCCCAGCTAGAACTTGACGGTCACATGTCAAATTGTCCAGTTAAATTATGCAACAATGGTTAGAGATCTGAGTCTCTTGGGTCATATTTACAGCGTATGGGTTCCTTGGGACCCAAAGGGCAAGGCTAGGCTATGACGGTGGGGGGTACGGGGGACAGATAAAGGGCACCTCACAGGAAACAAACTGGAGCAACAGTGGCTCCACAGAAGTCCTGATGTCTGCTGCCATGATGGAAATTTCTAGATGGAAAGTAGGCATGACTCATGACTGGCTATAGATCTGGCTTCCCTACATGTAAGCTCCTAGCCAATGCTAAGACTCATCAAGAGGGACCCCAGCTTCATTGGCACAGAGCCACCGTATTGGGAAATTCCCCAAGGTGCCTACAGTGGAATTTCAATCAAAACCAGCTTATCTTTTTCCCCTTGCAGTCTGAGCACGCTGCCAGCTATCTTTCAACCCCACAGCAATGGAAGACCTTGAGGGTGAGGAGGGACATTGATGTGTGCACCTTTTTAATTTATTTCTTAAAGAAAAGATGTCAACTGTACTGATATGCAATTCTTGGGACTGTAACCTGCTGGGCAGCCAGCCTCACATCCCTGCCTATTGCCTGCTGGGTTCATAGCAGGGTATTAGAACTGATGACCAGGGCCAGTGGTTCAGAGTGGCCTGGTGCCATCAGATGGCTGACACTGGTTCCCACAGTTCCTGCTGGGAATACACTGGCACTGTTACAAGAGGATTAAAAATACTGGTCAGCTTGGTGCTCCCTGAATCTGAGTAAGATGCTTTCCCTTTTAGGACTCACGTCTGAAATGTGGGCATGTCTGCACCCCTGTCACGGGATCCCTGGGGACTACAGAAGATGGTACGTGAAGAGCAATGACACACAGAGCAAGCAGTAGCTATAATTATTGTCATTATTCTTAATTTAATATATTTTGTTGTTGATGTTAATTATTATTTGGGGGATTATTTGGCATGCCCATTCTCTCTCTATATCTGCCTCTTTTCCTCTCTCTCCCAAATATATAAATAAAATATTTTATATTAAAAAAAACCTCAGATACGCTTGTCTCTGTTTCCTAAGTGGTAGGAGTACAGGTTTGAACTGCTTCATCCAGCAATATAATGTCATTCTCAGGCACCTCATGGCTAAGCAAATGCTTGGATCCTATCTCCATTTCACAAGCAAACCTTTACGGATCCAACAGATGCTCACACAGAAAGCATAGTTTGTGGCAGGCTAAGTGGGGGAAAGCCTTATTTAAAAGCCCATATCCACTCAAAAAGAGTGACTTCCTACGCCCAACTGCATGCCAGAAGACAAATGGAAAGAGAATATGGTAAGGCAAATGGAAAGAAAGCAGAGAGGGCAATCGAATATTCCTGAGAACAACTCAGCTAAGGAAAGGAATTAAACCTAAGACGGGAGCAAGGAAGGCCATCGCGTCTCTGCACTTGGTAGAAGCAGGCCATCACTGGGGCTCCGGAATGTGTCTAGCGTCCAAGCCAAAGAAGCCTGTGTCTGATCAACATGAAGTGATTGCTCAAGGGAAGCTCAGAGAGCTAGGACTGAGCTAGTTGCTAAGGATCTTATGGCCGTTATGATTTGGTCTTCTTGCTTTGTGCCTGGCCTTTCAAGCCTTTCCCATCATTTAAAAATGAGCATACATAAAATTCTGTGTAAGTAGCAGACACGGGTGTTTTTGAAAGTCCTAATAAAATGGGCACTGGGGTTGGGGAGATGATGTTGGAATGAGTTAAGTGCCCACAATGCAAATACGAGGTTCTGAGCTTGATCCCCAAACCCAAGTACAAGCTGGGCATGTTGGCATGTGCCAGGGGGAAGTAGAGACAGGAGGATCCCTGGGAATCTCTGGGCAGACAGATTAGCCTGCTTGGCAAGCTCCAGGCCAATGAGAGACCTTGTCTCAAAAAAGAATGTGGGTGGTGTTCCTGAAGAATGACCCTTGAGACTAACTTCTGGCCTCCATTTGCATGAACACACATGTTTACAGGCACCAACATAATGTGCACCCATTCCCCATCCACATACGCATACCAAAGAAAATGAATATCCAATTTCTAATCTTTGGGCAAGGAAGCAAGTTCAGTCCCTGAACCTTCAAACAATATGAGCAAAATGGCTTAAAGAAATACTAGCATGAATTATCACTGGGGACAAACAAATTGGCCTTGTGGAAAAACATAACACAAATGAAATTTACTGAGCAAAGAGCCATGGTTTGGCATTTTAATTTTGATGTTTCTTGAATGTTCCCTGGTGTTCTAATTCTCGCAGGGCTGTAGACACAGTGGAATGGTTAATTGTGATGTCACTGAGGATTGATGATGTGGGCTTGGGATCTGATTATTGCCAAGTCTGGTGGAAATCTAATCAATCAATGACTCAGCTCTCTGCCATGATGTGTTAGCAGCTTCCCGCTGTGCCTTTTATCCCGCCTCCCGACCCCACTCAGGCAGCAAAGCTTGAAACTGGGACGTCATCGCTGGTCCCCACCCAGCATCTACTCGGGTTTGTAATTCTGCCTACTTCTGCTCATAAAGATGTCTACCCTCTTTCGGCTTCATATTCGCCACCACCAAGGAAGATGGCTTTTTCATCTCTCTCTATTGTCAGGGTGGCTTGAGCTGTGCTCCTTACTGACTGGCAAATCCAACCTCCCCCAACACACACACACTACCATAGAGCAAAGGTGTAAATGAATCCTTTTCAGGAAACTGCTGCCACCACGTAAGAGAGAAGAGCTGTCGTCCTGGTCCGCCCTGGAGGTCCCTGGACCCATATGAAGATCGGGTCCGGAGTAAGGCACTGACATCGTGATAGTGCTTTAAGTAAGTACCACGTGCCAGGAACTATGATTGAGTCTCTTTTATTAAAAAAAGATATTTATTTATTTATTTATTTATTTATTTATTTATTTATTTATTTTAGAGACACACAGAGAGAGAGAATAGGCACACCACGGCCTCTAGACACTGCAAACAAACTCCAGATGCAGACCATGTGCATCTGGCTTATGTGGGACCTGGAGAATTGAACCTGAGTCCTTCAGCTTCGGAGGAAAGCACTTTAACTGCTGAGCCATTTCTCTAGCTCTATGATTGATAAAAATGCCCATTACCTTCTGTAAGGCACAGTCCTTCCCAGACTTTAAGGTCTGTACTACTATGACCCATTCAAAAGGAGAGGAAGCTGAGAACACCAGGAGTCAGTGACTCGTCAGACGTAGAGAACTGAGCAAAGGTCTGAAATGAGGTCTGGTCAGCTCCACCGTGTGTCAATCCCAAGGTCAAGGGCCCTGGCCTTTGCTGATAGCACTGCTGTCTCTCATTGTTATTGTCAACTCTGGACTCCAGATCAATCCCCTTCACCATTCAACAATTATCATTCCAATCTCACTATAATACTCTCCAGCATATTTCTGCCTTAGTACTTAGTAATTTCAACATACAGGCTGAACATCAAGCCCATGTCTGTACTTGAATCTCTTAACAGAGTTCAGCCCACACTTCCTCATTATTCATTCAGGCGGCTCCTCATCATAGCCCAGGCCTTGTCATCACCAGTAGCTAAAACCTTCTGTGATCTGACCGTAAGGCACCTTCCTGTTGTTCTTATCATTGGTCTTTCAGCCACCCTGACTTCTCAGACTCCAGTGGCCCTTTAGCCCCATTGGGACTTCCTCTGTTAACTCTCTGCTCAGCTGAAAGCTGCTCATTGAAGCTTTTCCAGCTGCTCCCCTTCCACTGTAATCCCTATTTTCTACACCACTTCTTTTTCATGTGGCATCCAGCACCTTCTAGGAACCCACAACACTCATTGAGTATGTTGGCATTATCTATCCACAAAGGCAGAGTTTGTATGGTTTGTTGCCATAGCAACCCCTGGCACTGAGCGTATATTCAATGGAGATTCTGTGAATGTAAGACTTACAGAGAACTGCCCCATCCCAGGTTCCAAAACTCTGTTGCTGGAGAAACAATTGTTCCCAACTGTGACAACAGGAAGGCAGAGAATGAAGGCAGTCAGAATGGCAACGACTAGCATCAACTTTCTTAACCAGCAGCAGTCACTGAAAGCTTCATGGCTGGCCAGCAAGGCCAAATGTGTCAAGGGGTGCAATGGTGGCATGCCTGTTATGGGGGAAGCCAGCTGCTCTCTGACTGGACTGGAGGCCTGCTCCACAGGAGGGACTACATGTCTGGTACTGAAAACCTATCCAGAAGTCTGTGGCTGGGGAGGTCCTAAGCCCTGGGGGGAAACTACTACTCTTGTCTGGCTTGGTGGGTATAGTATGCCCACCAAAATGCCCTCTAAATACTTACATTTCTGCTCATATAGTCACACTACTCTCACTTTTGGCTAGAGAAGCTTCTCTTTTCAGATGGTGGTGGCCACTGAGAAGACTCAAAATTCAAAGTGCTGAAAGGAGAGAGAGCGGAGTGGTCAGCACTAAGTGAGACACCTCTATCTCCCCCTCCAAGGCTCAGGGATGACTGTGGAAGAGGTGGCAGGAAGAACGTAAGAGTCAAAGAAAGGGAAGGAATGTTTTACAATACTGTCTTCCAGATACAAAGTGGCCATCCGTGACCTTACAGTGGCTTATCTACCTATACAAAACCTACATAATAGGAAGGGGGAAATAATGACATCAAAACAGAATAGGGGTTAGATGGAAAGAAAGGGTTTTGTGGGGGGGGGCAAAGGAGAGTGGTGGAAGGGGATTATGATCATGGTATATTGTGTATATCTATGGAGGTTGTCAATATAAAGTTTAAGAATATTAATGAGAGAAACACACAGGGGATATGTAGGTAGGAACCTCTGCAGAGTGACATGGTGTCCTTGTCACCTTTATGTCAGTAGGACGAACTTCCAAAAGAGGCACAGTTAGTTTATGGGAGGAAGGGAGTTATTGAAGCTCACAGATGCAGGGGAAGTTCCATAATGGCAAAAAAGAGAAAACTCACCTCCACACACAAGAGCTCAAGCTGGGCAGCCACACAGCAGGAAACTCAGGCAGAACTCCAGCACTCTACATTACTTAGGCTGGAATGCAAATCCACCCCCAGCAATACCTCAGGGCTGGACCCCAGAATCTGCCCACAGTGACACCTCCTGTAGCCAGGTGGCTGGAGATGTAAATGACAAGCTTTAATTAATTCCTGAATCTCTTGGGGGGGGGCATCCATTTCAAACTAGCAAACATGGCATGCAGTTCTGCAACATGGACAAAGTAAGGAGAGGGACTGGGGCGATGGCTCAGTGGCAAAGTCTTTATTGAACAGCCATGAAGAGCTGCGTTCAATCCCCAGCATTCATGTACAAGGCCAGGCACAGCAGTGCCTGCCTACAAATCCCAGTGCGCAAGGTGAACGCAGGTGGATCTCTGGCTAGTCTAGTCAAAGCAGCAAGCTCTATGTTCCGTGAGAGGTCCTCTCTCAACAAGTAAGATGGACAATGATCACGTAAGACTGCCCTCCACCTGTACACACACTCAGGTGCATGCGTGTCCATATGTACACACACACACATGCACAACACACGTGCGCACACGCACACACACACACGGGAGAAGTGAGAATGGAGCGTAAAAAGCAAGTAACTGGCCTCATGCAGTGTAGTATCCACAGTATAAAAACATCATCTCCAGGCTGGAGAGATGGCTCAGCGGCTAAGGCGCTTGCCTGCTAAGCCTAAGAACGCTGGTTCCAATCTCCAGGTCCCACGTTTAGCGAGATGCAAAGTGACACAAGGGCGCAATGCCACACTTAACCACAAGGGGGTGCACACATCTGGATTTCGTTCACAGCAGCTGAGAGACTGCTGGTGCGCCCATCTCTATCTGTCTTCCTCTCCCTCTGTCTCTGTCTCTCTCTGTCTCTCTCCCCCAAAAAGTCATCTCCTTATGACTTTTTAAAAAATATTTTATTATTTATTTATTTATTTATTAGAGAGAGGGAAAGGGAGAGAGACAGAGAAAGGGTGAGAATGGGCACACCAGGGCCTCCAGCCACTGCAAACAAACTCCAGATGCATGTGTCACCTTGTGCATCTGGCCTACATGGGTCCTGGAGAATCGAACCGGGGTCCTTAGGCTTCACAGGCAAGTGCCTTAACCGCTAAGCCATCTCTCCAGCCCTCCTTATGACGTTTTAAAAGCAAATTGTCTGCTCAGTTTCATGACCACACCAGTACCACCATTCTGGACCACTTCTAATATGCTGTATAATTCACAACCTAAAGTTTTTTTTGTTTCAATTTTTTTCTTATGAGAGAGAGAATTGGTGTGCCAGGGCCTCCAGTCACTGCAGTCGAACTCCAGACACATGCATCATCTTGTGCCTATGTGCCACTTTGAGTATCTGCATCACCTTGTGCGTCTGGCTTACGTGGGATCTGGAGAGTCAAACATGGGTCCTTCAGCTTCGCAAGCAAGTGCCTTAACCTCTAAGCCATCTCTCTAGCCCCAACGTCCAGTTCTTAACATGGATCATATCAGGCCACTTAAAACAGTTCTCTGAGGCCAACCCACAATGGTGGCCCCGTAATGGCTAACCGACTGAAATTACAACCCATTCAGCCACTTGTACAGCATCAGTAGTCCTAGCCAGGATCTGGACATGTACTCAAGTGGGCTCCCAAAGCAGCTGTCGCTGTCCCTTTAAGATGTTCGTAACCAAATGTGTAACTCCACCAGCAGCAGTTCGCCATGAAATCTACACTAATGCAACTCTGCCACTTTCCTGAAGCAAAGTAATGTTCACCCTCTGTGCAGGGACAAGTCTGGAAGTGGAGCCCAGTGGGATAAGCCAGCATCTCTGCCTCACACACAGGGAGCCACTTGACACATTTTCCAGGTTAAGTGGCTGTGATCCATTTAAAACGGTCTGCATTTGAAAAGACTTCTACTCCTGGCTGCCTCCTACAAGATGTCCCTGCAATCTGACCTCATCCACAATCAGACAGAAAAGCAAGGCTCCCTCCCTGCCTTGGCTCTGGTAGATGTGGTTGAGGCTGTGACATTTTCAGACAAGTACTGTGACAATGGAAGTCTGTGCCCAAAAGACACTCTTATCTCAGCGGGATGCCACTTGTACTCTGGCTGTCATCCTGACAGTTACGCTCACTCTAGAAGACATAATGGGCCAGTGTCCTCTGCACACAGTCGCAGCACAAATGTGGCCCAAATAAAGTGCTTGGGTATTCACAGGCTGTCAGTAGAAACATTAACTGAAGCAAGATATTAACAACTACCATCCTGTAAGCACAGAACGTGGGGTGCCTGCGTTGTCCTCAGAAACTGTCTAACCTCACGTCACGGAACTTCCGAACTTGCCCTAGCTATTGGCTCTTTGGGCCCCATGATCCACAGACAGACCATCATAAGCACAAGCCACAAGCCTGCTACTCACATGCGGAAGTGAGTTTAGATGTGTGTCACAGGCATGAACTTCCTGGTGCTGCCAAGCTGGAAGCACAGCGCAGAGGATGCTGGGCCCAGCTAGAATCACAGGCAAGGTACTCTTAAAAAGAGCTTTTCTGGTGGAAATACAACTCAGCCTGGGGTTCAAAATCCCAGTCACAGCAGGTGAGGCTGTGGGCTCCGGAGTCTGGGAGATGTGAATGCAAACCCAAACGCTCTTCTTAGGCAAGTCACTCATGTCTCTATGTCTCAGCCTCTCACCCATCCTTCACAGACCCAGTGTGAAAACTGAATGAATAACATAAATTGTTTAGCATAGCTTTGCACCGCATAAAGGAAGTATAAAAATAATGTTGGTGTTAATGATAACGTGTTCTGGTGCAGACTTCTTTAGAATTATTTTTGGGGACATGTCTCTCTTAATTCTGCTGCAGAACTGGATCTAATTAAAGTTGACACTGTGTTACCCTGCTTTCTGTTTGACTAGAGTATTCCCTTTATAACATTAAAATGTCATCAATTCGAGTTTATAAGCTAAGTAAAAACTCTTGATGAACTATTTATTAGCTGGGGGGAAAAAGCAAGTGGTATGTGCCTAAGGATGAAATATTGAAAGGTACTGCCAGAAGAATTCCTTCACAATGTGTTTATGATGTGTGAGCAGAGGAGGAAAATTAATGTTTAGTTTTTTACTTTGACAATTTCAAATGCTCCTCTAAATCCATTAGACAGACAGTGAGATGTAATGAAAAACAAATGAAAAGCATTCATTATGTTAAATATATGCAATGTCTGATACTAAAATTTTAATCTGCCATGGCTAATAACTGTGAAATAAAACCGGAAATCCTGCACAGCAAATGCTATTTTGAATGTATCTCTGATACTAAAAGCATACAGAGTCCATTAACTTTTTTTGACCTTGAGGGACTGGGGAGATAGTTCAACAGGTAAAGTGTTTGCCTTGTAGTCGTAAGAACTTGAGTGTGACCCTCGGTTCCCATATAATATGCCAGGTTGTGGCAGCATACTCCTGTAATCCCAGCAATGGACAGGCAGTGAAAAGAGACTCTCAAGCTTGCTGCCTAGCCAGTGGAGCCCGTTTGGTAAGCCCCACATCAATGAGGGATCCTGCCTCAAGAAAGAGGTAGACAGCATTCCTGAGAATGACATCCAAGTCATGTAAACCCATGTGCACACACGTGCCCACATACATACAGACACCCGCACACATATGCACAATAAACCCATACTTTTCGATTTTGAACATATGGGAATTAAAAGTGGTTGTTTAAAGATAGAAATAGTTGATATCACTTTTAAAACATTTTCGAGTAGTGTTGTCAGCTAGAAAAACATAACCAATCTTAGCTTCCCTCCCATGCGCTCGCTCAGGAACAAGGGTAGACATACCTAGCGTCCATCTCACTGCCTGGAGTCCAAGATAAGAGATGAATGTTGGGAAAGTAAAGTATTAACTTTTCCATAGGTACTTGTGAAAAGTTATTTGGTTAAAAATTGTTCTGGCAAATATTCCTTTAAAAAAATCCTTAAAGAACATGGTTTGATTCATATTGATGTGTGTAAAATATATACTATGTATATATTGAGGCTAGATATTAGCTACACTTTTGAAAATTGCTATATTTTATTTATATTATATTATATATTTATATTATTATATATATTATATATATTATATTATATTTATATTATATTTTGCTTTGAAGAAAGTCCCCTATTTTTGAGTTTAATGTAACGGAGCTGCCAATGCACCCACACATAGAAACATAGCATGGCCTTACATCAGTGACGCTGCTTGAAATTGACAATGTGTTTTGCTTCCATTTTCCTACTGAACCCTGTAGCAATGTGGCAATGAGGGGAGTGGAGTCTCATTTCACAGACAGAAGACAGTCCACACAGCTAAGCAAAGCCTCTCGCTTCTGCTGCAAAATAATGGATAAATGGGCCAAGTTATTACTTGTGAAGTTTAAATTGATGAAAAATTGTGGTGGAAAGAAATGTACCTTTTATTCCTTCCACAATGACATCAGTATCTCAGGAGGCAGAGGCTGGAACACAGATCCATCATGTTCTGTCACGTGGTGCAAAGCCAGTGGAAGTCCAGACAAGCAAGGTACGCTGGGCAGGCTCTGTTTCAAGGCTGCCCAGGCCTTTCCTTACCAATCAATCAGGCAGCAGGGTGCCTGGCATTGAGCTCTTCTAGGATCAGTACTTCCCCTAATAGCCTTTTTCTTTTTTTTTAAAGTATATGTGTGTGTGTGTGTTGTGTGTGTGTGTACATTTGTGTGGGGGAAGGGACATGCGTGTGTGCATGCAGGCCACAGGACAACACTGGGTGTCATTCTCAGAACACTGACCACCTTTTTTTTTAAAAATTAATTTGAGAGAGACAGAGAGGAAGAGGCAGAGAGAGAACGGGCGTGCCAGGGCTTCTCAGCTGCTGTGAACAAACTCCAGATGCATGCGCCCCCTTGCGCGCATGTGCGGCATTGCGCGCTTGTGTCACTTTTGCATCTGGCTAAACATGGGACCTGGAGAATCGAACAGGCGTTCTTAGGCTTCACAGGCAGGTGCCTTCACCGCTAAGCCATCTCTCCAGCCCCTGATCCTAACTTTCTTTGAGACCAGGTCTTAGATGGCCTGGAGCTTATCAGTTAGGCTAAGGCTGACTGGCCAGTGGGCCCCAGGGCTCCATCCACCTGCCTCTACCTCGACAACAGTGGGACTACAGGCACGTGGCACATCACCCAGCATTTTTACATAGGTTGGTTCAAGGAACTAAACTCATGTCCTCATGCTTGCAAGGCAACTACTTTACCGACTGAGCTATCTCTCTGAGGCCACCCCCGCCCTGCCCATGGCCTTCCCAATGCAAGGGCTTTTCAGTGTTATGACAACAGGAATGTGGCTGCTTGCTTTCTTTGTAGTGGACTTGCAGGTTTTGTTTTTGCCTAGCAATCACATTCCACACGTACACCAGAAGATGAGGAGTTATAGCTGAAATAAATCTACAGCAGATGAGAATGTGGTGCAGGCAAAAACTACTCTCCATGAAGTGACTTCCTCCCCCAGGGATGCCAGAAAGTCACAGGACTCGGGCCCTGAATACAGACAGGGTCCCTTCTCTTTCCATGGATGACACCTTCTTCACACTTTTCCAAAGCAAGGCAACCAAAGACAAAAACCTAGAAATGCATTTGAAAGCCTGCTAATGGAGCTTATGTAAGAACACTATGAAAGAATATAGAAATGGAAATTTACAGTCTGCTTTCATGAAGACATCCAATGATTAGCAGTGAGTGTGGCCATTAGAGAAAAAGACACATTTTTTCTGAGCCACAGTTTGCTGCGTGATACATTTGTGGTACTTTGACAATGTTTGTTTATTTATATGTGCCCATGATGATAGGTGTGTTTGAACAGGCATGTAGAGGTCAGAGACAACCTGAGGGTTTTTTTGTATTGGAGACAGTCACAGAGACAGAGACAGACAGAGACAGAGACAGAGAATGGGCACGTCAGCAGCCTCAGCTGCTGTGAACGAACTCCAGATATGTGTGCCCTCTTGTGGGCAAGTGTGACCTTGTGCACTTGTGGCACTTTGTGCATCTGGCTCATGTGGGACCTGGAGAGTCGAACATGAGTCCTTAGGCTTTGCAGGCAAGCACCTTAACCACTAAGTCATCTCTCCAAGCCCAAGAAAATTAGTGTACATTTGTTATACAAATCGATGTTATTACATTTTCACACATATATAATGTACTTTTGCATATACTCCTATTATTATTATTTTTTTTGAGAAAGAGTCAGAGAGAAAGAGAGACAGAGAGAGAGAGACAGAGAATGGTGCACCAGCAGCCTCTCAGCTACTGTGAACGAACTCCACATGCATGTGCCCCCTTGTGGGCAAGTGGGGCATTGTGCCCTTGTGTCACTTTGCATCTGGCTAAATGTGGGACCTGGAGAATCGAACAGGCGTTTTTAGGCTTAGCAGGCAGGTGCCTTAACCACTAAGCCATCTCTCCAGCCCTACTCCTATTATTTTTTGAGATAGGAACTCTCATTTAAAAGACAGGGATCTCCTAGTGTGGTAGTTTGAATATGATAGTGTAAGTGTATAGCCCCATAGACTCAGGTGTTTTATTAAAACTGAGTTTGCAACTTCAGCCCCTCGCAGGCAGCTTCCTGCTACAAGGGGCCATGTCACTGGGAGTGGATCTAATTCCAGCCCAAAGGTGTAGAGAGCAGTTTGAGCTCTGGGGTTTGTGCCTGCTTGTGCTGCTGGCTGTTTGGTGGTTTCTCTCTGTGTTTGGATCTATGAAAGGGAGCCAGCCAGCTTCCTCCACCACTGATGGAATTTCCCCTGGATTTGTAAGCTGAAATAAATCCATTCCTCGACAAACTGTGTCTGGTCATGTGTTCATCCCAGCAGTGTGAAGCTGATTACAACACCTCGGGAATCATTCGTCTCTCCTCTCTAGTGTTGGGATTACAGGTACATGCCAAGATGCCCAGCATTTTATGAGGGAACTGGGGATCTACACTGGCATCCTTCCTCACGCGTGTGGGACAAGTACTTTATGCTCTCAGTCATTTCCTCAGCCCCAATTAAAAATTTTTTTTTTCCAAGGAAAGATTTCACTCTAGGTCAGGCTGACCTGGAATTCACTATGTATTCTCAGGGTGGCCTCAAACTCACAGCAATCCTCCTACCTCTGCCTCCTGAGTGCTAGGATTAAAGGCGTGCACCATCACGCCCAGCTCTGTTTTTTAATTTTTATGTTTCATGTTTGTTCCAGTTAGTCCCAGCAAATCATATGCACATAAGATCTCTGCCTACTTACATGTCTTAGATCTCTGCCATAACAGTAGAAATTCCATATGGATAAGTTTTTATTTTATAGCATAACGTTTGAGGCTCCTGGAGTCCACCTGGCCCAAATCTCTCTGTAGGCCACGGGGGAAGAAACCAACTTTTGCTAAGTAGCAAAGTGCTTGGCTAAGTACTCTTTTTAACTCGCCTGCAAAGATCACCCTCCCCGGGCACAGATGAAGACAGTCAGGGCCTATTTCCATTACTTTTAAAGATGACTTTATGACATATGTTCACTTCAGGCCTCTTTGGGAACATCTGAAAATATACCATGGACTATCTCTCCAAATCTGAATGTTAAAAATAACCAGTAAAGTGACGGTATTAGGCGATGAGGCCTTTGGCAGGTAATTTCCATGAATAGGATTAGGGTCTTTTTTATGAGAGCCCCCCAAATCTGGTTTACCCCTCTACCATGTGGGGACACAGTGGAAAGATGGTGTTTTTGAATCATAAAATGTATCTTTGCCAACACCTTGATCCTGGGCTCCAGGAGCCTATGGAATTGTGAAAAATAAAATTCCATTGTCTATAAACCACCAGTCTGTGACGTTCTAATAGGGCAGCCTGAGGGATTAGCACAAAGTGTGACTCAGATGGCAGTGGCCAGTCCCCAATGTTCCCTGATCACATAAGGTTGTACCCAATGCCAGCCAGGACACGGAACTCGGCCCTTCTTTAAATTCACCAGAAAAAAAAAAATCTTATCCCTCATCTGCAGACTGCCCAGCTGAGGCTTTCCAGGAAACATGGAGGAGGGACGCGCACTCCTCCCTTTGTACAGAAAATAGTGTAGCAATGCATCTTCCAAGCTGGTTCCGCCCGAGCTCACCTAGCTCTGATACCCCCATCCTTGATCAGCCCACCACGGCTCCTCCCACTCAGCCCTCTCTGTTGGCCATCTCCCATCCCTCCTTCTGTCCCTGTAGGGAGCCTGCAGCTCCTTCCCCCAGGCATCTCTCTACATATCCTAGAAATCCTGAAGACAGAAGCCTCTGAGTTAGAGTCTGCTTCACTCAGACAACAGGGAGGGGGTAGATAAAACCCACCGGACCACTGTTACAGACCTGGGGTCTCCACTGATGAGCTGACAGCTACGTCTAAAGCCGTGTGCGTCAGTGGCGAGTGCTGTCAGTAGAGAGAAGACCATTTCCAATGCAGCCGCACATCCCATGACCATGACCTGGAAGTCCCTGATCTGTGTGTGTGTGTGTGTGTGTGTGTGTGTGTGTGTGTGTACACTTGCTATGATGAATTTCCCCAGCTCCCTCCCCAGGTCTGGATGTATAGGACCTTGTAAGCTTTATTCACTGCTATATTCCTATTTATTTATTTATTTTATTTATTGTTTTGGTGAATACTGAATGAATGGGAGTGAGAGAAAACAACCTTTGCTACTCAAGGGTGGTTCTTGAACCAGCAGCACTGTAGCAGCACCTGTGAGCCTGTTAGAAAGGCACATTTCTTTTTGTTTTGTTATTCGAGGTAGGGTCTCACTCTAGATCAGTCTGACCTGGAACTCACTCTGTAGTCTCAGGGTGACCTCGAATTCACTGCAATTCTCCTACCTCTGCCTCCCAAGTGTTGGGATTAAAGGTGTGCATTTCTGCCTCCTTGCCTACCTAGAACATGGCTTCTAGATTTTGCTCTGCCATCAACACTGTAAAACTGAGTGTTAGCCACCCTCCTGTTCTGCTACCTCTGACGAAATTCAATTTGTCCCTGTATGGCGTTCGAGAACACGTGTTCATAAGCTGGCTGAAGAAGGAACAAGGGGCAGAGAAACTGCTGGCTCTCACCAAGGACATCCCCTCTGCGAGGAAATGTATTGTGAGCAGTGTCAAATGGCTGATAAACTGAGATGTGCAGGAAACCAGGGCAGGAAACGAGACAGCATGGGTTGCACGCTGATCCCACTGGGCTTCCAAAGGCTGTTATTCCTCCATCTAAGCTTTCTCCAAACATTAGTCCCCTCTATGCCTGGCAAGGCCAGCCTCCTTCCTCCAGGCTGTATACATCTTCACCTCTCCAGGCAGTGCCAGCCCCTCTACCACTGAAGCTACCCATGTGTAGTATGGACCAGTGTGTGCTACTCATGTAGCATAACTTACCAAGTTTGTGATTATGTATGTATATATTTTATTTATTTATTTTTAATTTTTTTTATTTATTTATTTATTAGAGACAGAGAGAGGGAAAGAGAGAGAGGGAGAGTGAAAATGGACGCGCCAGGGTCTCTAGCCACTGCAAACAAACTCCAGACGCATCCGTCCCCTTGTGCTTCTGGCTTATGTGGGACCTGGAGAATGGAACCGGGGTCCTTAGGCTTTGCAGGCATGTGCCTTAACCACTAAGCCATCTTTCCAGCCCCTATATTTTATTTTTTGAGACACAGATCCTTGGCTGGCCTCTAAAACTCATTATGTCTCCAAGAATGACTTAAACTTCTGATCTTCCTGAGTGCTGGGATGACATGAGTGTACCACCACACTCCGTTTTAGGTAGAGCTGGAGATTGAACCCAGGACTTCATGCATGCCAGGTAAACACTCTACCAGCTAAGCTGCAACCTTACCCTTTTACAAACATGCTTGTCTTGCCCAAAGCTAGCAAGCCCCTTGAGTTAGTGCCTCCGTCTTATTGTCTCATGTACAGCCTCAAACGAATGAGCTAACCAGTTCCAGAGGACAGGTGCCCTATTGTGTGTTTCTCAGAACTCACATGGTTCTTGCCTGTCCTTGGCCTGCAATTAAATTCTCAGACTGAGAAGACTAAACGGTGATTGTGCACAATGCAGGTCTCAACAGACCTGCCAAGAGCAACCACGTTTATGGAGAGCTGAAAAGTGGTGGATATGAATCCTTGTTGATTCCTCGGAACCATAGAAAAAAAAGCCTTCAGTGCAGCAGTTTCCATCTCTAAAAAGGCTTGAAAGGCTCCTTGTTTCCATGTCTGACCTCTGTGAAGACAAGCAGGGCTTTGTGCCAAGGCCGTGGCTGGGACAACGGAACTGTGTTTGCTGGAGATGAGATTAGAGAATTTGTCAATAACTTATCTGAGATGTCACCTCTGGGTCTCATGACACCAAGGCCATGATTGGGTTGAAAGATGAGCAGGAATGCCTTGAAGGGACTTGCTGGACAAGACTGCTCACGGATGTGCCACCGTGCTTGTCGCTCGGCATGTCTCTCTGTGCTCAGCATCAGGCATCCACATTGGGTTGTTAATGACCCATGCCTTGATGCTCATGCCATTTGTCATACGTGTGCATGGAGACATAACACCTGGAGAAGCACGCTCGGCAGGACAATCTGATGCTCGCCTCTTCTCCCACTGATGCTCCAAGAGTTCCTCTCATGGACCAGGTTGCATTAGTTTACATGTGTTAAAGCCATCCAGACATTCTTGTATCCTTAATTAAAGAGGCAAAATCCAGCCTGGGGACATGGCTCGGTGCATAAAGCGCTTGCTACACAAGCTGAAGTACCTGAATCCGGATCCCCAGACCCTATATAAAAGCTGTATATGCTGTGGTGGACATGTGGAATGCCGGCATGCCTCTGGCAAGAAGGGAGACAGAGACTCGAGAATCTCAGGGAAGCCTATGGGCCAGCTAGCCCGGTGAACGCAATGGTGAGCAGTGAGACAGCCTTTCCTTAACAAGGCAGACACACAAAGCTGTCTTCTAACCTCTACCTGCATGGCAGCCATGCACCCTCACACATATAAGTATACGCACACATGCACACACTCCCACACAAAGCAAAATCCTCCAACTAGCAACTCTACACTTCTACTCAGCTTGAACCCTGAATCCACGCTCAAACCATGACTTGTAGGACATCTGTCAGAAATCACGAGTCACAGGGCTGGAGACATGGCTTAGCAGTTAAGCACTTTCCTGTGGAGCCTAAGGACCCTGGTTCAAGGTTCGATTCCCCAGGTCCCACATAAGCCAGATGCACAAGGGGGCAAATTAAAAAGAAAAGAAAAGAAAAAAAATCACAAGTCACTTACAAGTCACAAAATTTCATGTTCAGGTGGGCAGTAATTTGAGGCGGCTCTGCTCTGTTTTCACTATTGCCAGATAACAACAGCTGACGAGTGAAAGCATTTTCTACGTCTCTCGCTATTAAAGAATCAGCACATCCTTCCTGGGAGCAAACCCACGGCTCCTTTCCTTTGCAAATATCTGAGGATAGGGCCAAGAATCCACAAGACCCTCATGGGTGATAACGTTTTAGACCTGTAATTCCCCAGACTCTAAGGCTTGTGGGGTGCCCCGTCTTTTGACGCTGTGATACAACATTCTCAGTTACGAAACAACCAACCAACCAAAAACTTGTAGTATTTTAAATAAGTTTACAGTTTTGTGTTGAGCTCATTCAATAGCTATCTTTAGTCCCATGTGTCCCGTGGCCAGCAGGTTAGACATAACTGACGGGCACGCCTTCCAGAGGATTGGAATCTAAAGGCTGAACAAACAATGACTGTGCGGCCCACAGAACTGGTTAACAGTCCATCCAGAGGTTTTACTATGGAATCCCTCAGTAACCTTGGGTACATGCTTTAATGATGTCAGGAAACAAAACAGATAATGAAACCTGTGCGCTGAAGGTGGAGGAATACTATGTGTGGGTGTGTGGGTGTGGGGGAGGTGAGAGAAAGCGGATCTAACCCTCGAAGGGAACAGGGGTGAAGGCGCCCTCAGTACAGCCAGCGCTTCTTACTCCCTCACACCTGGTTGAGCAGCACCCAGAAAATTTCTCCCTACAGCTGTCTTTCAACAGGATGATGGGGTGTGTGGTGGGACATTGTGGGGTACGTTCACAAAACAAGGGACCTCTCAGTCTTTCAGTGAACCTTTGATTAGAAACTCTGCACAAAGCCCCACTATGTGGTCACACCCTCTGTTTATTTTTAATGAAATGGCAAAATGAAATCAAAGGATCCTAATCTGCTGGACTTTGCTGTACACTGAATATGTGAAAGTGCCAAAAGAGCTGTGAGGAGGAAGGAAGGGACTTTAGCAAAAAAAATAAATAAATGAATAAAATAAATAGCCAGGCGTGGTGGCGCACGCCTTTAATCTCAGCACTTGGGAGGCAGAGCTAGGAGGATTGCCGTGAGTTCAAGGCCACCCTGAGATTGCATAGTTAATTCCAGGTCAGCCTGGGCCAGAGTGAGACCCTACCTCGAAAAACCAAAAAAAAAAAAAAAAAAAAAAATTTGAGTTAGGGTCTCGTTTCTAGCCCAGGTTGACCTGGACTTCATTATGTAGTCTCAGGGTGCCTTGAACTCACAGAGATCCTCCTACCTCTCCCTCCTGTGTGCTGGGATGAAAGGTGTGCCACCACCACGCCTGGCTGACTTTAGCAGATACTAACTATTAAGTCAGTTAGCTCGTGCCATGCTTTCCCTGCCATCATGGAGCTTCCTCTTAAGACTTCCTCTTGCTCTGGAAGTAAGCTCCAAGCTCTTTAGGAGGGCGAGGCCCACACATCCAAGCAGAAGAAGCTTATGGGAGGAAAGGGGTTTATTTCAGCTTTAAACATTTCAAAGGAACACCATGAATGACAGAAGAAGCTGGCTCCCATTCATAAATCCAAGCAGCGAGACACCATCAAACAGCCAGCAAACACTAAGAGCAGAAAGCTGAGCTCAAAGTGCTCTCTCCACACCTAGGGCTGGACTCCAAGATCCTGCCCCAGTGACACGCCCCTTCTAGCAGGGATCTGTCTGCCAGGGGCTCAAGTAGAAAGTTTAATCAAAAATGCCTGAGTATGGGGCCATACATTCAAACCACTACAATGAGCCTCCTAAGGTCTGTGTATTCAGAGAAAAAAATGCAAGAAGGGAGAAGAATCGAGAGATGAGTCATTTCAGCTTTAAAGAAACAAATCAAATGGAAGCCAGTGATGAACATAAGTCACACTGCACATGTTAGAACTGGAGATCTTGTATCATCAATCAAAGAACCCAGCCCCTAAAGAACAACTCTACACCTCTCACTTCAGCTTGAGCCCACAGAGATCCACTCACATCGTGACATTAGGGCCTTCATCCAAATTCACTCGTCATGTGTTTTAGGGAAAAGCAATTTCTCTCCTGAGTGCAGATTTAAAAACCTAAGGGAGCCATCTGGTGGCTTAAGTGTCTACTAATTAACATCCTTCTCCTGGGCACAAGATTTGCATCCTGTGGGCAACCATCCACCAAAGCAAACGACATAAAATGAGGCATTGTTGATTAAAAAAAAAAAAAAACAACTTTATGTGTGTGGAACATTCACATGTTGTATAGAAAGCAAATATATGGGGCCTGGGGAGATATGTCAGTCCATAAAGTGTTTGCCACACAAGCATGATGATCTGAGTAGCCATGTAAAGCCAGGTGCAGAGGCACGTGCCTGTAATCTCAGGCCTGTGGCAAAGGAAATGGAAGATCCTGGGTTGCAGGCCAGTTGGTCTAGCTGAATCAGTGAGTTCTAGGTTCAGGGAGAGATACTGTCTCGAGAAATAAGGTACAATTGGGCTGGAGAGATAGCTTAGCAGTTAAGGCGCCTGCCTGCCAAACCTAAGAACACCTGTTTGATTCTCCAGGTCCCAGGTTTAGCCAGACATAAAGTGACACAAGGGCGCAATGCCACACTTGCCCACAAGGGGGTGCATGAATCTGGAGTTCATTCACAGCAGCTGAGAGGCTGCTGGCGCACCCATTCTCTCTCTCTCTGTCTCTCAAAAGAAAAAAAGAAAAGAAAAGAAAAGAAAAAGAAATAAGGTACAATTGAGGAAGACAACTGACACTGACCTCTAGTGGACATGTGTATATGTTATGTACACGTGTATCCATATATACATGAATACACACACAGGCAAAAAAAAAAAAAGAAAAATCAAATATTACTATTTAGATGCAGTCACATCAAAATGAAAGGTAAGTGCCCTTAAGAATAAAGCTGGAGATATTTCCTCCATCTCTGAGAAGGAAACCACATGATGTCTGTGAGTAAGTTGATCTTAAAACCATTTATCACATCTACTAGAAGACAGTTCATTCAATAAATATAAAACTAGGAATAAAGCTAAACCACATGAGCCAGTGGCTTGCTGAAATGATGCACGGGTTGAATTAGTGTTCTTCAGAAAACTGCAACAATGTGCATGTTTAATAAAATGATTTAACTGCATCTGGGGTGGTTTGAATCAGATGTCCCCCATCAACTCATGGGTTCTGCATGCTTGGTCCCCAGCTGATGGCTATTTGGGAGGCGGAGCTTTGCTGGAGGAGGTGTGTCACTGGGGGTGAACCTTGAAGTTTATTGTTAGGCCCCAGCTTGCCAGTGTTCGCTCAACTCACTCTCGTGCCGTTATGTTCCACCTGCCGTGGCAGAGGTGATGTCCAGCCTCTGCTCGTGCCAAGCTTTTCCCAGGCGTCATGAAGCTTCCCCTGGAGATTGCAAGCCAAAATAAACCCTCTCCTCCCCTCAGCCGCTTTTAGTGGGCTGTCTTGTCCCAGCCACGAGAAGCTATCTATAGCAGTACCCTTCCTTTCATGTCTTCATGCCTCACGCTCACTGCTAATGGTTTCAGAATAATGGCTATCTCCTCAAATGTTGACTCTTTTGCTGCAGCAGACCTTTCAGTTTCCTCCTGGAGAAACATGAGCACATATTACTTTCAGCAGGAAAGAGGAAATACCGCTCTCAACACCACAGGTAAGTTGCCTTAAGTAAAAGGTAGTTCCTTTTGCCAACAATGAACTTCGTACCTTTTGCTCCTAGTGTGTCCTTTACTCCCAGTTGCCCAACACCAGCTGTGTTACTGAGCATGACTTTTTTTTTTGGTTTTTCAAGGTAGGGTCTCGCTTTAGCCCAAACTGACTTGGAATTCACTAAGTAGTCTCAGGGTGGCCTTGAACTCATGGCGATCCTCCTACCTTTGCCTCCCGAGTGCTGGGATTAAAGGACTGAGCATGATGTTTAAATGAGAGAAACCCAGTTCCTTTCGTGAAAGCTAATTATACCAATTTCACTGGCAACCACAAAGAACAAGAAATTAAAAGCTCTTCATTATTTCCTTTATAGCTCACTATTCAAGTGGGACTTGGCTGTTAAAAAGTATCAGAGAAACTAGCCGGGTGTGGTGGCACACGCCTTTAATCCCAACACTCGGGAGGCAGAGGTAGGAGGATCGCCGTGAGTTCAAGGCCACCCTGAGACTACTTAGTGAATTCCAAGTCAGTTTGGGCTAAAGCAAGACCCTACCTTGCAAAACAAACAAACAAAAAAGTATCAGAGAAGTTGTTATAAGTGGTGAAGATCAAAGTGAAGTACACACTGGTCCAGAATTGTTTCAATATTAATTGCATTCTGTTTTCAATACTGCCCAGTATGTATAAAATGAGAAATTATCATAGTTCATTTCCAGTGAATGTACAAGTCATTATGTGGCCAGATGCACACTGGGGTGAACAGCGTGCCAATCCACCCTTTCCTTTGCTCCCCTCCTTGCTCCATTGAGTCCCAAGAGCAGGGCTGTGGATGGTAACAGTGGCCTGGACTCAAATAGCAATGTATGTACACTATGCTACGTGCATACTGAGCTGAGGATCTCAGAAATTTAGCTTGAAAACCATTCAGGAAAATTTCCAACCACATCATCTTGCATAATCCCCATTTAATTAAATTGTCCCATAGGACCTTAAGGGTGGTTTAAATGTGATATGCCCCCCATAGGCTCACATGTTTGAGTACATGGCCCCAAGCTAATGGGACACGAATGCTACCTGGTGGATAGAGGGGTGCAGGGTCATTTCAGTTGCCCCTGGTTCCTGTGATGTGAGCAGTGTTAACCACATACTTCTGCTGCCAGGTCTTCTTCACCACAACGATGGATTATAACTTACAAGCCATTGGCTAAAATAAATTCTTTCTCCCTTAAGTTGCTTCTTTCAGGTATTTTGTCACGGTGGCGAGAAAAGTAATGAACACAATATAATATAGGTACAATCTTCATTTTGTGAGGTGACCCACGGGCAAAGGGTGTTGGGTATGTGAAACAGGAGTTGGAAATGTTCTTGTGAGGTGATGTGCTTACTGTCATGAACAGTGTGGCGTCCCTCCCACAGCCCTTCATCTCCACGCACAACTCTAAGGCTCTGGTAACCAACTGGATCAAAATAAAACACTCCGATGAACACTAAATAGGCCCACTGCCAACTGTTCTAGGAAAGTCAAGAAACTTGGCAGGTCTGATGCAATGGTTTTCAACTGGGGGTGATGTTGCCCCCTCTCCCAGGGACATATGGCAGTGCCTGGGGATATTTTTTATTTCATGACTAGTGGATGCTACTGGCATCTGTGGTAGGAGCTGGGATGATATTCAACATCCTGCAACACATAGGACAGCCCTCCAGGGCAAACAGAAATTATCCAACCTAAATGTCAATAGGGCCCAGGTTAAGAACCCCTAGTATAAAGGACGATGCAAACCACTTCGGAAGGCTGGTCTGTGAGTATGCATGAGGGCACTACCCCTAACCAGAACTTGGAAATGGGTGTGTAGCACAGGGCGTGAGACAGGGCCGTCATCCAGTAAGTACTGAATTTATTTAAGTAAGGAAAATGTCATATCCCCGGGGTAAGTAAAATACAAGCTGATTGAAGGGATAAACATCCATAACTTTTGTCACATTTGGCTTTCAAAAACATAGCATGCTAGGGTGGATCACGCAGCGCTGCCATTTGTAAGCCCAAACTGGGTTTTCACACAAACTATTTGAACGTTGTAGAGTGGCAATGATATCGAGTCAGAAGGTAAGTCTATTGAGAATCGGTTCATTTGACGGCAAAGGAGTGTTTGCTCAACAGTTTGAATATTTTGGACATTCGCACAGTATTATTTATATATAAAAAAAGATAGAACAGGTGGGAGATGACAAGATGCAACAGAAGTGACCAGTGACAGGAAACGACAGTAATGCATTGAGAAGAGGCAAAGAACAGAATTCATTAAATGAACCAAAAGTGGCCAGTGGACACCACCTGCCTCTACCTACGTCACTCTTCGGATTTAGTTCCTAAAGAGCAAAAAGCAGCTGGGCATGGGGGCACACACTGGGATCCCTGTGCTGGGCATGGTGGCGCAGAGCTAGGGTCCCAGTGCTGGGCATGGTGGCACACACCTGGGATCCCTGTGCTGGGCATGGTGGCGCAGAGCTAGGGTCCCAGTGCTGGGTGTGGTGGCACACACCTGGGATCCCTGTGCTGGGCATGGGGCGCACAGCTGGGATCCCCATGCTGAGGCTGTAAAGGCAGGAGCATCAGGAGTACAAGGACATCTTTCACTATAGCGAGTTGGAGGCCAGTCTGAGCTGTCTCACAGTCTGAGCTGTCTCATAAAAGAAAAACAAAACAACAAAAAAACCCTATAAAATTCTGATGTTATCAAAAACTCTGACTAAAAGGCCAGGGATAATTAGATATTTTTAACATCTATTTTTATACACCTATTATTGGAAATATAGACGAATTTGAAAACTTTTAAAATTGAAGCATGGAAGTGTCATTACTGTGATTTTTTGCGCAGTGGTGCTGGCTTGGGGACTACACTCTCTATGGAAGTGAGGAGTTATATTCTAAAGAGGAGCTGTGCATGTGGGGCCAGTTAACAAGGGAGCACAGGGAGAGAGGCCACGTATGTGCAGGGTCAGCAGCACCTCCCAGCAATGTCAGAGATGGCCGAGTTCTACTCCGCTGGCCACGACCCCTGACAGTGAGCTCTGGCCGGGATGGGACTGCCCTGGAGGTGGGAATTTCAGACTCTTCTATAGCTTGAAGATACCTGTCAATAAAATGCCCCACCCCGGCTCTTGCTTTGCACCCACCATCTAAGCACTCTTTCGATTATAGTTTGCCTTTTCAAGTATTTTTGCCTTAAGCGAAACGCAACACTACTTAGCAAACATGAACCCACTTGACAGTGATGCATTTCGTTATGAATAAATAGCATTGGCATTCTGTCTCTGCTGATTAATGGGATTCTGTTCTGGGGAAAGAAAGATACAGGTTTCGTATGTTAGCAAATTGGCTGAGGTCTTAGATGTCGGGCTGTGGGGAGTCCATCAAGGTAAATGCCATTCCTTGGAAGCCTGTGTATGAGGCCAGTTGCTCCTCCCCACATCTTACTATGCCTTCGCGAACATCTGCAATGGAAGGAATGACAAGCACAGAGCTGTGTGACCATCCTTTCTTCCTTTCTCCCTCCTCAGATGTCTGCAAGCAGTAACCAAAGTCTGCGTGATCTCTAAGGCTTTTCGTTTTGGTTTGTTTTTGTTTTTGTTTTTCTGAGGTGGGGTCTCACTCTAGCTCAGACTAACCTGGAATTCACTACATAGTCTCAGGGTGGCCTCAAACTCAAAGCGATCCACCTACCTCTGCCTCCCAAGTGCTAGGATTAAAGGCGTGCACCACCACACCCAGCCTCTATGGCTTTTTGTCTTAACCAACAAGCAGCAGGGGTGCAAGTCTCAGTTGCACCCAGCACAGAGCACACAGGCCTCCTCCACAATGCTTGTTGTGAAAAGCCAGCGTGCTTGGGCACCCCTGGAATTCTGGGGTGCAAAGCTAACCCAATGCCACCATTAATCAACCTCTGGATAAAAAGCAATTTATGGAAATCCCAAAGCCAAAATAAGACCTAGCTTGAGCCTAAGGATACCCCACCAGCCTGCTGCCATTGCTTAACAGAGAAATTCACTGGAGTCCAGTTGAGATCCGAAATGGGCACTATGTTTCCATGAATGGGCGTGGGCTCGATTCCAGACAAAGTGCATTTCTCATATAGCTGTGCCGCTTCCTTCCACAGAGTGGTCTCTGGGGCACGCTCAGTGCCAGAGTCCAGACCATGAAGCCTGCAGCTAAGCTTTGTATCACTCCCACTCTTCATTCATTTTCTCACCAGGAGAGAAGGAATGTGTGCTGATGCACGGATACCAGATTCGAATCTGCTCGCCAAACAAGGCTGCAGCTCAGTCTTCCCCTTGGTTGTGCACTGAATGTTTGGGTTCCCCTTGCCCCCGAGTTTGTATGTTGGAACCCTCTAATGTGATGGTATCAGGAGACAGGGACTCCGGGATGGGGATGTGGGTGAGATAACCTCATGAGAGCAGGACTCGCAATGGGATGTGTGTCCTCATAAGAAGATACGCCAGAGCCATCTTTGTGCCCTCCATGTGAGAACCAACTGCAAACCAGGAAGAGAGCCCCGATCAGGGAGCGACTGGCCAACACTTCCATCTTGGATTTCTAGGCTCCAGGATGATACAAAATAGCTGTCGTTTCAGCCACAGCTTTTTCCTGTGGTGTTTGGCTCTGGCAGCTGAAGTCAATATGTCCGCCTTTTCCCTGTGTGCCTCTGCATTGTACTTGTAGAGGCTGGCTCTGTTTGATCAGTCTGAGTGCACATGTCCTGATGTTTGCCCTCCACTTAGGTGTAGGGACTCTAGACTTGAAGGCCTGCAGCTTAACACCTGTGAGCCTGCCATAACGTTCCCTACAGAGCGATGCTTCCAGAAAACATCATCTCCTGTTGGCTCTGAGAGCTCTAGGTAGGACACTGAGACTTCTAGAACAGCTCTGAGCTTCTTAGGAAAATTCTGAGAAGCATCTTCTCTGTGCCTTGTGTCTATGTGCTTAATAGATCTCCACTGATGAAAAACGCAAACCAGCCAGCAAACCCACCTTTGCCCTTGGAGACCAGCATAAGCGAGGCTAAAAGAGGGACACTTTCCACATCAAAACTTGGGTGGAACTTGATCTAATGGTAAGGTACAAGATTTAAAAGCAAATCTGGGGATGGAGAGATGGCTTAGTGGTTAAGGCGCCCGCCTGCAAAGCCTAAGAATGCCCGTTGGATTCTCCAGGTCCCACGTTTAGCCAGACACAAAAAGTGACGCAAGGGCGCAATGCCACACTTGCCCACAAGGGGGGCGCACGTATCTGGAGTTCGTTCACAGTGGCTGAGAGGCTGCTGGGGTGCCCATTCTCTATCTCTCTCTCTCTCTCAAAAAAAGAATAGCAAGTTGGTCCAAAGAAGTCATATTTCCAGTAAGGTAAGCATATAAACAAAATTTTGAAGGGTTGGGTGTGCTGTTGCAGGCCTTTAATCCTAGCACTCAAGAGACTGAGGTTGGAGGATCACCATGAGTTTGAGGCCAGCCTGGACTACAGAGTGAGTTCCAAGTCAGCCTGGGCTAGAGTGAGACCCTGCCTTGAAAAGACAAAACACAAAACCAAACAAAAACTTTTAGTAGAACTTGTTTAAATCAAATTATTTTCTTGCCATATAAAAGAAATGTTTGATAGCCCTTTCTTCTAGTGGACTTGCACTAATGTCTCTACAGGAAAATAGGTGAGTGCCAGCCGGAGAGTAGATGTGTCGATCCACAAGCACAGACCCCAGAGCAGTGAGGACATGGACACCAGCTCAAGGCTACATCCTTCCCTGCCTCACGTGAACAGGCAACACTGTGACTTTCACTTCCTCGCACACCAGCAGAGAGCAATTTGCATAGCATTACTTTCTATGAAAACCTGCTCTAGCAGTATCAATAAGCAGCAAGTACTTGGAGGTCGATTTATTCTCCACACTCAGAAAAACATGAATGAATATACAACGCAAAACATGCTGAGAACTCCAGTAGGCATGAAGGGAGAGAAAGAGCTGAGCTCTTGCAAAGGTGATGTGTTCTCATATGAGTCTGTCTTCAAGGGATGCCGGGAGTCCTTGGCTCTGTATCCCAAAGGTTCGGGGTTTCTCTTCCCTTTAAATGCCAAGCGTCAGTCTCTCCCTGAGTTTTTCTCCCTCCTCCCTGTAGGTGGCGCCTCTGCTCCAGTCCGCCACAACCTCTGCCCTGGTCATAGCCGCATCTTGAATTCCTCAGAAGCAAGTCCTTAGAAACCACATCACCTTCTGTGACTACAAGGACAGTTTCTGTGATTTTCCTTCTAGCCGGAAAGTCTTCCTGGAATCACGGGGTCAGAAGACTTTATGACGCTGAAATTAATATAAAAAGGTTGAGACGGGGACAGCCTTTCGTGATTGGGAGGAAGTTCACCTAAAAGGTCTGGGTGGGAGATGGACTCTGATTTCATGATGAAACAGACAAAAAATATCCACAAAAAGCCACTATATATATATATATATATATATCTCCAAAAAAAAGCCATTTTACAACAAGAATGGCTTGTGGAGAATGGGTAAAATGTGAAATACAACAGAAATCAGTGTGGCACGTGGTGTACTCTGGAGTCCACTAGGCGGGTGCATGTCTCTGACAGAGAGTTGTTGTTCATCCATATATTGGAGGCATGCATCACTGTGAGCTTACATGGTTGTTTGGGGTGAACTATACTAGTGTTCACAAGCTTTTTCTCCAGTTGGGTCTTGGATCCCCAAACAGTGTATTTTCACTTGATAAGGTTGGATCTTGCTTTGAGCTTTGTGAGACTCATCTGTTAGAGGCCCTGATGGTCACAAAATATTCCAGCCACCACCCTACACCCTGCAGCCTGTGTCACTGGTATCCCAAATAGCTGTCCAGAGAGCTAATAACGTTCATGTACAAAATCAAACTCAATTAATATATTTGCTTGTGGGCTGGAGAGATGGCTTAGTGGTTAAGCGCTTGCCTGTGAAGCCTAAGGACCCCGGTTTGAGGCTTGATTCTCCAGGACCCATGTAAGCCAGATGCACAAGGTGGCGCATGCATCTAGAGTTTGTTTGCAGTGGCTGGAGGCACTGGTGCGCCCATTCTCTCTTTCTCTCTCTGCCTGTTGCTAATAAATAAACAAATTTTTTAAGTTTTAAAATATTTGCTTGCTTTTCTAGCTCTCCTACTCATATCTGAGCTCTTTATTTTTAAATATTTATTTGAGAGAGAGAATGAGAATGGGCACGCCAGGACCTCCCGCCACTGCAAGTGATGCATATACCACATTGTGCATCTGGCTTTACATGCAAACCCAGGCCACTAGGCTTTTCAAGCAAGCTCCTTTAACCAGTGAGCCTCAGTCTTGAGCTCCTTATTTTTTTTTATCTTAATATCCTATTATAGTTCCAAGAGAGTAATATGTACTCAATAAACATGTGTAGCAGGAATGAAAGGGGTACAACCAAATTACAGAGTGTTGTCAAGGGACTGTCTGAAATATTCTGATGGAGGTGAAATGACATGATTTCCAGGACAAACCACTGCAACCCATCTGGACTTAGCTATCACATCCATCTATAGAAATGTACCATGAATTCTACGCAGTGGTTTTTTTTAATATTAAAAAATTTACTTTATTTATTTATTTGAGAGAGAGAGATAGATACAGAAATAGGCAGAGAGAGAGAGAGAGAGAGAGAGAGAATGGGCACGCCAGGGCCTCCAGCCACTGAAAACAAACTCCAGATGCATGTGCCCCATTGTGCATCTGGCTTACATGGGTCCCAGGGAGTTGAACCTGGGTCCTCTGGCTTTGCAGGCAAATGCCTTAACCACTAATCCATCTCTCCAGCCCTGAACTCCAATGTTTTTGAATACATTAGTCACAAATGATAATAGTTTCTTACTGAGAAATTACATAATATAGTCTGTTTCAAGCACTTATACACATGTATATCACATTTAGTCCTGATAACAGTCTGTGAGAAGTCTTTTTACTTTTTAGATAGGGTCTCGCTCAAGCCCAGGCTGACCTGGAATTCACTCTGTAGTCTCGGGCTGGCCTCAAACTCACAGAGAACCTCTTACCTCAGCCTCCTGAGTGCTGGGATGAAAGATGTACATCACCACACCCAGCTCCTGTGAAAAATCATTTTAAGGAGCAGAAACTGAGGCAGAGAGAAGTCACGAGAAGTGCTCAGAGTCACACCATAAGTTGCACAGTTGGGACTGCAAACCTGTACAGTAGACCCTGCAGCTGTTCCTCTGATCCATGTCACTGTACTGCTCTCAATGCCACGTGGGTATCTCTAAGTGACAAGCTTTAAGTAGCACATATGCGATTGTCAGGAACCTGGTGGGAGGTGAGGTAGGAAGGTCTTATTCAACCCTGTCAGTAAATGACTACGGATGAAGTGCTCCAGCCCATACATCATCAACCACAAAGGGAGGCTTTGAGCCCTTCAGCTGAGAATTTCTGTTGCTCTTGGAATTTCGTATAACCTCTGTTGGTTATATAATGCTACTATGGAGAGAATAAACAAACTCAAAAATATCTCAATGCAGCAAAAATATGTTTACCATACACACAAAGGTATGGGTTCACAATAAGTGCCTTTCTCACAGAAGTGACTCAAAGACCCACCTTCCTTCCTCCTCAATGGGAAGGTGGATCCTTCCCATCAATCCAGAGAGAGGACAGGGGATTTTTTTTTGGGGGGAGGTTTTGATGAGCCAGGCTTGCAAATAGCACATTGTGCTTCAGCTCTCATGCCACTGGCCAAACACAGCCATGGGGCTGGATCTAGCTACAGCACTAGCCATGGAATACAGTCGGGCTCTGCGTAGGACAGAAAGGAAACGGGCTTGCTGAATAGTTGGCCAGCCTCTGCTGCACATGCTGCTTTATGAATCCACAGAAGATGCCCTCAGTAGAAGAACGCCCAGCCTCTGGTTCTGCACACTCGCTATCTCATTCTTCTTGGGTTAAGGCAGAGAGAACTAGGAGAGCTGGGAAGATGGCTCGGTTGGAAAAGCGCTTGCTGTGCAGCAGGCACGGAGACCTGAGTTTGGATCCCCAGCACCCCTGTGAAAGCCTGGCATGGTGGCATGTTCTTTTATTCCTGGAGACAAGGGGACCCCTGGGGCTTGCTGGCCAGCTAGTCGAGCTGAGTGGGTGAGCTCTGGGTTCAAGGAGACACTATGGCTCAGAAAATAAGGTGAAGAACAATCCAGGAAGTCAATGTCAATCTCTTGTCTCCACATGCATGGTCACACACATAAATGATGCATACACATTTGCACATCACACACACATACACACATGCACACACACAGAGGCTGGAGAGATAGCTCAGCAGTTAAAGGTACTTCTTTGCAACACCTGATGGCCCAGGTTTGATTCCCCAGTAGCCATGTAAAGCCAGATACACAAAGTGATGCATGCACCTGGAGGTCCTTTACAGCAGCAGGAGGCCCTGGCATGCCCATATTCATTCACTCACTCTCTCTCTTTCTCTCTTTCTCCCTTTCTCTCTGTCACAAATAAGTAATAAGTATATCCAAAATGATGAATTAATGACCCGACTCCCAGAAGGCAATGGTGCCTGCCTCGTGTATGATTTGATTTGAGGTGCTTCCCTTAATGTCTCTCTCTAGACTATTGGCATTCTCATTGTTTTGGAAGTGCCCTAAGTAGTCTCTATGTACCTGGAAGAAACAAGCATTTTGGGCTCATGGTTTCAGAGGGTTCAGCCCATGGCTACTGGACATCATGGTGGTGGGAGCGTGTGGTGGAGGCTCTTGCTCCTTTCTTGGTGAACAGGAAGTAGATGGGGACAGGAGAAAGGTGCTGTCAAGGACCCCTGGTGACCTCCAGCTATGCTGCATCTCCTAAAGTGTCCAAGATAGCAACACTAGCTTGAGACCAAGTATCCATGTGTATGCCTGTGGGGGACACTTCAGAATGAAGACATAACGGCAAGCATGACAAACTCATAAACAATGACAAAAATAAAAATAACAGAAAAAACCACCCCAAGCCCATAAAAGACATAATCATCAACAACTAGTAAATACGGTCACCAGAACTTAAAATAAATGTTAACATCTCATGCCCTTTCAATTATTTTCCTTTGAGTTTCCTATCCAAAACAATATTTCCTATGTAATCTTTCTTGTTAAATATGCCTAATATCAGCTACTGAACAAGTGGAGTTCTGAGGGGGAATGGGGGAAGGGGAGGGGAATAATCATGATTTGTTGTCTGTAAGTATAGAAGCTGTCAATAAAAAAAGTTTTTAAAGAATAAATTTTAAAAAAATTCAAGGGGTGGGCTGGAGAGATGGATTAGCTGTTAAGGCCCATGCCTGTGAAGCCCAAGGAACTTGGTTCAATTCTCCAGGTCCCACGTAAGCCAGATGCACATGGTGGCATGTGCATCTGGAGTTCGTCCGCAGTGGCTGGAGGCCCTGGCATGCCCATTCTCACTCCCTCCCTCCCTCTCTCTGTCTCTAATAATAAATAAATAAAAATTTAAAAAATCTTTAAAGAAATTCAAGTGGCAAAGCTTGACAGAAATAATTTTGAAACTCATTCAATTATAAATTCTAATGTCTTCCCAAGGCATTGGGTAAATAGGGATCTTTCTGGCTATTGCTCTAGAGAGGAAAACTGAATGTCGCTGTCCTTCCTCTGAAAGATGCTTGGCTACGTTAAAACACACAGCTCTGTGGCCTCTCTTGGTACCTCAAGCACTGAGCTTCATTTCATATGCTTCTTGCCATTTCTAAGTGGGCAGACTCAGAGTTTTGGGCTAGGAGTCTCAGTTCTAGATATTCCTTTATTCCTCTCAGATTTAAGAATGCATTCCATTTGTCATGCTGTTCTCACTTTCTTCCCCAGCCATTGCAAATGTGTCTTTCCTATTTGTGCTTGTTTCAACAATGGAGAGGGGGTGGGGACAGCTGGTCCCTTCCATGGAAAATGGCTCCCTTTCTGAAGGGAAGGGTGAGGAAAAAAAATCTTCCATCAGCCTCCATAACACTCCCAACATTTTCTCAGCCAAGAATTTTCTCAGCTACAATGTATTCCATCTTTACAAACCCTTAGCATCTCTCTTTTTTTTTTTTTTTTAACTTTCCACTTATATAATTGTGGAGGCTCCAGGCTCCACGTGGGCTTTCCCAGAGCCTTCACAATCAGATTCTCACCCGCCCCTAGATGGGTGACTCACCCCAGGGGGAAGGTCTCACAGTAAGGAGGATGTCTGAGGCTCGCCCCAGAGCTGCCACCTTCTCCCTAGAGATGCACGCCCTCCCCTCCCCCGCACCGCTCAGGCCATGGCAGCGGAGCCTGCCCTGCAGGCTGGGGTGCTGCTAAGAGCTGCTTGCTTCTTCCTGCTCCCAGCTCTCTTCCTGCCCCTGATGGGGGTCACGAGCTTCCTGTGGTAGCTCTTTAACTCACCCCTCCTTGCTTCAGTCTTCTGGGCTTTTGGCTGTCCTATCTTTTAATGATATACAGGTCTCTAGATTTCGATTTGAATCTTTGCTCAGGACGACCATAAGCACCTCTCCCCCAACCCCCACCACACACACACACACACACACACACACACACACACACACACACAGGAACCAGGCTCTATTGACAACAAAATTCACCTCAGTTTCCAAAGGAGAAGGGCCTTGGCAGCCTCCCTTCTGATCTCATTTTATACTGTTCCACTATTGCCTTACAGTAGACCAGCAGTACACAGTATCTGACGATGGGACATAACTTCCATTTCTTCTTTTGATCCTTTTTAAATTATTTATTTTAATTATATCTACATATTAATTTTAATTATATATATATTATGTATATATATTATAATTTATTAATAAATTATATATATAAATTTATTTATATATAAATAAATTATAATTATATATATTTTTAAATTATATATATATATATAATTTTTTATTTGAGAGAAAGAGGCAGAGAGAGAGAGAGAGAGAGAGAGAGAGGGTGCACCAGGGCCTCCAGCCACTACAAACTCCAGACACATGTGCCCCCTTGTGCATCTGGCTTACGTGGGTCCTGGAGAGTCGAACCGGGATCCTTTGGCTTTGCAGGCAAATGCCTTAACCTCTAAGGCATCTCTCCAACCCTTCTTTTGATTCTTAATGATGCGTGAGCAAGGCAAGGCAGATACTGACCTATATACGTCATAGTGAGGAACATAAATACGGAGGAGGACATGCCTCAGCTCTGAGGCTCAAGGGGTCACAAGCTAGTCAAAAGTAAACCATTTTCAACCGTTAAAGTTTGCTGTTTATAGGCACACTGCCTCGGGTTGCAGAGAAGTTTTAGAATCAATCACAGCACAGCGTGTACAGCGTGTCTAATCAACACACCCTCCTTGTGAAGAGTCACGAAGGAGATGCTTCAGAGTTGTCCCAGGAGTGACTCGATGGTCAAGGGCTTCTGTTTGTGAAGAAGCTGTGAAAATGGACAAAGGAGGCCACGTAGGGACCCTGTCCAGGATGAATCTTCCAAGATTTTTTTTTTGGTAATATTTTAAACTGGTTATGTGGTAGAAATTGCCCCATCATCTTTCTGTGGGTGTACAGTTTGCTCCAGGACTTCAAATGGGGAAACACTTCACTAGAAGTTCATAGAAACCATAGCCACTGACCAACAATTTCTTCCTGAATACATCTCTCCTAGAATCAGCAATGAATACTGTCTGCCTCACCTGGTCAGCAGAGCTCAGATCACTTTGTTGTAGTTAACACCACATTGCTGGGATAAAATACCATTCCATGGACCGGAAAGATGGCTTAGTGGTTAAGGCACATGCCTGAAAAGCCTAAGGACCCTGGTTTGATTCTCCAGGTCCCATGTAAGCCAGATGCACAAGGGAACACATGCATCTGGAGTTCGTTTGCAGTGGCTAGAGGCCCTGGCATGCCCATTCTCCCTCTTCCTCTCTCTGTCTCTAATAAATAAAAAAAAAGAAAATCTTTTTTAAAAATACCATTCCAAAAGCAGCTGATGGGAGGAAAGTTTATATTTTGACTTACAGTCTCAAGGGGAAGTTCATAGTGGCAGGGAAAGCATGGCATGAGCAGAGGCTGGACATCACCTCTGCCACACAGGTGGACAATATCAGCAGGAGAGTGAGCTGAGTTCTGGCAAGGGAGAAGTTGGATATAACACCCCCTAGGCCTGCCCCCAACAGCACACCTCTTCCAGCAAGACTCCACCTCCCAAATTACCATCATCTGGAAAACAAGCACAAGTTCATGGGGTGCATCTGATTCAAACCCCCACACACTTTTACAATATGGATCTTCAAATCATTTATATCTATATGTAGGATGTGTTTCCCCAAAATAAGACACTTAGGGAGTATTATGGTTTGATTTTAAAGTGAGCCTCAAAGGCGTCTGTGGTTAAGACTTAGTTCCTGGCTGGTGGCACTATTTGGGGAGGCACCAGAAAGTTTAAGAGGTGGGACCTAGCTGGAAGAAGTAGGTTAGGATGGGCTCCTGGGAGTATCTTGTCCCTGGCTTTTCCTGTCTCATGTTCTGCTTTCAGTCTAGCATGAAATGAGACGCCTCTGTCACATGCTCCTGCCACCATGAGGTACTGCCTTGTTCAGCATCAAGAGAGCCAAGGGCCATGAAGTAAGCCTTCTGAAACCATGAGCCAAAACAAAACACATTTTCTTCTTTAAAGCTGTTTCCTTAGATATTTTGTCACAGCAATAAGAAAAGTAACACAGGGAGTTAATGCTGCTTAAGAAACTGACAAGAATGAGAAGAGGCAGAAAAAAATAACTTTAATGGGTGGAGAAGAGAGTCCAGCTTGTCTTTTTATTGTAAGACCTAAGACCTTCCATGTAACATACAACTAGGGTCATTTAAAACAAACTACAGCTGGGCGTGGTGGTATGAACCTTTAATCCCAGCACCCTGAGAATGCATAGTGAATTCCAGGTCAGCCTGAGCTACCGTGAGACCCTACCTCAAAAAAAACCCACAACACAACAAACAAACTAATGTCCTAGGGGAAGGATGATGTCATAGTCTCTGAAAAGCCACTAACTAACCATCTAATAGTGGGGGGAAAATACCCATGTGTAGTGGTTTGAGTCAGACACCCCCCCCATAACCTCATGTGTTTTGACCGCTTGGTCCACGGCTGGTGGGGATTTGGGAGGTGGAGCCTTGCTGGAGGAGGCGTGCTATTAGGGGCAGATCTCCGGGTTTATTAGCCCTCAGCTTGTGGACACCAGTTCAGCTCACTGTCTGGCTGCTATCTTCTACTTTCTGGGGGAAAAAGGGATGTTCAACCTCTGCTCTATCCTTCTGTCCCTGGCATTATGAAGCTTCTCCTCAAAACTGTAAGCCAAGGGCTGGAGAGATGGCTTAGGGGTTAAGGCACCTGCCTCCTAAGCCTAAGAACACTGGTTCCAATCTCCATTGGTTCCAATCTCCAGGTCCCACGTTTAGCCAGATACAGTGACGCAAGGATGCAATACTGCACTTGACCTCAAGGGGGCGCACACATCTGTATTTTGTTTGCAGCAGCTGACACACTGCTGGCACGCCCATCTCTGTCTGTCTTCCTCTCCCTCTCTCTCTGTCTCTCTCAAAAACAAAAACAAAAACAACAAAACAAAAAAACTGTAAGCCAAGCTGGGCAGGGTGGTACATGTCTTTAATCCCAGCACTTGGTGGCGGGGAGGTCAGAGGTAGGAGAATCGCTGTGAGTTCATGGCCACCCTGAGACTAACAGTGAATTCCAGGTCAGCCTGGGCTAGAGATTCTACCAAAAACAACAACAACAACAACAACAAAAAGCCTGTAAGCTAAAATAAACCCTCTCCTCCCATCAGCTGCTTTTGGTCAGATGTTTCATCCCAGCAAGGAGAAGCTATAACATCATGTATCCACAAAGCTTGGCTGCTCGTACGGTTTGGGAGTTGGTGTCTGTAAAGTGACTCTAGAAAACTGATGCTGTTAGAGAGGACAGGGCCATGCAAATTACTTTTAACTATAGGCAAAGATAAAGATAACTCTTTTGTTAAATTCATCCAAAAACTATAGAAACAGTTGGCAAAATATTTATTACATTTGTGCTAATTATTGTAAGCATGGTCTTATTAGCCTGTGCTGAGATCCAATGAGTATCAGAGACTGGGTAGAAAGGAGGAGGTAGATGTAGGGAGTGTTTATTGCCTTTCCTATGACTGTCCCATACTCACACTGCTCTGTTCTACTTCTCAGCTCTCTACCCACCACCACCATCCACAGCCTGGATGCTTCACAGGCAAAGAATATGAGTATGGCCAATTCGCACTAGGAATTGAGAACCCCTAGGCACAGGCTAGGCATGCACTTCCAGTGTGGGCTACTGGCCCTGTGCCATAGGTGGCAGAATCCAAGCTGTGCAGACATAACACCGCTGGTGAGCCATGAAGTCCCAGGCTAGGATGGCTGTCCTGTTTGTTCAATACCGACATTCACTGTGCTGTAGAAATGTATTCTGACTGTTAGAGTTAGAAAATTAAACCAAATACAATGCACACTTCAGCCACTGCAATGACAAGACTTCCTTGATAATTTCTACAGAGATGGGATTATATGTGGGGCTAGAGGTAAGGGGAGGGAAAATCCAGTTACTGAGTATCTCCTTGGGCTCAGATTCCTTGCTAAGCACATTCAATCCTTAGGAATCCTCACATACAAAAAGTCTTGAGCTGACTTTACAGCTATGGAAGCAGGCTGAAAGAGACTCTAGCCAGACCTAATGTAGCTGCCTGGACCTAGGGCAGGTCTGAAAGTCCCCTGTTCTTTGTGTTGTGCTAAGCTTCCTCAGAACATTCATCTGTCCACTGAGCCATCTCTCCTTCCCTTCCTTTTCCTCTGTACTATATCTAAATTCTTGTTGGAAAGAGGATATGAGATGTCATATTGGATTTGTACACTTAAACTCAAAATCAGAATTACACAGCTCAAATGCTACCCTAGCCACAACAAATAAAAAACAAACAAAAGCCTCTTTTAATATTAACACAAAAACATATTATTATATGCTGCTTTCTGATTTACTAAAGTTACAGCAAGAGCTTAATTAGCTAGGCCTCCACTAATTGGTACCTTGGATAACTACAATTTTTTTTAAATTCTATTTTTAAAGTAAAGAAGCAACTGACACTTAAAGTACATCAACTTCTGACTAAACAAAGCAAATCCCAGGCTATGTTCTGGTTGGGATAAGTCTCCACCTCCTCCCTAACGCCTCTCCTTCCCAGCTGGAAGCTCTATTTGCCCATCAAGGTTTATTTCAAAGTCCCTATGGATGGATGGATAATACCTTCCCAAACTAAAAAGTTACTCCACCTTCCAGTAAAATCCCAGATCACTTTATGCATCTTTCTATTTCAGGCCCCCTTTTTTGTTTGAGCAAGATAGAAAGAGAGAGAGCTAGAGAGAGAGAGAGAGAGAATGGGGGCATCAGTGGTCTCTCAGCTGCTGTGAATGAACTCCAGATGTGTGCGCCCCTTGTGGGCAAGTGCGGCATTGCACCCTTGTGTCACTTTTTGCGTCTGGCTAAACGTGGGACCTGGAGATTGGAATCGGCGTTCTTAGGCTTGGTAGGCAGGCGCCTTAACCACCAAACCATCTCTCCAGCCCCTTTTCAGCCCTCTTTACTCCACTAGGATTTGGATGTTGCATGTACCCCAAAGACCCATGTATTTGTAGCAGGCTTGATCTCTAGGATAGTGCTACTGTGGTGTGGTGGTTTGAATCAGACATCTGCCATAAACTCATATGTTCTGAATGCTTGGTCCCCAGCTGATCACAATTTGGGGGGTGGAGCCTTGCTCGAGGAGGTGCATTGTTGGGGGCAGTCTTAGTGGTGTTCAAGCCAGCTCCCGTGTGCCAGAGTTCAGCTCATTCCCTTTACCTGCTGTGGCAGAGGTGATGCCCAGCCTGTGCTCGTGCCCTGCCATCATGAAGCTTCCCCTTGAGACTGTGGCCAGAATGAAAGCTTCCCTCCTATCAGTTGCTTTTGGTTAAGTGCTTTGTCCCAGACATGGGACGGTAACTATAGCGGGTGAAATGGTGGACCTTTAGAAAATGGGACCTGGCTCGGAGATGGGTCAGCGGCTAAACCGCTTGTTGCACAACATGAGTCCCTGAGTTTGGACCTCTAGAACCCACGGAAAGCTAGCATTGTGGCACTAGCACCATGAATCCCAGTGGCTTAGGACAAGAAGCGAAGTGGAGACCAAACTGCCCATCACCCAGGAGCACGTGGACCAACTAGCCTGGAGCTTCTTTCTTTCTTTTTTTTTAAACTGGGCATAATCCAGTGAACTCATTTCAGTATTCAGTAGAAGGTCAAGACCTATGAAGAAACCTAACCAATGGACTAAAACCCAGTAGACATGATCTGGCTTAGGTCGTTCTTGGTCAGTAGGGATGGCTACCTACTTGCCTACATAGTGTATTTTTTTCCAACAGATTTTACCAGGTTTTATTTCATGCTCCTAAAACAAATATTACTATCAATGCTACCACTGCAAAAGAATAAATGCTTAAAGCAAGAAAAATAAGTTGTATTCAATTCACATTATACCATAGGAAAAATACTTCTCATGGGAGATGCAAAGGTGACTGATCTCAGCTAAATGGCATGAAATAACAATGCTTACCATCTGAAAATTCCAATGTACCACCCTACCACCCACTCACAAAGTTTTACAGAACCCATTTTGCTGCCAGCTATCATTCTATAAACTGTCAATCACCTAAATACATGCTTCACTTAAGTTTCAATATGGGATGGATCATTCCAGAAAAAAACTCCCTTCTTTATAAGCATTACAAATATAAGACTCTTGAAAATGTGATCTCTTGTGGGAGGAATGAGTGGGGCAGATGAAGGTCTCAGTGTGCCCACATGTTCATTTGTCTTGCCATTTTCACTCAGTGTCTCTTTAAAATAATAACTGTAACCATTACAGGGGATTTATTTATTTTCCAGCTATCATGGGACTGCTGGCCGTAGTTAGTTACACTAAATATCAAATGCTGGCAACAACAAGGGTGTTTATGTAAGTATAAATGACTTGTTTTTTTAAACCTTGGTCTGGTAAGGACTCAAAATTATATTTAAAAGGCTGAAGAAAAGAGAAGAAAATGGACAGTTATGGGTATCCGTACAGTAAGAGTTAAATAATCTCTAATCCGTCACAAAGAAAAACTTGGGCTGGAGAGATGGCTTAGAGGTTAAGGCACTTGCTTGCAAAGCCACAGAACCCAGGTTTGATTCCCCAGGACCCACTTAGCCAGATGCACAAGGGAGTTCGTTTGCAGTGGCTAGAGGCCTTGGTGTGCCCATTCTCTCTCTCTCTCACTCAAATAAATAAAAATTTAAAAAAGAAAAGCTTATCCCTACACATGTATTGTGATGAGTAATCTGATACTCAACTTAATTGTGTGTATATCGGTGAAAGTATAAAAACTAACATGTGTACACATACTTATACACATAAAAACATATATGTTTCTAAAAAGCTAGAAGATTATTCAAAGAAAAACATCAGTTTATGTTTGGTGCTCCGTGAAGAGCGAACCAAATATCAAATCTTGGATGATTCACCCATGGAATTTATACCTTTGAATACATTGAAGAATTCAGTTGATAGATTTTTATTGCTTTATGAACTCCGATGTGTCTTTCAAAGTATTTGAGTGATATGGAAGGCTGCAATGGTATGGAGCCAGATCCTCTGCAGCATTCCAGGTTGGCACAGTGGGAGGGCCTTTCTTTTTACTGTAGTCAGATGAATTAATTCTATTTAATTTTCTAGGAGACAAGGAAACTACAAGAATTTATTCCCTCAACCAGTGATTCTATGGCTTCCTTGTCAGCTGCTCTGAGTTCTTCCAGAAGAATCCCTTTGGCAATGTGTAAAACAGTAAAACGTCACCCATCTTCCACCTGCCCTGACTGCAGTGCTGAGCGTGCAGGCAGCAGGGAAGACCCCGTGCTGTGTTTAAGTGTGAGAGACCAAGTTACTGACTAAAACTGCTTCTTATACAGCTACTCTACAAATGCCATTTTAAAAAAAAATGCCAAATGTTAGTGTGGGAAGATAGTTTTATGAATAAAGCATTTGCCATGCAAGACTGAGTATCAGAGCTTGGTCCCAACCCAATATAAAAGCTGGGCGCTGTGGTGAGAGTCTGTAATCTTAGCACACCTAGGGTGAGATGGGAGGTAGAGACGGGAGAATGTCTCATAAACTTGTGGGCCTGCCAGCCTAGCCAACACAGCAGTGAACAAGGAAAACCAGAGACTCTGCCTCAGGGGCTAGAGAATGGCTTAGCAGTTAGCAGACTCCCGCACAAGCATGCTTTCTTTCGCCTTCCGCTGGCAGCCAGCTAGAGCCTCGTGCAGAATACGGAAGCCTGCCTGCTCTAGGCATGGATGGCTGGAGAAGCAACCCTGGCTTCCTGCCAGGCCCTGGATGATAGCCTTGGCTGGGAATATACTTAATTGTATTTCTTCCCTCCGACTTGGGACTCATCCACGCTGTGATGAAAGATTTCCTTCCAAGTGGGGCATGTATACAGAAAGACAGAATTGTCTAAATTTATAACAGGCTCCTCAAGTTAATACCAGGAACTAGTATCAAGGTCATAGCAGATGGATAGAGGGGAAACATTGTGAAGTGGAAAGCACAGGCTGGTTATCACGGACAGCCACTTAAGAAGCCACACTCCCTTAAACAGAACTGAATTGGAGGGAAAGGGGCAATTTAGCTGGCCAAGAAGAGTTGGTGTAGGAATGGGGTCCTTACTCCTTGAACTTTTGTGCTCTACAGTCTGCAGGGACACTGAAAACAAGGGGTCTCCAATAGTTAATTAGATTTGTTCACGAAAATCTGTGCACAGGTGCTGTGTTTTGGTGAGTGGTCTCTTTGTAAATTATAAACAGGGACTAAACAGGCTAAAATGAAAAGCCTTGGCCACTAAATAATGTAGTGGTGACTAAAAAAATGAAAATGTCAACTTCTTTTTCTTTTTAGAGAGACACAGAGCGAGAGAGAGAGAGAGAGCGAGAGAGAGAGAATTGGCACAACAGGGTCTCAGCCACTGAATTCAAACACCAGATGCTTGCGCCACCTAGTGGGCATATGTGATCTTGAGCTTGCCTAATCTTTGTGCATCTGGCTAACATGGGATCTGGGGAGTTGAACATGGGTACTTAGGCTTCGCAGGCAAGCACCTTAACTGCTAAGCCATCTCTCCAGCCTGAAAAATGTCAACTTTTAATAGTGCCAAATTCTCAGTAACACTCAATTATGGATGTGTGTGTTATACATTTGTAAAGAGATTTAAGAAAACTTGAAATATAAGTACCATTAATCATTTTGGTGGGTTTCATATTTGCAAGTTCACCTGCGGGCTAAATGTAGTTGCAGCTTTCACAACAGTACTTATGGCAATTTCATAATCATTCTGGGACGTGTGGAGAGAAGAGAAAACTTCAGTCACCCGATGGACACATTCCCAGCTGAGGACCAACAAGGAGATGCTCCTCATGTTGTAAGCAGGAGGTTCCACTTCTTGCCCCTTCCTCCAAAGCTCCTGTCTCTGAATCATTCCCTCCTTCAAGGTACACACACACACAGCCTTAATGGATTTGTTTTTATAGTTTTTTTTTCAATTTAGAGACACGTCTTTCACTTTTTTTGTGTGTGCCTTTAGTGACTGTGTTATCATACTAGTGCCCAAGCACAGTATTGAAGTGCTATCTAGTATTTCTATGCTTAGGAAGGCTGTGATGTGCCTTCTAGGAAAAAAAAATGTGAACGTTGCATAGCTTTGTTCAGACCCGAGTTACTGAGTACTGTTAATGAATTAACAACATATATTATACGAGGCATCTTTAAACAGAGACATACATAAAATAAGGTTATGTATTAACACACAAAGTTATTAAAATACGGGAGCACAGGTCTGAGGAACCACCTGGTGACTTCCTATACTGAGGACTCTCCATGGAGAAGACCACTTTAACATTTTCTGAGCAACAATAAAGCACCATGTAGAGCTTAGACAAATGTTATGTTTCTTTGATCTAGGCAGACAAAAATTCTATCAAGTCTGATGATAGAGTAATATTCATAAAGTCCCTAATTTTAGAAAACTTGTCTCAATCAGTATCACTATTTCAGTAAAAGCCGCCATTCCAAGGTCACACAAGCTTTCCTGTCAAATAATCACTCTTGCCAACTAAACTGAATGAGCTCTGAGATTTCACAGTCCACTGCAAGATACAAGAGCCATTTCCTGCAGAAGGCTGCTTCCACTGCTAGAAAGGCCTGTTGAACTTTCACACCCATGTCATGACGTGGACACAGCCCCTGGCTTCTGTTTCACTGCCTGAGCTGTGCCTGGCCAAATTCCAGACCAGAGAAATACACAGCACTTAACTCAAATTTGTTTCCAGAATTTCTTCTAGATTCTATAGAAACCATAAACTATAAACATGCCTTTCTTTGACCTGTATCTTACAATTCCCCTAAGGCAAGATAGTTTTTTAATTTATTAAATTTAATTTTTTTCATCCTAAGCTCAATTAAAAATAATACAAATATGACAGCAAATAAATTGCTTAGCTGTGAACAAGCTAATCCCCATTGGAAAGGGTTCAGGCAGGTTCAGATCCTAGATTAAACAGACTGCGAAGGTGGAGAGGATTGAACCCTGAACTTACATAAAACTGACACATCTTCAGAAAACATTTTCTTCAAAGGTCCCATTTTCCTATGAAAGCAGAAATTTACTGGAACTATCCAGGCAGAATGGTGTACATCTGCAATCCTGGCACTGAGGAGGTGGGGACAAGGACTGTGAGTTGAACAACAGCCTGAGATACACAGCAAGAGCCTGCCTTGAACAAACGAACCAAAAAGAATATACTATAGCTACTTGTCTACTGAAAAGAAAATCCTAAGCTTCCAAATATATTGAAGAAGAACATCAAGAATCACAAGTAGAATTTAGTTAGTTAATGACACCTTTCAAAGAACATTTTCTTCCATTAAGCCAATTACTGTCATACATGAAAATAACTCAAAATATAACTCAAGTAGACGGATATATCTTAAGGCATTCAAACTCTTAACACAATTTTCAAGCCTTTTTTTTTTTAAAACTACAGAATGATTACTGAATAATCTGAGGTATACTTGAGCTTGAGCTGACTCTTTAATAAGTTCTTTTCCCAAAAATAAAATCTTTTTTTTTTTAAATTTCGGATCCATCTCCCCAGCCCTTGTTTAGTGCATAACTTTTTCCATAAAATGGTAAACTCCTAGTCAGAATGGGTCATAAAAATGAGCTCTCCAGGGACTGATGAGATGGCTTAGCAGTTAAAGCACTTGCCTGGAAAGCCAAAGGACCCAAGTTCGATCCTCCAAGACTCACATAAGCCAGATGCACAAGGGGGCACATGCGTATGGAGTTCACATGCAGTGGCTAAAGGCCCTGGTGTGCCCATTCTCTTCCCTCGCTCTCTCAAATAAATAAAATAAATTAAATACAATTTGAAAAAAAAATGAGCACACTTTGTTTCCCACTTAGTAATAAACTGAATATAAAATATATAAACTGGGGAGATTGTTTAGTGGTTAGGGCACTTGCCTGCAAAGCCTAAGGATGCAGGTTTGATTCCCCAGTACCCATGTAAGCCAGATGCACAAGGTGGCATGAGTCTGGAGTTTATTTGCAGGCTAGAGGCCCTGGCACACCCATTTTTTCCTCTCTCTTCCTCTGTCTCAAATAAGTAAATAATAAAATACTTTTTTAAAGTCAGTGCAAATTTTAAATTAGAGCTTCTGTTCCAAGTTATTCTTAATATCTGCTCTTTTGTGAAAAGAACTGCTTTCTAAGGATTTTTAGCTGAGTTCTCTGTTCAAATGTACTTTCAATGTGGCATGAGGGTGAGAGATCAGCACAAATTTATGGAGCAGATGTCAAGCTGCCCAAAGGAACTAGGGTTATAGAGGAGTAGAGTTTGTGCGGCGAGAAGTATACTTAGCAATTAACAGAGATGAAGCTATGCTTGAAAGGGAAGGAGTGGGAAAAGAGAGAATGAAAGCTAGTTGCTAAGGAAACAAACTAAGAGAGCACACAATCACCCCATAGGTGACTACAATGGCATTATCACGCTTCTTTCAGTGTCACCCTAACTATAGGAAGCAGGGACCCACGAGGAGGCTGGAACACAAGCTCCCTCTTCTAGGCTGATGAGCGGTTTCCTTTCCCCGAAAGCCTCAACAGCCTTCTAAAACCTGCAAAGAATACAACTCATTACGGGGACATGGCATGTACAGAAAAGCTGTGCGAGTTTTGAGATTAAGGGAATTCTAGGTTGTGACAAGATCTGGCCCCACCCCCTTCTTAGTAGAGCTAAAGGACATGCGTTTTCTCCCAACTCAGTCGAGACAAACTGGTAAAACTGAGGTACTCAATTCTAGTGAGTTATTAAAGACTTTTAAAAAATCCTTCTCCTCCTTTTTATTGAGAGTGTGTGTATGTATGTATGATGTATGTGCGTGTGGGTTCATGTGTGGGGGGAGCATGCATGCTGTGTCTGTGCATGTGTATGAGGGCCAGCAGTTGACATAAGATATCTTCCTCAACATCTCCGTTCATGTGATTACTGAGGCACGGTCTCTCCCGTGAACTCATCAACTCGGCTAGTCTAGCCAGCCAGCCTGTCCCGGGGATGCCCCGTCTTCTCCTTCCAAGCTCTGGGATTACAGAGAGGCCACCATGCCCACCTGGTACTTACGTGCATGCCAGGGGTCTGGATTCTGGTGCTAGTGCTTACACAGCAAGCACTGTATCCACTGAGCCACCTCTCAAGCCTCACCTTACTCTTCTTTGTTTATTGGCATTCACAAACTACCTAGCTGTTAATAATTAGGGACTGTACTTACTCTTATTTCAATATTTTATTTATTTATTTATTTTTAGTATTTTTGAGGTAAGGTCTCACTCTATCCCATGCTGACCTTGAACGCACAGCGATCCTCCTACCTCTCCCTCCTGAGTGCTGGGATTAAAGGTGTGTGCCACCACACCCGGCTTTTTGTTTTGTTTTGTTTTTTAAGCTGAAGGCAGAGTTATGCTCCCAGATACTCTTAACACTAGATCCAGACATTCATACCAAGTGGAGCTTGGCTACGGGACAGCAGAAAAAAAAAAAGAAACAAGTCACCCATTCACCAGGTGGCCAAGACACACTTCAGCACAAGAAGGAACTAACTAGTCCTGTGAAGGCCAGTTTGGACAGTGCACATGCGCCAATAATATTACCTAACCTTGCAAAACAAGATGAGAATCTGAGCACGCTCTGCAAGTCGAGCCTGGACCAAGTTAACATTTCATTTACCTTTCTTCCCACTGTCATGTCCACTGCTTGGGAGCAGGGAGTGTCTGTTCTCGACTACTCAGAGATGGGCAATATGGGTCATTCACCAGTTGGATGTATGGCCACTCTTAAGGGCTGTCAACCGTAGAATCTGAATCATTGTTCTTGGGTCTATGAGCAAAGTCCCTGAGATGTCTTCATCAGGGAATACAGCATCCCGATTTGTTATAATCACAGAGTTCATTAGTGGAAAAGAAAAGTCCCAATATTGCAGCCTTAGGGTCTAGTAAGGTCAACTTCCTCAACATTTCTTTATCTTCAGAATTGAGAGAAATGGCCTTGGGTTCTAGCCAATGGCTGTCTGGCTTGTACTGTGACAAATAATGCTTCTGGTCTGAGTCTGATGCCTACACTTTTGGTTTAGCAGCCCCTGAGCTAAAAGCAGACATATGCTATTGGTTTTATTTACTGCTAGATTTTCATGATAGAGTATAATGCAGTTAGGATTTAGGAGTCATTCTTGACCACCCACCAGCCATTACATAGTATCACAAAAAATAAACTTATCACATGAACTCACAGATTTCACAGTCATATTCATTGGCATCTTTACTACAAATGGAGAAGCCAGGAAGGGGGGGGGGATGAGAACATGAATATATGAGAGAAAATGAGAGAGAAATAAAGAGAGAGAGGGAGGGGTAAAAATTTCTGGCACTTGATTTTGGGACACAACACAGTGGACACCGTGTTAAAAGGCACTCACTCCAAGCACACCATGCAATTATTTTTTTCTGCACATGGAATCAATAAATCCAACAGAACAGCTCATCTTCAATCAACAAAAATTTCTCAGTGAGATAATTAAAGACCCAGGTCATTAAGGGCTCAGTGTGAAGGCTAATATTAAAGATGAATCTTCTGAAAGTATGCCACACAAGTCTGCTCCTACTCAGAATATGATAAGACATGTCAGCAGAACTCCCTCTCTCCCAGCCACATCTTCCCTGAAAGGTTTCGGTTCTGATTATGCCAGAAGCTGGATTTTTTAAAGGAAACTTAGTTTAAATATTTTTATTTATTCACAAACAGAAAGAGGGAGAGAGAAGGACTGAGTGCACCAGGACTGAGTGCACCAGGATCTCTTGCCACTGTAAATGCATGTGCCCCTTTATGCATTTGGTTTTACATTGAGCACTGGGGAATCCAACCCAGGTCATCCGGCTTTGAAAGCAAGTGCCTTTAATTTTTGTCACAATGATAATTGATTCTCACTTCTGTACAAATGATCAGTGGTAGACAGAACCAGTCTGTGGAGGGAACCAAAGATTTTTCTAGATCTGGGATATGATTTCTTTAATAATTAATCCATGATGCCTTGAGAATAAGCCCAAATGGGGCCTCTTTAAATTTCATTTAGTATGATTTGAAAGAAATTCAAATAGTGAAAATAAAATAAAATTTTTTATCTACTCTAAACACCTAATTATTATGCTAGGACAAAAGCACTAGCAGTTTTCTATAAATTCCTCCATGCATTTCTAGTACATATAGAATATATATGCATATATGCAACTTTGCTTAAAAAACATAAATAAGAGTATAGCACACATGACGTCGAGCTAGGCACTTATTCATTGGCATCTTATCTTTGCAGTCACCTCATATCAGCACATACAAAGTAACCTTATCCAGGCAAAATACCTTATATTGATATAAATGTTGTAAGACTATGACATAAATGATATGATTATAAAAAATTACTTTCCAGGACTGGAGAAGATGGCTTAGCGGCTAAGGTATTTGCCTGCAAAGCCAAAGGACCCAGGTTCAATTCCCCAGGACCCACATAAGCCAGATGCACAGGAGGCGCATGCATCTGGAGTTCATTTGCAATGGCTGGAGGCCCTGGCGTGCCCATCTCTCTCTCTCTCTCTCTCTCTACCTTTTTCTCTCTCTCTGTCTCAAAAAAATTTTTAAAAATGTTGATACTGAACTTCAGCAATCCTGAAGCATGAAGTGACAATCATATGTTCAGTAATTTAAAGAAAATAAAAGTAATAAAACCTTTGAGTTAAAAAAAATACCTTCCAGATATAAACACCAAAGAACCTTAGAAACAAACTGTGCTAATGGAACTAGTCTGCCCCAATTTGAGGTTCATACTTGAAGACTCAGTTACTGGGACTCAAATCCAGAAGAATTGTGGTTTTCATGTGCATGGGGACTGCATCAGCTTCCAAGCCACATTTAGAGGGACAGCTGCACTCGAGAGACGACTGGACAAAATAATTTATCCTTGAAGGGCAGAAGCAGGTGAGGCAGGATCTCTCTGATCCTCCTAATCTCCTGCAGAACTTTTCGCGGAGTCTAAACTTCCTATTGCTGTCCACTCATCTGTTCTAAAAGCCAGACTCAACCCTGCTGAGAGCTGTCGTCGGTCCTTCATCTTCCATGGCTTGGTTTCCACTCAAGATGCATCTGCTCTGTGCCTAGCCCGGGTGACTGAGAACAAGGAAGATAGTAAGTCATCATGGATAAGGGTGGGCGTGGCCTTTCTGAATGAAAATATGCACCATTCAGTGGCTGGAGAGCTATTTCTGGAAACAGACAATGAAGAACTTGGACTCTTGGCTCCATGTGCTATCAGTTCAGCAAGGTGCCCTTCTAGGGAAGGAGGATATTTGCCCAAACTTAATAGGGTTGTGATTACGGCGTCCTGGCAGCGATTCCAAAGGCAAGAGGGACAGTCATTCAGCGGCGAGTCTTTGTAAAAGACACTGAAATTACACTCATGCCTGGTGTTCCCAAATTGTTCCAGCACATGAAGGTCTCCATCCGGAACGGCAGGGCTAGTAGTGACTATTTTTGTCATGTTTTAAAGACAAGCTTAATTCCTACAGGGCCCTGAGAGAAAAATTATTAAGCTAGAGTCTCAAAAGCTGAATATTTCATTTCTAGCTGGAATACTGTATGGTAACCACCCTAGACAAGCATTTTCCTGCTTTATTCAATAAAACATAACCCAAGTTAGCCATATTTGCAGAGTTTAGTGAGCTGACACCAGATGATCGAAGAAAAAATTTAAGGCCCGGCATAATGGCGCACGCCTTTAATCCCAGCACTTAGGAGGCAGAGGTAGGAGGATCACCATAAGTTCGAGGCCACCCTGAGACTACATAGTGAATTCCAGGTCAGCCCAGAATAGACTGGAACCTTACCTCAAAAAAAAAAAAAAAAAAAAAGAAAGAAAGAAAGAAAGAAAGAAAGAAAGAAAGAAAGAAAGAAAGAAAGAAAATTAGCTCAACCCTCTAGATCTTCTGAATATATTCTTTTCATTTTTTCCTTTCCATTGTCAAATGAGGATGAGCAATATATGTTTTACACAAGACCTCGAACAATCATACAAAATGTGGCTACAACCATTTGTTCAATTCATATAACAATGTTGGTTTGCTCAAATAAGCAATTACTTAAAAAGTTTTTTAGAAGAGTCATTATTGGAATGCATTTTAGAATTTAGACACATGAATCAATTATTTTCTACTCATTTAGGGATGTCTTCAAAATTTGCAGCTATTCCTGTGGCAATCCACATTAGCCTTTTAGGATTAATGACACAAAATAGCAGATTTTTCTTCTAAAGCACTTCGCACAAATCAGCAGGAAGCCACTTAGAGACCTCTGAGGTACCTCTCTCTGTAATGTTAGGCCCAAGAACTTTTCTCTTTTCTTCCCCCATCACATTTGACCCTATAGAGATGTTGCGATATGCTATGTTACCAGTCCTCTGCCAACACATTCTCAGTGAGAATGGCAGCTTCTTAGCAAGTTCTGCTTGTTAGCAAGGATGTACAGCTGCCAGAGTCGTCCCTGAGTTCAGGCCTCTCTGACTTGTCTCAGGCGGTCCAAAGTGGCTGCTGGGTTCCACGGTCTGTCCAGTTATGTCTGTGCACATCACTTGCTCAGTGAAAACATTCCTTATCATTTATCTTTGATCCGTCTTATGGCTTGTTTCAGAGGCACTAAAGGTCACATCTGTAGGCAGTGCAACCTCATGCACCCATGAGCAGTGCAAATACGATGCCTAGTTGCCCCAAAATGTTATCAGTTTCATTTGCTTAGTCACTGCGGGTCACTGGAGGGAGGGTGGAAAGAAAGTAAACATTTCCGCCAGTGGATTAGTTCATTTTACAATATACAGCGGAATCCTTAAATTTATTAACTCAATAATCATTTATAATGACCTGTTATCGACCAAGTATTGTGCTAGGTCTTTATGATACAAAAAAAAAATCCTAAAACAATGACATTATTTTCAGGGAGCTTATAGTTAGAAAAGGCAGTCATTTAAATGGAAAGAGAGTACAAGAGCCCTGGCAAAGCCATATTGTAGGCACAGCAAACAGAAACTTGACGTAATTCTTACAGGGAAGGAAAATTCAAGAGTGTCAGAGTAAGGAGCATGGTGCACACCTGTAATCCCAGTACTCAGGAAACCGAGGCAACACGATCACGATGAATGAATTCAAGGACACGTGTGCACCTGTACATACATGAATATGCATGTACACACAGCTGGACATATACCTGCATACTCATGAGCATGCATGGTCACACACACACATACACCTGCACACTCATGAACATGCATGGTCACACACACATATACCTGCACACTCATGAGCATACACAATCACACACAAACACATGTGCACACTCTTGAGCATGCATGGTCACACACACACACACACACACAGAACAGAAGCAGAGATGAGGAGCTGAGGAAGACAGGACAGATGGCTTGACAACCTCAGCTGCAAGGGAGCATGGGATTTTTTTTAGCCCATGATAAAATTGAAGTTACCTAGATGTGGAAGCAATTAGATCAATTCTGCCACACATGGGTCCTTTACTCTGCAGACAGACCACACAGATTGGCTGTGAGCTGTTCTGAGCTGTCACAGACTCATCCGAAGTGGATGTGAGCCTGGAGCCCATGGCCCCTGCTCCTGCCTAGCCCACTTTCCATTTATGGCATTTCTAAATCAATGTCTTACACATTGTGAGACTCCCCTCAAATCTTTATACAGATGGCTGATTATAGCTCATCAATGCAAACGAGAGCAAGTTTACACCAGAGAGCCTCACAGTTCTCTGAAAACTCCTTTGACTTCCTGTGATTCCCATGAAGGGCAGAGCGAAGAGCAACGGACACAAGTTGGGTTGGGTGTGATTATTTCCAAGCTCACTTTGGGCTGTGAGTCTTTTTTTTTCTTTTTGAGATAGGGTCTCACTCTAGTCCAGGCTGATCTGGAGTTCACTATGTAGTATCAGGGTGGCCTCAGACTCATGGCCATCCTTCTGTGTCTGCCTCCCAAGTGCTGGGATTAAAGGCATGCACCACCACTCCAGCAGCTGTGTGTCTCTTTAATGGTTTCTGCTCTGTAGGAGCTACATTCAAACCAGCAAGCAGGATTTTATTGTCAGTATCCATATTGTGCTATTAGTATTCTGGAGTGTTCTATATGCTCTTCTTTTCACTTGTCTGCTACACTTGTGCCTACATTATTAGCAATGCAGACCCAATGCAACTCTCTTGATCCCTTCGGCTATGCTCTCTCTCCTGGTCACTAGCTCCTCTCCAGCCACACAAGCTCCAACACACAGCACATGAGGATGCTGTGCCTGTCCACTGTGGCTCCCTCCACCAGGACACTGTGTCCTTTCTCATGCAAGGCAGGCTACATGATTTGCAGGGCTCACTGCAAAATGAAAATGCAAAACTAAACATTCATTATGAATGAATGTTTTTAAATATTTTATTTTTATTTATCTATTTACTTGACAGAGAAAGAGAGAGAGAGAGGGAGAGAATGGGCGTGTCAGGGCCTCCAGCCACTGCAAATGAACTCCAGACGCATGCACCCCTTGTACATCTGGCTAACATGGGTAATTGAACCTGGGTCCTTTGGCTTTGTAGGCAAATGCCCCAACTGCTAAACCATCCCTCCAGCCCTGAATGAATGAAGAAACGTAGTGTGATTACCAAAGGAGTATTATACAGTCATAAAAAGGAATAAAATTTTGTCATTCATTCACAGCAACATGACTGAGTGTGAAGGACTCAGTCATGTGTGTTATGTCAATCACATGAGGACTAGAGAGATAAGTACTCCATCTTCTCATTTACATGTGGAATCTCAAAAAAGTTGACCTTATGGAAGTACAGAATAGAACGGGGAAGTGAATAGTGGTTACGAGAGTCAGGGAAGGGTAGTTGGGAGAGGGGAAGATGGAGCGATGGACTCATGGATATAGGAATGGACTGGAGAAATGATGTCCAAGGTTCTGTAATACAGAGGGTAACTACGGTTCTGTAATACAGTCGGTAATTACATTTCTGTAATACGGTGGGTAACTACGGTCCTGTAATACGGTGGGTAACTACGGTCCTGTAATACGGTGGGTAACTCACGGTCCCTGGGTAACTACGGTCCTGTAATACGGTGGGTAACTACGGTCCCGGTGGGTAACTACGGTCCTGTAATACGGTGGGTAACTACGGTCCTGTAATACGGTGGGTAACTACGGTCCTGTAATACGGTGGGTAACTACGGTCCTGTAATACGGTGGGTAACTACGGTCCTGTAATACGGTGGGTAACTACGGTCCTGTAATACGGTGGGTCCGGTCCTGTAATACGGTGGGTAACTACGGTCCTGTAATACGGTGGGTAACTATGGTCCTGTAATATGGTGGGTAACTACAGTCCTGTAATACGGTGGGTAACTACGGTCCTGTAATACGGTGGGTAACTATGGTTCTGAAATACGGTGGGTAACTATGGTTCTGAAATACAGAGGGTAACTAAGGTTCTGTAATACAGTGGGTAACTACAGTTGGCAACAAGTAACTGTTGATTGCAAAATGACTGCTAGACAGGATTTTGAATGTCCCCAACACAAGGAAGCGACAAGTGCTGGGTCATGGATATGGCAATGATACTAATGTGACCATGTATTGAGAAATGTCGCAGCATGCCCCATAAATATGTACAATGATTTCCAAAGAAAATGCTAAGTCAATAAATCCATTAGACTATTACTCAAAGAAGGGGAAACACAGACCCCTTGTTCAAAGAGTAGGGAAGTGAGGGTTTTCCTTCCTTCTCATATTTCTTAGTTGCTATTTAATGGCATGTTCCCTTGGCTTTGCAATACTCAGTTGAGGGGAATGAGCGGGTCCTCCCCCTCACCCCTGTGCTACCAGCCCACCCTGGTTTGCTGGATGCATACATCCGACCTAAGCCCTCCCCGCACCTGTGCCTAGACCCGTCCGATACAATCCCATTGGCCCACTGGCCCATCTAACTTTACTTACAAAACGCAGAAGCAAACATTAAAAAGTTTAAGAAGTTTCAGATGATAAGCAGAAGATGTTCAAATCTAGGTTTCAGTGAGTGTGGGAGGGGTTGGTAGGGGCAGGCCTGCATGGACCATACACCTGTGAAGCCAGGCCTGGCCCCATGGCACTACCTCACTCTTTTGGGTCTCTGTTCAAATGCCACCATAGCATTGTGCCCTAAGGAGCAAATGATCCACCTACTTCTTGTCCTCGATAGACTCAATTTCTTGTTAAGTTAATTGTTTGGCTGTTGTCCCTTCCTTGTCCCAGCATGTAAGCTTTATAAGCACAGAATGTACTCCCTGTTGTTTCCTCTAGTAAGAATGCCCGACATATGGTAGGGGCTCCTTCAATACTTTGTGAGTGAAAATGAATGAATGAACACGGGAACAACGTGATGCACAACTCCTGGTGTAGATGAATATGTTACAGGATTTCAAAAACAGAGAGGCTCTCGATGAGATGGTCTCTGAGAGCACGAGGATATGTATTTCTAGCAATTACTTTCCTTGAAGATGGTGTGGCTGTAGGATCACAGGGAACACTCAGTGGAGCAGACACCTTCAGTGGAGGGTGAAGCTGCAGCCAGATGGAGGTGTCAAGCGCAGAGCGGGCCGTGCAACGGCAGAGCACAGGAAGGAGCCTGCGTGGTATGTGGCAGGCTTGGTCTGGCAGGCTTGGTCTGGTGTGATGAGTTCATAGAATGAAGAGGGTTTGCATGGCTGAGGGGAGCAAGAGGTGCAGTGTAGAAATGAGGAGGCTCCGAGAGGAAACCCAACGCAGACATCTACACATTGTATCTGCACAGCATGAGGACGCTGGATGGGCTGTAGCGGGGCATGTCTCCTTGATCAAGTTGTCAAACAGAACTGCAGGTTGGGAGCATCTCAAACTAGAATGTCTAATCTGATACACTTTGGGAAGTATTACTGCACACGCACTCCTTTTATAAGCTCCAACTTTTCGCCTACTAGGGAATGAAAAGCAACAAAGCCTTTGGCAATATCTTCAGTTTTTTTTTTAATTTTATAAGTCTAAGACTGCTGACTTTCAGTTATGACATGAAGCCTTAAATCAAGTAAGTGTCTGAGGAATTGAGAGTGAGAAATCGACGCTTTTATTGTAAGCCTAATTCTTATGTTTATGTACTTTTATGGCTTCTCAAAATTGACTATCAGTGGCCAGATATTACTTTTTGACAATTTTACAATGGTTCATAAAACATATTGGATTTGGGACTAAGGGCACAGCTCAGTGGTAGGATACTTGCCTAGCACAAGGACATGGATGTGACCCGCATCACAGCATCAATAAAATAAATATGCACGATTTAAAACTTGTGCATGTGTGACTGGGAAGTGCTAGGTGGAAAGAGAACTTGCCACACAAACATGCGCACCTGAGTTCTGAACCCCAGCACCCACACAAAAAGCCAGAGGCTCTGGCAGGTGTTTCAATCCCAGCTATGCCTACTAGCAAAAATAGAGACACATAGAGGAGAATCTTCCTAAAGCTCAGGACCTGCTAGTCTGGTTCAAACAATGGTGAATGTGAAGCCCTACATCAAGGGATGTGGAAGGCTGATCTCAACCTGGGCATCATGGGATGGGTGTGCCCACATTCACACCCATTCAAACATCCACACACACATCATAAGTGCACACAATGCACACCCATTCACAACACACACCAAAAGCTTGTGCATAACTTTAAGACCTCGCTCACTGTGTAACAAAAGATGTTTGTCATTTGAATTGGATTCAGATAATGTTTAGGAAAGTTCTAGGAATATATCTAAGTTAAAAAAAAAAAAGTATTAAAACCTGATTGGAAAAATATAAAACCTGTTACATCATTACAAAAGAACATATATGTCCAAAAGGGTTAGTTCTCAAGAAAATAAAATAAACACTAGCAACAAACCTCAGAATTCCAGAATATGTGAAGTAAGTATTGATTGACAGACATGAAGGGGGAAATACTCTATAATAATAGGAAATTCAATAACTCCTTTTCAATAACAGAACTATTAAACAAAAGATCAAAACAAACAAACAAAAAAAAAAACCAGGTGTGATGGTGCATGCTTTAATCCCAGCACTCGGTAGTCAGAGAGGTAGGAGGATCGCCATGAGTTTGAGGCCACCCTGAGACTACGTAGTGAATTCCAGGTGAGCCTGAGCTACAGTGAGACCCTACCTTGAAAAACCAAAAAAGGGGGGGGGCTGGAAAGATGACTTAGCAGTTAAAGCACTTGCCTGCAAAGCTAAAGGACCCAGGTTCGATTCCCAGGACCCACATAAGCCAGATGCACAAGGTGGCACATGCGTCTGGAGTTCATTTGCAGTAGCTAAAGGCCCTGGTACACCTTTCCTTCCTTCCTTCCTTCCCTCCTTCTTTCCTTTCTTCCTTTATTCTTTCCTTCCTTCCTTCCTTCCCTCCCATCTCTCTCTCTCTCAAATAAATAAAAATTAAAAATAAATTAAATGATAGAGGACCCGAACAACAATATGGACCAGCAGGACCTGACAGACATATTTAGGCACATTGCAACCAGCAACAGATATAGGGTTTTTTTTTTTGCCTATTCTCTCTCTTCTCCCTCTCTCTCCTTGCAAATAAATAAATAAATATGTTTAAAACTGCAGTAAGATTCCATCTCAACCCAGCCACAATATTTATCATCAAGAGAACAAATCAAAACAAATACTTGAAAGAATGCAGAGAAAGACATCCTTATACACTGTTGGTGAAAATGTACATTAGTTCATCCATTTGAGAACCAGTCCTCAAAAATAATAAAAAAAGGAACATTCTCCAAAATAGACCATATGTCACACCACAAAACATGGGTGAATAAATTTAAAAAAAAATAGTCACACAAAGTATCTACTTGCATCAATAATGGAAGGAAAATGGAAAATTCACAAAACTTAGAAAGTAAACAAAATACTCAACCAGTGGGTCAAAGAAGAAATCATTAAAAGAACTGGAAAATGTCTTGAGATAAACAAAAATAAAAACAACATATGAAAATATATGGGGTAGAGAAAACACTGTGTCAAGAAGATGTTTATAGGGTTTAGGATGCAGTTAGAAGTAGAGAACTTGCCTAATATGTGTGAAGACTTGGGTTCAACCCCCAACTCTATAAAATTAAGCAAAAATATAGCTGTCAATGCTTGCACAGAAAAAGAAAATCTCACAAAGCGTGGCTATGTATTGGCAGTTTCACATAGGTGGGCCTAAGATGCTTGATCATGATTACATCATATGATTTCTTTCTAACTTTAAGCCCTTTAGGGCTCAGTAGAATTTCTAGCACGAGGAGAACAAATCAACAACAAAGCCTGGTTTACAAGTACTTGGGTGACAAGCCAGCAGCAGTAGCAGGAGGTAGTGACTGAGTTGGCCTCTATCAGTATCTTCAGATATTATTTCCTACCAAGGTGTCACACAGCTCCCAAATTCCTGTCAAATGGAACATTCAAAGGTCAAATCCCTCCACTGAGTGAATCCTTCACAGATCAGCTCAGTCCTCACAAATTGAGTCCCTCATAGATTTGACTCCCCCACAGACCCAGCCCCTCACTGACTGAGCCCCGTACAGCAAGGACTCAGCCTCTCTCAGACCCGGCCCCTTGCCAGTTGGACTCTCTTTCTGTGTCAGGCTCTCTTTGTACCAGTTCTGCAAGGAACACAGCTTACCCCAGTACATCCATCTGCCCAACACTTAATTACTCTCAGAGTAGCTGGCATAATCCTCATAAGAATGGTTTTATATATTTAGTGGGTTATAATGTCTCCTTCACAAAGAGATACCGAAGAGGGTCAATCATGTCTTGTGTGCTAAAACCTCTTTCCCACCCATCCAATACTGAAAAGAAACCGCAGGTCTATCAGATTCTTGATTGCCTGTCTGGTGAACTGAGGTGAGCTTTAGGTACTTTATATGTGAATATATTAAAGTGTTATATTCAGAAAGACATTTTCTTTTATTATTGTACTTGATTATTTACAGAAGGCTTTCTATTGTGAGTTATAATTTGTATGCTAATTAAAAATGTTTCTGGGAACACTGTATAAATTATGAATACAATATCCTCATGAAAGCTGATAGTGGAGACCCTCCCAACAGAGAACTGTTCAAACAAGTTCATGTACAAGCCAACAGAGCAGATAAATAAGCCAAATTTTCTCTTGGAAGCTGCATGCATTTTCATGCCTGGGGCTGCTGAGGAACCAATTAATATTCTTTTGGGAATATGTGTCGAATTCTTAGTTTTACAAGCTCAGCAAGTATCTGGTTGTACATACTTGAATCCTATCACAGAATAAAAGCAATATGAAAATATTTGTATCTCATCTGGAATGAGCACCATTTGTGAAAAAAAATCACAATATTGGTAAAAAGTGCTCATCCATCAATTCACTCATTAACTGAAGAAAATGATCTAAGAAAGAAATGTGATAACTATGGATAGAATGACAGTGTTCTTGTAAATTCCTGTGATATTACTGAGTAAATTTTCTATTTTCTGTTTTTAAAATATTTATTCTATTTAATCATAATTAATAGCTCTCCAGTAAACTGAATAATTCATCTTAATAGTACCTGCAAGATCCCTCCCTACCCCAGAAAACATTACCAGACTGCCCAGTGGTACATACTATGCCGCTCATTGCTTAAGCAAATGACATAATATCTCTGATCAGCTTCTTCATGCAAAATTTATCACAAAGATGAAGTGAGAAAATACACTGTTAATAAGTTCTTCTCTATGTAATGTGAGCTGAAAAAAATATTTATTAAACACCTACATACTGTGCAGGCAGCATTATAGTAGGCAGCAGGGCGGAGGTTAATTTTCCTCAGATTGACAAGTGCTATGGAGAGAAATAAAATTGGAGGAGGAGGAGGAAAGGAATTAATGTGTCTGTGGCAGGAGTGGGTGGAGGGTGAGATTTTATATGAAGCAGCTGGGGAATATTCTAACAAAAAGATGGCATCCAGCAGAAATTCAGGCATTTCCTTCATTCCATGAGGGAATTAAGAGATCCAAAGGGAAGCAGAGAAGTCCGAGATTAGTAACAAAGGCTCCAATCCAGGATTGCTTGAGGAATAGGTAGCAAGCTTGTCTGGCTGCAACTCAATGAAACAATGAAGAGAAGTGGAGGTGAAGGGCACACCAGGGGTCAGGACAGGTAAAGCCCTGGAGGTCATTGTTAAGGCAAAGTCAGTGGACATTGGGGTGGGCAGTCAACGGGGCCTTTCCACAAGAGTGACAAGGTATGGTTAACACACCAAGAGAATAGTGAAGGGGCAAACTTGGGGGAAGGAAGGCAGGTTTTCTTCATGATGGGGACCTGGGCCTAGGTAGTATTTGTGGAAATGATGAGACCTGGTTGGATTTTACTAGATGTCATGACGTTGGTGACCAGAGGGTTTGTCAGGTTGGTGTGTTGGGTCTAAATGATAATTCCAGGGTTTGGGCCCAAGCAATTGGAAGAATGTAATTTCCATTTGCTAAGGTGAGATAGATAGCAGGACAAGCAGATTTTGTGGAACATTTTAGCTTATTTTGGATCTGGTAAGTGAGTGCTGCTTATTGCACAGCCAAGTGGAGCTACTGAGCAGACATTTGGATATTCCAGGCTGGAAAGAGAAGTTCAGGAGGTACCCCCATATGAAATTTTAAGGCTTATTGGAAATATGATAAAATTTAATGAAAACATATTTCTTTTTATGTAAAAATACTTCCAATACATTTCTTTGAAGTGTATCAGCTTATAGTTTATTTTACTGTTTTGGCTATTATCAATGTGAAAGGGAAGGGATGACTAGGGTGTATTTTGGGTCCTATATCATTTCTAAATATTCTTTTTTTTTATTAGAGAGAGACAGAGAAGAAGAGGCAGAGAGAGAGAGAGAGAGACGCACCAGCAGCCTCTCAGCCACTGTGAACAAATTCCAGATGCATGTGTCCTCTTGTGGGCAAGCATGGCATTGCATGCTTGCATCACTTTATGTCTGTCTAAACTTGGACCTGGAGATGGAACAGGTGTTCTTAGGCTTGGCAGGCAGGTGCCTTAGCCACTAAGCCATGTCTCCAGCCCTCTATATATTCTTTCACTAATTCTTTTATTCATTTATTAATCTCTGTGTGTGAGAGAGGGCAGTGGGGTGGAGGGAGAGAGGGTAAGCACACATGAAGGTCAGAGGTCCTTGAATTCTCTTGTCTCCACCTCCAGTTTTGTAGTAGGCATGCTGGGATTACAGGTGCCATGCTGTCATGCCTGGCTTTACACAAGTCCTGAGGAGGCCAACTCAGATGGTCACACTTGCTCAGCAACTGCTTTGTATCCACTGCACCATCTCCTCAGCCCCATAGCCTGAGACTCTCGAAGTAAAGTCAGAGGAGAGGTAAACTTAAAACAAACTGACTTTTCATGTAAGTAACTCAGTGTGCTATTAACCCCCTACTATCTAATGAAGAATTGGTCCAAAAATAGCTTTCCAGGAGAGGGGGGAGGTATATGCCCAAACCCTCAACAAAAATTTCAATATTCACCTCTCTGAACAATGAAGTCTTTTTCCTTAGCAGCACAGGGACAATTCAGCCACTATACTGACACTCAAAATAGCAATTAGAAAAGCTCTAAAACAAGGGTGCTGAGACCTGTCCTCATATCTAAGTGTCAATGCTGAAGGTGAGGTTTCTGAGGGACACAAAATCCTTCCAAGACACGTATGTTAAGAAACACAATCCCCCAACATACTTTGTTTCAAATCATACATAAGTATTAAGAAGTCAAGGAATAGGATGGAGAGATGGCTTAGTGATTAAGGCACATACCTGTGAAGCCTACGGACCCAGGTTCTATTCTCCAGGTCCCACTAAGCCAGGTGCACATGGTGGCACATGCATCTGGGGTTCATTTGCAGTGGCTAGAGGCCCTGGCAAGCCCATTCTCACTCACTCTCTCTCCCCCTCTCTCTATCTCTAATAAATAAATAAATGAAAATAAAATCTTTAAAAAAGAAGAAACCAAGGACTTACTAAACTCTTCAAAAACAAAGGCAATCCAACAAACAAATAAAACAAGACTTCTTTCCACTGACCCAGACAAAATAAAAATATGTGATCTCAAGGGTCAAAGCTATTAAGCTTTGCAAAACAAAACCCAAAAAAAATTGACGAAAAATAATTGAATAGCCTGCATGGTGGCACATACTTTTAATCCCAGCACTTGGGAGGCAGAGGTTGGAGGACTGCTGTGAGTTAGAGGCCACCTTAAGGGTACATAGTGAATTCCAGGCCAGCCTGAACTACAGGGAGACACTATCTCGAAAAACCAAAAAAAAAAAGATAAATAAATAATGAATAGCCCACAAAATCCTCACACCTAGCCAAAGAAGTTCCAATAGTACTGTATTCTGACACATCAAGGATATTCTATCATTTTTTTTTCCATGCTTTTTGTCCTTCCCTTAAAAAATCTAGATAATTAATAGAAGAGATGAATGAACAGAGCTATTAATTTGAATTTCTAAAATATCTAACATAAAGTATTTTAAATACATATAATTATGACATTAAAATACAGTTAATATTTAAAATTAAACTAACGATTTTTAACATATAGCATTCTTTGTAATTAACAAGAGTTAGTATAGAAAATGTTAAGAAATATGTTCACCATGTTTGAGCTGATTTTATTCCAGAGATGCAGGGGCAAATTGATAAATATAATATACCATATAAATGAACTCACAGACAAAAATCACAGGACCATCTCAATAGATCCAAAAAAGCCATTTGACAAAACTGAACATCCCTTTGTGGAAAAAAATCTTGAAGGAATATATTTCAACATAACAAAGGCTATATGTGATAAACCTATACAACATTATACTTTATGGAGGAAAACTCAAATAAACTGAACAAAGACAGGGGCATTCTACATGCCAAAAATTATAAAAGAGGGTCAAGATTAATAAAACAACTAAATAGATAAATTGCTCATGTTTAAAAAGTGAGAGATAAAGTTTTAAGTTGTCAGTGGTTTTTCAATTATATAGAGATTCAATGTAATCCCAAACAAGATTTCCCCAAGCAGTTTATTAAGAGTTGATTATAGGGCTGGAGAAATGGCTTAGCAGTTAAGGCTGTTGCCTGCAAAGCCAAAGGACCTAGGTTCAATTCCCCAGGACTCACGGAAGCCAGGTGCACAAGGTGGTGCACACATCTGGAATTCGTTTGCAGTGGCTGGAGGCCCTGGCACACCCATTCTCTCTCTATCTCTCTTTCTCTCTATTTCTTTCTCTCTCTCAAATAAATAAATAAATAAATAAATAAAATTTAAAAAGAAAGAAAAAAGTTGACTATAAGTTTATATGAAAATATGAGCAATCTATTTTAAGAATGCCAAAACTATTTTATGAAATAATAACAGAGGACTTAAACTACCTGATTTCAAGACTTACTAAAAAGCTAAAAAAAACAAAAAAAAAGACATTGTGATATTAATAAAAGGGCAGATATAGAGACTATCAGGCCAGAGCAATGAATATAGAAATTAACTCATATCAGAGTAATTGAGACAACAAAAGGTTTTTCAACAAAGGTTCTGAATATTGCACATCCCTATAGAAAAAACTACTGTTATTTAATTCATAGTATCCATAAAATAACTAGAAATTGATTTTAAAATGGCCAGATCGAAAGGCTAGAACTATAAAATTTCAACAGGAAAATTTTTTTTTGCAAACTTGGGTTGAACAAAGACCTGACAAAAAGAATATACCATTCAACTGAGCATGGACGCTGCTGCCTATAATCTCAGAACTTGGGAGGATGAGGAGGCAGAAGGATTACTGTGAGTATTATGTCACTGAGAATTCCTGGCCAGCCTTGGCTACAGAGTAAGGCCCTCTCTGAAAGGGAGGGAGATAAGAAGGGAAGAAGAGATGAAAGAAGAGAGGAAGGGGAATGGCAGGGAAGGGGAGGTAGGCAGCTGGAAGAAAGCAACAGAGAGACACAGAGAGAGACAGAATAAGCCATTTTTAAAAAGTAGAACCTTATCACCACTAACACTTTCCTTACTCAGATATCCTTAATAATGAGGTGAAAGTTTCTTAGGTATGACAACAAAAGCATAAGGAACAACATTCAAAATATGTAATACTTAAATTAAAAACTTGTGCTATAAATTATATAATCAAAAAGGTAAAAAGACTTTGTATAGAGAATGTATAAAGAAGACTTAAAACACAACAATATACAAGTTAATTTCTGCACGGTGCTGTAGTTAGATACATGTTGCTGGGTCAAACATCCAACCAGACACAGCCTTTGGGACTAAGAGGTTTATTTCAGGCCTCCAAACTCCAGGGGAAACTCCACCAAAAGCAAAAGAAGCTTCTTACGTCCATAGATCCAGGTAGACAGAATCAACTTCAACAAGCAAAAACATGAACTGCCATAGCTCAAACCACTCTTCACACATCTAATAGAGTGGACAAAAACACACTTAGGACTGGACTCCAAGACCTGCCCCCCACTGACATAACCCCTAAGCAGTGATCTGCCTGTTGTGGACTTAGGTGGGAAGTTCAATTTTTTTTTGGAGAGAGTGAGAGTGAGAGAGAGAGAGAGAGAATGGGCATGCCAGCAGCCTCTCAGCCGCTGTGAATGCACTCCAGATGTGTGTGCCCCCTTGTGGGCAAGTGCAGCATTGCGCCCTTGCATCACGTTGCGTCTGGTTAAACATGGGACCTGGAGAATTGAACGGGCATTCTTAGGCTTAGCATGCAGGCGCCTTAACTGTTAAGCCATCTCTCCAGCCCGGGAAGTTCAATTAAAAAAAAACACCTGAGTCTACAGGGCCATGCACTCCAGCTATCACATTCACACTACTACACATGGATAAAGGACTTCGATGGTATCTCTCCAAAGACAATATACTACTTGCTAATAAGCACACACAAAAAGGTTAGTCAACCAAGAGTTACCACTTCACACCCATAGAATAGCTACCATTAATAACAAGTGTTGGTAAGTGTATTAACACTTGAAACTTGCTATGAGTAAATACCTCAGAGAAGGAACTTATATAAAGAGAAGTTTATTTGGGCTTACAGTTTAGGGGTACAGACCATGATGTGGCTAAGGTAAGGTGGCTGGACTACTTTGGTCTGAGGTGACAGAGCCAGTGATTTGGCTTGTTCATATCTCAGTGGATCAGAAGAAGAGACTGGGCCAGAAGCAGGACAATGCTATACCTGTCAAAACTTGTCTTTAGTAGCCTATGTTGGCAAGCTAGGCCCTATATCACAAAGGTTCCACATCCTACTGGGGAACAAGTGTTCACATCCATGTAAAAAGAGGGAACGTCTACCATAACAGGAAGGATATAGAGAAACAGGAATCCTCATACATAGCACATGGGATTGTAAAATGGCATAGTCATTTTGGGAAACAACTCAGCAGTTCATTAAGATGTTTAACAGAATTTCCACTTAACTCATCAATTTTATACCTAGCTATATACCCAAGGGAAATCAAAACAAAGCCACCACAACAAAATTCAAACAAATATGTCAGACAATGTTATTCACAATAGCCAAAAACTATACATCTAATTATGTAACAACTAATGAGTGGATAAGTAAAATGTGGTACAACCACCTAAAAGAATATTTGGCAATAAAAAGGAATACATCACTCATATATGCTACAATGTTAATAAGCCCTGCAAACATTAAGTTTATTGAAAGAAGTTAGTCACAAATGACAACACATTATATGATTCCATTTTTTTTTTTTTTTTTGGTTTTTTGAGTTAGGGTCTCACTCTGGCCCAGGCTGACCTGGAATTAACTATGTAGTCTCAGGGTGGCCTTGAACTCACGGTGATCCTCCTACCTCTGCCTCCCAAGTGCTGGGATTAAAGGTGTGCACCACCATGCCTGGCTATGATTCCATTTCTAAGAAGAATCTAAAATAATCTAAAAATAATTGGTTGCTAGTAGTTGGGAAGGAATTGAAAGTAACTGTCAAATGAGTATAGAGTTTGCTTTACAAGGACAATAGGTCCTAAAATTAACTTGAGCAGATGGTTGCATAACCTTATGTCTATAATAAAAACATTTGTTCATACCTTAAATTGGTAAATTATATGGTGTGAGCTATATCTCAACAAAGCTATTTAAAGACATGGTTAAGAAAACAACAAAATAATCTGGAAGAATGAAAAAGATCATCATATGTATGTATGTGTATGTATATATATACACACACACACATACATACACATACATATACATGCACACATACACAAACATGAATACATATGGATATAATATAAAAAGAACACTTACAACCCAAAAATATGGTGTTAATTCAATACAGATTAAGAAAAAGTTTAGAAAACACAATTTAACAAAACCAAAAAATGATGACCAATTGGAAAACCAAGGGCATAACAAGCTGATGAACATCATTACTCATTACAGAAATGCAAATCAAACTCAATGAGGTACTGGTACACGTCCCTTGAAGTGTGTAGAAGACTGAAAACTCCAACAATTAACAAGAATGTAAAGCAACATGACTTTACATACACTGCTTGAATAAAACAGTAAAAGGGTATAACTACATTTAAAAAAAAAAACAGGGCTGGAGAGATGGTTTATCAGTTAAGGTGCCTGCCTGCCAAGCCTAAGAACACCTGTTTGATCTCCAGGTCCCAACATTCAGCCAGATGCAAAAAAGTGATGCAAGGGTGCAATGCTGCTCTTGCCCACAAGGGGGCGCACATGTCTGGAATTCGTTCACAGCGGCTGAGAGGCTGTTGGTGCGCCCATTCTCTGCCTCTTCCTCTCTCTTTTCCTCTCTCTCTCTCCAAAAAAGCAGTTGCTTAAAAAGATAACACTGGGCTGGAGAGATGGCTTAGTGGTTGAGGCGCCTGCCTCCTCAGCCTAAGAACGCTGTTCCAATCTCCAGCAGTTCCAATCTCCAGGTCCCACGTTTAGCCAGATGCAAAGTGACACAAGGGCGCAATGCCGCACTTGTCCACAAGGGGGTGCATGCATCTGGATTTCGTTTGCAGCAGCTGAGACACTGCTGGTGCACCCATCTCTGTCTTCCTCTCCCTCTCTCTCTCTTTCTCTGTCTCTCTCCAAAAACAAAAAAGGTAACACAATACCCAGATACAGCCTACTCACTGTACTCCTAGTTTTTTCTAATCCAAATAAATGCCACACAAAGGCATACCTACCCATGATTATTCATAACACCTCCATTCCTAATAGCTCCCAAACTGCCTAGCAATAGGAAAATGAGTAAAATGTGGGATCTCTGTAACAACAGAATACTATTCCGCAAGAAAGGAATGAGCCACCTGGGTATGGTGGTACACAGCTACAATCTCCGTGCTTGAGAGGTAGAAAGAAGCAGGAGAAGACAGACCCCTAGGCCAGCTTGTGCTACATGAGTTTGAGTCTATCATGGGCTACGTGGCAGGACTATCTCAAGAAAAGGCTAACACCACTGAGACATGCCACTACATGGATAGTGGATACATGTCTAAAAACCCGGGAGTGAAGTACGGCAGACACAAAAGGGCACTTACTAAATGACTCCATTTCTAGAATATTTTAGAACATTCTAAATCATTAGTGGGTTGTGGGTGATGGAAGGAAGACTAAAAAGAGCATAAGAAAACCGCTAGGGGAACATAAATTGTTGATGGTTTTTGGTATGTGTGCATAGTATAGGTGTGTGTGTGTGCGCGCGCATGTGTAGTATGCATAGTATTGTGTGTATGTGAAGTGTGCATAGTATTGTGGTGCGTGTGTGCGTGTGTGTGTGTCATGTGCGTGCTCCATGTGCACACTTGTGGAGGGCAAAGAAGAACTCTAGGCATCCTCTGTCACTCTTCCCCATTGTTTTCTGGAGATGAAGTTTCTCACTAAGCCTGGTGCTGCCATTTTTTTTTTTTCAGTCAGACTGGCCCCAGAGACGTCCTGTCTACACCCGCCTCCACCAAGATTGGGGTTACAGGCATGCATGGACGGCTTGGCTTCTGATTAGGTGCTCGGGATTGAATGGAAGCCCTCCCAGAGCCTCATGATTCCATGGTAAATGCTCATAACCCTTGAGCTATCTCCCCAGCCCTGGCACGATCACTGTGATGGTGGCTCTCAAGCATGAGTATCATGTTCATCCCTGGGTTGTCCAGTTTAAACACATGTACTGGATCCTATGTGATTTACACTTCAATAGATTAATGAGAACCAAAGAAAAATAAATCAGTACATGTGAACATTTTGTAACTGGCATCTCCAAACTTCATGTAACCAATGTTCCTAACAGCTCGATGGCACTTAGTGTTCTTTACAGGGTTCAACATTCATTGCCAGTAGACCAGAAATCTGCGGTAATTTACCTAACAAATCTCACCCAATGCCCCTCAAAAGTCAGTCCCAGCTTCACTGCTCCCTAACTTACTGCAAAGGCTCCATGAGTGTGGCCCATGCTCGTGGGGTTTTCCGTAACTGTAAAAGAGAGATTTTCTTGAGAGAAAAGCACATGGTGGGGGCAGCATAATTGTGCCAACCGTATGATTTCCAAGCTTTGATCTAAGGTTGGGTACATTCCAGACACTTCAATGCTCTTGTGACAACTCATCTTTATCTATATTTCTGCTGGTAAACATACAACCAGGTTGTTTAGAAAGGCAGAACTGAAATCTACTTGGACTTTGTCCTGTTAAAACCCGAAGACCATCTGCGGAGACATCCTGATGAAACGATACAGATGTCCACAAAGAGACCAGCATGTACTGAGGACCCACTCCCTGTGACAGTTTCCCACACATGCCTCACACTCACTACTCATGATGTCCTCTAAAGGAAATATTGTTATCATCTTCCTTTTTTTCCCATTACAGAAATTGATCCTCAGTGAGACCCGGTCATTTGCTCAAGTTCACCTAGCTAGTAGATGGCAGAGCTGAGATTTACATATTAGAGTACTCAAAGTAACACTCAGTATGCTTACACAAACACACACACACACACACCTAAAGCAAATAAATACACAGAATTTCAGAGTCTGCTGTTAGTCCTTTCCACGTTACCAACCAAAAGCACACCATCAAACACACGCCGGCATGTTATAGAGCTTATACTTGTCATCAAAATGTTAGATTCTTCTAAGCCCCCTATATTTGAAAATGGCTCACTTACATCTGTAAAGAGTAGATGCAAGATAAAACAAAGTTACATGTGCTTCCAGAGTGTCCCTAAATCTGGGGAGAATTATTGCTTTCGCAGAAAAACCAGAAATATGGAAAACTATAAGACTAACCACAGAACAAGGAAGTAGACACTTTTCCTTGGGCAACGGTACAGTTAACATTCAACCAAGAAATTAAGAATGCGCTTAAGAGTTGGAGAGATGGCCCGGATGTAAGTGTGCTTCCTGCAAAAGCACGAGGGCCTGAGACCACCTGAGTTCACATCTACAGAACCCATGTAAACAGCTGTATGTGGCCCACATACCTGCTACTCCTAGTTTTTCTAATCCAAATAAATGCCACACAAAGGCATACCTACCCATGATTATTCATAACACCTCCATTCCTAATAGCTCCCAAACTGCCTAGCAATAGGAAAATGAGTAAAATGTGGGATCTCTGTAACAACAGAATACTATTCAGCAAGAAAGGAATGAGCCACCTGGGTGTGGTGGTACACAGCTACAATCTCCATGCTTGAGAGGTAGAAAGAAGCAGGAGAAGACAGACCCCTAGGCCAGCTTGTGCTACATGAGTTTGAGTCTATCATGGGCTACGTGGCAGGACTATCTCAAGAAAAGGCTAACACCACTGAGACATGCCACTACATGGATAGTGGATACATGTCTAAAAACCCGGGAGTGAAGTATGGCAGACACAAAAGGGCACTTACTAAATGACTCCATTTCTAGAATATTTTAGAACATTCTAAATCATTAGTGGGTTGTGGGTGAGGGAAGGAAGACTAAAAAGAGAATAAGAAAACCACTAGGGGAACATAAATTGTTGATGGTTTTTGGTATGTGTGCATAGTATTGGTGTGTGTGTGCGCGCGCATGCATTTGTAGTATGCATAGTATTGTGTGTATGTGCAGTGTGCATAGTATTGTGGTGCGTGTGTGTGTCATGTGCATGCTCGAAGTTCACACGTGTGGAGGGCAAAGAAGAACTCTAGGTGTCCTCTGTCACTCTTCCCCATTGTTTTCTGGAGATGAAGTTTCTCACTAAGCCTGGTGCTGCCATTTTTTTTTTCAGTCAGACTGGCCCCAGAGACGTCCTGTCTACACCCGCCTCCACCAAGATTGGGGTTACAGGCATGCATGGACGTACTTGGCTTCTGATTAGGGTGCTCGGGATTGAATGGAAGCCCTCCCAGAGCCTCATGATTCCATGGTAAATGCTCATAACCCTTGAGCTATCTCCCCAGCCCTGGCACGATCACTGTGATGGTGGCTCTCAAGCATGAGTATCATGTTCATCCCTGGGTTGTCCAGTTTAAACACATGTACTGGATCCTATGTGATTTACACTTCAATAGATTAATGAGAACCAAAGAAAAATAAATCAGTACATGTGAACATTTTGTAACTGGCATCTCCAAATTTCATGTAACCAATGTTCCTAACAGCTCGATGGCACTTAGTGTTCTTTACAGGGTTCAACATTCATTGCCAGTAGACCAGAAATCTGCGGTAATTTACCTAACAAATCTCACCCAATGCCCCTCAAAAGTCAGTCCCGGCTTCACTGCTCCCTAACTTACTGCAAAGGCTCCATGAGTGTGGCCCATGCTCGTGGGGTTTTCCGTAACTGTAAAAGAGAAATGTTCTTGAGAGAAAAGCACTTGGTGGGGGCAGCATACCTGTGCCAACCGTATGATTTCCAAGCTTTGATCTAAGGTTGGGTATATTCCAGACACTTCAATGCTCTTGTGACAACTCATCTTTATCTATATTTCTGCTGGTAAACATACAACCAGGTTGTTTAGAAAGGCAGAACTGAAATCTACTTGGACTTTGTCCTGTTAAAACCCGAAGACCATCTGCGGAGACATCCTGATGAAACGATACAGATGTCCACAAAGAGACCAGCATGTACTGAGGACCCACTCTCTGTGACAGTTTCCCACACATGCCTCACACTCACTGCTCATGATGTCCTCTAAAGGAAATATTGTTATCATCTTCATTTTTTTCCCATTACGGAAATTGATCCTCAGTGAGACCCGGTCATTTGCTCAAGTTCACCTAGCTAGTAGATGGCCGAGCTGAGATTTACATATTAGAGTACTCAAAGTAACACTCAGTATGCTTACACAAACACACACACAAACACACACACACACACACACCTAAAGCAAATAAATACACAGAATTTCAGAGTCTGCTGTTAGTCCTTTCTGCGTTACCAACCAAAAGCACACCATCAAACACACGCAGGCATGTTATAGAGCTTATACTTGTCATCAAAATGTTAGATTCTTCTAAGCCCCCTATATTTGAAAATGGCTCACTTACATCTGTAAAGAGTAGATGCAAGATAAAACAAAGTTAGATGTGCTTCCAGAGTGTCCCTAAATCTGGGGAGAATTATTGCTTTCGCAGAAAAACCAGAAATATGGAAAACTATAAGACTAACCACAGAACAAGGAAGTAGACACTTTTCCTTGGGCAACAGTACAGTTAACATTCAACCAAGAAATTAAGAATGCGTTTAAGAGTTGGAGAGATGGCACGGATGTAAGTGTGCTTCCTGCAAAAGCACGAGGGCCTGAGACCACCTGAGTTCACATCTACAGAACCCATGTAAACAGCTGTATGTGGCCCACACACCTGCAGCCCCGGTCCTGGGGGAGCAGAGCAGGATAATCATTGGGCCTCTCCTACAGCAAGTTCTGGAATCGGTAAAGAGACTTCATCACAAGGGAAACCAGGTCGCAGGTGGGACAGTGATGGATGGATAACCCTAATATTCTCCTCTGGCTGCTATCCAGCCCACAGAGTGCCATAGGCAAGTGTCATGGTACTATATCAGCACATACATGTGCATACAACCACCTATACACAGCACCCAACATGCAACATACAAAAAAGCCAAAAAAAAAAAAGCCCTAGGCTGACAGTTTCAGTGAGAAATCTGACAGATGCTTCTAGCTTGGACCTTTTAAAATTATTTACACAAGGGCTGGAGAGATGGCTTAGTGGTTGAGGTGCCTGCCTGCTAAGCCTAAGAACCCAGTTCCAATCTCCAGGTCCCACGTTTAGCCAGATGCAAAGTGACGCAAGGGTGCAATGCCACACTTGCCCAAAAGGGGGTGCACGCATCTGGATTTTGTTCACAGCAGCTGAAAGACTGCTGGCATGCCCATTCTCTATCTGTCTCTGTCTCCCTCTCCCTCTCTCTCTGTCTGTCTCTCTACAAAAAATTTTTTTAATTATTTACACAAAAAATCATCACCTACTAAAGCATTTAATGAGTTAATAAATGCCCAATGGCACTCATTTGCATTTTACCAAGATCTCCATGTAATATGTCATTGAAACATTCACGAGGAGCACATGAAAACTTGTCACACTAACCTCACCATGAACTCTTCTGCACATCGTTGACAATTCAAAGTCTGAAAGTCACGAATAACTATCAAAACTAAGTGCATCAATTTTGATCTTCAAAGAAAAGTCATCTTTAGTCATAAAACTCAGTCATAGGTGGCCTAGAATTTATTCATTTGGGTCATGGATACAGAGAACTCCAGAGTAGTTTCCATGCCTTAATTCTACTAAATACTGACCTGGGATGTCCTAGAAATATAACAAGAGAAAAGAATCTTGTGAGTGGGAGAGCTAATTAAAAAAGCAAACGTGGGCTGGAGAGATGGCTTAGGGGTTAAGGCGCCTGCCTCCTAAGCCTAAGAACGCTGGTTCCAATCTCCAGCAGTTCCAATCTCCAGGTCCCATGTTTAGCCAGATGCAGTGAGGCAAGGGCGCAGTGCCTCACTTGACCACAAGGGAGCGCACACATCTAGATTTCGTTCACAGCAGCTGAGACACTGCTGGCACGCCCATCTCTATCTGTCCTCCTCTCCCTCTCTCTCTGTCTCTCTCTGTGTCTCTCTCTAAAAAAAAAAAAAAGCAAACATACGTTCTGGTCATTGCATTCATGACCCCACAGTGACCATGGTAACCCGCACAACATCAGTACAGTATTGGGGCCATCAACATTCCACCATGGGTGATGGGAGGAGGGCATGGGCCCCCCTGAGGATACTGGCAGCTAACCTTGTGGTCACGGGTAGGATCTGTGTACTCTGGTAAATAATCCCCCACCATGGTCATGCAGGCAACTCTAACTAAATTAAGTGCCCCCCCACCCGCAAGAAGAAACAGGCAGCAGCAGAAGAAAGGCTAGCTGGGAAGAAAAGGGTTCAGTGGAAGGCAGATGTGTAAGGGGTCAAGAGAGGTAATGGGAGCGGATTTGATCAAATACGTTCTATGCACATGTACATATATGTGTGTGCATAAAATTATCAATAAAAGTCTTAAAAAGAGGAAAAACAGCCAGGTGTGGTGGCGCACGCCTTTAATCCCAGCACTCAGGAGAAGAGGTAGGAGGATCGCCATGAGTTCAAGGCCACCCTGAGACTATATAGTGAATTCCAGGTCAGCCTGAGCCAGAGTGAGACCTTACATCAAAAAACCAAAAAAAAAAAAAAAAAAAAAAAAAAAAAAAAAAAAAAAAAAAATAGGATTGTACTGATGATAAATAGTATTTAAATGGATTAAATCATGGCCCCTCAAAAAAATAACATGAGGCCCAGATTGATATCTTAGTGGTCAAGGCGCTTGTCCATGAAACCTAAGGATCCAGGTTCGATTCCCTAGGACCCATGTAAGCCAGATGCACAAGGTGGCACCTGTATCTGGAGTTTGTTTGTGGTGGCTAGAGGCCCTGGCGTGCCCATTCTCTCTCTCCTTCTTTCTCTCTCTCAAATCAATCAATCAATAACAACATGTCCAAGTCATCTCTATCTGAATATTCAAGTTTCTTCTATCTTTTCCGTTGTTAGTGGGTCACAGGGATCTAACAGAGGTGGTCATGTCACAATCTGAGTCCAGTGACTTTCTTTCCTCATGTTTGCCATGAACCCCCAGTTCAGTTGCAAGTGCATGAGTCCACCAGAAGACGTGGAGAAGGGAACGGACAGAACCCGGGGCTGCCATCTGCTTCCCTCCCCCGGCATCCCTGGGAATGAATACAAGGGTGGGAGTCTCTCCCTGGAGAGAGAGCAAAGCATCCTTCACAGTGAGCCGACTGAAGCAACTTCCGAAGCAACATTTGGCTCTAGCTCATGAGAAAGCCATGGGGACACTCTGCAATTATAGCATGGGGCCCCACTGTCAGAATTCAGTGGAGCTTAGCTGCAGACAATACCCACTGAAGTTCATAGATGCCCGTGGTCCCCATGGCCTTTGGGCATCCTTGTTCTCCAGTGCCCCGCAGATACCGCCATTCCCAGCCCATGTCATTCATTTATTTAGACGTTGGAGTTCACAGCACTGTTTGGCAGTCAGCAGTCAAACAAGGTACTTACAGCTGCATGACCAAGTACAGGTGATTTGGGCTTTCGTAAATATCTTCCAGGGCAACAATGTTTTCATGCTTAATCCTGAAAGAAAGCACACACAGACAATGGTAAGGTTGATTACACATGAATTTTTTTTTAAAAAAAGGTCATTATAGCAGAAAAAAAAAGTTACAAGATAGAATCCCAGCTCCCTAGTGACATACTAAACTTCCCACCACCTTGTCTCAGACTCTACCAGGCTCATTTCTCAATCTCATTCCCTTAGCCCTATTCCTTCTTACTCTTAGGGCTCTATGCCCTCAAAGGTAGCCACACTGGGCTAACTATTGTGGTCCTTCACGCATACCCCATGGGGCAAATCGTTCAAAACCCTCTTAAATTGCAGGGCCCAATTCAATGGCTGAACCCCTGGGAAGAACGTAACTTTTCCTGACTAGGGAGATGGCTCAGCAAAGCGTGGCAGCCCAGGTTTGGTTCCCCAGTGCACATGTAAAGTCACATGCACAAAGTGGCACATGTGTCTGAATTTCATATGCAGTAACAGAGGCCTTGTCACACCCATTCTCATTCTCTCTGTCCCTCCTTCCCCCTCTCTCACATATTTTTTTTAAAAATTAAAATATAAATTAAAAAGGAAGACTGCAACTGTGTAACTGCTCCTTCTGTGGTTTCTGAACAGGATCTGTCCACAGGCTAGTTTGAGAGTCAGTTGTGTGTGTACCCATCCCTTCTGATAGCCTGGATGTGCCAGGGAACCGTTCACGGTCATGTTCACGAACCGATAGCAGGCAAAGAAAACCAGCCTGACTGCCCGCACTGGAGTTGATGTCTCTCCTCCTATCAAAGGTCAATTCAGTATGGAAGTGGAGGAGACCAGTGAGTTCACAGTGTAGTTCTCAACAGGCAGCCCCTGGTTTCTCCTGGGAGCTCAGAAATGCAAATTCTCTGGCCTCGCTTGCACAATGCAGAATGGTACCCCCTGAGCGCAGGGCTCAGGAATCTGTGTTTTCAAAAAAATCCTTAGGGTCTAGGAAGATGGGTCAGTTGGTAAAGTGCTGTAGCACAAGTGAGAAGAACTGAGACTGGGCCCAGAACCCATGTCAGTGCCAGGCATGACAGCATATGCCTGAAATCCCAGTGTCTGACACGCTGGAAGAGACCTTGTCTCAATAAACAGTGTAGAAAGTGGCTGAGGAAAACACCTGACATTGACCTCCAGCTTCCACGTGTACGTGTGCACACGCACTGTGTGTGTACCCTCTCTTACACACGTGCACCCACACACATGCACACATGAATACACACCCTATACACATACACACACACACAAAAGATCCTCAGACAGTGTCTATGCCCAAAGTCAAGCTGGAGAAAGATGGGATTAGCTCAGTACTTCTCAAACCTCTGTACAAATGAAGCCCTTGTGACAAGGCCGACTCTGGTTCAGTGGGTCTGCACATCTCACCGGCTTCCCAGGTGCGGACACTGCTGGCCGAGGAGCAGAGTCCCAAGGAAAGCAGCCGAGGAGAAGGGAACGGCCTCGTTCTTGCTTCTCAAGCTAGCCATTAAGAGCAGTCTCAGCTCAGGAGGAAAGGCTCACCATTTATATAATGCATTTCATTTCTCAATGAGCTAATTAACTCTTACTGCGAGTCTTTCACTAAAATCACTGCTGAACCATTTGAAATCAAGTGCAGAGCGTCCAGATTCTTGGGAGCCCCTCGAAAGCAGATACCACATGGTTCCGTTGGCTTCCCTGCTTAATAAATATCTGCTAAGCGAGTGATTTTTGAAGGTCATTTTCACAAAACAGGAAGAAACAACATTACGTATCTCCTTGGTGAGAGTGCAAAAGTGTTTCCAAGTATGAGCTGTCTTCCTTGGAACAAACCAAAAGTGTTATCTCGAGAGTGCATTGAAAGATATTCACTAGACATGGCAACGCTTAAGTTTGATGTCTACAGCTCTTCCTAGTTAATGCAGTTGTTTCCAAGAGGTAAAATAATTGCACTAAATTCTCATTGACCTGTCTCCCATGCAGAACATCTACTTATCTGTCAGAGGTGGCTATTCTAGATGGAGTACCAAGCACCTGGTTACAAGAGAACTCTAGATAAATGACAAACACCTTCTAGAAGAAATATATTCAAAATACTGCAATATTGTTTGAAATCTAAATGTAACTGGGCACCCGATCTTTTTATGTACTGAATGTGATCATTCCAGTTGTATGAGCCGCTGAACTTGGCTTAGAGATTGGCACCTGCAGTTCTAACTCCTTCTGGAGGTTAAGCCAAGAAGGCTGCTTCAGCCCTACAGTTCGGTCAGTAAGTAGATAACAGCAAGACTCAACCGTGAACAAGCATTTGCTCAGCCGAAATGGCAGGCACTAATAAAATAACAGTACGTTTGCCTTGTCGGATGCTTGGGATGGAAAGTCTGCCATGTTTTACTTGAGTGCCGACTAGAAATTCATTTCTCTACCTGTTAGGAGTTCTTCTGAGAGGAACTGCACATGACAGGGACGACGGAAATGTAAATGGCTAACTGCCCCTCTCAAATAAACAGCGCCTCGTGGGTCAAGCAATCGTCATTCACTGAGACTCTGCTATTCCTCTGGGAGCTTGCAAGAAAAATGTAAGTATTTGTCTCCAGAATGCTTCTGTGGATGGAGAACCCTGTGGAGCAATCCACAAAGCCTCGAAGGTAGGAGAAAGCAGAGGTCCGTGTAGGTCAGAATTACGTCAGGGACTTCAAGAAAATGCTAGGGGCGAGCAGGGGTGGGTGGTGCTTGAGTAAGCACGCTTGAGACATTTCAAGTAAATCCTAAGATGGCCTTTTACAATGACTCTTAAGAAAAGTGGTTTAATTAACTTGGAACTATTAGAACATAGCAAAAGAGAACATTCTGGCCTCCCCATTTTTTCAGCCACTTTATTACACCTTCAGATCCCTCATGGAATGTTCACACTGAACTTAACGTTTTAAATTTTGTTGCACATAGATTATCTTTACAAAATGCTGTATTAGTGTCCAGGATGTGTCCTGTAAATGCTCATCACATACTAAAGTTACTCTCATTCTCTATTTAACAAATATTTGTTGCAAGTCCACCGTGTACTAGGCACAACCCTACATAATATGAATTCAGATTAAGACACGAGAAAGATACGTTGGCCATCATGAGTGCACATGAGCTATACCTAAGAACCTTCCCAGAAGTCTGCCTTGATTCAGAGAGCAGTCTCCAAATAATTAATAGTCACTTTATGAGCAACAGTCATAACTTTCAAAAATATTTTTATTTTATTTTAGAAAGAGGGAGATAGAAAGAGAGAGAGAGAGAATGGGCACACCAGAGCCTCCAGTCACTGCAAACAAACTACAGACACATTTGCCACCATGTGCATCTGGCTTACGTGGGTCCTGGGGAATTGAACCTGGGTCCTTGGGCTTTGCAGGCAAGCGCCTTAACTGCTAAGCCATCTCTCCAGCCTCCATAACTTTTTTTACATTGTCTCTTGTGTTTTTCCTCACCATTGATCCATCTCCTCATGATGAAATTGATACGTCCCTTATCACTCCGCATTACATATGTGTCCACACTATGGTGTGTAGAAGCCAAAGTTAGATCCAGGTGTGAAAACAGCACCAAAAATAGGGTATTGGGGGTTGGAGAGATGGATTGGCGGTTAAGGCGCCTGCCTGCCAAGCCTAAGAACGCCAGTTTCAATCTCCAGGTTCCACATTTAGCCAGACACAAAGTGACGCGAGGGCGCAATGCTGCACTTGCCCACAAGAGGGCACACGTGTCTGGAGTTCGTTCACAGGGGCTGAGAGGCTGCTGGCATGCCCATTTCTCTCTCTCTCTCTCTCTCCCTCTCTCTTTCTCTCCTTCTCTCTACCTTCCTAGCTCTCTCTCTCTCAAATAAAAAAATAGGGAATTGGGGCTGGGTAGATGGCTCAGTGAATAAAGTGCTTGCCAAAGAGTTCAACAGCTTTATAAGTGCTAAGCAGGCATAACAGTTCATCTGTCACCCCAGCAATCAGGAACTAGGGACTGGATCCCAGGGATGAGCTGGCCCCCCAGATAACCCAAATCAGTGAGATCCAGGCCCTTGGGAAATACAGTGGCATGCAGTCACATAAGATACCCAACTTCTGACCTACACACACACACACACACACACTCACAAACACACCCCAAAAACAGAACTACTAACCAATGTGAGCCGGATATTGTGCATTTTCAAATACAGTATAATATCAGATTCTTTACATTCTTTTTTCTCAGTTGTCTAACTCTGGTACATAAGATAAGCTCTGTTTTTTGTTTTGTTTTGTTTTGTTTTGTTTTGTTTTTTGTTTTTTGTTTTTTGAGATAGGGTCTCACACTATCCCAGGCCGACCTGAAATTCACTATGTAGTCTCAGGGTGGCCTTGAACTCTCTGTGATCCTCCTACCTCTGCCTCCCAAGTGCTGGGATTAAAGGTGTGCACCACTACATCCAGCGATAAGCTCTGTTTTGATCAATACTGTCTCCCTTGTGCCAAAAATGGTCATGGCCGAGAGTTTATTTGTTGAATGAATGAATGAATGAAAGAAAAAAGAAAAGACAGAAAGGGAGAGAGAGAATGAAACAAAGAAATTAAGCCCACTTTTTTGAATAATGGCACATCCAGAAGCCATAGATTGTTACTAGAAAATTTTCAGTGCCTGGGATGGGATATCTTCCAGTGAGTTGTTGGCCAAGGAGGTCCCTGTAGCCTCCAAAACATTAAAGGCTATTGCCAAGGCCCTTGGTTTCCCTTGAGAAACAGATGGTAAGACCCTATTGCTGAAGACATCTCTTGCCTGAGAGGCAAGGTCACTGAGAAAGCAAGCTGGTGCTGAGCAGAAAACCTTCTCCCTGTAGACCAGCCAACTGAAAGCTGGAAAAAGCTGCACTGCCTGCAGCAGTATGGGAGACAGAAATCATCAGCAGCGAAAATAGCAGACACTGGAAAAATCGAGTTTGGCCAGACAGACCCAATGACCGAACGAGCGCAATAGTGGCATGTCTGTTCTTGGGGAAACCAACTGCTCCCTAGTTGGACTGAAGGCCTGCTCTATGGGAGGGAATACATGCCTGGTACTGAAAAAACTAATCAAAAGTCTATAGCAGGGGAGGTCATGAGCCTTAGGGGTATAAAGCTTGCTCTTGTCTGGCTAAATGCATATATTATTCCCACCAAATTGCCCTGAAAGCACTAAACTTAATGTTCATATTCACATATTAATGCTACTCTCACTTCTGGTTAGAGAAGCTTCTCTTTTCAGATGGTGATGACCACTGGGATGACCCAAAAGGCAACATAGTGCTGAGAAGAAGGGATGGAGGAGTGTCCAGCACTGAAACATCTCTGTCACATCCTCCAAGGCTCAGGGTCCGTTGCAGAAGAGGGGGCGGAAAGAATGTAAGAGCCAAAGGAAGGGTACAACTCCTTACAACGCAACTGTCCAGACAGAAATTGGCCTCGATATCCATGACCTTGCAGCGCCTAGCAATACTTTTGCAAGACCCTCATAATAGGAGAAAAAGATGATGACATCAAATTAAAAGAGAGACTAATGGAGAGAGGGAGGGGATATGATGGAGAGTGGGGTTCTGAAGGGGAATGGGGGAGGGGAGGGAAATATCATGGTTTATTGTCTGTAAGTATAGAAGCTGTCAATAAAAAAGAAAAAAATTAAGCCCAGAATCAAATCATGAGGTCATATTGACTGAACTTTTACAAAACAAGATTTCACTTCTCACTCAGGCTTGGTCTTTTGAGCTTCAAGCCCTCATCTTTATCTCTGTGGCTATTGTTTGTTCTGTGCAGCACTGGGGCTTGAACCCAAAGTTTTGAACATGCTCGCCAAGCTCTCTACCGCTGAGCGACACCCTCAGCTTGCCGCTTTGTTGAACCCAGACCTTGTGGGAATGTGGTGCTTCAGATGAGCAACAGTGCTCTGAATCTTGCTTCCTCCCGACATTACACTGATCTTCACTCCCAGCTTAGGGCCATCTGTGTATGTGGTATGTACCCAATCTCTGGGTCTTCTTCTCAAGTTCGCAGTTAAAATTTTAACTAGGAAGGTTGTATGCCAGAGCTCCACCGTTTCTGACCAGAGACCCCGACCAGGACAACTGACCTTGGTCAGCTGGCTTTGATTGCTCTTCAGTTGCAAACCCCAAAGTGCTGTCTATCATTCATTCCCCCTTGTAGCATCTGCGCATACAAAGACAGTGAGCTGCTTAGCTGAAACGGCCTTCCTCTGCTCTATACATCACATGAGACTATTAAAGAGAGAAATGAGATGTTCGGGAAGATTGAGTTCTTAGTAAACCCACGTTAGCTCCTAGCAACCACTGTAGTCTTTACTAAATGATCACCAACCATCTGCTTGATTTTCTTTTTTCCAGAATTTTCCTGTGTATTCAAGTCAAGCTTCTCTGTCTATATATCACATATTCTACCACGTTTATGTTTTGGAAATGTGACAATGTCTCTGATACTGTTTTCCCAAACATCTCAACTATAATTCTCTTTTGCTAAGTGCATTTTCCTCAGTCCCCCGGGATACAACAAATCTAAACGTATGATGAACAAATTTTATACTTTCCTTTATACCCTTCTTCCAGAGCTGTTTTACTGCACTGTTTGTTAAGCGTTAACTAGGTGTCAAGATTGTACTAGGACTATTGCTTTTGTTTGATGCTGAGGACTAAACCCAGGGCCTCCAGCATGCTAAGCATGCACCTTGTCATTCCTTACACCAAGCTCCCAGGGACTTTCAAATATTTTATTTAATATTAACAATAAACCTACAAAGTAAGCATTATTTTCCCAAGTTTCAAAATGTGGGAGAAGGAGGGAGGCTGATATCTGAGAGGCTAAATACTTCCATGTGATATAACTCATAGATGGCATTGTTGACATTTGATCCAAGACTCTTCAGACAACCAACCAATGTTAAAGGTGCTGTACATAACTTCATATTAACTAAATTATAATGAGACAATCCAAGAGATCATATGAATTCAGTTATCCATGTACTACAATAACATCTAAATCAAGTTAATAATTTTACAACTAGCAATACAATATCTATTCCTGGGGGTGCAAAGATTTGTTGACGTACCCTCAGCCTAGAGGATGCCCTCATGCTAGCTGGGTGTAAACACTCTGATTGACCCAGTGGGTCAAAGAAAACCAGAGGGGAGCCAGGCATGGTGGTGCACATCTTTAATGTCTAGCATTCGGGAGGCAGGGGTAGGAGGATCACCTTGAGTTCGAGGTCACCCTGAGACTACACAGTGAGACCCTACCTCGGAAAACCAAAAAAGAATGAAAGAAAAAAAAAAAAGAAAAGAAAAGAAAGACAGAAAGAAAGAAAACCAGAGGGGAAGTATTCAGTAATAGAAGGAATAGGGCTGGAGAGATGGCATAGCACTTAAGGTGCCTGCCTGCCAAGCCTAAGGAAGCCTGTTTGAGCACCAGGTCCCACATTTAGCCAGACACAAGTAACGCAAGCACACAATGTTGCACTTGTCTACAAGGGGGCGCACACATCTGGAGTTTGTTCACAGTGGCTGAAATGGCCCTGGCATGCCCATTCTCTCTCTCTCTCTCTCTCTCTCTGCCTCTTCCTCAATCTCTTTGTTTCTCTCTCTCTCTCTCTTTCTCTCTCTCTCTCTCAAAAAAAGAAAAGAAATAGAAGGGATAGTGTAGAGTTAAGAAATAATGACTGCAAAAAGCCTCCAATCAGCCCATAATATATCCCATCAAGATGGAGACAAAGTGGACAGAGGAAAAATGTGGAGGTATCAGTTATATGCCAACGGAAGACTAGGTTCTTTCAACCTGCATCGCTAAGTCCCTATTAAGTCAACATTTAGCCTTTCCAAAGCATGGCCAAGGGACCAAGCAGCCATGAGAAATGTTCCCTGCCAAGCCGCAAAATCCTCTGAAATGTGCATAATTTAAACTAATGTCACGGAAAAGAAGCTCATTTAATTTTTAACCATGCATCTACCAGTCCCACAGTAAACATCAGCTGACCTATCTATGTGCAGAGGTAAATGCTTTAAATGCAGTCTACATTAAGGTCTCCATAATCCCCAGCAATAGACAGAAGAGATGGGAAAAACAGGAAGCAAGTTCAGCAGAGGGAGAAAGGTAGCATGGGAAAACAGCACACGGGGATTGAAGCCTCCATACATGGTAACAAAGAGCCAGGCGAGAAACCCCAGAAAGAACTGGGAGAACATTTTTAAGTTAATTTAAGCAGAAAAGAAAAGCTAGCAGTGCCGAATGTACAAGTGGACCCCATCCCCAAGCCTCCAAGCTGGAGGGACTATCAGAACGCAAAGGACAGACACGCTACTGAACACACAGGTTTGTACACAATGACACCCACTGCCTTCCCTCCAACGTACGTTTTCACAGTTCAAGGATCACACATTTTGTATTCTGTATTAAATGATGAAAGCAAACCTCCCCACCCTACACACCCTACGCTTTCTCCTCACCACAGAATTCAGAAAGTGACTTCAGTGGCCAGTTCAAGTCTCCGGGGACCACACTATTCTACTATCCTGGATGAAAGGTTACTCGGTATGTACAGTGGAGGCCACAGACATTAGGGCTTCATTCTCTTGCTAAACCTAAGCTTGCTAGACTGTATTATTGCCCAACATTAAAAAGAGGCGTTTTGAGCCGGGCGTGGTGGTGCACGCCTTTAATCCCAGCACTTGGGAGGCAGAGGTAGGAGGATCACCGTGAGTTCGAGGCCACCCTGAGACTACATAGTGAGTTCCAGGTCAGCCTGAGTTAGAGTGAGACCCTACCTCGAAAACACACACACACACACGAGGTGTTTTTTTGTTTGTTTTTTTTTTTACAAAAATTGATTAAAATCATTAATATCTAGCTCACCAAAATAGATCAATAATTCTGCACACAAAGGCTCAATACACTGAATAGTCAAACCATACAAACAAGTGGGGAGTTAAGCTGGTTTTCAGCCCTAAATACAATGTCTAAATACAATGTTTCAGATGAATTACTCAAACTTTTCAACTTAATTTCCTCATTGATAAACAAGCGTTAAAATATTTACCCTCAGGCTGAAGAGATGGCTTAGTGGTTAAACACTTGCCTATGAAGCCTAAGGACCCCGGTTCGAGGCTCAATTCTCCAGGACCCACATAAACCAGATGCACAAGGGGGTGCATGCATCTGGAGTTCGTTTGCAGTGGCTGGAGGCCCTGGCGCACCCATTCTCTCTCTCTCTCTCTCTCTCTCTCTCTCTACCTGCCTACTTCTGTATCTCTCTCTCTCTCTCTCAAGTAAATAAATAGAAAAAATATATATATTTTTTAAAATATATATATATTTACCCTCATTATCTATGTATATATCAACACATTTATACATATGTTCATATAAAATGTGCATATGTATATATGTAAATATACATATAGATCATAGGCTATACGAGATCTTGCCTGTTGAGAATATACACAAGCCACTCTAGGAATGAACAGAATTAAAAATCCAAAACTAGGCTGGAGAGATAGCTCAGCAGTTATTGACCCAAGTTTTATGCCCCAGTACCCATAGGGAGCCAGATGCACAAAGTGGTGCATGCGTCTGGAGTCTGTTGGCAGCAGCTGGAGGCCCTGGTGTGCCCATTCTCTATGTATGTCTCTCTTCTGTCTCTCTCTGCTTGCAAATAAATAAACGAATGAATGAATAAGTAAATAATAAATAATATATTTTTTTAATTCAAAGCTTCAGTCACTTCTCTTTGCTGCCAGCAGATGGGGACATAACCAATAGGAGACTGGTACCTTAATCAAGCAGCATCTTAAATCGACAGGTCGGTTTTGTCGTTGTATTGTTGTTTTTAAGGATTAAATACACGATTTTCTCTCACTATTAAATGAGTTTTTCTCTAAATGCTTAAAAGTAAATAAAGAAAGGCTGGATATGTAGCTCAGTTGTTAGCGTGCCTAACAAGCACAAGGCAGGGAGACATGATTCCTAGCACCATATATAACTGGGTATGGTGGCCCACATCTGTAATGCCAACATCGTCAAGGTAGAGGCAGGACCATCACAAGTTCAAGGCTACCACTGACTCCAGAGTGAGTCTGAGGTGAGCCTGGGCTTCATGAGACTGTCTCAAAAATTTTTAAAAAGTAAGTAAACAACAAAAACACTCTGTGCACACTGACTACAACTGACCCCATTGAATAAAGAGCTTCCCAGATCTATTTAGTGCAACGCACGGCCTGCAGGGTGAGAAGGGGCCAGCCATCACTTGCATGTACGTAGGCAAGCACGAGGGGAGGGGACACTGAATTGCTGCTATGTCTCTATTTCACCACGTTTCCGTTACATCAGTGTCCAGGGTCTCAGCTTCCTGATCCAGAAATGAGCCATCCAAATTGGATACCTTCCAAGGTCCTTTCCAGTCCTACCAATCGATGAGTCTACGATGGCAATGAGGCCACGTACATGAAGGTGTGTGTGAGGCCCGCAACGCTTGCTTCCAAGCCAAGAGCTGGTGTTCCCCGGGACTGTCCTATCCTTCCTACACGGAAGCCTGCTTCCAAAGTTGGGCTCCCACAGAACCTCCTGCAGTATGGATCAGCCTGGTAGGTAGACATGGAATTTCCCGAGACATGGAGTCATTTAAGCGGGAAAGGCCTGCTTTCCTTCCCACACCATCAGCCTCCACAATGGCCTGATCCTATAAAGAAATGCTGAAGTGATTTGTTCGTGTGTAAAACAGCTCCAGAAGATTCAGTAGGGTCTTAGATGCCATTAGTCCTAGGAGAAATAAGTACAACTAAGTGTGAAAAATACAGCATTTAGCACATGCCACTCAATGAATGTTTACGAAAGAATGAATGGATTAGTGAATGAATGAGCACTTAATTCTGGCCTTCCTAACATGTTACAGATTACAGGCAAATGCTAAGAAATTCACAAAAGGTTGCGTTATTTGAGCATTTCTTTTCAACTTCTGTTCCTATCCACAGTAAGTTGCCAGTGGTCTCTAGATCAAGTGAAAGTTAGAATTTCCTGAGAAGTTTTAAAATACACTAACACGTGGTAGGGGATGTGGCTTAGTGGGAGAGCATGCACAGAGAATGCAGTCCTGGGTTCGCTCCCCAACACCAAAACAAAAGCCCGAAGAAATGAAAGCTAACAATGATCTGCTACCTGGTGCACTCATGGCTTGCGATGTGACCTATGCATATGATGTTTTTTTAAATTTTTTAAAATATTTATTTGAAAGAGAGAGACAGGTAGATAGAAAATGGGCATGCCAGGTCTTCTAACTGCTGCAAACAAACTCCAAACACATGGGTCATGTGTGTCTGGCTTAAGTGGGTACTGAGGAATCAAACCTGGGTTCTTAGGCTCCGATAAGATATCTCTTCAGCAAGGTTATTTTTTAAATTAATTTGTTTATTTGAAAGAGAGGAGGCACAGAGAGAGGGAGAAAATGGGCCCACCAGGGCCTCCAGCCACTGCAAATGAACTCAATGCATGTGCCCCCTTATGCATCTGGCTTACGTGGGGTCTGGAGAATTGAACCGAGATCCTTTGACTTTGCAGAAAATGCCTTAACTGTTAAACCATCTCTCCAGCCCAAGGGGTTTTTTTTTTTTTTGTTTGTTTGTTTTTGTTTTTGTTTTTTAAGCCTTCCAAGTGATCCAAACGTACAGCATATAGTAAGTTGCTAAATAACTGAAGAGGAACTTTTAGCTACTTCAGAGTTAGTGATTGCACAGTTTTAATGGCCACTTTATATTTATGCTGGCTGAATACAGTTCCTTGATAATAGATCTGATATTAATGGTAAGATTCAGGGTCTCTTGGGGACGAAGGTTCAAGACTATGTGGTCAGCACATTACTCTTCTCAGGAAAAGAACATGAAAATTTGACAAATTCCAACTGGTTACCCATAACATTCGCTTACAATGTTTCCTAGTAGAGCTTGGAAACATTATTTAGGGAATGTTTTTTCCTTCTTTGGGTATCTGCTGCCTTTGCTGAAGACTAATATATGTGCCCTGGATGCTTTTAATGTGAGAACAGACACCTGGAGTCGTAGGACATGGAGGGGCTGAGTGCTGGAGCCCTCGTAACTTAGAGTTAGTGCTCTCACTGCCTTCAGCACACAAAAGCATGGTGTAGTTACTCTGCTCATTGCTGTGATCAAACACCTGACAAGAAGCAACTGGGTCTCTTTCAGCTTACAACGCAAAGGAGATACAGTCTATATGGTGCGGAAGGCATGGCCACAGGAACAGAAGGCAGATGGTCACGTCTAACTACAGTCACGAACGCTCAGCTGCAACTTTATCACAACTGCTCTAGACCCCACAATGAAGGCTTGACTTCACCATGCTTCATTCATCTCTACACACACATGGAGAGAGGATGGAGATGATGCATGGGGGAGGGACGGTCACCACGTCTCCATATCTGCACACACATGGAGAGAGGACGGAGAGATGCATGGGGGTGGGACGGTCACCACGTCTCCATATCTGCACACACATGGAGAGAGGACGGAGACGATGCATGGGGGAGGGACGGTCACCACGTCTCCATATCTGTACACACATGGAGAGAGGACGGAGACGATGCATGGGGGAGGGACGGTCACCACGTCTCCATATCTGTACACACATGGAGAGAGGACGGAGACGATGCATGGGGGTGGGACGGTCACCACGTCTCCATCTCTGCACACACATGGAGAGAGGACGGAGAGATGCATGGGGGAGGGACGGTCACCACGTCTCCATATCTGTACACACATGGAGAGAGGACGGAGACGACACATGGGGGCGGGGCGGTCACCACGTCTCCATCTCTGCACACACATGGAGAGAGGATGGAGACGATACATGGGGGTGGGACGGTCACCACGTCTCCATATCTGTACACACATGGAGAGAGGACGGAGACGATGCCGGTCCACGTCTCCATATCTGCACACACATGGAGAGAGGACGGAGACGATGCATGGGGGAGGGACGGTCACCACGTCTCCATATCTGTACACACATGGAGAGAGGACGGAGACGATGCATGGGGGCGGGACGGTCACCACGTCTCCATATCTGTACACACATGGAGAGAGGACGGAGATGACGCATGGGGACGGGGCGGTCACCACGTCTCCATCTCTGCACACACATGGAGAGAGGACGGAGACGATGCATGGGGGAGGGACGGTCACCACGTCTCCATATCTGTACACACATGGAGAGAGGACGGAGACGATGCATGGGGATGGGACGGTCACCACGTCTCCATCTCTGCACACACATGGAGAGAGGACGGAGATGACGCATGGGGACGGGGCGGTCACCACGTCTCCATCTCTGCACACACATGGAGAGAGGACGGAGACGACGCATGGGGGTGGGACGGTCACCACGTCTCCATCTCTACACACACATGGAGAGAGGATGGAGACGACGCATGGGGGCGGGACGGTCACCACGTCTTCCATCTCTGCACACACATGGAGAGAGGACGGAGATGACGCATGGGGGCGGGGTGGTCACCACGTCTCCATCTCTGCACACACATGGAGAGAGGACGGAGACGACGCATGGGGGCGGGACGGTCACCACGTCTCCATCTCTGCACACACATGGAGAGAGGACGGAGACGACGCATGGGGGCCGGGACATCACTATGTTTTCCATCTCTGCACACACATGGAGAGAGGACGGATACGACGCATGGGGGCCGGGACCGTCACTACATCTTCCAGCTCGGCACACACATGGTGAGGATGCAGACAATGCATGGGAGCTGGGATGGTGATCACTATGTCAGTAAAATGTCTGCCTTGCAAGCAAGCATGAGGACCTGAATTGGATTCCCAGGACTTACATAAAAGTGCCAGGTGTGGTAACACGTGCCTGTAATCCCAGCACAGGTGAGGTGCCTCAGGGTAGATTGCTGGAGCTTGCTGGCCAGTCTAGCCTAATTTCCAAGCTCCAGGCCATCAAAATACCTTGCCTTAGGAAAGATGGAGGGTGCTCCTGAAGATGTCCTCCAAGGCTGTCCTCTCATGTCCACACATGCACACACATGGATGTATATGTACACCCCCACACACACATGTGGAGCTACATGCACAAACATACATACACATGCACACCACACACACATGCAAAAAAAATTCATGGGAATCTTGAGAAAAAAATAGCATTTCCTTTTTCTTTCCTACCTCTAATACCCTGGGTTCTCTCAGTGCTGGTGACACCCACACTGACCATCCTTTGACAATCCACACAGCGACTCTGCCGCGTGGCCTAGCAGAAGGCAGGGCCTTCAGACCCTGGAGACCCCTCGGGGCTGGAAGGGACAGACGAGGCCTCAGGGCAGCTCTCTCTGCTCACAGTAGACAGAAAGCAGCTGCAACGCAGACGAATGGGATCCTGGGCATCTCACTAAAGCAGCGGGAAATGGTGACATTTATTGAGAGAACAGTTAGCAAATTGTAAAGGAAGAAGGTAGGAAAGAGGACAAACAGAGCAGGAGGGACGTCTGCTTTGAACAAGGTCTGGTTCCTCTGCAGACCTAGCGGGATTGAACTCACACGTGGAAGAATCGTCCGTGTTCTAGGAAAGGGCACATGTGCAGAGAGAACGGAGCCGACCTGACATCTCTTTGAGTTTTACACTTCCATCATTGATGCTGTCGTGCAGTCTGTTCGCACGTCAGAAAACCCAGCCCATTCCAGTGGAAGGAAGGAATCTTTCAAGCAATTACATGTTGGGACTTCATGAGAGTGTTTGCAATTAGCTGTGTATTTGTTCTCAGGGCAGTATCTGTTTTTCTGATTGTTGCCATCTGTGTACAGAATAAGGGCAAGTCTTATCATTTCTTGGGAAAGTATGAGCAAGTTTCTTCATAACTGAGATGAGAGTCGTGATCGGAAAGAACATGTTTCGCTTTGTCCATGATTTTTCCAAAGGAGGACCGCATTATAGTCTTCACCTCTCCACATCGCAGTTTTACGATAGATGGGTGTGTGGAGGCAGTTCTAAGTTTATAGGTTTGAAATGTGCCATAAAAGATGAAGATATTCCAAAAGCTGTCAGCTCTTAAGAAGCAACCCAGGGAACGCTGTGGAGCTATGGGCAAAATTTCTCAGGACACTGAGAATAGGTTATGGCTAATCAACTCGCTGCTACTCACCTAGGGTTCTAGAAATTTCACAGTTTCCAATGGAATTTGGAACACAATTGTGCCATAGGGAGAAACTGCCATATGGAATGTCCCTGACAATGACACCTGGGGAACCAGGCAGGAGGGGCAACAGTCACTCCTCTCCAGTTCAGCACAGCAGCTGACACACCCAGGGGCTGGTTGCAGTCTGCAAGCCAAAGACCACACAGGCCACTGGGTAAGTTTCAGGGGACACTGACTTTTATGGCCAGTTTTTTTTTTTTTTTTTCTGTGACTATCCGACTTTCATCAAGATAATGTTTTTCCCGTGGAGGTATTTTATTTCTATGTAGTTTACATCTCCAGTCGAACAATCCCAGGATTTTCCCTCCTGCACGTTTTCCTTCTGCCTCTTCAAGGCCCACGATGCCAGCTGAGGTACTCAGGAAATGAAACCGAACTAGCGGAGGAGAGCAGATGACTGTGCCATTTTCCAGGTCTTTGAGCTGCACATCCCATCTGAGGCCAAGCACGCCACACTTGTTTAATCTGCCTACGAGGTTCACGACACTTTCCAGTAATTTCAAATTTGCCAGTGTGACAGTAATTCATCGTCACAGACGCCCAGCAATGTGGGGCTGGGAAGACGGTTCAGTGGTGAAAGGTGCTTGTTTGCAAAGCCTCCTGGCCAGGGTTCATTTTCCAAACTATCCACATGAATCATATGCAAAAAGTGGTCCAGTAGCTCGTATTCATTTGCAGCAGCAAGAGGCCTTGGAGAGGGCACATCACACATACGCAAAATAAAATTTTAAATGAAATCTTACAGTGACTTTGGAGCACCCCTTCCTAAAGACCTGACTGATATTCGCTTCTCTGTTCAGCATCAACCATGCTCTTGAAGGCGTCAGGCAGGACGTGCGTATGCGCCATTATGTCAGCAAAGAAAGACGCAGGAAGAACGAGGTCACTTTTGACAATGCTTTGCTATCTTGCTTCTCCTGAGTCCTGATTTTTCAAATATTTTAGAAAATGCAAGCAAATACAGCCTACAGGAGCCCACGTGCAACATATATAAATGCAAACATTGTGGAGACTGCCCACACACTAACGGGTGTTCTCATTGATGGAATTTATAATAGATTGATGTTTGTAGCAGACAGCTTCAGGTTCGCTGAGATGAACTTCCAGACCAGGCACAGTTATGGAGGAAGGGATTTATTGAAGCTTACAGATCCAGGGGAAGTTCCATAATGGCAGAAGAAGCTGGCCTGCTTTCATAGGACCAAACAGAGAGAGCAAAGCCACAAGCCAAAAGCCAAGAACCACACAGCACAGCACACCTCAGGGACTCCAACTAGGCACACTTTGTGTATCTTTAGATTGAAATCCTAAACCCACCACCACACCTTAAGATCCGCCCAGAGACACTGCCTCTAGCAAGATGGCTATACATGCAAACTATAAACTAATCAAACACTGAATATATTGGGGGCCATCAATTCAAACTACCACAATGCTAAAAAGCTGAAGTCATAAATTCACATTGATAGAATACAATACATCTTCCCCATTTATGTATTAGGAGTCCACAATTTTTTTTTTTAATATTCTACTACCGGGGCTGAAGGGTAGCGTGCTTGCCTAGCATTGGCAAGGCTCTGGGTTTCAATCCCCAGCATCACGAACAACAACACAATAAAAACATTTTGCAACTCAAAAACGAAGACAACAGGGGGCTAGAGAAATGGCTCAGTGGATAAGGGCTTGCCTGCAAAGCGTAAAGACCCAGGTTCGATTCCCCAGGACCCATGTACAGCCAGATGCTCAAAGTGGCAGTTCATTTATAGTGACTAGAGGCCCTGGCACACCCATTTTTGTGTCTCTGTCTCTCTCTCTTTGTACCTCTCTGCTTGCAAATAAATATTTTTTAAAAAATTAAGAAGAAAAAACCAGAAAGGTAGGGGAAAGAGAACTGCAACTGGTACAATAAACAATCAACAGTGGACTAAAGCTATCCTCCCCACTCTACCTAGTGAAGATTACGGTTATATTTTCAAACACATAGGCAAGTCTTGCCCTCCAAAAAATTATCTCCAGGGCTGGAGAGATAGCTTAGTGGTTAAGGCATTTCCTGCAAAGGCAAAGGACCCAGGTTTGATTCCCCAGGACCCATGTAAGCCAGCTGCACAAGGTGGCACATGCATCTGGAGTTCATTTGCAGTGACTGGAGGCTCTGGCATGCCCATTCTCTCTCTCTCTCTCTCTCTCTCTCTCTCTCTCTCTCTCGATCTCTGCCTCTCACTCTCTTAAATAAATAAATAAAAATTTAAAAATTATCTCCAAAGATAGGAAAATCCTACTTCTTCTTCCTCAGTCCTTATCTCTCCAGAGTTTCTTTACAATGTGACAGACACGGTTACAATGGTAACAATGGGGAGGAGGCAGCAGTGCGAGGATGAGGAGAGCAGAAGGAGACAAGGAGATACCGAGGCACGCAGACACACAAACGCAGATGGAAATTTTCCACCACTTGCGCCCTGTCTGAAGTCACAAGCATGCTGGGTCCCCTGGAGCGGCTGCTTGGTGGGAGGCTGGAGGCAGCCAGCCAGAGCATCTTACTCCACTGCGGGCAGAGAACCCGGCAGAACAATCCACCTTGGGAAAGGATGACAAGCACATTTGCAGGGTAAAAAACAGAAGGAAGAGGCTGGGGAGATGGCTCAATGGGTAAAGTGCTTGCTGCACAAGCATGAGGACCAGAGTTCAGATCCCCAGGACCCACCCAGAAGCTGGGCACAGTGGCACTTGCCCTTAACTCCAGTGCTGGAGAGGGAGAAATGGGAGGCTCCATGGAGCTCATTGACTATGTAGTCTAGCCAAATCAGTAAACTTTAAGTTCAGTGAGAGACCTTGTCTCAAAGAGACAAAAGTACTCCAGGCATGGTGGCGCACGCCTTTAATCCCAGCACTCAGGAGGCAGAGGTAGGAGGATCACGGTGAGTTCGAGGCCACCCTGAGACTACAGAGTGAATTCCAGGTCAGCCTGGACCAAAGTGAGACCCAACTTCGGTAAACCAAAACAAACAAACAAAAATAAGGTGGAGAGTGACTGAGGAAGACACCTGATGTTGACTTTAGCCTCCATACACACATGCAGGTGTTACACATGTGAGCACATGTAAACACACATATACCACACACACAGATAAGTGGGAGAAGAGGCAAATGGGGAGGTCTCCAGAAAGCTAGCTCCCACTCAAGACTTTGCAGGGTCATAAGAGAAGCAGCATAAACATGCAAAGGTGAGGCTGTTAACTCGGGAGCTTTAGGAGAAGAGAATCTAAGGGGCTGGAGCTGGGCTGGAGACTGGCAGTTGTGGGGTCCTATTCTAAACATATCGAGGTAGAAGAGCCACTTGGTGTGTATCCCGCCTCCTGCCCCCGTTTATCTTTTGTTCTCACTTTTTATCCTTAAGGTGAGACATGGCATCATTGGTGGTGGGCTTAACACCTGGTAAGCAAATGGTTATTGATAGTGACTGAACACAGTGAGGTTGTGCTCCATAAGACAGCACTCAGATGTCGTGTCTCAGGGCGCAAGGAGTTCCTGACGGCACTGCAAACCTGCAAACGGGAGCAGCTGGAGGGAACAGGTGAAGGGCAGGGAGAACGGCTCTGTGACGGCCACCATCTCCCTTTCTCAAAGGTCACTGCTTGGGGCAGCATCATAGCACATAATTTGCTGAGCGCTTACATAAAAGCCACAGGCTCAGACTTTGGAAACATCAAGAGTATGGCAGAGTGCCAGACGCCAGGTTAAGCAGTGAAGATGGAAAGATAAATAAAAGCCAGGTGGCTCCTAGGGCAGAACAGGAACACAGATGTATATGCGAGTATCACAAAGGCAGCATGCACAACCACTGAACGGGGTTACAGACGCAGTCTACCCCTGTGTCTTCCTCTGCACCCCAGGAGTACCCTGTGCTCTGAACACTGGCCAGGCACAGAAAGAAAGGGGAAAAAGAGGGAACAACTGCTAAGGGGACTCTATTGGCTGGGACAGAAGACACTCCAGGGGCATGGCAGCCCACGCTAAAGGTAGACTGGGGAACATTGTAAGAGACTTCATTGTCAAGTTCACGTTTGGGTTTTATGCTGAAAAGAACTGAGAAGCAATAGGTAAGTGTAAAAATTCCAGCTGTAAAAACTAAGCAATATAGTTAGGGCATTCTGTGTGTAGGAAGATTTCATTGGGCAATGCAAACTAGTTCCCTGTAACCCATGTTTGATGTCCCACCCTCTCTCTCCCACTGAGCCATGTCTTTAAGCATGGAATTTTAATTTTACTTTACATTTCCCAGGCAGGCAGTTCATTTACACTGTCCTCTTTCATCATGAACAAGTGGTGAAAGTCAAATTGACTGCAGTGTAAATATCTAGACTTCCTGGGAGACTGAGGCTGACTCAGATGCTCCCGATAGGCAATGGTGGAGAAACGCGCATGCTGCAAAATGTCAAGTTCACAACTCATTTTCAACACAACGTTCCTTTCTTTAGAGGCAAGGGCATATAGTGAGGAAGAGGTCGCCATTTGTTGTTCTCTGGGGTTTCTTTCTCTGGAATGTTCCTACATCTTCAGAATCAGAATGTCACTGACTGAAGGTCTGTACCATCTCCAGAAAGGAGCACTTTGAAGATTGAGAGGCCTTCCATCACCACCAATAGCACCCTGAGTGCAGAAAATGCCACTCACTTGAAGGAACTTTGGGCAACTCGGTTACTCTCAAGCCACCAGAAGTCATCACCGGCCCCTTCAGGATGTAGCCCCTGGCGTTTCTTTAGCTGGCCTTCCCCTCCTTCATATCCAAAAACTCGGTATCAAGGTCAAAGTAGTGACTACTTCCGTGTGTATGCACACTTGGCAAAGCATGGACCTTAAGAAACACCCAATATACAAAATGTCTCCCTGCAAAGACTAATCATTGTTTTACAGGTATAAAGAAGAGTTTGTCTTTGGCGCTTCGCCAGAAGAACACTGCAGTCCTCTGGTAGAGATGGCTGTCAAAGCCAAATGAGCATTGAGACTCTCCAGGTCTTAGAAGAAAAATATACTTTTCCAAATCTTAGTCAGCTCTTCTAAAACACCATGGCTAGGCAGACAGGACCTGGGAATCACGTACTTTTAAAGTCTCTGGGCATTTAAATGTTTAGGCACATCAAGAAGCTAATATTTAGTGGATGCCCCACACACTCTCATCGGGTCAAGATGACTGCAGGTCCTGGAAGACAATTAGTTTTCTAAATTTTCTACAAAGAAATATATTTTTCTTTCTCTTCTTTCCTTTTGTCTTCCTTCTCTTTTCCGTTTTTTCATTGTTTTTTCCAATGCTTGGACCGGAGCCTAAGCACTTGTGCCTGCCTGACACGGACGTGTTCTACTCGGAGCTGTATCGCCAACCCCAAGAAACAGCCCTTAATAGTTATAAGTCCAAACAATAAGTTAATAAATAACACGTTCTGCCTACCATCAAGCTTAAATTCGAATTCATGGAATGATCACAAGATGAGGCATGCTTTGTGATGAGAGAAAGAGCAAACTTATCCATTGGTGGTGTGTTTTATGTTTTGAGGTAACCCTTTGTGTTTGGTTATATTTCCCTCTCTAAGTGTTGAAGACCAAGCAGACAGCCAGAATACAATTCAAGATGTAATTGTCGTTTTTTTCCTGGGGGCGGGGTCACTAGTGGCTCTCCAAAGGAGCCTTTAGGGATCTGGAAGCAGCACTATAGCTTCTTCAGCACTGCTGTTGTCTGTTAGGATGAGTCAGGGCCATGCTGGCCAAGAGGCTTTTCCCTCCTTGAGGAAGCCAGGAGGACTGCTTGTTCCTCAGTGATGCTCCTGTTTCAGACTGCCCACCGATTTCTTTTTGTTTCTGGGTGTCCGTATCCTCCCTGATCAGGAAGATCATTGACTTACCAGAGGGCCAGTGTAAAACACAGTAGAACTGTCCCATCATCTCCAGGGGCCTTGTGACCTGGGAGCAGGGGCCAAAATATTGGCCTTTTTAGCTCTGATGATTGGCTTTGGCTGTTACATAGGTTATTAATACACTTAGAAAAAGAAGTTACACCAGTGAAAAGGTGGGAACCTATCTTAAGTAAGCATATTTGGAGTCTGTTTTACTTACTCATTTTTCTGTGTTAACCTTTAGGACTCTCGTTAGAGATATTAGCTCTGCTAAATTGGGCCCTGGTATTAGCTGGAAGTGGGCCAGATTCAAGAATCTCGTGTTCTGTTTCCACTGTCTATCTTGTCCTTCTAGTTCCATCCTGAACAAAAGAGCTCCCATCTGTATATAAGTGGAGGTCGGGACTTTCTAAGGGCTGGTCCTTAAGGTCTGGTCTGGCAGCGTAAGTTTCCAATGAGACCTCTTCACAAGCGTGCTCAAGCTCTTTGTCCTCTGCAAGGTGAGTAGCAGGGTTGAGAGCAGAGCAAACCTTGAGGGTTATTTCGGGTCCCTCCATCACGAGGGCTTGATATGCTACCATTCGACTGACATCCACATGTGTCCCTTTGAGTTAAGAATGCTCCCTGTGTCATGGGGAGAATGTACAGTAAGACGCCTTCCCGAGGCTGGTTTATGTGCCTCAAAGATTAGTAGTCCGACGGCTACAATTGCCCTTAAGCATCCAGGCCACCCCTTAGCTACTGAGTCTAGCTCTCTGCTAAGATATGATACCAGTTGGGGGGAGTTGGTTCCCTAAAAGTTGAGTTAAGACCCCCAGAGCTATGCTTTTCTCGCTGTCACATACAGAGAGGACCGAGGTTGGGTAGGTAGTCCCAAGGCAGGGGCCTGAGTCTATTGTTGAAAGGAGTGGTGTGCCTCAGGTTCCTGTATTAGAGAGGGTGAGAGACACCTCTGTGCCTCTTTGAGAAGTTGGTACAGAGGTTTTGTCAGTTCTGTAAAATCTGGAATCCAAATCTGGCAAAATCCTGTAACTCCCAGGAAGACCCTCAGTTGTTTTACAGTCTGAGGGATGGGATGAGCTAAAATACGCTGAAACACTGAGCTGCTAGCCATGTTTATTTGTTTGTTTGTTTGTTTGTTTTTAAAATGACCTGGAGTACCCATGGAGCCAATGGAAACAGCAGCTGGTGTTTACTGGTGGATCATAGAAGCTTTAGTAAGGGGAAACAATAAAACTGTGGCTATTTGTATAAAAATCATTCTCATACTATCTCACATAACAGGGGGAATTGGGATTCTGGGGTGCTTTCTGGAACCCCAAGCTCTGAGTTAGTTTCTACAAACTAACCAAAGAATTGGCAATTCTAGATTCAAGAAAATGTTTTTTTAAATATTACATTTTATTCAGATCTTACAAAGGGTGAAAACTGGGAGGTGAGGGAAAATAAGGTGGGTAGAAGTACACCACATAAGATCCCAAAAAGGCCATGTGCAGCCCAGCAGTCCAAGCAGCAGAACACAGATCTTAGGGAAAAAATATGAGAAAGGTATTAAAAAAATAAAAAGTGTGCTTCCAAGAAAGATCACAAGTGAAGACAGTAATAAAAGGAAAAAAGGGTCTCTTCTCATCTGAAGACCTCAAAAACATTGCTGCAGCTCCTGAGAGAGAGAGAGGAAAAAATGGCCCACTCTCTCCATGGATTCAGGGGGACCTACATAGAATTTGCACCATCCCACCTGGAAACACCTACACCAGGTGTCTCAGCCAATCAGGCTGGGCTTGGAGGAGAAATCAACCCATACCTGGGCAGGGTGCGCACTTGAGAGAGATCTGATTGGGTGAGATGGGCAAACACTAAATCCCAAGACTGGCACAGGTGGGGCAAGCTGAGATAGGTGTGGTGAGGGTGTGACGTCATAAGGCCCCTCCTTTTAAGGGCCACCCTGGTCCTGCCTAATTAATCTAAGGGCCTACTCTGGCAGCCCCTCCCTAGCCCCACCCCCACCAACAAATCCAATATAATAAGGGAGTTTTAAAGTAATGGATAACAGCCTACAATTCTGTTGGATTTTTCTCTCTCTTTCTTTCTTTCTTTCTTTTTTTCGGGGGGTGCGGGGTTTCGAGGTAGGGTCTCACTCTAGCTCAGGCTGACCTGGAATTCAATCTGTATTCTCAGGATAGCCTTGAACTCATGGTGATCCTCCTACCTCTGCCTCCCAAGTGCTGGGATTAAAGGCATGTCTGGCTCATGTATTTCTTTTCTTGTTCAGTCCCTTTTCTGCAAAAACTATTATTGATCTTAGGGTGTGTGGGACATGGGGTTAATCATATTGCATTACAATCTGAAAGTCTGCCAGGGGAGGAAATCATTATCATCTTATTTTACAGAGAAGGAGGCGTAGAGTCAAGGGCTAGTAATCTGCCCATGGTCTTGATCAGCTGCAACACCTAACTGCGTTCAAACCTGCGTGCCTCCTCCTGGAGTGCACTCCTTTCTGCTGCATCACTGCCTCAGCAGTAGAGTTATAGATATGTCTACCCAGGTTTCTTTAAGTAAATTTTCACAGGCAAAGGGGAACTTGTGCTATTTCTGAAAATGTATAGCAACATAACTCATACAATAAGAGCTTTTCAATTTCTATTTTACTTCTAACTGTGGTCAGAGAGGGCTTACTGGAGCCACACAAGTCAAACATAGACAAACTATGAACTATTACAACAAAATAATATTCTAAATGCTCACTGGCATTTCAGAAAAGTAAAATTTTAATTTTCAACAGGAAAGTCTCTTAAATTCAATTATAAGAGTGAGTGTCTTATTTTGAAAGTCACCTTCCATCCTAAAACTTGAGATTTTATCCAGTTTCTATTTAAGAAGAAAGACAGGATTTTTTGAAATATTGCTTCCCATGGAAATGTATTTGCTGTTTAGTGGGAGACACTGAACAGAAGCCTCTACTTAGGGTGTTTCAGTTACTTTATAGAAGAAAGTAGGTACATGGGAGAAATCTCAACTACTCTGAAAAGAATTTTAAGAAAAATAGTTTCATAATGCCAATGGAGAAATCAACTTTAATATTTCCTTAGGAACATCAAAGGCACTGCTTGTAAGTAAGCTGTTTTTTCAGACTCAAGAAGATACGGTGGGCACAAGGGATCATGGGCCATCCAACTCCCTTCCTCTGCATTTTTCACTAGACAGGCTGCATCACTGTCACAACTTGCACTGTGCACAAGAGACACCTTCCCTCCTGGTAGTAAGACTTGGGTATCGATTCAGGCCTTGAACAAGGAAGCAATGACCCGTGACTTACAGAAGCCATCTTACTGCTAAATAGAGGGACTAACTAGGACAGAGCTGAGTGAACAGAGAACGAAGAGCAGGGTCAAAGCCACCATCTTGCTCTCAGTGCTGCTTCATTGAATCAAGCCGGATATAAGCGGTCCCTCCCATCTCTGGCGAGGAGGCACATCAGTCAACGAACCCCCTTTGTTGTTTAAGCCAATCTGAGCTTTATAGTCTGTTGTCTGCAGTCAAGTGCAAGCGGGACTCATTCTCTTTGGTGGTATCCATGAGTATAAGTAAAAAGTTATACTTCCTACAGAGTTCGGAAACAAGTGGAAAGAATAGCTTCAATCATGCATGCCATTGCTATTAATCTTGACTAAAAATAGTAAGATAAATGTCTGCTCCTGTCAAACTGAAAGGAGGGGAAAATGTTAACTGCGCGTCATATACATCATGAAAATATTCACCCATTTAAAAAATGTAAAAAGAGCAAGTAGCGCAGAGGAAGATGTGAACTTCGGAGTGATTCCGAAAGATCGGAGGCATTTGGTAAAGATTAGATGCCAAGAAAATGACAGCTTTGCAGGAAAAAAAAAATAACGGATTCAAACCATTTATAAAGGTTATCTAACCTTTCAACAATCCCACTTGGATTTCTGCATATTAGAAATCTATTCCTAACGCCGGAAATTTCTACACGAGCATTTTGACACCAATTTCCACTCTCCTCAGAGATAAAGAAGTAAGGCTTTTTGTACAGTTGTATGGGGATATTAATGCGAAACTAATATTAACTTGTAATGACTTATGAAAAAATAATGTAGAAAGTCATTTTATCTGTGGAGTTATACAAGCTATGAATCAGAGCTTGCACTGTGGGTGAGGAAAATGTATAATTTAGTAGGGAAGGCTGGGAGCCCCTTCAGAAACCTCCATGGATTCCAGGTTTCTGGAGTATGAGAAGTTCCACCACCAAGTATTAAGAAGGTCCCAGAACCCTGAGGGTCGCAAGATCCCTGTGGAAAGGAAGACACAAGCTAGGCAGGGGGTGGGCAGCCACAAAGACAAGCCAACTTCTGAGGAGAAAAATATGGAGGTGTCCAGCGCCAGGTTCAATGCTTTGGGCAGGGAAATATTAATTCAAATAACATAGTAAGATGCTGAATCATTTGATTCATTTAAGGACAGGGATGGAGTTTTGGTGTCAAAGGCTTACTAACTTAGCACAATCCTTAGGTTTTCCTTGTCTTTCTCCTTGCTTTTTCCTTTTTTCTTTCTTTCCTTTCTTTCTCTCTCTCTCTTTCTCTCTTTTTTTTGGTCCTTCATTAGCTCTTCTTGACTCAGAAAAGAATGTAGTATGGCTAGAGAATAAAGAATTTTCCCTTATTTCTACAGAAATAAGGAGGAAAAAAAAGTTATAAACCTACCCTCCCCAAGACTACTTTTGAGACAACATTTTGTATTTATTTTACTCTGGGAAAAATTCAACTTTTTTCCCCACTGACTAGTCCTCTATACTATTAGTAATACTTCTAGAACATTCTTCCAATCAGAACTAGAAAAACCTTAAAATAAGCTAAAAAGGGTGGGTGGTAAAATTAAATTACAATCATAAAAAACATGATTTAATTTATTGTGTCACTTATTACTGGTAGAATTATTTTTAGATCTAGCTTCTGGCCATATGTAAATTTAATAGGCAGGCCTTTCACGTCCTCATCTAAGCTATTTTCTTTCCATGTTGGAAAGAATATGTTCTGAGACAGGCCTGTGGAAAGTCTTTAGAAATTTCCTTTCGACTTTACACTGGTTTATGTTCAGCAACTTTTGAGTATGGCTACTTAGCCAATCACCAAGCCATTTAATCGCAGTATTATTTAGTTTTTTTTTTTTTTTTCATCCAATCTGCGAGGATAAACACCAATTCATTCAAGAACCACTTACTGAACACCTCTTGTGTGTCAGGTTCTGCAAGTACTACAGTGAAGGGCATTTTTGCACTGGCTTCAAGGAATCACAGCCTAATCCATGTACCAGTAAATAAATAAATAAATAAATAAATAAATAAATAAATAAATAAATAAGTAAATAAATGCAATACCATGAAATACGTTTAGTTCCTTAGAGCCCATGAGATTTCATCTATGCCGTAATGTTGCTGAAAGTCCATTACAATGACATGTCTATTCTTTCTCCAGACTTAGTCATCTCATTAGCGTATTTAGAAAAGTGAACGTTTGCCCCTTCATCCTGGACCGCTGTGACTTCAAGTAACCTCGACTTCTTTCTCTTAAAGCTCCATCACCCATCTCTTCGATATGTTGTAGTATCTGTCCCAGACATTTATTTCCCAGCATTATAGATTTAAATGTTTCTATTATTTAAACATTGACTTGCGTTTTTGTTTTTTTTTAAATCCTAATTGTTTACCAAACCTGTATTGTAAGTCTGGTAATGGTGGTACATGCCTGGAATCCCAGCACTTAGGAGGCTACCACAGGAGGATTCAGAGTTCAAGGCCACCCTGGGCTTCATGGAAAGCTGATGTTCTAAGAAATAAGATAGAATTTGGGGAGAGGCTCAGCCATTAAAGGCACTTGTTGCATGTATGCTGATGTGAGTTCTCTTTTCCTCGGTGCCCACATAAAGCCCAGTCAGATGCCAAGTGGCACACTTCAGAAAATCTAGAAACATAGTAGACATGTCTATAAACCCAATACGCCTAAGACAATGGGAGGCGGAGCCAGGAGAATCAGAAAGTGCGTAAGCAGCAACCGCAAGAGAGACTTTGTCTAAAAGGATGGAAGGCCAAGGAGAAATGGCTTGAGATTGTCGACTGATCTCCACGTATATGCTGTGCTAAGAAAATGCCTATACACAACATATCGTACACACATATACACACATACACATAAAATAATTTAAAAATTAAAAACAAAATAAAATCCTTCCGATGATCGCACTGTAACCTAAAGGGTTTCTGTGATTACCGGTAAATTCTTCCTCGTAGCCGATGTGAAAGGAAGAATATACCACCTACGATTTAAATCTGAGTGCAGAGATTCTCAACATTTTTCTTGTTCCAACAAATGAGAAAATGTTCCTGTTTGTAGAAAGGTTGAGGTGGGCCCCTTGCAAGAAAGTCAGCTGCAACATGACATGTGGCACAGCTCTAACAGCCACTTTGGTCAGGAATATTCTTTGGGAATGTATGAATGCATGAAAAATGCTCTTTTCACCACAAAAATATTAGCCTGATTAGAGCTCATGAAAGAAAAATGTTTCTCCTCGTATCCGTTTCCCTCATGGTTTCCACAGAGAAAACAATGTACTGCTTGCTTCTGAAATTCTGTAGCTGTTATTTGCTCAATGGCTTACAAATAATAAGATCTCAAAATGAGGCTCAATTCCAGTGGGCAACATATACTGAATAGTTAATGTGTTGAGAGTTCTGTGCTAGCTCACCGAGGGCCTACCGGTGACACAGATATTGTAGTTCATGTGCGTGCGCGCAGAGGCCAGAGGTCAACCTTGACTGTTATCTCAGCAATGTCATCCACCTTTGTGTTGAGTCAGGGTCCCTGGAGCTCCCCACTTAGGCGAAGCTGGATGGCCCTTGAGCTCCTGGAATCGTCCTGCTCCTCCCTCCCTCCCCAAGTGCTAGGATTACAAGCAGACCCTGCCATCACACACAGCATTTCTACTTGGATTTTGGAGGACAGGCTCAGTCTTCATGCTTGCAAGGCAAGCACTTGCCCTGCTGAGTCATTTCTCAACCCCTACAGCTCTCATTCTTACAGTGTGGGGGCCTGAAACAGAGAGGCCCTTGAACTTGCTGAACACAATAAAGCTGGGTTTCTGCGATTATAATCTCCTTTCACATGCCACCTCCCCTGTGGTACAATGTATAATGTACACAGCGCTCTGTGTAACTGGAAAGGGGGAGACAAATCCACAGTGAGCACCAGTAGAGCTGTGGAGGTGCGTTCTCATGAGTGAAGCAACAGAGGACTCTGCTAGGAGAAGGCGCGGCTGGGCCCAGGAACACGGGCTCTTCTCAGCAAGGCGGCTGTGCTGTTTTATAGAATGAAAATATGGGGCCGGAGAGATGGCTCAGCAGTTAAGGCATTTGCCTGCAAAGCCAAAGGACCCTGGTTCTATTCTCCAGGACCCACACAAGCCAGATGCACAAGGGGGCACTTGCATCTGGCGTGCCCATTCTCTCTCTCAGATAAGTAAATAATAAAAGTTTAAAAAGAATATGGACATCTATTGGTTTCTATCATCCACTAGAAAGGTTTTGTGAAACACTACATTGTATGTTTTTTTCACTGTTAATAAAGACACAGAGTCTGAGGCCCTAGATGACTATGCTCCTGAGTAGGGACTCGGAGGAAAAAACACACACACACACACACACACACACACACCCTACCTGGAAGAAGCCTTTTCTCTATATTTGCAAGCCAAAAGAACGAGGGCTTTCTCTTTTTTATCTGCATAGGGATGTGGGGAGGGTGTAAGTGAGAGGACAACTTTAGGAGTTAGCCTCAGGAATGTCATTTACCTTTTATTTTTAAAGTTTTTATTTTTATTTATTTATTTATTTGAGACAGAGAAAGGGGGTAAGAGAGAGAGAGAGCGAATGGGCATGCCAGGGCCTCCAGCCACTGCAAATGAACTCCAGACGCATGCGCCACAATGTGCATCTGGCTCACGTGGGTACTGGGGCATGGAGCCTCGAACTGGGGTCCTTAGGCTTCACAGGCAAGTCTTAACTGCTTAAACTGCTTAGCAATCTCTCCAGTCCCTCATTTACCTTTCTTTCTTTTTTTTTTTTTTTTTTTTTTTGAGACCAGGTCTTTCCTTTGCCTGGAGTTCACCAATTAGGCTAGATGGCTGACCAGTAAGCCCCATGGATCTGTCCCTGGCTTCCCAGTGCTGGGATTACAGGAGCATGGCACCATAACCAGTGTTTTTATGTGGTTCTGTAGATCAGACTAAGGTCCTCATGTTTGTGAGTCCAGCACTTTACCCACTGAGCTATCTCCCCAATCCCTGGGCTTTCTCTTTCTCATAGTCAATGTCTGCTGAAGTAAGTCACTTATACCTTCAACAACCAGAGAGCGAGCACTTTCTATTTCTAGAAATTGGCCAGGGTTAGGACTAAATCACCCAACAGAGATCTGAGGTCTCTCCCCATATGAAGGAAACATTACAGGCTAGGAAGGGCCATTCTGGATTGTAATGAAGAGGAGCAAGAGTAAGAGAGATGCCAGGTGGATAGATGCTCCACCGGAGGGAGGGTGCCAGTGAGCCCTGCCTCCCGCTTTCCTTGTACATAAATAGATTAGATGATAGGAAATTCGGGGCAGGCAGGGAAGATGTAAGACAAATGTTAGCTGGCTCACCCTCTCTTCAGCAAACATGTACTGAGCTCTGAGGTTAGGAAGACAACCAAGAAAACCCTCAAGTTGTCTGAGGATACCCCAGATGACCTCGGGCCATTCCTTGGGTGAGTGAAAGGTTAAGGTGGGATAAGGGCTCAGGGCATTGAGACAGGGATAAAGGGTGGCTAGGATCTATTCAAGAAAAATGGGGGAGGGGTGAAGGATGAAGGGGATGGAGTCCTCTGGGCAGAGGGACCAGCCTTTGTAAAAGGTCTCAGGTGCTGGAGAGTGAGCTGGTGCATTGGAAATTGCAGGTGGCATGGAGTGGTTGAGTTATAAAAGGAAGGGAAGAGTAGGCTGTTGGATATGGAGGCATAAAAGCAAAACCAAGGGCTGGATTATGAAAAGCAACTGGGCAAGAATATTAACTTTAACCAGATGGCAATGAGGAGGCATTAAAAATATCTGAGGGAGGCCGGGCATGGTGGCACACACCTTTAATCCCAGCACTTGGGAGGCAGAGGTAGGAGGATCGCCATGAGTTGGAGGCCAGCCTGAGACTACATAGTGAATTCCAGGTCAGTCTGGGCCAGAGTGAGACCCTACCTCAGAAAAATATATATATCCGAGGAAGCCTCTGGATCTATACATGAGAAAAATAGAAGCATCTTAACGGTGTCTGGCCTTTCCCCACCCTCCTTTAACTGTACTTCTAAGACAATGACTAACTTATGCCTGAAAGGGAGGGCCAAGAGGGACTCCGGCTAACCCAGCAGGACCTCCTTCCCTCCCATGAGGTCCCTCTTACCCCAAGAGTCTCTTGATCTCCCCCATAGTTCCCTCTGAAATTCTGCTGCCTCCAGTGGTTACAAACACAATTGGAGCTAAGATGAGGTCAGAGGGCTGGGGTGGCCTTCCTCTATGCTAAGATTAGAAGCCAGCCTGAGCTTTCAGTGCCCACCCTCTTATTTCCATGTCAAACTAGAGAGAGAACACATCCCTTTCCCTCTTTGACCATATGCTTGGTGTTCCTACCTAAGTGATATGCTTAAAATAGTAACTCAGCCTCTCCAAGGCCAAAGGAGACGGGATGCTTTATTGCTAATTTGTCAACACATTCTTTAACAAGGTGCATCATTCAAAAAGATTAGTGATGCATGCATGATTTTATTCAACTCCCCCAACCGAGGACACCTTGACATGCTCAGGTTCTGTAGTGCCAACACCACGACCTGCCTGTGGGCTTTCTCCACTATTGGCATTGCCATACCTGCCCAGCTAAAATGAGCCTCTGAAGGGAAGGTATGTCCCATGTCCATGTGTTTGCATGAAAGACATGGGTGCAGGGCCGAGGAAATAGCTCTGTCAGTAAAGCCCTTGCCTTGCAAAGATAAAGGCCTCAGTGTGATCCCCAGAACCCACGAAAAAAACGCCAACCATGGCAGGAAGCATCTGTAATCTCAGCACTGGGGAGATAAAGGCAGGAAGATCCCAAAACATTGTTGTCTAGCTAATCTAGCCTGAGAGGAGGCTCCAGGCCAATAAGAGACCTTGTCCCAAAAAGAGGTTTATGGCATTCACAAGAATGACACTCAAGGTTGTCCTTTGGCCTCCACATGCATTGTGATGTGCACTCATACATGCATGTGCCCTCACATGCATATGAACATGCATACCACACACACAAGACCTCACTGGCCTCTTCAGTTGACAAGTATTACAGAACAGACCCATCTCCTCCTATTAGACTGGAGAACCACCAGTGGCTTTGTAGAAGGTGAAAGAGTTCTAGAAATATATATACAAGTCACCTGGTGAGGACCTAGATGTACAATTCATCTTTCAAAACAAAGTATGGGCCGGGCGTGGTGGCACACGCCTTTAATCCCAGCACTTGGGAGGCAGAGGTATGAGGATTGCCTGAGACTACATAGTGAATTCCAGGTCAGCCTGGACCAGAGTGAGACCCTACCTCGCAAAACCAAAAAAAGAAAAAGACAAAGTATGGGTCTGGAGCACAGCTTAGCATTCCAATCTGTGCTGAAAGCAGTTATCCAACAGGAGGCAGGACTCCAGAATCAAAATTTCTAACTCAGAATCACTGTGGAACAATAGGAAAGGCCCCTAGTTCAAAGAAATCTAGGCTCAAATTCCCTCTTCAGCATCTGTTGGCTATGTAAGTTGAAAGACGTCATTAGCCCCTCCGGGCTTGTGTTTCCACTGGTTAAAAAAAAATGATGAAGTAAATACATATATACAAAGATACACAGATAGGTAGATGGGTGCATATGTTTAAAGACATACAGCGAGGCATGATATAGATATATAATATACCCTTCAATTAGCTCTGGTGAGCATTCAACCACCTACCATTTGTTAGAGAGCTGGAGTCATGGTGCCCAGTAAAATGAAGGACAGCCATTAGCAAAAGCAGCTATACAAACCCTGAGGACTCCACAAGATGAAAAAATTTCTGTGGACAGGCAGGATGAATATCACTTGACAATGGGCATGCCACAATGCCACTGACTGAGACACATGAAATGGGTAATGTGACATGCTATGTTAAATGCATTTACCACAACTAACCCTCCATCCCCATGAAACACCCCAAAGCTTCAGGGATGATTTGGAAAGTGTTTAAACATGTACAATACGCAAGATTTCTTCTTGGAACAGGATGGTTTTCTTTCAAGCCTAGCGAATTACTGCTCATTACTTACTAAAATATGCATTTTAAGTAGTGAATCATTACTAATAGCATTTTCTATGGGGTATCACTAAAATGCACAAAATGAAGCCCTGGGTTTTATCAGGAAAGGAAGGAAGAAAAGAATTGGTATGAGACAAAATTCCTTTAATTCTACAGTTCATTGCTTCTGTTCTTGACTTAGGCTTAGTACTTAGAAGTAAAATTGGTTTTTACCACATTAAAGTATGTTGGCTTCATTTTTACTGACTACTGATATTGCAGAACCAAGGACCAAAGACGTGAAGGGCAGCCAGTTCTCTGCCCTGCCTGGGAACGAGTCACGGTTCTCCCCTCTTTGAAGGGTGTGTTTATCCCTCTACCTGCCCCAGATTACATCCTGGAGAATAGGATCTCTTGTGCCCCATTACAGACTTAAAGGACACTCAACAAATAATGGGAAGTGAGTAAGACTTTACTTGAAATCCATGTCTGATGGCGAAGTCTGAGCATTTCTACACCAACTCGAACGCCTCACTGATTGCTCTTACAGGGGCACTGAACCTCCTGACAGTAGTAGAAAGGGACTCCTTGCTTCACGTATGCTGAAGTCCCCAGAAATGATGGCTCCTGGTGATGCTGTCTGTCACACAGACTTCAGGTCATTTGTGAGCAGCCATGGGCCCTGGTGGTGATTTGAATGTAAAATGTCCCCCCATAGACTCCTGTGTTTGAATTCTTAATCCCTAGCTGGGGATTTTGTGAAAGTTGTGGAACCTTTTGGAGATGGAGCCCTGCTGGTGGGTTTTGAAGTTTTATGTCTCTGCCCCTCTTGCTGTTTATTTCTATTTCTTTTCTGTTGATGTGACAATGGGACACCAGCTCCCTGCTCCTGCCAGACTCTCCTTGCCATGATGGATGCTACCCTCTGGAACTGTAAGCTGAATTAAAGCCTTTTCCTTCTGTAAGCTGTTTCTGATTGGCTATTTTGTCTCAGCAATGAGAAAGTAACTGATACATCCCTCAAACCTTCCTCTTCCGGCACCACCTCACACTGGATAAACTTCCACACAGGGGCAAAATGCTGAGTTTGAGCCCGAGAACCCATGTAAAGATGCCAGGCATGATGGTGCACGCTCATAGTCCCAGTGTTGGAAGGCAGAGACAGAAGGATTCCTGAAGCTCCCTGGCCAGCCAGTCTAGTCTAATTTGTGAGCTCTAGGTCAGAGTGAGAAATTAAAGAAAAAACAAAACAATTTCAAAAAGAGGAGGATAGCATTCCTTAGACTAACACCCTACGTTGTCCTCTGGCCGTCACATGCATACACACATGTACACATGCACATATGCACAAACATGCATACATACCTATCTACACACACAAGCACAAAAGAAGTCATGAGAAATGCATAAGGGGGGAGGTCAAGCGGGAAAAGGGGGGAAATGCAAGACAGAGATCTGAAGGTAGAGATGTGTCCACCAGGGAAGAGACTCTGGGGAGAAGGGGCATTAAAGTTCCCAGGCTGCAGCCGGCGTGGTGGCGCACGCCTTTAATCCCAGCCCTTGGGAGGCAGAGGTAGGAGGATTGCAGTGAGTTCGAGGCCACCCTGAGACTACTTAGTGAATTCCAGGTCAGCTTGGGCCAGAGTGAGACCCTCGAAAAAAAAAAGTTTCTATGCTACAAAGGGCTCCAAGTTTGGGCTGAGAGGTCAGTGGCTGTTATTTTTAGGGTGGGAAATAACTAAACAGGTCATTTAATCCAAACCCTACCCAAAAGCAAGATAAATGTGTGTGTGTGTGTGTGTGTGTGTGTGTGTGTGTGTCTCACATGACACAGTCTTGCCTGTCTACCCATGATCTATTTTGAATATCATCTGCCATCAGACCTGTCACTATCACCTCTTCATTATCATTCCTGACGCTGAAAAACGTCAGTAGACACCGCCAAGGACAATGCCTTCACAGAAGCAACTCCAGAGTCTCAGTGAACGCCCCCCTTTCTGCACCCAGAAACTCCAGCTTTGATGATGCTACCAATGAATGCTGGCTTGAGCCCACAGAAATGGAACATGTCAGAAAATCTAGTATTAAAAAACAATAGCTCAGGGCTGAGAGATGGCTTAGCGGTTAAGGAGCATGCCTAAGAAGCCTAAGGACCCTGGTTCAATTCTCCAGGTTCCATGTAAACCAGATGCATATGGTGGCGCATGCGTCTGCAGTTCGTTTGCAGTGGCTGGAGGCCCTGGCGTGCCCATTCTCACTCTCTTTATCCCTCTCTCTGTCTTAAATAAATAAATAATGTTTAAAAAGGGAAGAAATAGCTCAGAAATAGTAAGTTACTGCATGACACTTTTTTTTTTTTTTTTTTTTTTTTTTTTTTTTTGGTTTTTCCAGGTAGGGTCTCACTCTGGCCCAGGCTGACCTGAAATTCACTACGTAGTCTCAGGATGGCCTTGAACTCATGGCAATCCTCCTACCTCTGTCTCCTAAGGGCTGGGATTAAAAGCGTGCACCACCATGCCTAGCTGCATGACACTTTTATACATGATATTGTGGAGGCTGAAATAAGCAGAGGTAGAGAATATGTGCTTGTCTTTAATGACTGTACTTAAGACGTTCCCCAACAATAAAGCCCTTCATAGAACAGCCACACTGGGGCCTCTCCCCTTGCTCCATGACAGTCTCTATATGGCAACGATGTGGGCAAGTCCAGAGCTAAGGACAAACTTCTGCCTGGTTCTTTTATCTGTTTTTCTTTCTGTCGGTATGGAAATGTGTTTATTGTCCTCATGGGCTTTCAACACCTTGGAACAAAATGTTTTCACTACATCAAGTTGCAAAGTTTATTATAATCGTTACGGTGCCAGGCATCACACTAAAGTAAATTAAACACAAGAGTACTATTTGTTTTGTTTTCTAGTTTTGTTTTCAACTACCAAAACCTCATCATTAAGAGAAAAATCCTATTTCTTTTAAGTGCAGGTAATTATTTCTGTTTGCTCCACAGATACACAACTCTGTACATAATGCAGAGTATAAGGGATTATGAGACTCAGAAAGTTTATAGCGCCCCAAAGCACAATGCTTACTAGATTTACTCTTCCAAGGAAAACTGCACTGAAACTTCTTATTTTCCTTTTTCTTTTCTTTTCCTTCCTTTCTTCCTCTTCTCCTCGCCTCTACTTTCCTTTCTTTTCGTCCTTCCTTCTCTCCCTTCCTCCCTCCATCTATCGCTCACTGTCTGGATCAAGTTATTTACCCTGGCCCCTAACTCTCCTGGGCTCAAAGAGACCCTATTCCATATCTGGGGCCACAGCTTTATTGCCATTGTACTTGGCTTAAGTATGATTTTCTGACCACAAATTTGACCTCCAATAAGCTCTATGAAGAAAATGCAAGATAAGGGGCTGGGTAGATTGTTCAGTGGGTAATGTGCTGGCTGCACAAGCATGAGGGCCTGAGTTTGACCCCAAGCACCCATGGAAAAAGCTGAGCGTGGCTGCATGCCTGAAGCCCCAGTGCTGAAAATGGGTGGAGATGGGAGGATGGCTGGGGCTCACTGGCTTCCAGTCTAACTGAACAACAGCAAGCTCCAGGTTCAGTTCAGACTGCCTCAGGGAAATAAGCCAGGGGAGAGATGGAGGATACCTGACACCCTCCTCTGGCCTCTGCAACTTGCAAAAGAGGCATGCACATCTGCACACCCACAAACATACATTACACACACTGAATAAATAAATAAAATGCAAGATACAGAGCATTCTTTTTCAAAAAACATTTTCTTTTTTTATATTTTATTTATTTATTTGAGAGAAAGAGGCAGAGAGAGAGAGAGAAAGAGAATGGGCATGCCAGGGCCTCCAGCCATTGCAAACGATGCCCCCTTGTGCATCTGGCTTACGTGGGTCCTAGAGAGTTGAAGAGGGATCCTTTGGCTTTTCAAGCAAACGCCTTAACTGCTAAGCCATCTCTCTAGCCCCTAGATCATTCTTTCTAGTAGAAACTAGCATAGGTTTTTAGATATACAGCTGTTTCTACTCAGACCAGAACAGCATCAGTTCACCACAAAGGGTGAGAAAGGATACAGAATCACAATGAAGGCAGTCACTGGGAGCAGATGGGACCTTTCCACACCACACAGACGAGACCACAATGTAGCCAAAATGTCCACTTCACTCCCTTCAACAGAAGCTGCTGGGGGCTGACGCCTCGATGCAGCCTTTCCTTTCACAACGTGTGGTGAGAACAGTGGCATCACATCCCAAATACTCCATGCACATTCCCTAAATGAAACATGCCCAAGGGACAGGAAGTCGCCAGGGCTCCTGCACCGCCAACTGTGTGTTGAGAAAAGGAGGTTAAGAATGAGAGCACCTCTTCTAACACCTGGCAATAAGGCAAGACGCCATGAATAGAAGACGGGCTCTGAGTGGCTCTGCAGGACAGGGCGAAAGCTAGAAACATCTGCAATTAACGCCTATGCTGTGAACAAAGGCTTGGAGTGAACAGGGGCTGCCAGTAAGTAGCAAAGTGCAGTAATTAACTGTATGGCCTTCCACCAGGCTGCCTGGAGCTGAATCCTGGGCCTAGCAACACTACCTGTGGGACCTTGGAAACATGTCCTAGACTTACCCTCTCCAGGCCTCAGTTTTCTTTCTTCCTTTTTATTAAGTCAAGCCTAACAGACTGTTCTTGTTGGTTTTTTTTTTTTTTTAAATGAGAGAGAGCGAGAGAGAAGTGATGCACCAGGGCCTTCAGCCAGTGTTATCGAACTCCAGATGCATGCGTCTCTTTGTGTGTCTGGCTTATGTGGGATCTGGGGAGTCAAATATGGGACCTTAAGCTTCACCTGCAAACTCCTTAACCCCTAAGCCATCTCTCCAGCCCAGTTTTATCTATTAAATGGGAATGATGATGATAGTAGTATCTGTCCCCTGGGGCTGTTCTTTGGGCCAAATAAATTTGCATATGTGAAGAATCTAGAACACAGCATGTGTCAGCACATTAACAAGTAATTCCGCATGGAGAACTCAAAAGAAAAAGACTGGGTATAGAAAGACATCACAAGAAACAAGCAGCAGAGACAGCCTGATTAACAGCATCTGAATGGAGGCGGCAACGTCAAGTTACTCACCCACTCTATGCAGGAAAAGCTGTGTTCTCATGGGAAAAGGACAGAAGGACAAAATGGCCACAAGAACAAAAGCATCAACTGAGCACAAAGGTGAAGATCTTGGGCAAGTGTGCCAGAGGCATGAGGTTAAGTTCTAGTGAAGAGTCGTGGAGCACATGAATGAACCAGTTTTGTTTTCTTCAACTGTCACAGGGAGATCGTTCTTAGGACGTGCCTCATGCAGTAGCTGGTAAGGATTACATAAACAAATAGAAAAACTAAGCAATGTGGGCTGGAGAGATGGCTTAGTGATTAAGGCACTTGCCTGCAAAGCCAAAGGAGCCAGGTTCGATTCCCCAGGACCCACATAAGCTAGACACACAAGGGGGCGCATGCATCTGGAATTTGTTTGCAGTGGCTGGAGGCCCTTGTGCATCCATTCTCTCTGTCTCTGACTCTCTCTCAAATAAATAAATATAAAAATTTTTTTAAAAACTACACAATTCCATAATATGCTATTGCTATGATTTGGATAAGAATCCCCACAAGATCCATCTGTTAAAGGCTTTAGTGGCCATCCCCTGGCACGACTGAGAGGGGGTGGAACCTTTAAAAGGTTATGCCCTTGAAGGAGATACTGGGGCCCTGGTCCCCCCTGTGCTTCAGAGCTGCTATCAGGTGAGAATCTTGCTCTACTATATATTCTTTCGGTACACTGCCTTATAATAAACATGAAGGCAATAACATCAAGGGCATGGGCTGAAACCTCCAAAACTGGGAGTCAAAATGGACCTTTCTTCCTTACAAGTTTAGTGTCTTTGCATGTGTATGTAGCGTGTGGTATTCATGAGTGTGCATTTATTTACAGATATGTGTGTGTGTGTACATGTGCATGCAGATGCACACGCTCATGCATGCATATGGGTGTGGAGGCCAGAGGTTGACATCAAGAAGCTTCCTCAGTTTTCTACATCTCATTGATGGAGACAGGGGCTCTCACAGAATCCAGAGCTCACCACTTTGGCTAGCCTAGCTAGCCAGAGAGCCCTAGGGATTCCCTGGCTCTGCCTCCCAAGCACTAGGATTACAGGCATGCACTGTGGATCAGAATTCAGTTCCTCATGTTTGTGCTCTGAGTGGTTTACCAGCAAAGCCATCTCCCCAGACCGCATCCTGGGTATACTCATATTGGACTGAAAAGCAGACTAGCGCAGTTATGGACTATAAATATGATAATAATAGAAACATTCAGTAACACTGTTTACTGTCACTGTTGTAAGTCACACACTCCAGGTACCCGTACTGAGACTGTTCACTCATTCACTTGCAGATACTGTGGTAGGGGCTAGCTACATAATGGTATACAAGGAGACGCATGGTCTTGGCTCTCATGAGAGACAGCCATTACCCCATGAATCACACCCAGACATCCATATTGAAGTTGGAAGGGGTCCTGAAAGAAAGCTGAAGGGAAATGCATAGCAGGACCCTGGCACAGCACATGTAGAAACCATTACAAATTTTGTCTGTCTCTGTTCCATCCACCTGGACTCAGGACAGATACAATGTCATATGCAGCTCTCCAGATTAGCATCCTAGGAGAACTGGGGCTGTTTTTGACCTAAAGATTGGAAGACCTCAGCCAGTCCATGAACCCAGACTTCTGTCCGGCACCGGGGCTCTTCCCTCTCCACCAAGACAGGCTAGTGAGATCATCCCACTCCACCCTCGCTTCCTCTCTCCGTGCGTCCGTCTCTGGGGGCTCCATTCTCACTGAGAATAGTCGCCATGCAGGCCCCAAGATGGAAGCACATGGCACCAGCTTCCACAGACATACAGGCTTCCACTGACCACAGAGGTGGCTCTCTTTGTAGTGACAGGCTAGAATCAGACCAGTGAGCAAACAGCAGATGGAGACAGGTCACAGGGCTTCATAAGCCCCAGTCAAGCACTGTTCCCTTTGGTTCAGACTAGAAACACACTGAGCCTCAAAGGGCTCTGCCAAACACAACATCTTGTTCCTAAAAGAGAAAAAACAAAACATTCCTTCAGCCAGGTGCAAAACTCCCTTATCTGCAGTCGACCCTGCAGTGCACACACGGGTGTTGACAGCCCTCTGTGGAGGAAATCATCGCTTCTCTCACAAGGAGTTCTCAGAGTTGTTCTTATAAACTAATCAAAGCCATTGTTGCCACATGGAAAAGCACACCCGAAGAGTCCCACTGCCGGCCTACAGAGTCTGTGATTGCACTGCTTTTTTTCCACTTGACTTTAAAAATCAGTCCGGCATCATTTTATCAATGTGCACTATTAATAATTAATCATGTAATAGCCAATACACTGCTTAAAATAAAGCAAGCTGCTCAGCCTCCTGAGATCCTCATTTTCTCACTTGGAAAAGAAAGGGTTTCAGTGCTTGGTCAGAGAATAAAGTGAAACAAAGTTTTAGAAAAATTAACCTGGCAATATCCCCTTAAACTGACCCTACACCTACAATCAATCCCAGATATGGGGATCTTTCTGGAGAAAAAAAAGAATCCAGTATAAAAGAATACATGGAGGAGGATATACATATAGATCCAAGTATTATATTTAGAGGCAACACAAAAACAACAAATTTATGGAAGCAACTTGAAATTCCATCAGTAGGGAAATGGTGATTAATTACAATATAGTCATATTACAGTATACCACGAAGGTATTTATTGTCTAAAAGAAGGGAAATGGTAATTGATTGCAATATAACCATGAAGATATTTATTGCTTAAAATAGTAAGTTTGAGGTCTGTGGTAGTGAATGGATGGCCCTCAATATATCCAGAATTTTATTAAGTTAAGTTTTATTAAATTATTAATTTTATTAAAGTTTGTAAATGTGGATTGGAATTTCAGTCTAAAGATATGTAGTGTTTGAGCTTTGCCTGGAGTTCCTGAAGTGTGCTTGTGGTGTTTTTTTTCTCTGCTTGGACCTAGCTTCTTCTGCCATTATGGAACTTCTCCTGTATCTGTAAGCCTAAATATATACCTTATTCCTCCCATAAACTGTGTCGGTTCATCCCAGGATTTGAGGCTGTCTGCCACAGAATTGGTACCGAGAAGTGGGATAGAGATCCTGTGTGATGAATCTGATCATGTAGATTCTGGTCTTTTGGATCTTGTGCACTGGAGCAATGGGAAACTTGGTACTTGCAACTGGAGAGGTAAGCCAAGTTCTACGGACTGTTCTGATGAGAATTTGAAAATGCTACATGCAGAAAGAAATATATTTGGAGGCTTGGCTTATGAACTTGCTAAGGGGAAGGAAAGACTGCAGAGGACTTTGTTGAAACTGGGCTACTGGCATAAGGGATGGCTGCATTCTGCTGCCCAGGCCCAGAGAGTTTGATCAAGGTTAAATTTGTAATGAACTAATGTGCTTCGCTAAAGATATGAGACAAAGAGATTTAAGATTTTAAGTTGGAAAAACTCAAGCAAGTTAAATTTACTTGTATAGGTATAGGGATGGGTAAAATTTTAGGTTACTGAAGCTGCTATTGTCAATCACATTGGCAATCTTAAGGAAGATGGCCCAACTGATTTACATTAAAACAATGGAAAGGATGACTGAGAAAAGATTTGGATTTGGAATTCCAGTCTAAAGATATGCAAAGTGCTTGAGCTTTGCCTGGAATTCCTGAAGCCTGCTTGCTTGCTTTTTGGTGGTGGCTTATTTTTATTTATTTATTTTTCTGCTTGGACCTGTGAAAGCAGGGCCAGCTCCTTCTACCATTGTGGAACTTGCCCTGCATCTGTAAACTTCAATAAATCCCTTCTTCCTCCCATAAACTGTATCTGGTTTGGAGGTTCATCTCAGCACCATGAGGCTGTCTGCCACAAGGTCTTTCATTAACATACCAGAAAAGACAAGAGAGTACAGGAAGGTATTCTATCAAGATCGATCAATGAGACTGGGAATGGATGAGAGGATGAATAGCATGTAACTGGTCTGAAATTTAATATCTAAGCTCAACAGTGGGATGCTGGAAAGAAATTTAAAAAAAAAAGGCTGGTTTACATCCTGGAGCTTCAAGATGCCCAGGAACTAAAGCAGCCAGTATCTCTAAAGGTTGGGCTAAGGTCAGCAGGACTGGATCGCTGTTGGGGCATCAGTGTCGACAAGGGCCAGTGAGATCCAAGTCTCCTACTGAAGCCTGACAGAGGCCAGAGGCTGCACTCTAGAGAATCTTAACTGGCAGGCTCCGGGACAGCTGAGAGGAAATTAAAGTACTTCAGAGGAAGGAGGTGACTTAACAAAAGTCCCTCTCCAGTTCAGCCTCTATCCACACATGAATATTGTTTGCCACATGAATGTTCCCCCAGCTTTATTCATAACTGCCCAAGGCTGGATGTTCCTCAAAAAGTGAGTAGATGACACACTGTGGCACATTCACACAATGTCACATTATTACGTACTCAAAAGAAATAGCCACCAAGCTACAAAAAGATATGGGACACAAGTACACGTCACTGAGTGAAAGAAGTCACCCTGGGAAGACTACTTCCTGTATGATTCCAACTCTATGACGCTGGGGAAAAATCAGTGGATGCTAGGAGGCAGGGGAAAGATGAGGGAAGGAAGAACAGATGGAGCACAGGGGATTGTGAGGACAGCACAGCAACTATGTAACCGTGTAGTAGTGGATGCGTGTCACTGCGCATTCGTTCAGACCCACAGATGCAGAGCACAGAGTGGGCCTCAGAGTAACTATGGACTTTACCCGGTAATAATGTACCAACACTGGCTATCAACTGCCACAAAGCATACAAAATGTTAATAACAGAAGAAACCCAGACTGAGGCTATACTTTCCATGCAATTCTTTTGAGAATCTAAAGCCACTTTTAAAGCTATCTTCATCTAAAATGCACATATGCACATACACAATGAACCAGTGTGGCTACCCGCCATGAACTAGGATGGTTAGCGTGATGATACCAAACATTTCTGAGCAATCACAAATCTCTGATGTTATTACTCGAAGGCATGAGAATGGCATATTCACTCAAGAAAACAGACTCACGCCTGCCATGTCATCTAGCAATTCCACTCCTAGAATCTGAACCCAGAAAAGTGAAACCTGTCTTCACAAAGATTGGATACAAATATTCATAGACGCATTGCAGGTTAACACTGGAAATACTTCAAGTGACAGCCACACATGAGTGGTAATAAACACTCTGTGATACACTCCTACAATGGCATACTCGTGCACTGTGAAGAATCATCACAGAACCTTGAATAAAGCTTGGAATCCTGCGGAGTTAAAAAGTACAAAATAAAGAGTATGCACACTATGGCTCTACTTATATTATGTCCTGAAACAGGTAAAAAATAACTTGTGGTGATAAAAACTCGGGCAGACAGTAGTGGAGATTACCTTTTCCATTTCTGCACCATCTGACTTGTTACGATGCGTATATAATAACAGAAGAATTTTCCTATTTAAAAATCAGCAAAAATATCCATGAGGAACTATAGACAGTGATTTCTGGCAAGGGAAAAGGTATTTATTCAATGGTATAACCACTGGTAAATTGCCCATGTTCCTGTAAATAGCCCTTTATCCCTTACCCATGCTCTTATAAGCAACCCCAATTAAACTTAATGAGTCACACAAAAAAACAGAAACAAAACAAAACAAAAAAACCCAGAGAGACAAAAAAGTAGGCGTAGGACTAGTTGAGAAGGGGAAGAGAATTGGTGGGATGAGGGGGATAAGTGAGGGCAATGGGGAATGAATATGATAAAAATATGTACAGGTGTGAAAATATCATGATAGACCCCCATTATTTATACAATTAATATGAGGTAAAAATTAAAAATAAATAAACTTATTTTCTCATTGCTAGAACAAAACACCCAACCAGAAGCAGCTAATGGGAAAAGACGGTTTAGCTTGGCTTACAGTTCAGGAGGGTGGGGCTCATCACAGCAGAGAAGGAACAGCAGACAGGAAGCAGACAGGGCATGAGATCATCAAGTGGCTGGACTATAACATGTCAAGGGTCACCCCAGTGACCTACTTCCTTCAGCAAGGCTCCACCTTCTAAAGGTTCCACAACCTTTCTGAACAGTGCTACTTTGCTGGGGGTCAAATGTACAAACACATGAGACCATGGGGTGCAGTTTACATTCAAACTGCCACGTCAATCAATGTGTCTTAAAACAAATCTCTCCCCCACTCCCAAGATTCAACTGCTGTACTGCCAAGTCCCTCAGGGAGGCACACATGCTTTGAAGAATTCACATTATCTTTTTTGCTTTGAAACCTGGTGTGGTCAAAGTATGAGGCCAGGCAGGAAAACCTGCGCTCCAGTTCTAATTCCTCTATGTTTCCAGATGTATGAACTTAAAATAGTTAAAATCCTGTGAGCCTCAGTTCTTCAAATGCAAAAAAGGAACAATTAGAAGGAATAATGATTCTTAAAAAATCAGGTATGGTGGTGCATGCCTAATAATCCTAGCACTCAGGAGGCTGAGTTGAAGTAGTTTAGAACATGAAATGCCGTTCTCAAAAAAAAAAAAAAAAAAAAAAATCATCAAAACAACAAACTTAGCCGGGCGTGATGGTGCACATCTTTAATCCCAGCACTCGGGAGGCAGAGGTAAGAGGATCGCTGTGAGTTTGAGGCCGACCTGAGACTACATAGTGAATTCCAGGTCAGCCTGAGCTAGAGTGAGATACCTCGACAAACCAAAAAAAAAAAAAAAAAAAAAAAACTTAGAAGTGATCAAACTCAATGATTTCTACAGTTCTAATATTATATAAATGCATGATTTCTGTCTAGATAATCTCTCTACTAAAAGTCAATGTTTCCATGATTTACTATAATTTGACATTTATCCAAACATGACCACGTTCCATCTTTGCAAATCTTTTAAAACCTCAAGTAAAGATGTCTCCGGATTATATTATAATCTGAGACTATAAGAATTAGAAGATCATTGCCATCAGAGTCCCACGACCACAGCAAAACCAGGGAGGCAAAGCAGGTCATGTAGGTCCACATTGAAACGTGGACATAAGGAGAGAAGGCCGATCAGGCAAGGAGCCAGGGCACCTATCATGTGTAGGCACAGTCTTGAACACCTTACCTGGTCTAGCATTTAATTTTCACAAAAAGAATGTGAGGAAAGTATTTAGGCTTAAATGCATTCAAGATAAATGAGAAGCAACTGTGTCTACCAACTCACTCCTCTGAGCAGAATTCCGCTGAGACGGTCTTACTCTGATCATGAAGAGACTCATGTCTCTCAGTCAGGTGGGCTCCCCAGTACAAAAGAAAGAATTGACGGGCACAATGGCCAAAAGGTGCTTACTGCACAAGTGTCCATTGACAGAAGATAGATAAGGAAATTCTGCAACGTGTAACAGTGTAGGTGAACCTGGAGGTCATCATGCTAAGCAAGTTCATCACAGGAAGAATTACACTCATGTGTGTAGCTAAAACAGTCAACTTCACAGAAACAAAGTATGAATGATAGTAGCCAGGGGCTTGCAGCAGGCAGAAATGGAGAAGTATTAATCACAGGGCATGAAGTGTCCATCAATCAAGATGAAGTCGCTGGAGAGCTGCTGACCGACATGGCGCTGACAGCCAACACAAAATGTACTGTAGTGGAACGTGTGAGGAGGTGGAATGTCAGGGCTCCTGATGAATGCAAGAGGACAAAAATAAGAAAAGTTGCACAGACACTGACATGTGCATATGTGTGAATACACTCACGTAATGAAGAGAACATACTGAGAATGATTTTTTTTTTTCTAGAAAGTTGGATTATGATGATTCGTAGCTGTTTTCTAAGTTGCTGGTTAGGATGGATTTTGAATAACACTTGCCACTTTCTCATCATAACATGGTATTTGGGAAGAAAAAAAGCAAAAAAAGGAACATAGGAAATGTGTATCATTCATCACAAGTGACCAGAAGTAGTCCAAGTGCTCAATGGCATATTCTATCTCCAGCTGTCTCTTCTTTCATTTTAATGTGTGGTGTGTTTCAATGTGGGTACATGAGCAGATGGGTGCGCATGCACATGGAGGACAGAAGGCAATCTCAGGTACCAGCCTCAGGAATGCCACCAGCCTCTTTTTGAGACAGGATATCTCCTTGGCCTGGAGATAAAGAATTAGGCTAGACTGGCTATGCAGTGAGCTCCAGGGATCTTCCTGTTTCTGCCTCCCCAACTCTGAGATTGCAGGTGCAGGCCACCATGCTCAATATTTTTGGTGAGTTATTGGGGATCAAACTCAGGTGCTCATGCTTGTAAGGCAAGCCCTGTACCCACCAAGCTATCTCCTCAGACCCTCCAAAGGTTTCTTCCATGATATGGTTTCCTTGCGTTTGATCCTGAAAACAACTTATTATTCTATTTTAAGAGATTCTGTGTTCCAATAAACTTGAAAAAAAATTAAAGTCAGGGAGAGAGGTGTGAAGGTCAGACAGGTATATTTTGGTCACCTCCACATTGGGCTTGTCATTTTTATAGCAATGAGCATAACTCCCTGGTGGAGACTCGGTGCTATTCTTCTCATTGGCCCTCTAAATACTCCTACTCCTATGTCTCTCTGCCTCTCTTCAGGTAGAAACCTTCCCTTATTTCTTAGCATTTCAAACCCTGTTAAATTTTGTGACCAGGGTTGGAGAGATGGCTTGGCGGTTAAGGTGCCTACCTGCCAAGCCTAGGAATGCCCGTTCCAATCTCCAGTTCCCACATTTAGCCAGATGCAGAGTGACTCAAGGGTGCAATGCCGCACTGCCCACAAGGGGGGCATGCGTCTGGAGTTTTTTCACAGCAGCTGAGAGGCCACTGGCACACCCATTCTCTCTTTCTCTCTCTTTCTCTAAAGAAAATTTTTTTGTGACCAGCTGATGTTCAATATGTTTCTTCAGGTCTTGCCAGACCACTCCAGTCCACACTTCTCTGTCTTTTCTGGGGCCCCAGAGAAGATAGATCAAATGCAAGGGCCAAGGTGATAAACTGTTAGGATTCAACCTCAGCTGTGTACATCACTTCCAAGATGGAATAACATGTATTTTCCCCTATTTCTCCTGCTGAGTCCAACTAAAACCCCTGTACATAAATTAGAAAATGAACATGAGATGCTTCAAGTTGGACAGGAGAGACCAGGGGCCTTGTGACCCAGGAAACGACATGGGGGAGTCCCCTAGGTTTGCTTTCTGTCTCATGTGTCCCAGACATGGAGCTCAGAAAGCCCCTAATAAAGCCTGCTTGCTTTCTAGCCAAAGTACCAAGGACGGGCAACCTAGTACAAGAAGATTTCAGATAGCAAGTGCTCAAGTAACAAGCCAAACACCTCAAAAACAAAATCATGGTGCACTGTCATCCACATCAACACAGTCCAGGGACACTCACGAGGTGCACCAAACATGGACAAGACCTGACCCCCCTCTGCCCATCGTCCATAGAAGTCACTCAGGAAGTCAGACTTCTATCAGTAGTAAAGGGTAGCCAACTCTCCAAATGTCCACAGAAGCCTCGCGTGAAATATGGACGTTAGATCCACCTGGCAGTAATCAGGTGGCTCGTTCCCTCCCTCCCTCATGAGATATGTGATTTGCTCTGCCCATGTTCCTGCCCATGAAAAGTAATGGAGCCAAATTTCTTAAACTGTAAGCTAAAATAAATCCTCCTTATCTCAGGTATTTCATTACAGTAACATGAAGCCGCCTAATACAGGTTCAGTAGATTAAGATAACAAGTAAAATCATTGGCACATAACCAGTTATTAACAGACAATAAATTATGATTACTATTAATCAAGAAACTATTAAGGCTAGAACTTACATATTCTCTTTACTATGAATTTTGTCCCATGTGAATTTTAAGCTCCTTGAGAAGTCCCTCTTTACACCAAGCATAATGAATGCATGAAGCACTTAACAAATGAGCCGCACAAATGCAGAGCTAATAGGAATGTAGTATACACTTCCAAGAGCCAGTGGAGGGGCTGGGATGAGATGGGGGAGGCAGAAGTACAGACCTTGCCCAGCTCTGGATTATATGACCAGCCCTTCAATGATTAAAAAAAAAAAAAAAAAGGGGGAGTTTGAATGTATTCTGTATTCGTCATAAAGGTGTGATACACGCTGAAGGAGAAAGATATGTTTAGCTGACTTAACATTACACAGGGGATGTAGCTCAGTAGTAGAGTTCTTGCCTAGAATGTACAAGGCCCTGGGCTCACCAACTCCCCCAGCACTACAGAAATAATCGGTCAATGTGACCATATACTGAAGCATCAGATGACACTCCACAGATATATAGTTTTTAGGCTTTTATTTATCAGTTAAGGTACATTTTTTTTTTTTTTTTTTTTTTTTTTTTGTGAGGTAAGGTCTTGCTCTAGGCCAGACTGACCTGGAATTCACTATGTAGTCTAAACCCATGCAAGCGTTAGAGTCTTGGATCTGCAATCAGAATGCCTTGTTGGTTCAAGTGTTCACAGTACCAGGGGAGTTTTCAGCAACAGGCAACAACACCTTCAGATGCTCAGAGCAGCTAGACTGCAGGGGCTAACATATGGCATTGGATAAACGTCCACATCCTTCACAATGTGTGAAGAACATAAGGATTTTATTTCAAAAACAGTATGTCTAGGGCTGCAGAGGTGGCCCAGAGGTTAAAGGCTGTTGCTTGCAAAGCCTGACAGACTGGGATTGATTACCAAGCACTCACATAAAGCCAGATGTAAAAGTGACACAATGTAACTGGAGTGTGTTTTCACTAGCAAGAGGCCCTGGCATGCGCGCGCGCGCGCACACACACACACACACACACACACACACACACACAACTTCATTCGCCCTCTCTCTCTTTCTCCCTGCCTCTTTCTGTCTCTCTCATATAAATAAATAAAATATTTATAAACTATGTCTCTTACTCATATAAACAAATAAAATATTAAAAAACTATGTTAACAATCAAGATATGCATGTTTTTACATTCCTCCAAACAGAAGCTAAATGTTAAACTATGCTTTCAATATTCTTAATCACTTTTTGTACACCTGAACACCTACTGCATTGATGGGGTGTTAGATTATTTTAAAAGGCAGTTGTTAAATGCTAACATAATTATTCTTTCAGAAAATCATCACATCACTTGGAATGGTCAATCACTATTAATGCAGGGTAATTGTGAGAGAGACCAAGCTAAACCGTTGATGAATCTAAATAGTGGAATATATGGAAAGGAGTGCTGGGCAGTTGGTGATGACTAAATCTCATGCTGGGCCTGCTTTAATGGAGGATAACAATCATTTATAATTGTAATTACTGTAATAATGGGATGGAATTAATATTCTTAATCACTTTTTGTACACCTGAACACCTACTGCATTGAAGGGTAGTCTGGCAAAACAGAAACTCATATCGGACCCTGCCTCACCCAAGATGGCTGCCAGAGATACTTGCTCAGCTCCTCTGGGTCAGCCCCCTGAGCCTGTGAACCAATCAGGTCGACCCTTATACTCCCATGCTTGGTTATAAACTCACCCTGATTGGATGTCTGATCCTTATAAAGGTGGTTACTCCCCCGGACCACATCTCCCTAACTTTTCTGTGGCCTGGCCTGAGCGCCCCAAGTAAGTCTGCCTGGAAGGGGAGAGCCCTCCTCCGGCCTGGGTATTTTTCTGCCTGCCTTCTATGTGCCTCGTGCTTTGCGGGTACTTTCTCACTAGGATTGCACACATGATTTTCCTTTGAGGTCTTCGCCGTTTCTTAATCCTCTCTGGTCTCTTATTTGAAGGGGACCTTCTGGCTCTTCAGTTTTCCCTTCCACGGGTGGGTGTGTGTGCCTCTGTAAAGGAGGGTCTCTTCGTCTGCCTTCCCAACAGCACAAGCAGAACTCTCCTCTGGCTGGAATCTCTCAGCTAGATTCCACGCTCCATCTTAATTTCCCCTGCAATAAACCGCATAACTCACGTTTTCTCTTGCAATAAACTCAACAATACATAATTTAACCTTCCCTGAGTCCATTTTAGCATTTTTTTTTTTTTTTTTTTTTTTGCTAAATAGGATAGGGGCCCAAAAGTTGGAGTTTACAGGCCTGGAGGACCCCTCCTGAACCCCAAAAATCTTGCTTCATAATTAGCTTAACAAGTTGATGCCATATAATTCAGAGGCTATGCTGTGTGGATTCAGGAAGCAGTTTCCCTGACTCCCTAGCTGGTAACTCCATTCTTTGGATTTTTTCAATGAAAGGTGGGTAAAAATAGCAGCTCCTTGAGATGTTTGGGGGGTAAATGAGCTAATTCATGGAAAAGGGTTAAAACAACAGCACGATGGCAATGTTAAGTACGAGTTACATTCAAGTTTTGTCATTCAGTCAACAGGGAAACATTATATAACAATGTAATTTGTCCATACTTACCTCCCTAAAATGAAAACTAACTGCATTTGTAGACTTCAGTGTCCAGAAAGAAAATCACATCAACGTTGAGGATTCTACAAGGCTGGATGGCTGTATAGAGAACTGGAATGTTGCACAGCCAGAGCCAGATTATCTTGGGGTCTCTTTCGTCGTCTTATGAGCCACTCCTTGTCCACCCATGTGTCTGACCGAATAACCTTGTAACTATCGGGTGACATTGTGGGGAATGAATTAACTCAACAGATACTAACTTCCACCATAAAAGCTAAGAACGTCGTCAGATAGCATCTGAAATGTGCAACAGATTTTCCTGCTTTGCTGAACACCACATACCTGACCATACAACGCATGTGCTGGGAAAGTGCTTTGACTGATCACTTTCATTTGTTCTGTAACTATAAAAACTTCATGCAACTGTGATCATGTTAGAACACACTATTTGGAGCAACTTGAATCTATGTTCCTGGGTCATGAGCACTCATATTTGGCTCCAGAATAAAGTCTCTTATTCCTTTTGAGGTGAGAACTTAGTTTCACACTGACAATTTTTCCATATTTCCTCACCAACTTTGGACTCTGGCATGTACATGTATGCACACTCCTACACATACACACACACATCTACATGTACATACACATACTCCCAAACACACACTCCGGCTCCTTCCCTTAGTTCAATTTCCAAAGAGGGGCAAGGCAATTAAATAATTTTCAATTAAAAAGTAGATTTGGGGCTGGAGAGATGGTTTAGCGGTTAAGCGCTTGCTTGTGAAGCCTAAGGAGGCTTGATTCCCCAGGGCCCATATAAGCCAGATGCACAAGGTGGTGCATGCATCTGGAGTTCGTTTGCAGTGGCTGGAGGCCCTGGTGTGCCCATTCTCTCTCTCTCTTTCTGTCACTCTCAAATAAATAAATATAAATAATTTTTTTAAAGTAGATTCAGGGAGCTGGATCTGTAAGAACACTTGCTACACAAGCATGAGGACCTGAGTTCAATTACCAGCATGTACATAAAAACCGGGGTGTGGCTGTGCATGCTTAACCCTACCACTAAGAGGGACACAGGGAGGAGAGCCACTGGGATTACTAGCCAGCCTCTCTAACTACAAAATGGCAGTTCCAGGTTCAAGGAGAGAAAAAAGGTGGAAGAGCAACACAGGAGTGCATCTTACATCCTCTCGTACGTGTTCACAGGACATACTCATCTGCACACACATATACATACATATACTGGAAACACACTTTAACACACACTCACAATACAGACTGTGCACACACACACACACACACACACACACACCATAAAAGTATACTTAATGGAATTACTGAAATTTATTTTTATACTTAGATTGAAATGGAATATAAACAACAAAGAGCATCAATTACCAGTTAAAAAGTTATTTCTCCTGCGAGATGTCAGTGGTTCCCAATCACTCCAGAAATACTTCATTTCTGAGGGTGACCCAAAAGGCCTCCACTGTCTGGTGTGTTGTAATTATCTGAACAGGCATCTTTCTTTGAAGGTGGAAATTTTTAGTGCCAAGAGAGTGGTTGCTAACATAATAGCTGGAGTGGTTGGTGGTGTTAAAAAAGAAAAATCAAAGAATTTGAGACACATCTGTCTTCCTGGAACATTCTCAGTGGGTTTGTTCATAGTTAAGTGAACTATGGTAGGGTTTGGGACAAAGCTCATGGGCAGAGGAGAAGTTATCCTAGGAGAGTTTATTACCACATTCCTCTCAACATGGGCTCCGCCAAAACTTAAAAAGAGGTTAGGCTATAAAATCAGCAAGAAAGGCAAAATTACATATCAGAAAGCCAAAATTTCCAATGAAATTAAATTGCCCATAAAGTATGGGGCACATATGTACATCATTTAGAACCATAGAGATCTAATATCGTGAAATAGACAGCTGACTCAAAATAAAACCTTGCAGCAAAGCCGGGCGTGGTGGCGCACGCCTTTAATCCCAGCACTCGGGAGGCAGAGATAGGAGGATCACCGTGAGTTCGAGGCCACCCTGAGAATACAGAGTGAATTCCAGGTCAGCCTGGGCTAGAATGAGACCCTACCTCGAAAAACAAAACAAAAAAAAACAAAACAAAACAAAACCTTGCAGCATTTTAATTACTTGAAGGAGCAGTGCATACCATTGGATTTGTTTAATTTAAATGTGCATACAATTTAATCCCATAGCTTAATATTTTGTCAGTAATCTGGCTTCAATTTGCATGTGATACCAACATCTGTTGAACACCTGCTACGTACAATGCTGTGCTGCAAGTGCTTATACGTAGTAACTCAATTCCTATAACCCAATGAACTAAGTATTAGCATTATACCCATTTTATGGGCAAGAAGACTGACATAAACAAAAGTCAAGCTCACAGTGCCATGGCTAGAGAGTAGAGAAACTCATATGAGAACTGATGCAGCCAGGATCCTCTGAACCATACCCTATATTGCTTGTTTTCAGTTTAAAAATAGGGCAGTTAGCCAGGTGTGGTGGTGCATGCCTTTAATCCTAGCACTCGGGAGGCAGAGGTAGGAGGATCGCTATAAGTTCAAGGCCACCCTGAGACTACATAGTAAATTCCAGGTCAGCCTGAGCCAGAGTGAGACCCTACCTCAAAAAACAAACAAAAACAAACAAACAAAAATAGGGCAATTAAAGTAGGAAAGGAAGAGGTGTGACAGCTATAAGTTAATAGTAATGGTGAATTTGAAAGGGTGAAGTCCTATAGCCATTGGTGGGGGAAAAAACCTTTAAAATGTGATGTGACTGTTAAAAAAGTAACTGAACTATAATACTGTGTCCAAAACTATCTAGGGAAGTCTCCCCTGGGTGCCCTGTTGTAAAGGCCAGTCCACATCTTTAAGACATTAGTGGGCTACAGAGAGACCTTAGCGGTTAAGGCACTTGCCTGCAAAGCCAAAGGACCCTGGTTCAATTCCCCAGGACCCATGTAAGACAGATGCTCAAGGTAGCACATGTGTCGAGTTCATTTGCAGTGGCTGAAAACCCTGGCATGCCCTCCCTTTCTTTCTTTCTTCCTTTCTTTCTTTCTTTCTTTCTCTCTCTCTCTCTCTCTCTCTCTCTCTCTCTCTTTCTCTCTCTATCTCTTCCCTTCTCCTTCTCTGCAATAAATAAATAAAAATTAAAGAATTAGTAATTTGTCTTGTTAATACAAAACTGAAAACATTCGAAGGAGACAAAGAGAGGTGTTATAGAAAAGCAGTGTGGGGGAAATCAGGACAGAGGAGAACTCAGAGTCATGGCCCAGATTTCGAAATGGAAATCACACACGTGCTAGATAACTTACACTCACGCTCCTCTCTCACACGCGCTGGATAACTTACACGCACGCTCCTGTCTGCCTTTATGTTTTGTTCCCAGTAAAATTATGATATTGCTTACTTTGAAGATTCAAAGATGAAGTGAAGTGAGGTGATACATTAAGTCCCGAACATACTTAACCTACAGTAGAATGAAAGCATCTGTTGTCACTGTCAATCCCAGCACTCAGGAAAGAAAATGAGATCCAAGCATGAAAACAGATTTCATAATGCTAAGTTGTCCTTTTTAAAAAAATTTTTTTTTTAAATTTTTGATTTATTTTTGGAGAGAGACAGAGAGAGGCCAGAGGAGAGACAGAGACATAGTAAGTTCTCCAGGTGGGCAAGCCTTTGCATCTGGCTAAACGTGAGACCTAGAGATTGGAACCACTGGACATTTAAAAAAGCTTGGATCTCAAATAGGTTCATTTTTTTTTTTTTTTACTGCAGTGACCCAAATAGCCCATTTAAAGGTTGGGCTGGGGGGTGTTTTGTTTTGTTTTGGTTTTTTGTCAGGAACATCCAAACCATCCCAGGCAGGAGCCAGCTTAGTGTGTGCCTTCTGCCCATCCACCACCTACCAAGAACTGGGAAGGTTTTTATGAGCTAATGATTCCATGGGTAGGAGCACGAATCCAAACCAAAATTGGACTTACCACTATTGATAGCCAGTTCAGGATCAAAAACATGCCATGGTCTTTCTGTCATTTTCAAGAAGGACTGTTTTTTTTGTTTTGTTTGGTGGATCAGGCATCAGGAGACTTCCCAGGCTCCCAGTGATCCTCCCACCTCTGCCTCCAACTGGGATTAAGAACCTGGCTAGTGCTCACCAACAAGGCATTTCAGACATCTTGAAGGTCCAGCCCTTCTAATTTCAAAATAGAAAAATACAGGCAAATTTGTAAGATGAAAATGCCGTGGTTTTTTGCTCTTAATGGATTTTTATAGTCTAGTAATGGGAATCAGCCTGCCACTGCTGGCTGGGTGCCATGAACACTGGAGTCCAAAGTGTGTTGTCTTACCCTGAGATGTCCTCAAGGCGTTGATTCTGGCAGAGTTGCCTTCTTCAAACTCTTTGGGGCCTTAAGGTCAACAGAGGAACGGCTCTCCTTCAAAAGCAGGGCTTTGTTACTGGGAAGAGCAGGCCAGCTGTTTCCTCCTGCCTGTTGGGACACACAGCATCTAGTGAGACCTCAGTGCCTCCTTTTGAGCAATCACATTCCCTGAGGACAGCCTTCAGAAATGGATTTCAGAAGGGCCTGGTGTGGTGGTGCACGCCTTTAATCCCAGCACTCAGGAGGACTACAGACATGCAGGCACCCTGAGATTACATAGTAAGCTCAGGTCAGCCACTAGAGTCTGAATTGGATCTCAAATAGGTTCATTTTGTTTTTTGGTCCTTCAGTTTAAATGATTCAGGAACTCCCCATTGCCAGCTTAGTGGTGCCTTGCCCATTGCCCTGGGGTTATTTTTCCCAGCCCAGAGTTTCTGTCATTTTCATGGTGGATCAGGCATCAGGAGTTTCTGACAGCAGCTCACCAGGGGGCAGCCCCCTGGAGGACATTTGCTCAAGTAGCAGATCAGGAAGGAGAGAAAGGTGCTGTTTCCGGGGCCTCAAGGGCAGAGTGCCTTCCTCTCTCTCAACAGATCTCCTTCCTCTACTGGGGACAGTCTTGTCTTGAGAGGGAGTGAGCTTTGAATGTTCCTCCACTTCTGAAGCTATTTTGGTCCTTCAGTGATTCCTCCCCATTGCCCTTGGAGGTGCCTTGTTGCTTATTTTTCCCAGCCCAGAGTTTCTGAAGTAGAAGTTTCTGACAGCAGCTCACAGGGGCATCCCCTGGAGGTCCAAGGAGGAAGGAATGGGAACGAGCCAAGGGGGACAGTCTTGTCTTGAGAGGGAAGAGCTTTGAATGTTCACAGCCGCTCCACTGAGACACTCTTAGCATTACATCCTTGGGGAAAAGAAACTCACGTGACAAGAAATCCCCGAGGAATTGGGGTGCAAGAGGAGAGGAGTCATTCATGGTCAGGCAGAGGTACATTAAACAACAACCTCTCCAAGCGAGCTTCCTCATCAGGAAGCAAGAATGTGTCTCCAGGGCTGGAGAGAGGGCTTAGCGGTTAAGGCACTGCCTGCTAAGCCTAAGAACACCCATTCCATTCTCCAGGTCCCACGTTTAGCCAGATGCAAAATGACACAGGGTGCAATGCCGCACTTGCCCACGAGGGGGCGCACATGTCTGGAGTTTGTTCACAGTGGCTGAGAGGCTGCTGGTGCGCCCATTCTCTGTCTGTCTTCCTCTCTCTCTGTGTCTCTCTCCACAAAAAAAAAAAAAAAGAAAGAAAAAAGAATGTGTCTCCAGAATAAGCTCAGCCTCAGAACTGGAATCCAAAGAAACCGGGGGAAGCCACAGGTGCTCTAGGAATGGGAATGTAAGAACGTCGAAGCCAAGGGGAGACTCTTCATGACTCTAGAATGGTTTGTTACGTCCTTCCAGGCGTGGACGGGAGCTATCTGTATCAGTCACATTTGCATTGCATTGCCATGACCAAGATATTTTACATTAACAACTTAAGCAAGAGGACTTGAGGTTTGATCCCCAGCATCCATGTAAATATCCTGAGTTCATGGCCTGGAGAGATGGCTTAGTGGCTAAGGTACTTGCCTGTGAAGCCTAGGGACCCAGGTTCGATTCCCCAGTACCCAAGTAAGCTAGGTACACAAGGTGGTGCACACATCTGGAGTTCATTGTGCAGTGGCTGGAGGCCCTGGTGTGCCCATCCTCTCCCTCCTTCCTTTATCTCCCTCTTTCTCTCTCTCAAATAAATAAAATATTTTTTAAAACTTAAAAAAAAACTTTTTTAAAAGTCCTAAGTCCAAATGCCTAGTACCTACCTAAAGCAGGCATGATGGTTCAGGCCTGTAATCCAGTGTTGGGAAGATGGAGACAGGATGGGCTTACTGGGAAGCTAGTCTAGCCTAATTAGTGAGTTCCAGGTTCAGTGAAAGACCTTCTCGCAAAAAACTGGGTGAAGCGAAGCCACGTGTGGTGGTGCACACTTTCAATTTCAACACTCGGGAGGCAGAGGTAGGAGGATTGCTGTGAATTCAAGGCCACCCTGAGACTACATAGTGAACTCAAGGTCAGCCTGGGCTGGAGTGAAACCCTACCTCAAAAAGCCAGAAAAAAGAAAAGGGTGAAGAACAGTTGATGAGGACATTATGTGAATCCTCACCACACATATGTGCCTGCACACACACACACACACACACACACACACACCACACATATATACACATGCAAAAAGTTACCCAAAGGCCAAAAGGACAGTGTTTGGAGAGTTCTGGATGGCTGTGTGCCTGGATATTCCTGGAGATGGTGGGACAGGAAAGAGTCTGGAAGCGCCTAACCCCTTCTATACTTGCCCTCTGTGCTCCTCACCTGCATCCTTTGTAGTATTATTTTAAATATATATTTTTTGGCTGCAGAGATGGCTTAGAGTTTAATGTGCTTCCCTGCAAAACCTAAGGACCCATGTTTGACTCTCCAGATCCCACATAAGCCTGATGCACAAAGGTGAGGCAACTGCAAGGTCGCACATGCCCACTAGGTGGCACAAGCATCTGGAGTTCCATTGCAGTGGCGGAGGCTCTGGCATGCCAATTCTCTCTCTCTCTCTCTCTCTCTCTTTCTCTCTGAAATAATTTAAAAAATAAAAAAATATTTATTTGCAAGCAGAAAGAGAGAGCGCGAGAGAGAAATAGAATGGGTACACCAAAGACTCTAGCCACTGCAAATGACTGAAAATGAACTCCAGATTCATGTGTCACTTTGTGCATCCAGCTTTACATGGGCACTGAGGAATCAAACCCGGGTCACCCAGGTTGTTAGGCTTTGCAATCAAGTGTCTTAGCTGCTAAGCCATCTCTCCGGCACTCTTTATAGTCTGTTTTATGATAAAGCAATAGGCATGCATCCCTGATTTCTGGGAGTCATTCCAAAAATTAATTTATTCCAATGAGGTGATTGTGGTTTTTCAAAAAGAAAAGCATAGGTGAAATAGCCTGGGGCTTGTAATTGGTACTTAAATATTAGGTGAGGCATCCAGAAGACAGCCCTCAATCTACGTGATCTACTCCCGTGGACAGAGTCAGAGCTGAGCTAGGTCAGAGGACACTCAGCTGGTATCTAGTGCTCTGCCCGGCTGGCCTACTTGCTGATAGGGAGAAACATTCTGAGGTTGCAGAAGTCTTCCATGTTCATTGTCACTGTGTGAAAATAGGGGAAATGAGGTATTTTGTTTGTCTTGACACATAGAGAGTGTATTTTCATTCAAGTAGGTCTCCTGAAGAAAGCAGATGAAGATCAAAGGATGCCTTTTGAGCCCTGAGTCAGAGCATCCATCCAGATGGTCAAAAGACACAAGGCTGAGTCACCTTCCCCTGCTGAGACTCTCCCTGCCAAGCACATCTGAATGTCCTGTCAGCTGGTCAGGACAACCTCTGCCTTGAAATGGGGAGAGACAGAACAAGCCGCTCTTTCTGCTCAAGTCCTTCCCTTTTCATATCCCACTGTATTTAGCATCGGGTTTAAGCTTATGCACAGGAAGGTAACAGGTGGATCTGAAGCACAGGTGACAGGAGAGGCATTTGCTGCCAAAGAATGGAAGAGAGGAGCATGGAATTGAGCACATGCTCAGAGGGAGAAGTGGAGACAAGTGTCAGCCTGGAATTCAGCCAAGGGCAGCTGTCTGGAGGAGAGCAAACACATCTCCCCATGGTTAACCTCAGTGATACAGAAAGCTTATGACCTTGAAACATCAACCTATCTGCTCGCCTCTGCCAGTGTCACCCGACCTCTGCTTGACTGCTGGCAGGCTGCTACAGTACTCTTCCCAAAGGGGGACTTGAGCATCCCGCTCCAAAGTGGGTTTGGTGATGGTTCGATTTGGTGACTATGTCAGTTTTCCGTTACTATAACAATCATCTCAAGTAATGAACTTGACAAGAGGAAAGGTTTGTTTTGGATTATAGTTTTGAGGTTTCAGTCCATGACCACCTGGCTCACTGATCTGGGCCTATAGAGAGGCAGAATATCCTGGTGTGGAAAACCCTCACAGCCAGGTTGGAAAGTGCCGGAAAGAAGCAGTCTCGCTGTTCTCTAACAGCAGGCTAAAACCTACCCCTGGGCCCTGCCTCATAAGGCTTCCATCACCTTTCAATGGTTCCACACCAGGGACGGGACCTTTAACACATGAGAATGTCCCTTTGAGAGAACATTCCAGACCAAAGCAACTGCAATGCCTTCAACACTGGAGATCTCTCCACATGGAGATGAGTAAATGCTACCACCCGACGACTTCTCCCGTCCCCTCTCCCTGCCCTGAGCACCAACTGTTAAACTTTCCCCAGCATGCCATTGAACTGATATCTCCACTTGACCAACATGGTCCTTACAAGACCACAAATGACCTCCTTGTCACCAAATCAGATGGACCCTATTATTTCCTTGAACTCTCCATAGTGTCTGAGGGTTGGTCACTGCCTCCCTCTTGAGCTTGTTTTCAAGCCTAGAGTCTAGGACTCCCTGACGACTTTTCTTTTCTGAGCATGTCTTCTCAGGATCCTTTAGGCCTGACACAGCAGTGCTCCCCATGACAAGCTCCTGGATCACTATGACACCTCCTTTAACATTCATACAGCCAGGTCATCATTTCCTCTATCACCTGATCCCCTGAAGCTCCTGGTTTGGAACATGCCCACCCCTGTCACACGCCTGTCCCTGAGCCCATCACGGATGACCCTCTGCTGGCGGATGAGAACCTGGCAGGCTTGGGCTCAGAATTAGAGCGACAATAAGATGAACAATAATGACAAACAGCTGCTACTGGCACTTTCAGCTGCCAGGCCCAGATCCAGGAGCTTCACATAGTGTTCTGTTTCCTCCTGACACCAACCCCGTGATTTCCACCAGCAGACAACCGGCACTTGCTCAAGTCTACACAGCCTGACATGGCCCCACAGAATCCCGGGCCTTTCCCCATTTGAGTATCCCCAAAACTGGATCCATTTGAGGACAGAAGAAAGGGAAGGAAGGTGTGAAAAGCATGCATCCTGCAGCCTCTCTCAATAGAAGTTTTGAGTCTGTTGAACAAAATAAATAGTTCCTAAAACCAGTATAATTTTTAAAGCTTTCCTCCAAAGTTCTGATGGAACAGCTCAGTGACAGCAAACATTTAGCATGCATGGGCTCTCGGCTCAGCTCCCAGGAAGAGTGAAAAGGAAACAAGTAAAATCTTTGCATTCTTCAGGGCCACAAGGCCAGATTTTATGTGGGAAAATAACCTGCCTGCCACTGCCTGGATGACAAATGTTAATGCATCGTGGAAGAAAAACTGTTTCTTAAACACTGAGATCTTCAATCTCTACAAAACACTTTAAGTCACACAAGCCTATCATTTGTCCTTTGTGCAGTTTTGATGGATCTGTTTTGTTTTATTATTCAATCTCATTTCCCTATAAATATTTTTTTAATGAGCTCTGATTTAAGGTTCTTTTGCCTTTAAAAGCAATATTCTCTTTGTGTCTGAGTAGGCAAAGTCTATGATACATTTGAACGATCTTTTAAAAAGTTGTTTCTTGCTTCAGCTCCCTGGGGAAATTCAAGAGCCTGGTACTTGCTGGAAGTGCAGGTTTCAGGGTCTGCAATAGGCCCAAAGCTGCTCAGGACTCAGAGCTACTGCAAACAGTGCTGAGAGATCTTCCTGGGAAATTAACACCTCACTAAATGGCTTGGGAGATTGTCTGCATCCCTCTCATTACAAAACCCACAACACCTCTCAAGAGCAATTTACCCTTCACAGTGGGGCTGGGGAATGGCTTATTAGAAAGGATCTAATTCAGACAAGCTCTACCATCCTCGCTAATAAAGGGAATAAGATGTGTGGGTGATCTTTTTTTATTTATTTATTTATTTATTTATTTATTTATTTATTTATTTTTTGCTTGGCTTTAAATCTCAGTAGGACTGGGCACATGCCTATAATCCCTGTATTTGGGAAGCTAAGGAAGAAAGATCGCAAGTTTTCAAGGCCAGCCTGGGCTACCTAGCATATTCCAGGTGAGCTTGGCATGCACAAAGAGACTATCCTAAAAGGGAAGAAAGGGAGAAAGCACTCGGGAGGCAGAAGAAGGAGGATAGTTGTGAGTTCAAGGCCAACCGGAGACTACAGACTTTCCCTAACCAGCCTTGGGCTGTAAGTCCAAGTCAGGGTCCCTAAAATGCCCCTCAAAGTAGCCCAGCAGGATCTATGTCTATGAGTAAAGTCACTACACTCACGTTTTCTCATTCAATACCACTCTATTGCAGAGAAGCTGATTCATTCAGTGGAGCTCTGTTCCTCTATGTGGGTTAGAATAACTCCTTTCCTATATTATGCAGGTGTGGAATGTCTAGTCTTTGTCATTCACAGATTTTTAATTAGTACAAACAGCTTCGTATCTCCAACCTAGTACTACCCAATGAGACAAATAAAATGTCACCCTATTTTAAAATGTTTTACCTACAAGTTGACTTGGTTGACTTGAGAACCACAGAGCTACTAGTGAGTCGAATGCACATCCTTTACTGAAGAGGTCAGAGGTCAGAGCTGTCAGGGCTAGCGTGAGTCACTAACAGAGCCCATGAGTTTCTCATTTTAAACTCCTGTGTGTTCCTTGAAGATGAGAAATTCACAAGATTACATACTGATTCCACAAGATGTAATGTTGGCAGAAGAGCTAGTGATTCTCCAGGGTTGTCGAGAAAAGTATTTTGAGAGTTGAAACAAAGAAGAAAAATCCACCTGGAACATACATTTTACCCCAATACACGGGAGACTGAGGCAGGAGAATGTTAAGTTCAAGACCAGCCACACTGGTAGTAGAAGGCATCTCTAAACTCAGTTGATCAAAGAACTTAGTTTCCTAAAGATACATACATACAACTCCTATATGGGAATGACTAATCCAGGGAAGTTTTTTTTTTTAATTTTACAGAAGTACAGTTGGGGTCTAGACCAATAAACTCTAAAACTAGGGACAGAACTGAGACTTGAGCCCAAGTGTCTTGGCTGTTGGATAAGGGCTAGGCCTGGTAACCATAGGGTTTCTAGTGTAAAGTAAGAAAGTGGAGACCACGCCTTTAATCCCAGCACTCGAGCTGCAGAAGTAGGAGGATCGCTGTGAGTTCAAGGCCAATCAGAGACTATGTTAGTGAATTCCAGGTCAGCCTGGGCTAAGGCGAGACATTACCTTGAAAAAAAAAAAAAAAAAAAAAAAAAAAAAAAAAAAAAAAAGAAAAAAGAAAGAAAAGAAAAGAAAAGAAAAATGGAGAAGACTGTGTGTGTGTGTGTGTGTGTGTGTGTGTGTGTGTGTGTAAAAACCCCACTTAACCAGTGCTGGTACTGGGCCCAGTGAGGTAGTGTTCAACCCTATTTCTGCTCTTCTTTCCCCTGGCTATCCACACCTTCCTCCTGCACCTGGTTCCAGTCCTCTCAGGAATGCACTCTGACCCCAGTGGTTCTTCTCTGTCTCTCCTTTGTGACTCAAGCAGAACTCTGCAGTATCATTCCTGCCAGGTCCTTCACAAGAGCCACTCCAAAGAGGAGCCAGTCTCAGAGTGGTCGGTGAAGGGTGGGGGACGGTGTGGGAGAGGACTCCACCAAGGCAGATAAGCTAGGGATGCTGTCAGAAGCCACCGCCTGTGTGGCCTGCAGTCCCGCCTCAGCAGTGAGCTGGCCTTGGATGGGCTGCTGGAGGCTGCTTTCCCCCCTCCACCCCTCCCTCTTCTTCTGGCAGGGAGCTCCTGGAAACAGGAGTTACTGGTAAACCGAAAGTAAACAGCCCAGCCTCTCCCTGGAGCCTGGGAGGCTCTTGCTCAGAAGTGAAGCAGCTGTTGCAGCCGCTCTGAGGGTGGATGGGACTTTGTGGTGGATGCGATGGGATGGGTGCGACGAATGCCACTAGGCAGTGGGAGAGACTACGCAGGTCGCTTGAGTCCTGACATTTAGGGGCCCGCTGAAAGACAGAGGCTAGAGAGAAGACTTGAAGAAGTCGACGTTTTGCTCATGTTTGTTTGGTAGCTATGCAACCTGGAGTTGAAAGCAAGCAGAGGACTCTTTGTGTGAGATACAGCTGATGCTCTTATCTCCATGTGACCATGGAGCAGGAAGGTTGGGACTCACCGGGGTGCCATAGGGAGGGACCCCAGGTCCTCAAACCCAGGCACTGCTCTCTCCTCACAGATGCAGCCAGACCTCTAGGTGTCAGAGTCGAGGGTTCTAGAAAGCTGTGGGAGGATAGGCAAAGCTCATTTTCTGCACAGTCCTATCGTGCCTGTTTCCCCTTCATGTGCTTGCCTGAGACTGACCACCCGAATCAGCAGATACGGTTTTGCCTGTCATGTGTGCTAGGCAGCTATGGGAACCGTGGGCCCTTCTCCTAGGGTTCTCCTCAGAGTAGAAGGCAAGTCTTGAACTCTCACTTCCTGATGATTGTGACCATGGGAAGACATTCTACATTGTCAATGGTTCTAGAACATGAGCTAAGTCAGAGGACATACATACACACTTCTGTTTCATCCCTACCACTTGGGTAACAACAGCCTCTACATCACTCCAAGCACTTTCCCTTGCTGTGACAGAAAAAAGACATATTTTGGCTCATGGTTTCCGAGGTTTCAGTCTCTGGTCACGTGCCAGTGCTGTGGCCTGTGGTGAAATGGAGCATCAGGCTGGGGGAGTACGTCACACCAAAGCTGCTCACTTTATGGCAGCTAGAAAGCAAAGAGAGAGACAAGGTGCCAAGGACAAGATTTTGCTCCCAAGGGCATGCCCCCTTGCCTCAATCCCTTCAAGTAGGTCCTATTTCCTGCTTCCATTAGGTCCCGATAGCCCATCAATGGACTGATTCATTGGTGAGACCAAAATGCTCATGACCCAATCACCTCTCAACAGAGCTGCCCTGGGGACCAAGCCTTCAACCCACGGGCCCCTGGGAAACATTTCAACTCCAAACCGTAACAAGGTGTGCACAGAGCACTAGTCAACATGAGCTGTGCTACCCAGTCACATTTTGTACATGAGCATCCTGGAGGTTCACTGTGCCCGTGGTCTCCCCAGCAATGAAATGAGAAATAATAACTAAGCTGATTTCTGTCTGTATAGTCACTTGTCCCACCTCCCAGGAGAGAAAAGCCTGTTCACTCTCAGCAGATTCTTTCTTGGTTATCCATCTGGTCTCAAAGAAAGGGGAAAGTCGTGTGCAGCTTAGTAGTTAGGGAGCCTCGGTGTGATGTTCTGAGCTCTGGCCACGTGTGAGCAAGAAGAGATGAATTCACATTCCTCCCCTCTAGTTCCCTTGGAGCAGGGGAGAAAAAAGGGCAAGGCTGTGCTTTGCCTTTACCAGCTGGTCACTGGTGATCCGTGGATGGAACGTTGTGGTCCAGGGCAGAGTCCAGGGCCAACCTAGGTGCATACTTGACCTTCAGCTACTCACAAGCCCATTGAGCAGATTCATTTGTTTCTCTGACTTCAGACTTCCCATAATAATTTTTTAAAATATTTCTTATTTAATTAGAGACAGAGAATGGACACATCAAGGCCACTGCAAACAAACTCCAGACTCATGCACGATTTTGTGCATCTGGCTTCATGTGGGTACTTGGGAAATGAACCTGGGCCATCAGGCTTTGCAAACAAGAGCCTTTGACTGCTGGGCCATCTCTCCAACCCGATAGTAATTATTTTGAAGGTTAGTGTGAAATTAAATGAATTAATACTACTAAAATACTAAAGTCATCCCTGGTCCTTGGTATCTGCTCAGTGAATGTTACCTATCAGTAGTATTTGAGGCTAACGATATAATCTTCATGTGGGGAAGGGGGTTGTTTTGAGAGAAGATCTCACAGAGCTGTCCCCTTCTTCCATTGTTGGAGATTCCCAGCAATCACAGGAACACATCCTTCATATTTTCTGGATCCTTAGCTACATACCAAATAGGAAATGTACAGGCTAAAGTTCATTGGCATCTGAACTATTTGAAGCAATCCCTAGAAATGCTCAAAATATTTCTTGCAAGTTACAAGTGGCAAATAATCAGCGTTCTCACGATGGCAGATCAGAGGTAATTAAGAATGATCCTTAAGTCGCTGAGACCTTGACTACCATGAAATAAGCACTTCTGGGAAGTTCCCTAAAGAAGGTAAGCCTACTGACTGTCTTAGGTGAGACAAAAGGTTAGGTTCCCGTGTGCCAACGCGATAAAACACTCCTAACAAGTCAGATGTAGGCATTTCTCTATGTTTTATCTGACGGTGCATTGATGCCTGTCATTCTTGAAGATGCTGACACTTGTACTAATTCCTGTACCTCATGGCCACCATCCTTGGGATTTTAATCCCAGCTTATGCAACATTCACTTAACCTGAGAAAAAACTATTGTGGGCTGGAGAGATGGCTTAGCGGTTAAGCGCTTGCCTGTGAAGCCTAAGGACCCTGGTTCAAGGCTTGATTCTCCAGTACCCACATAAGCCAGTTGCACAAGGTGGCACATGCATCTGGAGTTTGTTTGCAGTGGCTAGAGGCCCTGGTGCACCCATTTTCTCTCTCTCTCTCTCTCTCTCTCTCTCACTCTGTCTATCGCTCTCAAATAAATAAATAAAATAAACAAAAAAAAATAAAAAAAAAAACTATTGTACCAGGCAGTAGTTTGGCTGGGAGCTAAGAACAAAAGATACCTAGGAAATGTCAGAAGGCTTCCCTTCCCCTGAAATAACTGACAGGTAAGTAAGTGTTCGTGGTAGAAAGTGATCAGAACTATATAGCCTGGGAATCCAGGGAAGGGGCAGCCTTGTCTTGGCTTTAGAGTTGAGATAACCACACCAAACAGACACACCTGTCCCTGGTTGTGAAACAGAAAAGGAGTCTTTTTTTTTATTTTATTTTTATCTATTTATTTGAGAGAGAGAGGGAGGGAGAGAGGGAGAGAATGGGCATGCCAGAGGCTCTACCACTGCAATGAACTCCAGACACGTGAGCCACTTCTTGCATCTGGCTTTATGTGGGTCCTGGGGAATCGTACCTGGGTCCTTTAGCTTTGTAGGTAAGTGCCTTAACCACTAAGACATCTCTCCAGCCCAGGAAAGGATTCTTTTCATGTGTGTAACAGCACCTCAGGAAACCACTGTAAGGACCAAGACCTCCAGGTGCATAATGTCTGCAAGAAGAGAGTAAGCCACTGAAAGTCACAGCGAGAAGACATGTCTAAGGAGGCCCCGGAGGAGCCAACATGGAACGTGAAGGAGAGATAGGGCTCGGCTATATTCTGACTGGCTCCCAGGTCAAGGCTTTGGAATCTGGTCTTCATACCAGAAAAAGAGGGAGACCAAAGATTTATACACAGGGGATGGTACAATTGGGTCTGTTTTGCAGAAAAGATCAAGTAAGAAGTGCATACAGATGCTAACCCCACCATTGCCTGCCCCTTTCTCTGTCACAGCCCTGGAGCTGTGCTCTGATCTAGAAGGTTCTACTCAGGTGAAAAGATGAAAGATGAATTTAGAGAGGGAAATGGGAAAGGTATCACTTGAGGAACACATTTCAATAATCCAAGTGAAAAATGACGATGTCAGTGGGTTTGGAATTCAATGACAAGTCTTTTGATACACCTTAGAGGCCGAGATAATATCTAATGATCAAGTAAAGGGGTGCACGGATCAGGACACAGGGTGACGTTTTCCCATGAAAGGACTCCCAGGCTTCTGGCTCAGTCACTGCACAACTGGTGAGACAGGGACGCAGCTGGAAAAGCCAATCTAGGTGGGGGATGAGGAATATGCAACATGGACATGCTGAGCTTGAGACACAAGTGTCCTGGGAAACATCAATCAAGCGCCCAAAGACTTGTATGAAGTTTACAAATGAGAGCAGGACACCGACACATCACGGATCTGAGCTCAGATGCCCTCAGCTTCCCAATTCCCACACAGAAGTTGAGTACACAGAAGCCTCCAGGTACCTGGTAAGACCAGTGCCCATCACAGAGCCCAGGATGATACGGGTTCTCCAAAAATGTTTACTAAGCGTTCGAAAAACCATCCGACCATCTGTAACCTTTTAAACTCAAACTTTCAATAAACGCATTTCTAGTTTGCTAAAAAACGCAACAGATAAAAGGCGCCTACTCACGGAAGGGGGAAGCTGGCACTGCCCCTCCTAACTCAGCACGCCCACATGGCTCTATGCACCATGAGAATTTCAATCTCTCTCTCTTAACATAATTCTTTTTTTTGTTTTGTTTGTTTGTTTTGAGGTAGGGCCTCACTCTAGCCCAGTATGACCTGGAATTCATTCTGAAGGCCCATGCTGGCCTTGAACTCACAGTGATTCTCCTACCTCTGCCTCCCAAGTGCTGGGATTAAAGGTGTGTGCCACCACACCCAGTTTTCTTAACATAATTCTTTTTTATTTAAAAAATTATTATTATTATTAAAATTAAAAATTATTATTAAAAAATTTTTTTGCAGCTGGGCGTGGTGGCACACGCCTTTAATCCCAGAACTCGGGAGGCAGAGGTAGGAGGATCACCATGAGTTCGAGGCCACCCTGAGAATACACAGTGAATTCCAGGTCAGCCTGGGCTAGAGTGAGACCCTACCTCGAAAAACCAAAAAAAAAAAATTTTTTTTTTTTGCTTAAATTTATTAGCAATCAACAGAGAGAAAGAGGCAGAGAGAGAAAGAACGGGGGCAACAGGGCCTTCCAGCCTCTGCAAACGAACTCCACATGCATATGACCCCTTGTGTATTTGGCTTACAAGGGTACTGGGGAATTGAGCCTCGAACCGGGGTCCTTAGGCTTCATAGGCAAGTGTTTAACCGCTAAGCCATCTCTCCATCCCTCTTAACATAATTCTTAACATCTTGGAATCTTTCTTTCATTGGTGGGGAATTGTCTACACCTGTTGAAGTTGAAAACAAGCAATGTAAGTGGTTTGGATTCCCTGACATCTGTAGACTCCCTAGGAACATGAGGCACACAGAGATTATAAGTGACGTGACAAGTCCCTGACCTTTTCTGGATTACGCTACTGAACATGGCTTGGATAGAGCAAGATCTAAGCATAGAGATCTTGAGCTAGGGGAGGGCTCAGTAGGCAACGTGCTTGCTGCACAAACATAAGAACCTGAGTTTGGATCTCTGGGATGCCTGCAAAGCCAAACACGGTAGCATGAGCGTTGGAAATCCTAGTGTGCCTACAATGACACAGGATGCCAAGCCAGACTCCCCCAAAGTCCATGTACTAGTTACCCTGGAATCTGAAGCTGCAAAAAAAATCAAAAAAAGATCCTGCCTCAAACAAGGTGGAAGAGAGCGTCCTGACTTCCACATGAGCATTTCCACTGACACACACACACACACACACACACACACACACACACAGAGAGAGAGAGAGAGAGATTTAAAAATAAAATGAAGGGGTGGAGAGATGGCTCAGCAGTTAAGGTGTGCCTACAAAACCTGGATTCAATTCCCCCAGTGCCCATGTTCAGCCAGATGTACAACATGGCACATGCATCTGGAGTTCGTTTGGAATGGCTAGAGGCCCTCGCGTGCCCATATTTTCTCTCTGTCTCTCTCTCTCTCTCTCTCTTTGTTTGCAAATAAATAAAAAAAATAAAATAAAAACAGGGAGTAGGGAGAAGAAGGGGTGGGATTTCAAATCACAAGATAAGTCCTGGTCTTAGAAGATTCTAAACTCCCATCTAAACGCCCTTGCCACCAAACTTGTTTCCGCGGCAGAAAACATTGGGAAAGGCTTCTTCACCTTTTCTCCTGCAAGCTGATGGCCCTGCGCAGGAGGCACAATGCAAACCAGGTGAACTGACATAAGGTTGCACGGTCAGGAGGATTTTGTAGGTGAGAAGAAAGCCACGTTCCACAATGGACATTCTTTTTTTAAAAAAAAAAATTATTTTTATTTATTTATTTGAGAGAAGGGAAGAGGCTGAGTGAGAGAGAGAGAATGGGCACACCAGGGCTTCCAAGCCACTGCAAATGAACTCCAGATGCATGTGCCACCTTGTGCATCTGGGAACTAGGGAATCAAACTGAGGTCCTTTGGTTTTGCAGGCAAGCGCCTTCACCGCTAAGCCATCTCTCCAGCCCCACAATGGACATTCTTTTAACTGAGACTCCCAGGAAAGAAGCTATGTCACAGACCTGCCAGACCACAGACCAGCATGAGAGCTAAAGAACTAGGCTTCCCTGCAAGGCCCATCAGATAAGATGCAGGCCAAAGTGAATGAAACCAAGTCATAAACTACAACCGGGATCTCATTATTTACAGGACATGGCAGGCTTTTTGTTGTAAGTTCACACCACAAAAGACTGATAAAGGACTTACAGCTCTCGGAGCAAACATCTTGTCTGGTTAAATAAATGACAGAGAACTTTTTTCATTATTGGACTTCTTAATTGCTGCAAAGGAAAAACGGCAACAGGTCATTAGACCAGCATGTGCTAATTGAAGGAGCCTGGAACGCCCTTGGAATGCAAACCCATGTTCATTGACCCTTGTGCACTCTTTTTTTTTTTTTTAAATATTTTATTTATTTATTTATTTATTTATTTATTTTATTTATTTATGAGAAAGAGGCAGAGAGAGAGAGAGAGAGAGAGAGGGACAGAGAGAGAATGGGCACGCCAGGGCCTCCAACCACAGCAAATGCATGCACCCCTTGTGCATCTGGATTATGTGGGTCCTGGAGAGTCGAACTGGGATCCTTTGGCTTTGCAGGCAAATGCCTTAACCGCTAAGCCATCTCCTTGTGCACTCTTAAAACAAACAAAATGAGAGTAGGAAAGAGGGTGGCGATTCTTTCTAGGTTTTGCCTTGTCGTGAAGATGTTGGGTCCATTGCTTTAGTACATTGCTCTGGACACCCTTGAGTTAATGAGGTCCTAAGGTCCTAATTAGAACAAGGGAGCCTGCACTGCATCCCACTGAAGAAGCAGGAGACTCTGGTCAACTCTAGTGAGCGTTTTTCTTTTTTCCCTCTAGAGTATTTATTTTAATAAACTGCTACTCTTCAATATTCTACTCAAAAGCAAGACCACTTGTCACTAACTTCTCAATAACAGCTAATGTATGCACTCAAGAGGCTCCTCGTTGAGGCTGGCAGAGCAGTGGCACTCTGCTCTACTTCCCCACTGGGCTACATATGACTGCTTTAAGGTCCTGCCACCATACTTTCCCTACCATGATGGGCTGCAACCAGCGGCTATAAAGAGAAATAAAGCCTTCTTCCCTTAAAAAAAAATCCTTTAGGGCTAGAGAGATGTCTTAGCGGTTAAGGCACTTGCCTGCAAAGCCCAAGAACACATGTTCAAATCTCCAGGTCCCACATACCCAGACACACAGTGACGCAAACACACAATATTGCACGTGTGCCACAGGGGGCGCATGCACCTGGAGTTCATTCACAGTGGCTAAAGTGCCCTGGCATGCCCATTCTCTCTCTCTCTCCCTCCCTCCCTTTTCCTCTCTCTCTCTCTCTCTTTCTCTCCCTCTCTCTCTCTCTCTCTCTCACACACACACACACACACAAACTCTAAAATAAAATAATAAAAAATCCTTTAGCTGAATTCTATCATGGATGAGGGAAGGGTTCACAAGTTCCAGCTCCTTCTAGAGTAGCTATTGGCAGTTAATGATTTGCTGGGAGTGGGGCTGGGGGAGGCATGTCCTTCAGTGGTGTTGCTACTGGTATGTTGCCTGTACTCCAGTAAATAAATGCCACTCTTGCTCATGCAAGCAACCCCAATTTAACTCATTTGGGTCACAAAAAAGGCCAGAAAGTATAAAAAGGATTAGTTGGAAGAAGGAGGGATTTTTGTGGGAATGACAAGGGGATGAGAGGGTAACAGGAGATGCATATGGTCAGAATACATTATATACATGTATGAAATTGTCAAAATCAAAATAAAATTAAAAATAAATAAAAAATAATCTTCTTGTTGAAAACAGGTATTTCTACACTTTTGCATTCTTTTCATCTTTTAAGATTTGAAAATGGAGAAGCCCCAAGGTTTCTCCTTGAGCTCTTGGAAGCTGTGTCGATACTTGTGGCTGAAGGCCCTGGGTCCCAAATGGCAAGAACTCGTAAGTGCTCCTAGCAGCAAACAGCACCTCTTCCCTGGGGAGATGAAGGTCAACATGGTCAGGTGTGTTCTCCCATCTCCCTTATCCTGGTCACACCCCTGTCATTCACTGGGAAATACATTTGTCATGAAGGGCACAAAAGGAAGGGTATCCTGAGGGGTGGTACTGGCAGAGCAGGAGAGACAGAAGAGGAAGGGAAGGGAAGGGGGCAGCAGGAACAGAAGGCGCAGCAACAGCAACAGGAACCTCCATAAGGAAAAGACTGGGTCTTCTGAAGAAGATCTTTATATGTGCCTCATCATTATGGTTTCTCCTTTGGGGTTCAGGGATGCTTAGTCCTTGGTGCCAAGCACAAACCTTCTCAGGACACATTCTCCCTACATTCTCACTCTGGGCTCTACTTAACTGGATGAGAAACCCCAGGTAAAGACATTGTGCCTCGCAGAGTGGACTTCCACAGCTCCTCCATCAATCCTGAAAGTCACTCAGGGTTGGGGAGCCATGTCTGTTTCCAATACTCGAACTCAAAACCTTGATCATAGTTTTTCATCTCAACAGATCAGTTACAGATCCAAGCAATCCAAAATAAGACACTAAGTCGTCACTGCTGCTCACTAAATAACACTAATGCACCATTGCCAGACCTGGCAGAGCCAGGCAACCCCCCAAACATTTCTCAGCTTTGGGAATTTAGGGGGAGATGAAACTTCCCTTTGTCCATTCTATAAAAGTCTGAGCATGTGTGTGTGTGTGTGTGTGTGTGTGTGTGTGCGTGCAGGTACATGTGAAGATATATGTTTGTATGTGGAAGCCAGGGGAGAATCTTGAGTGTCATTCTTGGGAACATTATCCACTTTTTTCTTTTCTTTTTCTTTCTTTCTTTCTTTCTTTTTATTTTTTAGAGAGACAGAGAGAGACAGAAAGAAAATGGGTGTGCCAGTGGCCTCTTAGCCACTGTGAACAAACTCCAGACATGTGCGCCCCCTTGTGGTGCATGTGCGACGTGGTGCGCTTGCGTCACTTTTTGCATCTGGCTAAACGTGGGACCTGGAGAATCAAACAGGCATTCTTAGGCTTGGCAGGCAGGCGCCTGAACCGCTAAGCCATCTCTCCAGCCCTATGTTTTTCTTTTTTGAAACAGGGTCTCTCACTGGCCTAGAACTCAACGATTAGGCTAGACTAGCTGGACAGTGGGTGCCAGGGATCCTCCTGTCTCCTTCCCATTTCTGGGATGACAAGTGTGTGCCACCACGCCCGGCATTTTCACATGGGTTCTGGGGATTGAACTGAGGTCTTTGTGCTTGTTAGGCAAGCAAGCACTTCACCAGCTGAGCTATCTCCCCTGAACACTGTGTTGCATCACCAATGACTGGGGATGTTTCTATTGATTCCCAAGTAGCTGTCTTCTCAAGGCTTTCCTTGTTCAACTCCCATCTCAAAGGCAGAGATTACATCATATCACACATATTGAGATATTTTGGTCTTTGTAAACCTAATAAAAATAGGTTTGCTATATCCAGGCATTGTGCACAGAACAGATAGCATGCCTTTTGCAAGCCTCTCATTAAAAGATGATTTGACTTCAGCTGAATTTTGTTTCCACCTGGTCTCCTTTCTGCACAGACTCCATTAACAACCGTGAGCTCTCCAATATACCCATACGCAATTCTTCCACCAATTCTCACTTTTCTTCTTCCTTTAGGCTTGCTTTCATCCACAGCACAGCAATATTACCAAAAAAATGACTCACTTTTGTGGTTATGACACGCGTTTTAGCTGACGGGAGCCCATTCTAAAACAGCACCCAGGAATTTAATCTCTCAGGAGGGCATTCTGAATTAGTAGAAAGTACAGTGACCAAAACATACCCCATTTTCTTTTGAAGATTAGCTTTCTGCCCGGGGTGTATAAAAAAGTACTGGAACATAGCAAATACTCGATAAATATTAATCTACTCTAGATATGGCATAAACTGAAGTGTCTTGAGGGCCCTTTATAGACAAAATATCTGCTTCATTCAAATTTTATCACACCAGAGAACAGCTGTAGGAAATGAAACAAGCCCTGGACGCAGCAGGTTCACATAAGTGCACACTTCTGAGAGATGCACCACAGTGATGCGCATGAACAATGGGTGTGCCGTGGACATGCCGCAGCAGTTCTCATGTTCACAGAAGGACCCGGGTTCAGCTCTTGCTTTTATGTGGCCACAGTGAAAATCTAGGCATGAATGAGATTGTCACACAATTATCCTTCACCATGGAAAGAGAGCTAGAATGCTTGCATGAGAAGATACTGGTAACTTACAAATGCATGTGTTTTTCACAGCACTGACCATTTTATTGTCAGTTCTTAAAAGATGGGAGAGGGAGTATGTTTCTCCCTTGTATCACCTAGCGTAACAATGTATGGACCTGATGCCAGCAAAAAGGTTACACATTACATCTCTGTGACTGTCTATGTGCTATTTTAATGGACTACATTCCCCACCCCACCCCCCACAGAGATCTAGTGTGAACACTACAAAACTTAACTTTGGATAGAGAATGAATAGCTGATGGCAGATTGTGAATACAGTCCTCTGGGTGGCTCTGGGTGGCAAGTTGATAGTGAAGAGCTAGCCAGGAAATGGTATTATGGGTTGACGCTGAAATATTCTCTCCAGGTTCGTGTTTTGAACTCTTGCTCCCCAGTTGGTGGAAGTATTTTTAGAGCCCATGGAATCGTTGGAGGTGGGACTAGTGGAGTGAGGTCGTTGGGGTAAGCCTTGGAGCTGTTAGGTCGTTTCTTGGTTCCAGCTGCTCTCTACTTCTTGGCTGCCATAACACGCACTCCACCACTCTCTGCAGCTGCTCCGCCTACCCACCACAATGGACGGAAAGCCTCTGCAGTCGGGAGCTAAGATAAGTCTTTCCTTCCTTTAGTTGTTTCAGTCAGGCTACAAGTTCGGGAACTTCCTCCCTGAGACATCCTCAGTTAGGGAAGACCTGAGCCGCAGGGAAGAAAAGCACGGGCTCACGCTCAGCAGTAGAGCTCAGCCATGCTGCTCCTTTGAAGGTGCCTCCAAGACAGCCCCTCATTTGCTGAGGTTCCTCCTAAAATGTACATCCTCTTGCCTCCAGATGTTAAATGCATCTGTGGGAGCCGACTGTCACCCCAGAGGGCCAATGACCTACAGTTCCCGGAGCTATAAACTGAAGGACACACAGCGGGGGGGTGGGGGTGTTGGGGGTTTCAGTTCCTGGAAGTTCAAACTGAAGTCTCACCAGCGGGAACATTGTTGCGGCTAGGTTCAGTTCTCAAAGGGGTGACAGGCATTTCTACCCCACTTTAGGTTCGGAAAATCAAAGAGCTGGCCCTATCCAAACAGAAACAGTTCCCTAAGGGCTTGACGGTAATGAAGAAGCACCGTGTTTCTCCATGAGGCTCTGAATTCCTACAGGGCAAGCTGTGTGTATATAATGTTCTTGTGGATACATTATAGGGTCTCAATAAATGCAGAATGAGTTAAACCTCAAAATCCACAGATAACAACTTCCTCTCCACACAGTAGGTCTGAGTACTTGCAGGGAAGAGAACATTCTGCTCTCATGTCCACTGATGAGGGATGTGATCATGATCAAATACAAGAAAAAAAACCATGGAGAAAAAGAAAATTCTAGGTCTACCAAACCCGTGGGCAGGCCAGGCAGCCCACAGGTAGGAAGACACCACTGTCAACTCATCGAAGCTTAGCTGCCATAGGGGATGGGTTCCAGAGAAGCCCTTCAATGCAGTGCTGGGCCCCACCCACCGTGGATTTCAGCATCAAGGAAAGGGTTTTGAACTTGAGCACCTCTGATCCACAGGCTTCGGACGGAAGCTGGGCCGAGGTATGTGCACCTCAGAGCAGCTCACCCAGGGGCTTTGGAGGCTTCAAGGAAACCTCAACAGAAGGCCAGTAGGCTGAGGCTGCTCCAGGGGCGTGGGTTCCCACGTAAGCAAAAAGCAGCCCAGGGGACATTATAAATGAAATGTTGGTGTAACGGTTAGTCAGAAACCACCATCAAATCTCTGAAGCCGATCAAGTAATGAAGTAATTTATTTTCTTTCTGCCTAATTCGTGAGTGGGTCCTTTAATGAGCAAAAACTCAAAGTTATTTTAAATAAAACCCATCTTTTAATGGAGATCAATACAAACCATGCCTATTTTCCAGAATCAATCTTTCTTTCACAGAGAATGGGGGGGGGAGAGGGAAAGGGGGAGAGAAAGAGAGAGAGAGAGGAAGAGGGAGAGAATGGGCACGCCAGGGCCTCCATCCACTGGAAACGAACTCCAGATGCATGCACCACCATGTGCATCTGGCTAATGTGGGTCCTAGGGAATCGAACCTGAGTCCTTTGGCTTTGCAGGCAAATGCCTTAACCACTAAGCCATCCCTCCAACCCCAGAATCTTTCTTTTTTTTAATATTTTATTTATTTATTTGAGAGAGAGATACAGAAATAGGCAGGTAGAGAGAGAGAGAGAGAATAGGCACACCACTGCAAACGACTCCAGATGCGTGCGCCCCCTTGTCCATCTGGCTTTCGTGGGTCCTGGAGAATTGAGCCTTGAACTGGGGTCCTTAGGCTTCACAGGCAAGCGTTTAACCGCTAAGCCATCTCTCCAGCCCAGAATCTTTCTTTTTTAAGAACGATAAAACCCTTCCTCCCCCGACATACCCTTAACAGTGTCTCTCTCTCTCTCTCTTTTTTTTTTTTTTTTTTTTTGTGACAGTGGAGATTGAATCCAGGGCCTTGTCCATGTGTTAGCAAGTGCTCTACCAACAAGATACATCACCAGCCATTTATTTCATTTTATTTTGTTATTTTCAGACAGGGTCTTGGTAAGTTGACCACTCTAGACTTGAACTGGCTCTTATAGATCATTCAGGTTATGGACGTGGAATCCTTCTGCCTCGGGGGTAGCTGAGATGACAGACCTACAGTATCTTACTGTCTGCTAGCAAACAGAACCCAAAGCACTACCATCTCCATCTCCCCCACACTTGGTTTCATGTGCAGCCTGTTCTGCTGGAGACTTGGTCCTTTCAGGGCAAGAAAGGTAGAGTGAGGCAGAGGCTGAGCTCATGGTCATGGTCATGGAGCTGAGACTAATTCAGGGTCATTGTACAACTTGCACAGACCAGTGCAAAATAAAAATGCCACCTGCCATGTCCTACAACCATGAAAAAATATTCCTCTTTCTTCCACAATCTCTTCCCCCCCCTTTTTTTGGCATACATGTCCTATGTGCAATGTGTTATATATGCATGTGTGTACACAGATGTGTGTGCCCAGTGCATACGAGTCAGACCCCAGGGATCACCCTGTCTCCACTCCTTTCAGTGTTGGGTTTAGAGGCGTGTACGGCCATCCTGAGCTTTTTATGTTAGTTCTGAGTGCTGGAGCTCAAACTCGGGTCCTAATGCCTGGTTGCCCAGAAAGCGCTCTTATCCAATGAGCCACCTCCACGGCCTTCACAACCTCTTAACGTTTATTGTGCTTTGAATATACAGTGTTCCCCCATAGGATGCTACATTTGAACACTTGGTCCCTAGCCGGTGAGCCTGTTTTGGAAAGTGGTAGAACCTTCAGAAGGCAGAGGTTTGCTAGAGGTCACTGGGGCGGGGTGGGGGAGGTAGTCCTTGAGTTTCTACAGCCCACTTCCTCTTCCCACCCTCTCCGATTTTCCATCCCATCAAAGTAGGAGAAGGTGAGGCATCCACCTGCGCCCTCCAGCCACCATGGAGCTGCCCGTCTCCATGCCTTCCGTGCCATGGTGACTATGCTCCTGCAAACAATGAGCCAAAATAAGCACTCTGCCCCAGGGCTAGAGAGATAGCTTAGAGGTTAAGGCATTTGCCTGCAAAGCCAAAGGACCTTTGTTCGATTCCCCAGGACCCACATAAGCCAGATGCACAAGGGGGTGCATGCGTCTAGAGTTTGTTTGCAGTGGCTGGAGGCCCTGGCCCGCCCATTCTCTCTATCCTTCTGCACCTTTCTCTCTCTCTCTCAAATAAATACAAATAAATAAATAAAGTTTTGAAAACACTCTGTCCCATCTTGTCAGATGTTTGGTGACAAGGTGTCATGGTAAATTTTTTATCTGATATGTGATGCCTGCTTCCCTTATGTGGCCATGCTACTGGGTAGTCAGTAGGCTAGACTTTACCCTGGAGGCTCTCCAGGTGCAGTGAGTGGAACCTCCTCTAGGTGGCCCTGGATAGACTCCTTGCTGCAAAGAGCCTAAGGAGAGCTTATGGAATCAAGGGAAGGGTTTATTCCCTACATGGTAATATCTTACTAACTCCTCAGATCATGATAAACCCTCCTGTCCCTGACACTTCCCCCACCCTCCTGACCTTAACAAAGGTAGGATCACTACTGGACGATCAACACAGAGGCCGTGCCCAGCTCTCCAGTGTCCACTTCAGCTCCTCAGACCTTGTGCTTGTGCACAAGCCCCCGCTGGTTCTGCTTTCTACAACTGCGCCAGGACCAGAACGCTCTGCTATTTTCCCACGTCCCAGCTGCACAGGTAGGCATGGCGACCACGCACCTCAGCCGGCGCCTTCTAGAGAGCCCGACACTCAGCATACACAGCTTCAACTTTCTGGAAAGACTTTTTTTTTTTTTTAACTAGGAAAGAATGTATCTGAAAACTTCTTAATCCCCAAGTAGTCACGTAGCCTGTAACAGGAATTAGCCTTTAACTTCTGGGTCAGGCAAATATTTCTACATCTGACAGAAAGGCTCAAGTTCATTGACTCCCTGCAAGTCTAGAGTAGGAATGAAGGAAAGAAAATGCAGAGCCCGTGGCATTGGCTCCCTGGTGAGTGTTTCCACACTCGGTGGGGCCAACTCAGCGCTGGCTAAGCAGCGATGACAGCCTCCACTGGAAGGCATTCACAAGGCAAGAAAAATATAGCTCAGATAGATCAGCAATGTCCCAAAATGTCACTTTGAAATTAGTTGCCTATAAAAATAAGGATCACACCCATAGAATGAAGCATGTTTGAGCAAAACAAACGTGTTTGTTATAAACGAAATTACCACATTTGAAATGTTTGGGGTAGGTTGCTAGGTGGAGCCTATCTTTTTTTATTTTATTTTATTTTATTTTATTTTATTTTATTTTATTTTTTATTTTTTGTCTCCCGCCAAATCTCATTAATGCCAATTTGACATGGCGCAGGGTTCCTCCCTGTAATAAGGGTGCCATCACACTTAAGGTGACCTCAGCCCTTATAATGATATGTAGACAGCTTCACTCCATGTTTTAATGAGAGAAGAAAGCAATGCAAGTTCCCACATGGTTCAACACACAAGGGTAGGAGCAGGGAAGATGTACCAGTGGTTTCAGTGGTTAAAGGCACTTGCAAAGCCTTCCAGCCTAAGTTCAATTCCCAAGCCACCCACATATGCAGTATAAAAACAGTGGCTCACACATCCGGTGTTCATTTGCATCTGCAAGGGGCCCTGCATGGCCCCCCATGCATGTGCAAATAAGCATATTAATATAAATACATATTTTTTTTTAAGTAGGGGCAGGCATTCATCATGTGGCCCAAGCTTCAGTGGACAGAAAAGTCCAGAAGATATTAGATTAGAGAACTGGAGAACATGTGAATCAAAGCCAAATATAAAGAGCTGTATTTTCAGGAAATGTTCCTAGCTAGAAGACAAAGAAAATGTTTGGCCAATAAAGGACAGTGGTATATTGTAAAGGTAGGAAAAATAAAACAGACTCTGGTGCCTTGTGCTTTCATTCGTTTTTACATTAAATATTTAAGTGCCAGGGTGGCAAGTGCTATGTGATTTTTTTCCCCTTGCAAATGCAGAAATGGCCACTACAGCATTGGTTCTTGTTCAGTAAGCGACAGTACAGAAGAAAGACACTTGCACAAATCATCATATAATTATGTGTCGTTTTTAAAAAAGTACAAAATCCTCTCAAAGTTCAGCCAGTTTATCAGTTAGCTTTTCTCTTCTTTGTGATGGTATACCTGAAGAAACAACTGAAGGAAGAATGGGATTATTGTTGTTCAAAGTTTAGGGAGACACAGTCCATCATACAGGAAGGCATCGTGTCAGGAGTCGTTCCGGCTGTGGCTGTGGAAGCATGGAATAGCTGGTTATATCCTGGAGGTAGTCAGCAAGCAAAGATCCAGCTAGAAGCAGAGCTGACCTAGAAACTAGCCCTGTACTCGCTGCGTCCCTCTATCCACCAGCTAGGCCCCATGTCCAAAAGGTCCCACAGCCTCCAAAACAGCACCACCAACTAGGACCAAGTGTTCAAACCCCTGAGCCTATGGGGAATTTCACATTTCAACCATAACAATAATGGACTGACAGGCCACTACTTGTTGTTGTAAAGAAGGTTTTATTGGCACTAAGTCTACACATTCATTTACATACAGCCCATGGCTATGCTTTTATTATAACATTAGAGTTGAGTAACTGGCTGTATGGTCTGCAGAGACTAAAAGAGATTAGATTATTATTACGATAGCATTTACTGACCTCTGGACTAAAATAACGTAGGAGCCCTAATTTAGACTGCAGTTAAGGAGGGCTTCCACAATCAACAGAAATTTATCAGGGCTCGGAAAGATGATGCAGAAAGAAGAGAAACTTTAAACAGAGGGAACTGAATGGGAACAGGCCAGAAGCAGAAAAAGAGCCTGGCGTGTTAAGGGGTTAAGGTACACATAACTAAGAGGTGGCAGCAGCCCCAGGATTTCTATCTGATGCTAACAGCCGCATCAGTGTTACTAGCTGCATGCGTAACAGCAATGTTAATTACCAGGCACTTGGGCCCATACCTGCCACCTATGTTCCACAAGAAATGAGGAAAAACAGAAACTGGCAAAGGAAAACTGATTTATTGACAGTTTAGCCAAACCTAGGAAAGAAAGAATCCAATTCCATTCTACCATGTCTATGGTGGCCTTACAATTTATAGAAAAAACATGAGACAAGGCTACAAGGTTAGTAGATTTGGCTGCGATGCACTTTAACTTGGCCTTTACTGGGGAAGGTGACTCGGGAAACTGACCTTGAGGTTGCCTCCACCGTTTCAATCCTCTGTTAAAAGGGACGGTTTGTTCTTTAAGTTGGGGTCTGAGGAAAGTGGGAAGACATTCTTTCTTAAAGAGCCTCCATTTTTTTTCAGCCTTGGCTACATGAGACCTGTCTCCATACTCTCAGCCCCACACACGCCACCAACTTCCTCATATTTTAGGAGAAAAAAGTCTCGGGTAGATACAAGAACCCACTGAGAGTCTCACAATATTCTTTGTCCTTAGGCCCGCTCCTTTGATAGGTTCTATTATTTCCTTGTTGCTGTGACCAAATGCCTGACAACAAGTAACTTGAGGAAGGAAGGCTTCATTTCAGTTTACAGTCTGAGGGCACAGTCCATCATGGGAGAGAAGGAATGACAAGAGGAGCATGAAATAGCTGTAGAACACACAGAAAAATGAACGCTACTGCTTAGCCTGCTCTCCCCTTTTTATATATGCCCCTGCTCATGGAATGCGGCTGTCCATAGTTAAGGTGAGTCTTCCCACCTCAAAATCAAGGGCTGGAGAGATGGCCTAGCGGTTTAGGTGCCTGCCTGTTAAGCTTAAGAACTCTGGTTTGATTTTCCAGGTCCCACGTGTAGTCAGATGCAAAGTGACACAGGCCGCAATGCCACACTTGTCCACAAGGGGGCGCACTTGGCTGGAGTTGGTACACAGTAGCTGAGAGGCTGCTGGCATGACCATTCTCTGTCTCTCCTCCTCTCTCTCTGACTCTCTCCAAAAAAAAAAATCATCTAATCAAGATAATCCCTCCCTAGCTTGATCAGAGGCTAACCTAATGCAGATAATTGCTCCCTAGAGTGCCCAGAGGCTAGGTCCTGTCAAGTTTGAAAATCCCTATAAACCATCACATGTGTATAGGGAAGAAGCCTTCTGTATCTCTTCTTTGGAGCTTGCTTCCTAGTCCTGCGCAGGAGTTTTCAGGCTGGAGGGATGGCTTAGTGGTTAAGGCACTTGCCCCCAAAGCCAAAGGACCCAGTTTGTTTGCAGTGGCTGGAGGCCCTGGTGTGCCCATTCTCTCTGTGTATGTCTTTCTCTTCCCCCTCTCAAATAAATAAATAAATAAATAAATAAATAAATAAATAAATAAATAAATAAAAATAAAACAAGAACAGGAGTTTTGCAAATGAGAAAAACTGACAATCTAATAGCTAGTGGGACAGGCACAAGTGTCTCTCATAATGTAGATACCACCTGTGTCCATCCTTTCAGCATGGAACCACTGTGACAGCACCAGGGGTCAGGTTGTGTCCTAAGCACTAGACATTCCTTTATTTCTTAAACTTTCAATGTTTGGAAGTAACAGCTTCATTAGCATATAGTTCACATAATGTGGGGGAAATATCAATGGTCCTGTTAGAGAAATCGTAAAGGACAGAATCCTTGCCTCTCCCCACCCCCCTGCATATACCACTTAGGCCTTGTCAGTCCTCTGAAAAGTTGACACACAAGAGGGTCTTGAAAAGATAAAGCCACTGCTTTAAATAAAGCTAATTATTGACTTTCCAGAGAAAAAATGCCCATGGCTGATGTCCTGAGTCTTACTTGTGATTTTAGCTCCAAAATCCTTATTGGGAAACACTAGAAAATCAGAACAAAAGTTCATTTTCAAAATGAGAAGACTAGAGAGATGGCTCAGCAGTTGAGTGCATTGCACGAGGGCCTGACACTGCCAGCCTTTGCATCTCGGATCCCACGTAAAGAGCTGGGAGTGACCACACACTTCTGTAGCCTCAGGCCCATGCAGGAACAGAGCCCGCAAGCTCCTGAATTACTAACAGACTCATGGACCAGATAGAAAGTAAAATTCCAGCCTCGAATCCTCCTCAGCCAGCCAGCAGTGCAGTGACTGTCATACAGTGCAATTTTTTTAATTTTTTAATTATTTTTATTATTTATTTTTGAACTGAGACACAGAGAGAGAGACAGACAGACAGAGAGGGAGAGACAGATAGAGATGGGCGCGCCAGCAGTCTCTCAGCTGCTGTGAACGAAATCCAGATGTGTGCGCCCCCTTGTGGGCAAGTGCGGCATTGCGCCCTTGCATCACTTTGCATCTGGCTAAACGTGGGACCTGGAGATTGGAACCACTGAAGATTGGAACCAGCGTTCTTAGGCTTAGGAGGCAGCGCCTTAACTGCTAAGCCATCTCTCCAGCCCATAGTGCAATGTTTATTCGAAGGGTTCAACACTATCTGGTTTCAGATACCCTGTACATTTTCTCAGGAATAGGGCAGAAGTACTCTATTTGATTTCAGTCAAGTGATCACCCAAGACTTGATCATACATACATTCTGGTGAAAAGGGAAGCGAAGGGCTAAGGAGCTGGCTCCTCAGGTAAAATGCTTGGATCTCGGCTCCCACAGAACAGCCGGGTGTGATGGAAATAGGCCTGTCACCCCAATGCCGAGGACACGGGGACAGGGGGATCCCTGGGGCTTTCTAGCTAGCGACTTTAGCAGAATTGCTGAGCATTAGGCTCAGTCCAAGATCCTGTCTCAAAGAAAGTGGACAGTGATTGAGGAAGATACCCAACATTAACCTCCAGCCTCCACACACACACACAGCTGGTACACACTGCATGCGCACATGCATGCATGCACACACACACGTCAAAATGAATTAAAAATATTATAGAAAGCCGGGCATAGTGGTGCACACCTTTAATCCCAGCACTCGGGAGGCAGAGGTAGGTGGATAACTATGAGTTCAAGGCCACCCTGAGATTACATACTGAATTTCAGGTCAGCCTGGGCTAGAGTAAGACCCTACCTCAAAAAAAAAAAATATATATATATATATATATATATATATATATATATATACACACACACACACATACACACACACATACATATACATACATACATATATATATATATGTGTGTATGTGTATGAAAAAAAATAAATAGGTCTTAAAGCCCTACTAGCCATAAGCAGAACTGGCTGCATGACTGAAACTAAATGGGGGCACCTAAGGAAATGGCACTGGACTCCTTTCGGGGGGTCTTTCCCTATTGGAAGTGCAGCCCACCCAAGTGAGTTTTCTCTAAAGGGAGTAACCCACTATCACTTGCATTTGGCAGAGATGCAAAGGCATGCAGAGGAGAAGAAGGCTTGAGAGTGGAAAAAAGCTAAGGCTCAGAAGTGCCCTGGATGGAGGCTGTTGGCCTAGGGTGGCGGCAGGAGGGCTGAGAGAAGCACGCCCTCCCCTGCTGAGAGAAGCACACCCTCCCCTGCGACCTGCCAGTGCAGCACATTTCCTTTCTCTCTTTGGTTCTGAGTTGGAAATGAGGACAAGAATTAGAGCAGCTGCCAGTCACTGATCAAGTCCTGGCCATTCGGACCCATTGTGACGGGGGTTATTGTTAGACTCTCTGTGCTGGAGGATGCAGACTTGGGGCTGGAATTTTACTTCTTCTCTGGTCTGGCGGATGGGAAGATCACCTCCCTCCCACCACAGCTCCGACTCGGACATGGGCACAACAACTCACCCAGCTCAGTTTTACTGAAAATTGGATGGAGACATTCCAGAAAGCAGACAGAAAACAAAATAACCCTAATTTCAAATACAATGAAATTAAAAACCAACTTCCCAAGGAAAACCAGTGACAGAAGTATGGATAAACGTACTTATGTTGTCTCAGAGATTATTTCAGAGTTTCATTTTGTAGGTCTGTCTAAATTGACATTTACTATACAGTCCAAGCTGGCCTCAAATTTTGCGTGTGTGTGTATAAGTGTGTCCATGCTACAGCACACATAATGGAGGTCAGAGGTCAATTTCAGATAGGTATGTGTCATGTCTCACCTTCCATCTTGCTTGAGGCCCAGCCTCTTTTCGTTGTTCATTGCTACCTGACACGTGAGCTTCTGTGATATTCTTCTGTCCCACAGGTATGGGGTTACAGACACTTGTCACAGCACCCAGCTTTTTTTGTGGGTTCTCATGCTTGTGCAGGAAGCACTTTCTCCATGGAGCCAGCTCCCTAGCCCTGGCTTTGCACTCTTAATCCTCCTGCCTCAGCCTCCCAGTTGCTGATATTGTAGGCCAGGTGAATGCCACAGTGCCCAGGTAACAGATGAAATTGTAAAGTGTCACAATACAGGTAAGGGATGAAATTTAAATGTGCCACAATACATAGCTAAACTGTCAATAGCCCCAGTTTATAAGAAGCTAATCAGCATGCCTGTAAAATGGACAGCTCATTTGCCACTGACCCAAGGCAAGCCATTTGAACTCTGAGTTATCATTGTTCAACTGCGAAATAAGTACAATGAATGAAAATCTCTCCAGCACTTTATGGTTCTAAAATGTTTGGTTCTATCACTCTAATCACTCGGGTGGCTCTTTTATTCTGCATGGAGCAACTGTGTCTGCCCAGTTTATGTAATTCATTAGGAGCTGAACTTGAAAAACAAAATGAATCACACCCATGGTTTCTGTTAAAGTGCATTCATTCAACAATAATTACAGAACAATAATTACAGTAACTGAAGAAAATGCTTTCCTAGGCTCATGGGCAATTCCAGCCACGGTGCTCCCACACCAAAGGTCTGTGCTCAAAGTGAAGACTTGCAAACCATAGGCTGAAGTGAGAGCTGCAGTGCCCAGTGTCTGAGCATGACACAGGAAATGGCACTCTGCGTGTGCTCAATGAGCTCCCTGGAAGTTCTAAAGAGCAAGCTCAGCTCCACATCGTATTTTTAAAAATATTTTATTCTAAGCCGGGTGTGGTGGCACACACCTTTAATCCTAGCACTTGAGAGGCAGAGGTAGGATGATCGCTGAGAGTTCAAGGCCATCCTGAGACTACATAGTGAATTCCAGGTCAGCCTGAGCCAAGCCAGAGTGAGACCCTACCTCGAAAAAAACAAAACAAAAAAACCATTTTATTTAGTTACTGGAGAGATAGAGAGAGGTAGAGATAGAGAGAGAGAGAAGTAGAGAGAGATGGGGGGGGAGGAGACTGGGCGCACCAGGGCCTCCAGCCACTATAAACAAATTCCAGATATGTGTGCCACCTTGTGCATCTGGCTTACGTGGGTCCTGGGGAATCCATCAAACCTGGGTCCTTACACTCTGCAGGCAAGTGCCTTAACTGCTAAGCCATCTCTCCAGCCTTCCATATTGTATTTTTATAGCTTATTATAATCTGTAAGGAACTGTAGTTTATTATTAACTTTAATTTGTTCCTCTCTTTTCTCCTCTGCTCGCGGGCTTGGCACATCTCTGTTTTATCGTCAGGTCTCGACTTCAGTGGGCACTTAGAAGCATGAATGGCAGCCTGCTGGCAATTCCACATTACATGAGATGTTCTGCCCAGGGAAGCTCCAGTCTCAGAAATTCCTAAAGAACTGCCATGAAGGGGGACAAATGTTCCCGGGATGTTGATTTTCTTTAAAGTCTCTGTTCCTAGGAAGTGGTAAATGCTGGAACTTGCAATTTCTTCCACACCTCCATCTAAAGCTACCCCTCCTTCTGAAGCTAGTTGGGGTATTGGAGGGGCTGGTTTATAAAAAGATGCTGGTTTTGAACACAGCATGTCCTTCATTGTCACTGGCAAGGAGGAACTCGGAGGACGGTCACCTGCCCCTTCTTGATCCAGAAACGAGGTTAGGCTGAAACGATTCCAAACTGCTTCAATCGTCTCCAGTGTATTGGAAGAAGGACTGAGACAGGGTCATCTATCACCCAGGCTGGCCTCAAACTCCTGACCATCCTGTCTCTGCCTCCAGAGTGCTGGGATTATAGGCATACCCCAGCATACCTGGTTGCGATTGTCTTTAATTTAACATGCAAATCACAAAAAAAGCAAGTACTGCAGGTCAGGCCGAGGTGACAGTGTTACTGCCTGCAAGCTGCAGTTCAAACCCCTTCTAGTCCAGTTGGTGAGCAAGCCAGCCTTACAAACACATGCAGTTCTGGGGTACATTTTTTGTGTTGCGCACTGTTCCTTAATTTTAAAATAATATAAAATAATTTCAAGTTGAATGCACAGTGAAGGTTACTTCATGCCCTGCAGTCAAGAAGGCATTTGGGCCGGGCATGGTGCCACACGCCTTTAATCCCACTGGGGTGGCAGAGGTAGGAGGATCGCCATGAGTTCGAGGCCACCCTGAGACTACATAGTGAATTCCAGGTGAGTCTGAGCTAGAGTGAGACCCTACCTCCTCAAAAAAAAAAAAAAAAAAAAAAAAAAAAAAAAAAGAAGGCATTTGGTGTTTAAAATTCCAGATCAAGAAAATTTGGCTTTCTTCCTTTATTACTTCCTCTTTGGGGTGCCAAAAAAAAAAAAAAAAAAAAAAAAGATGACTCGTAAGCAGGTGCACAAGGCAAGGCGGGGACAGAGACCCACATGCAGGAAGCAGAAGACATTGGAGAACAATGCTGTCTTGGATTGTCAATTGCAAGGGGAAAACATTACCCAAATATTGACTCAATATTTACTAAATCTAATGAAGGACTTAGAGATCCCTCCTGATATTTACTCTATTTGTGGTAAATCCCAAACAATTAGCAGGCACTTTTTGAGGGTCGGGTTTCTCTTTGTTTTCCTGCAAATTCCCATGGGTGTGCCCTCTGTTCAAATGCTGTGACTCTCCGCCCTGGGGAGGAAGCTGCTTCCCAACTGGGCACAATTTACAGTCAGCGAGTGTGCGGAATACCCAGTAGGCAAACTTAACAAGCGCTGCAACTGCTTGTGGACAAACTAGCTACAGGACTCTCCCTTCCCAGGCCAGTCACACACGTCTAGCAGAGCTATTTGTCTTGTGAGCTCTGATGGGACACAGAGATAAAGAGCCACCAGGGGCCCGAAGAGCCCTACTAATTTCCTTTAGTAATAACTTAATGTTTCCCTACCACATCGAGTATTTACTTTCCTTTATAATGGTGTGCAACCTATCAGCTCATGTCAACACCACCCAGAAGGGAAGCTCTTTCCTCACTGCTCAGGAAGCAGGCTCTTAAGAGTTACTTCTTGCCAAAAAGCACTCACTGGAGCCCACAAGGTTAGCTAGACAGTAGGATGAAAACCTAGGGCCCCTGCTTCATTCGGTGTCTTTCTCCTTTAATTTGGCTAAAGACGCAGAGATAAGTTGCTCCGTAAACTTTCCTCTTGGGTCACTTTGGATTCCAAGATCACCAAGCTCCCCAAGACAGAAGGTCCCTACTCCCAGATTGTGTCTGGAGAGAAAAGCAGAGGCTTTAAGATTATTTTATTAGGTGGGGTGGGGGAAGGAATGGATCAGTCACATGGGCCTGAGCAGGCCCAGGAGGCAGAAACAGAGGGTGCCAGAGCAAGCTGGGCAGCTAAACTAGCCACATCGGCAAGTCCTGGGCTCTGTGAGAGACCCTGGCTCAGCCAATTCGGTGGAGAGAAAGGGAGGTGACACCTGATGGCAACCTCTAGTCCCCACATACATGTGCATGCACACCAGTACAGATATGTATGCCCACAAACACGCAGATGCACATCACACACAAACAAATGCAAAAAACCCCACAAGATTAGCATGTGAAAAAGAGCCAGTTGATAGATAAGCTGGGAGCACCTCCTGCTCCAGGCTGACTTGTAAGGGAACACGCTCACAAGGAGCAACACTATGGGAATGTCCCAAAGGCCATGACACTGGATATACAAGCCCCAGTCTTTAGTGTACCATTGACCATGGAGCGTCTAGCCTTCTTTCTCTGCCCTCTGGCCCATTTCTTTGCTCAGAAGTGCTCTTGTTCTCAATATGCTTTTTCTCTATCACTATCTATGTGTCCCTGGTCTGATTTCTTGTTCCAGAAAACAAGAACCTGGATATTATAGCCTGTGCTCACCAGACCCAATTTGGGCCTGTAACCAGATGAGGATAGTCATGCACGGTGGGGACGCTGTACCCTGGTGCAGAAACGACCACCTTGTAGGAATAGATGATCCCAGAGAATAAGCTTGGAAACCCTGTCCACCTCATGGAGACAGTGTCTCTCACTGATTCAGCTTCGACTAGCTGCCCAGCAAACCGGAGGGACCCTCCCACCTCTGCTTGCCTAGTGGTGGGATGAGGGGTACAAACCACCACCATACCACCGTGCCTGGCTTATCCATGTTTGTGTGTGTGCAGGCACACACACACACACAGAGAGAGAGAGAGAGAGAGAGAGAGAGAGAGAGAGAGAGAGAGAGAGAGAGTTTTAAAAGAAATACAGAGGAGGCTGGAGAGATGGCTTAGTGGTTAAGGTGCCTCCCTGCCAAGCCTAAGAACGCCCATTCAATCTCCAGGTCCCACATTTAGCCAGAGGCAAAAAGTGATGCAAGGATGCAATGCTGTGCTTGCCCACAAGGGGGCGCACACGTCTGGAGTTCTTCACAGTGGCTGAGAGGCTGCTGGTGCAGCCATTCTCTCTTTCTCTGCCTCTTCCTCTCTGTCTTTGTCTCTCTCAAATAATAATAATAATACAGAGTGAATGGGGTATGAATCTTACTTCTGGCCCTGGGTGGAGACGCAACATTCTCAACTGCTTAAAACATACAACAACAGGGACTGGTTAAAGACAAACTATTGTCTCTTCCCTTAAGAGTTCATCTAAACAGGTCTGCCAATCATCTACACAGGAAAATGTCCCTCAAAAAGTTGAACCATCAGAAACAAGTTACACATAAAGACTGTTAAGCGGGGTGTGGTGGCGCACGCCTGTAATCCCAGCACTTGGGAGGCAGAGGTAGGAGGATCGCCATGAGTTCCAGGCCACTCTGAGACTACATAGTGAATTTCAGGTCAGCCTGAGCTAGAGTGAGACCCTAACTCAAAAAATAAAAATAAAAAAGATTGTTAAAAATGATGAAATAGCCAGGTGTGGTGACGCATGTCTTTAATCCCAGTACTCAGGTAGCAGAGGTAGGAGGGTTGCCATGAATTTAAGGCCTGGAACTGCAGAGTAAATTCCAGGCCAGCCTGAGCTAAAGCAGAACTCCATATTGAAAAACTAACCAACAAAAAAAAAAAAAAAAAAAGATGGAACAATGTAATATAGTTATAGTCTCCAGAAGTTATTTAAAGATTTTCATTGTTAGACCTACTCTTCTTTCTGAGTTCTTTTATTTAAGATTTATTTTCATTTATTTATTTATTTATTAGAGACAGAGAGAGGGAGATAGAGTAAGAATGGGTGCACCAGGGCCTCTAGCCACTGCAAACAAACTCCAGACGCATGTGCCATCATGTGCATCTGCCTTAAGTGGAACCTGGAGAACCGAACCTGGGTCCTTAGGTTTTGTAGGCATGCACTTTAACCGCTAAGCCATCTCTCCAGCCCTTCTTCCTGAGTTCTAAGTAGAGAAGCACACTTTTTTCTTTTCCCTCTTTTTAATCTCTCTTTTCAGACACAGACCAAATTCCTGAGACTGCCTGCCCTGGCCCTGGGCAGTCTCACCCTCTCTCTAAAGACACCTCACCAAGAAGCTGCTCCCAGACTTTCATTGGTGAGCCTGCCTGCTTCCTAGACCTTGAACTCAGACAGCCTGACCCTCTCTCTTCCTCTCACCCGCTCCTCTTTCCTGGCAACCTGCCTGTCCTGTTAGTTTTCCTCTCAAATTTCCATAAAACTGTCTTTGAGTTTCTTTCTGAGTTAGTTTTACAATTCTTTTATTTATGAGACTAAGAACCACAAACAGGACCCTTTGTTCCCCAGTAACAACTGGACTCCCTTTATCTGCTCCTCTCTCCAGTGTGGTAACAAGGAATATATCTCTCCTCTGCTTTTTACCACTATTTGTCTTTTTAATTGCTATATTGAGGATGGGTGGCCAAGCACAGCAGGCTGATGGAGCCCTGGCTTTTCTTAAAAACTCCAGTTAGATTCATATGTTCCTACAAAACTGTATATAAATTTAATTTTTTACAGTCCAAATCACAAAGAAAGCCATTGTTCAAACGACCTTGAAAGGTAGGTGCGATGGTTTGAGTCAGCTGTTCCCCTATAAACTCATGTGTTCAGAATGCTTGATCCCCAGCTGATAGCAATTTGAAAACCGCAGCCGTGCTGGAAGAGATGCATTGCTATGGGCGGGCTTACGGGTGTTAGAGCTAGCTTACTCCTGCCAGTGTTTGGCACACTCTCCTGCTGCTGTTGTCCACCTGATGTTGGCCAGGAGGTGATGTCCAGCCTCTGCTCATGCCACATTTTCCCTTGCCATCATGGAGCTTCCCCTCGTGTCTATAAGCTGAAATAAATCCCTTCCTCCCACAAGCTGCTTTGGGTCCAGTGCTTTGTCCCAACAACAAGAAGGTAACTGCCAGGCTGGAGAGATGGCTTAGCAGTTAAGGCATTTGCTTGCAAAGCCAAAGGATCCAATTTGACTCTCCAGGACCCATGTGAGCCAAATGCACGAGGGGGCGCATGCATCTGGAGTTCATTTGCAGTGGCTGGAGGCCTGGTGCACCCATCTTCTCCCTCCCACTCACCCCCCCTCTCTGCCTCTTTCTCTCAAATAAATAAATAAATAAAATAAAATTCTTTTTAAAAAGAAGGTAACTGACACAGTAGGGCTGTGACTTTGCAGTGGAGCACTTCCCTAGCATGTATACAAGCCCGAATTTGATTCCCAGCACAACAAATAAAAATATCTTCATGTCATTAAAAAGTCAGAAAATCACGCTTAAGTGATTAAAAGTGTTCACTGCGCCTGCTGACTGCAGTTCAGATCCCCAAGATCTGCTTAAAGCTAGGTGAACAGAGGCACATCATGCATCTGTAATCCAAATGTGCGTACGGAAATGGGAGGTGGCGTCAGGAGACTCCTGAAGTTCATGGGCCGGCTGATCTGGCCTTTGTAGCAGTAAAGAGAAAAGAAGGAACTGTCTCCAACAGGTGGAAGGAGAGGACCAACATCCCAGTGTTGTCCTCTGACTTCCACATGTGCACAGTGGTACACACATGCACACACACACGCACACAATAGTAACAGTAATAATAATCAGTAAACCTAAGAAAAGGATGTGGCTCAGTGAAAGAGTGCTTGCCTAGTTCAAGACATGGGTTCAATTCCCAGCACTACAAAAATCAATAAATACTTTCTATAGCACAGGCATTCCCTAATTTTTCTTTGGTTTTATCAATGACAGGATTATCTATCTAGATCTCTCTCTTTCTGTCTCTTTTTCTCTCTCTCTCTCTCTCTCTCTCTCTCTCTCTGTATGTGGATAGAGAAAGAGAGAGAGGAGTTAAAAGCAAATCCAAATATCTCTTTAAATTTATTTTATTTATTTGAGAGCGATAGAAAGAAAGAGGCAGAGAGAGAGAGAGAGAGAGAGAGAGAATGGGTTTGCCAGGGCCTTCAGCTGCTGTAAATGAACTCCAGACACATGCGCCACCCTGTGCATCTGGCTTACATGGGTCCTGGAGAATTGAACCTGGGTCCTTTGGCTTCGCAGGCAAATGGCTTAACTGCTAAGCCATCTCTCCAGCTCAAATCCAAATATCTCTATCAAGCATAAAAGAAGATATGAGTGAGTTTATTTTCTTTTTTATATCTGTATTTATTTCTCATCTATTTACTCCTTGAATCGGGGTTTTTCCTACAATGATACATGACTATGAATTATCTTATGACAAGGAGAAAATGAACTCCACTACACCCTTCATAAGCCATTCTACTTGCGCACACCTCTGGAACCTTCCATTCCCCGATTCTCTCAGCTGTGTTTATTAGTCTGGTCCAAAGACCTGGCCCAGGCTTCACATTAGAGCCACTTGGGAAGATTTTCTAATATTTGTTCACAAACCTTAGTCCCAAAGATTCTAACTCAACTGCTGTTGAAGGTGCCCCAGCGGCAGCCAGCAGCCAGCATCCAGGGTAAATCACTGTTGACTGATCAGCTTCCCCCGAACGAAAGCCAACAAGTAGGAAGTCGGTGTGTCCTTAGCTCCAAATCTCCCTGATTTTGATACAGGATATTATTAGAGGGGCTCCAAACTGCTGTGCGTGCCTGCTTATTTTGAGAGCTGGAGTATATTTTAGGAAAGTGACTGGGGGTTGGCTACTCCTTAGGCGTCGCTTATTAATTTTAGGTTATTTACCATCAGATCCTCTCTCAATGTTGCAAAGAAGTTGTTTCTCCAGAAAAGGAAAGAAAATCATAAGAATCAGAGAATGAACCAGGGTGTGGTGGCCATATATAATTTAGTCTTCAGGCTTGAGGCAGGAAGACTGTGAACTCAAGGCCAGCCTTGAGTCTATACTTTGAGACTGCTTCAAAAAAAGAAAAAGAAGGGCTGGAGAGATAGCTTAGTGGTTAAGGCATTTGCCTGTGAAGCCTAAGGACCCCGGTTTGATTCTCCAGGTTCCACATAAGCCAGATGCACATGGTGGCGCATGTGTCTGGAGTTCCTTTTCAGTGGCTGGAGGACCTGGTGTGCCCATTCTCACTCTCTCTCTTTCTCTACCCCTCTCTCTGCCTCTAATAAATAAATGAATAAAAATAAAATCTTTAAAAAATAAAGAAAAGAAAAAAAGGGAGAAGAAGAACATAGGTCTCAGTTTGTTCCACAAGAAAACTTGATGTCCAGAGTGCAGAAAATCAAAACCAGGGATTGAGCCAGCCCAGTTAGGAGGTAACCTCCTTGACAGATGGGTTAGTGCCGGTCTCTGCTCACAGCATCCTTCCCGTGACCCACGTTCCATCTAGTGACATCAAGAGAACTAACTGACGTAAACTTAGTTCAAGTCTGTACCTGCCAGTGATGAAATGAGAAAAAGGGGCTAGTGAGAGGCTTGAGTTGTTTTCTTCCTTTACTGAGCTTGTCTCTCTTCTGGAATTACATCCTACCCAGGCTTTATGATCACTTGAGTTTTGTAATGTCTTCAACAGCTACCACAGGAAGTGTGTCCACCTGTGTTCGGGTCCCTCGCTGGCAGTGGGACATGCAACACAATGACAGCCAGCTGCTGAGGAGTCCCTGGAGACTCCGCCACAGGTGCAGCGGGGATCTTGACTTATGCTGCAGAAAACAACTGCAGGATGGATCAGTTGAAGCAAACCTGGACTTATTAAGAAAAGTAGGCACACAAGGAGAGGGAGAGACACAGAGGGTATTAAGACACACTCAGTCAGGCGTGGTCTGTAACCCAAGATCTAGGAGGCTAGAGATTGCTATGAGTTCAAGGGCACTCTTAGCTACACAGACACACTGTTTCAGAAAAAGAAATGATGGAAAGAGGAGGTGAGGAGAGAAGAGGGGAGAAGAAACATGTGTGTGTGTGTGTGTGTGTGTGTGTGTGTGTGTGTGTCTGTGTGTCTGTGTAATTCAGTGTCTTTTGAAGTTGCATTGTTAAAATATATAATTCACAACTGGGTTCAAAGATTAAACAAGGTTAAACATAAGTTTTTTAAAAAGAGCTAGTTCCATTAACCTCCTTTAGTGACGATGTCACAAGTTCTATTTGGCCTAAAGGTCTTCGAGGTGTCTACCCAGGGTCCCTTGGCATTATGATGAGCATGCCTGGAAATGGAAGCTAACTCATGACCAGAAGTGAAAGAGGCTACGGTCTTAATGTTCCTATCAAGGGCATGACCCCAATGACTGAAGACCTCTTAAAGGTTCCACCACCTTCTACCAGATGCTGAGGACAAAGCCTTTAACACCTGGGTCTTTGAAGGACACTTATCCTAAGCACAGCAGGGGATCGGGGGCTTAACGTTGACTCATAGAGGCTGGAGATATGGCTCAGTGGTTAAAGGCACTTGCTTGCAAAGCCTGGTAGCCCAGGTTCGATTCCCCAGTCCCCATGTAAAGCCAGATGTACAAAGTGGCACATGTTTCTGGAGTTCATTTGCAGTGGCGGAGGCTCTGATACAACCCCGCCCCTCCACACACTCTCTCTCTTGCTCAAAATAAATGTTCAGAAATTGATGAACAGAAATAGACCCTAGAAAGAAGATCATGAGCTCCTAAGCTCACATCCCAAACACAATCTACTTTTCTGTTTCCCCCCTCAATTACTTCAATAAACTAATACTATCTCAATAAATGTCTTCACCTTGAGCAGACTGAAGTTGATGGGTTTTTAGCTAAGACAGAAGTACTATAGGCTTGTGTGAGGCTGCTGTTAAAGGAAAACAATAGTATGAATTTTAAAAGATATTTAAAATATTTTTTTGGAGAGAGATGGGGGGAGGGAGGGAGAGGAAGACAGATAGAGAATGGACGCACCAACAGCCTCTCAGCCGCTGTGAATTAACTCCAGATGTGTGCGCCCCCTTGTGGGCAAGTGCAGCATTGCACCCTTGCGTCACTTTGCGTCTGGCTAAATGTGGGACCTGGAGATTGGAACCTGCATTCTTAGGCTTTGCAGGCAGGTGCCTAAACTGCTAAGCCATCTCTCCAGCCCTAAAATATTTTTAAAATGATTTTGAAGACTTCTTACATATTTGGTGGAAGAATGCCACTGTGCTATTAACTCACAGGGTGCTGTGTAGGAACACTTGAGTCTACAGAACTCTCAAGAATGCCCATGGGGCTGGGAAATGGCTCAGGTAAAGCACTTACCACATAAACATGAGGACCTGAGCTCAGATCCCCAGCACCCATGTAAAAAAATGCCAAGCATGGCAGTGCACACCTGTAATCCCAGTGCCAGGGAGGCAGACAAAGGAAGGTTCACAGAGCGGCTGCCCGGCAGGCCTAGCCAAACTGGTGAGCTCTACTTTCAGTCCAAGACTGTCTCAAAAGATATAAAGATATAAAGAGGAAGGCACTCAACATTGACTTCTGGCCTCCACATGTGCCTGCACACACATGTATGTGTACACTGCACACACACATGCAAAAATAAAAAAGAACACGTGTGGTCTTAAGTGCAATGTCCATATGGCCCTTTGTCACCTCAGTGATCCTGTGCACACGCACCAGGAAGCACTCTGTTTACTGAGAGAAGCAAATGGCCTCTGAATGGAGCAGATACTGTGTCTAAGACTAATGAGGGTGGCAAGGTTTTGGTGGTCCTAGCTGACTTTCAGGGTCCTGTCACACACTGCACTGGAACACCCCATTTGAGAAGCAATTAAGTAGTCAGAATGGAAATTCCAGATTAAGGCAGCTGAAGTCAGTATTTCTTTCCAAAGTACTGCCACCAGGTACCACAAATGCAGAGCCTTAGGCCCCAGTATCCTGGGCTGGGATATGGATTTTCATGAACACTGTGGGTGATTCTGATGCCCTTCCCCCCACCTCCCCGCAGCACCAAGTTCGGGTGATGATGGGCTTAATCGATACTTAGTTCAAAGAAAGAGTGACTAAATTGTGAAGAGGTTCTCAGCAAGGGCTTATCCTCAACTGAACTCTCTGTAGCAGAAGCAACTCGTTTCAACTGAATTTTCAGCTCCCAGCCTGATGACTACCATGATCAAGACAAAGTCCAAGGTTGAAAAAATTATTAGGTGTCTTTTCAAGGTGTGTTTTACTTCCCTTATTTCAGATAGAAACCCTTTTATATCCAGGGATTGTGATACACTTTGTATCAGAAGGCAATGTGCTACATAAAAACAGGCTTAGATTTGAAAGAGCCTTGGATTTTGATCCCAGCTTTGGCAAGCTGTTGAGTCTGAGTCTCAGATTTCTTGTCCGTAAAATGGAGATGTCAGACCTGCCTTCTGGGCTGCTACAGTCAGAGCAGGACGGTGACCAGTCAGCAAACAGTGGAATAAGGTGTTACCACCGTCACTGCGGCTGTCAGGATCTCGCGCCTCCTCCAAGTTACTGTACATGACAACCCAACCCGCCTCTTGGATGTTGGCTAGATGGCTTTGGTAAAGGAAATCCAGTTTTTTTCTTCCTAAAGCATCACATTTTGCTCACCCTTAATTATAACTTAAAATGTACTGCCACATTTCCAAATAAAATCAAAAGACCTAAGATAAGCCTCTTGTAAAAAGCTAGCCTTTGTCTCTTTATTAGTTAGTCTCTAGGGTTCAGGCATTGTTTTAGAATGTGCAATCACTAGATATTAAGCAGAACATACGATATTTAAATTTAGCTTCCTGCTTTCCAACTGTGCAAAGACAAAAAGAAAAATAGGAGTTCTCAGAGCAAAGAAATGGTTTGAAGCGCATAAAAACTGTACCTGAATGTTGATAACTATTCTACCTCATTCCACCCTGGTAATGCTAAATTTGGTTAGTATAATTACATTTAGGCAGCCTTAGAAAGGTTTTGAAAGCCTCAAAATAAAAATTCCACCTTAATGAAACAGGCCAAAGTGGAGAACGTGTTAAAAGCGTGGAGGGACTCAAACTAGTTGACTGTTGTTGGAAATGTCAGAAAGGATGGAAGGGACTTTCCCTCGGCATCCTCTCTACGGTTTCTAAACACATGTCTGAGGGGAAATGGAATAAGCTAGTTTAGCAATGGTAAGTATCAAACCCTGTATTTGCTAAGTTGATCTTTCTTCTATTACATGCCAAGGCAAACTCAGCTCACCTAAATTGGACCTGTCACACTAAAAGAATCATTGAGAAACAGCCCTTCCAATCCCCTCTCCAGGTGAAGCTAGAACAATTCAAATTATGTGGTATGTCCTAAGTTCTCCAGAAAACACATTCTCCTCTAATATGAAATTGCTTCTATCCAGCTAATATGTCACATATGACTTCTGTGTCCTAGAGTCCAGCCCACTGTCTTCAATGTTCATGGAGGAGAAGGACCAGGATGTCTGTGTGTTAAGATTCTAATTCTTTAAGAGCTTTAAAAACAGCACAGTGCCCCAACCCCAAATGCATAGTAATACATACATGTTAACCAATGTCAGCTGTCCGGTCTCTAGGGTAAAGGAACTCCAGTCACTTCTGGATCTGTTCCCAGAAGCCAATTTCCAGCCCTTGACCATTCCTGTGGTCTCCTCCTTTTTAAGCACCCCATTTTCTCTTCCAGCTGGTCCCCCAACAAGCAGTATGTGGGACTCTGTGACCTCGGGTTTTCTCTCTCTCTAGCAGGGCTTTAATGATCAGTCCTCTTGGTTAACATGTCCTGTTTGAACAGTAAGGTTTCTGCATACTAAACACACTTTCCACCGATGTGTGAAGTAAGGTGTCAGAAGCGCTCTCCTATAGATGGTTCAGCACTTACACAGAGTCACGGGCTTAGTATGCCAAGTACCACGACCTAGGAGACAAGCTGAGTACACGAGCAGGCTCCACGCTACCACTGAAGCTATAATTGTAAAAAGAAAAAAAAATGCATATTTTGAGTAGCTTAGACCCCCTGCTTGTTCACACCATTGTTGGCCACTTTCCCCCAGTAGCTCCTGTAGCACTTTCAAGCACTAGATGAGCTGTCTGGGAACCGGCTCTCTTCCAGATTCCAGCCAGGTCTCTCTATGTTCTGTGCCAGCAGCATATGGTGTCTTCAGCAACAGGGTCTTACGTTTTACCTCAGGTGGGTAATCAAGTGCTTTCACAGAAGCCTGTCTTATTCGAGGGACCTCATAGATCTCCCCGATCAACACCTCAATGTGGACAGAACCTATTTGTGGTACTGCAAGTTACAGGTCAGAGCCAAAAGTTTTCAAGATTAGGCTTCATCCCACTCTCTGCAGGGCCCTTCTTTTGGGATGCTCCCCCTACACTCCTGTGAGGGTTATATCTTTTAGTCTACCTTCAAGGACAAAGGTTTCTATGGTACCAGTTCATTCTGTGTTTAGGTTTTTTTAAACGCTCTTAAAAAAATATATTTCACTATTAGCTATTTATTTGAGAGAGAGAGAGAGAGAATGAATGAATGAATGAATGAATGAATGAATGGGCATGCCAGGACATCCAGCTATTGCAAATGAACTCCAGACGTGTGCACCCCCTTGTGCATCTGGCTAACGTGGGTCCTGGGGAATCAAACCTGGATCCTTTGGCTTTGCAGGCAAATGCCTTACCCACTAAGCCATCCCTCCAGCCCCATTTTGGGTTTAGTTTTGTGTTTACTTCCCCCCAACTTTCTCTCTCTCTTCCCCACCCTCCCCCAAACCCTTCCATCTCTATTGTCTGGGCCCCAAGTTGCTCAGAAGCAACCAGCCTGACAAGATGTACACACCAGTGCAATGGTGGCACTCAGCCTTGGTGGGTAACCAATAGCTTTCTGATTGGCTAAGAGATCTGCTCAGTGGAAAGGATCCCATATCTGGAACTGGAACCAGGTCTGAATCCTATGGAGATAAAGATGATGCTCTCCAATGTTAAACTCCCACTAGTCTTTGGCTAAAAGGGGGGCTACTTCCATCAAAATCTCCCTAAATTAATAATGCTTATCCAATTTAACCTATGATGACTTCACTCTCCACTGGAGAATTGGTCTTTTTAGAAGGTAGCAAGACCTGAGGAGATAAACCACCCCTCACATCTCAGCCAAGGCCCAGGTGAAACCACAGAGGAAGTGGGGAACGAGCAAGAGTACTGCTTCCATGGTGAGCCTGACAATCAGCGCCAGAGTGAAGGAGACAGACGTTGAGGACACTCAACATCTACCAAAGCAGAGATCCAGAGGCTCCTAAGAGCTCATCACTGAAGTAGACTTAAAACTCACCCACCACGGCTCAGAGAATTTTTCAGAAGAAAGGGCAGAAAGATTGTAAGAGCCACAGGTTGAGACATCGTGCCCAGAGGCACTGCCTCCCCCAATAACTGACTGCTGCTCCCACAATGCATAACCCACAATCCCCTGGGGAACACCAGCAACCCCACTGAGGAGGGCTTTCTGTGGAATGGAGGTGGGGGGAGAGAAAAGATGGTCCCAACATATGATGTAATCATACAAAGTATATTCTTAATTTTAAAAAATGCATATTTTGATCCAGCTGAGCTGACAGAGCATGGGTGTCCAAGTCAGGAACATGTGTTCCTCTGAGGGACTTACAGATCATGCCAAGCAAACAGAGCCTTGAGAGTTACCGACGGTCAGAAGAGATATGATGCATGCAGCAGGTTTCAGTGAGGAAAGAATCTGAAACCACTCATGTGTTAGTGACTTTTCTTGTCACTGTGATGGAATGCCTGACAGAGGACACAGAGGGGGACAGGTTTCTTTAGGCTCACAGTTTCAGGGGATATGAGTCCATTATGGCGAGCAAGGCATAGTGATGGGGTGGCTCTGTCCAATGAGGCTTGAGTCTGTACATGGCTGCTGGTCACATCTTGGGCGATCAGGCAGCTGCGAGCAGAATACAAAGTGGAGTTGGGGGCTGGAGAGATGGCTTAGCAGTTGAGGTCATTGTCAACTTCTCCCTCATTCTTCAGGACAAGATTTTATGTGGGCGTTCCAATGCCCTCGTGGGCCATTTGTCTATCTACTCTGGTTGGCGACCACCCCTTTACTACAGGCATCGGGCTGGAACGATTGCCTGAGAAGTCCTTCTGAATAAAGAGACCAAATGAAGAACTCTCCCCAGATGGCCATGTGGAAAGCACAGCAGACGGGTGTTGAATTTTTAAGTGTCCCCAGCTGGGAAGCAGAAGGAAGAAGAGGAGACAGCAGACAGAAGATGCATGAGCCCCCAGAAGAACAGGAAGACACCCGTCCTCGGTGTCACGAGAAGGGGTCTGAGCGCTTCAAGAAGCATGTTGGTCAACAGGGTCTGATGTTTCAGAAAAACGAACAGGACTCTATAGTACGAAAAGGCCGTGATGTTCGGCAATCCAAGATTACTTCGATGTTTATTTTTTAGACAGCCGTTTCAGTATCGTGCTTGGGCACGTGCCACGTTGAAAAGGGATTTGTGGAGGGGTAGGTAAGTGAAACTATAGTTGTGGGAACAATTCAAGAAGTTTGGTAGCCAAAACTGCCAAGAGGCGGGAAACAGGAAAAGGACCCAAGTTTAGATCCCTGGCACCCAGTTCTGGGCATGTGGAGATAGAAGAGTCCTTAGGGCTCACTGGACAGGTAATGTATCCAAACTGGTGAGAGACTGTCTCAAAGAATAAGGTGGACGACAGCTGAGGAAGACACCCAACAGTGACCTCTGACCTCTACATGCGCGTGCAAACTTGTGTACACATGCAAATACAAAGACATACATAAACACACGCGCATGCATGCCCCATGCACATACACAGGCAGACAAAAGAGGAAGGAGTGAGGGAGAGAAGTAGGCGCACACTGAAATCATTATAGTCTGTGAAGTGCTTGGCTTCGCTCTTCGTGTACGTGAGGACTTCAGAGGGTGAATTCCAGCCCCATGTGCCGCCAACCATCCCGAGCCTGCGCTTCAACTGATCCATCTTCCAAGCCCAGGCTGTCCTTGTGACCTGGGTTTGGATTCTTGTCCCATGTGTACCCTGTTGGCTGTAACACGCCATCACAATGTCCAGTCTCCTGTCCGTGTGTGTGTCTGATGATGAAGACAATTATTCCCATCATGCTGTCCTCCCTCCTACACTGGCGTGGTCCCCTACCACCTCAGCTAGCTGGCACTCAGGGCAACAGGCCCCATTTTCTATAGCAGGGCTGCAGGCTTGGGCCCCAATAGATGTCAGGCCCAGCCTCATCTCGGTCAGTGCTATGTGGTTGAATTAACTCTGCCATTAGGCATCCCACTGGGAAGAAAGAAAGATATCCAAATAAACACAATGCCCCTTGCCTTTTCTTTACTTTTCTTTTTTTTTTTTTTTTGTAATTTTAAAAACTATTTTATTTTTAATTAATTTATTTATTTGAGAGAGACAGAATCAGACACGGGGAGAGAATGGATATGCCAGGGCATCCAGCTACTGTAAATGAACTCCAGACACATGTGCCATCCTGTGCATCTGGCTTACGTGGGTCCTGGGGAATCGAACCTAGGTCCTTTGGCTTTGCAGGCAAGTGCCTTAACTGCTAAGCCATCTCTCCAGCCCCGTAATTTTTTCATGAGAGAGAGAGAGAGAGAAAGAAAGAGAGAGAATTGGTGTGCCAGGGCCTGCCTCCAGCCAGTGCAATCAGACTCCAGCTGCATGTGCCACCTTGTGTGCATGTGCGACCTTGTGTATCTAGTTTGCATGGGTCCTGGGGAATCGAAACTAGGTCCTTTGGCTTTGCAGGCAAGTGCCTGAACTGCAAAGCCATCTCTCCAGCCCCGTAATTTTTTCATGAGAGAGAGAGAATTGGTGTGCCAGGGCCTCCAGCCAGTGCAATCGAACTCCAGCTGCATGTGCCACCTTGTGTGCATGTGTGACCTTGTGCTTCTGGCTTGTGTGGGACCTGGAGAGTTGAACATGGGTCCTTAGGCTTTTCAGGCAAGCACCTTAACTGCTAAGCAATCTCTCCAGCCCTACTTTTCTTTTTCTATTAGTGGTCCCAGATTTGTTTCAATCAGACATAAAAACTCACTCCCCTCATTTCTGACCTGCTATCTCTTGCAATGTCCACTAAGTCCTCCTTCTACTCAATGTCTCAGGCAAGGTCAATAACATTGATTAATTGATTAGAATCACTACCTTCTAGCCAGAACTTCAGACTCACACCTCAGGTCATCAATAGTCTCTATTTTGTTCGTTTTGTTTTAGTTTTTGTCTTGAAGACAGGGTCCCATGTATCCTAGGATGACCTCAAACTCACTAGGTAGCTAAGAACAACCTTGAATTTCCACTCCTCCTGTCCCCACTACTGGGATTTCAAGCATGTACCATCATGCCTGGTTTATGCATTGCTGGGAATTCAGGGCTTTGGATATGGTGAGCAAGCACTGAGCTACATCCCCAGCCCAACATTCTCTATTTTTTTTAGAGATACTCAGAAGAGAGACAGATAGAGAATGGGTGTGCCAGCAGCCTCTCAGCTGCTGTGAACAAACTCCAGACATGTACGCCCCCTTGTGGGCAAGTGCAGCATTGCACCCTTGTATCACTGCATCTGGCTAAATGTGGGACCTGGAGAACTGAATGGGCATTCTTAGGCTTAGTGGGGTGGCACCTTAACCACTAAGCCATCTCTCAAGCCCCAACATTCTCTATTTTGATAGTTCCTTTTTTAGGCACTTTACTCCTGACTCTGTACCTTACAGAAGCAAGTGAGGAAAGATTTCTTTGACTCATGGTTTCAGGGCATACAGTCCATCGTGTTGGAAAGAAGTGACCTCCAAGGCAGCTCCATCTGTACTAGCAAAAGTGTGGGGAATCATCAGCTTCTCACATCTTGACCAATTAAAACTCGGAAAGAGCTCAAGCCAGAACCAGAAGTTGGTATCACCTTAAAAAGTCTACTTTTAAAGGCTATACCCCAAAGTTCCAAAAACATCACCACCACTTGGGGACCAAGTGGACAAACACAGAAGCCTGTGGGAGACACTTCACATTCAATCCACAACACCCCTCTAACCCACTCATTGTATACGTCACTTGGGGACTACCCTGAAACCTCCCTATCTCCCTTCCTACTCTCCTCCATGCAAAAGGCTTCAGTGGTTACCCCAATGCCCAGAAAACGAAAGATACAGCACTTAGCTTTGACCTCCCGTACCTCCTCTTTCATACTTGAACCTTCTCTAATGCTACCCATATGTTCCCATAGCTGTTCTGACTGCTTCAACCATTGAGGTACTCCCTTGATTCAATCCAGGCAAAATCTTCCCATGCTTCAAGGGACGCATGCTTCAGAGCCTCTGTCTCTTACAGGACCAGTCAGCTGCCTTGGTGCACAGCTTTGAGGAGTGTTGGGACCTCCTGTGTCTGCTCTCAGTGCCTTGGGGTGAGGGTGAGGCTTGATTCACTTCTGTAAATGTGTGTAAGCTCCCAGAAGATATAAGAAATGAAATCTGCTAATTCAGCTCATTATTGTTCCAGTTTTTTTCCAGATGGCTGTTTACTCAATAAAACTTTGAAGCCATTAATAGCATCTTTTCAAACTTAAAGTTCTGGAAAAAAGCATAAACATGAGAAACACATTTTACACAGAATATTCTCACCCACAAGGGTATGACTCAAGCTGCCATTCAGGTATCCCACTCCATGCCTTGTGGTTTTTTTGTTTTTGTTTTTGTTTTTTTGGAGAAAGTCAGAAAGAGAGAAAGAGAGAATGGGCATGCCAGCAGCCTCTCAGCTGCTGTGAATGAACTTCAGATGCGTGTGTCCCCTTGTGGGCAAGTGCGGCATTGTGCTCTTGAGTCACTTTGCATACAGCTAAATGTGGGACCTGGAGAACCAAACGGGCGTTCTTAGGCTTAGCAGGCAAGCACCTTAACCACTAAGTCATCTCTCCAGTCCCGTGCCCTGTATTTTGTGTGTGCACAAGGGCACGTGTGTGTGGAGGCCAGAGGACAACCTTGGGTGTCAGTCCTCCAGCACCATCCACCGTTTTGTTTTTGAGGAAGTGTCTCTCACTGGCCTGGAGCTCGCCAAGTAAGGTACACTGGCTGGGCAGAGAGCACAGGGGTCCACCTACCTCCCCAGCACTGGGATTACAAGCATGTGTGCCATCATGTCTGTCTTTTTTTTTAATTATTTTTCTCTTGCAAGCGTGGGGGGGGGGTTGGTGGTGAGGGAAGGATGGAGGAAGAAAAACAGAAAGAAGATAGAGAGAAAATGAATGAGAATGAATGAATGGGTATGCAAGGGCCTCCTGCCATTGCAAACAGACTCCAGATGCATGTGACCCTTTGTTTAACTGGCTTTATGTGGGTACTGGAGAATCAAACCTGGGCCACCAGTCTTTGCAAGTAAGTGGCTGTCACTGCTGAGCCGTCTCTCCAGCAGCCTGTTTTTTTTTGTTTCAATGCGGGTTCTGAGGGTCGAGCTGCAGGCCTCATGCTCCTGAGGCAAGTGCTTTGCCAACTGAGATTTCTACGCAGCGCCTGCACTCTATATTTTAAAACTGAGGACTTCAGGTCCCAGCTAAGAATAACCAATAATAACATAGGAAATTCTGAGCTAATTGCACTAGGTTTTTTTTTTTTTTAAATGTGGCATTAAGGATGGAATCCAGAGCTTGTCCTAACTAGGTATGCATTTTACCACTAAGCTATGCTCCCAGCCCCCTGCATGGGATTTAATTACTGCATCACATCAAAATTTTTCCTTCTTCATATTTTGTGCTGTTTTCCATCTTCGAAGTGCCTACAATTTTACTACTCTCAAAACATGTTCGGTAGGATGCACATATTTGTGTTTCCGAATTTCTGACAATTCTATGCACGCAGAAGAATAAAGTTTGGGAGGGACTGTTTTCATTTGACATAGGATTTGCTTTGTAGCCTAGGTGGCCTGAAACCCTCAGCCCTCTTGCCTCTGCTTCCCTGGTGCTGGGATGATGGGCGTGTGCCGCCAGTGCCTTGGCTGAAATGAACACGTTTTATTTTTTAGGGAATGCATGTTGTCTTCTCAATCTCCCCTCTTGTGAAACTGATATAATTCAATTCACCAAGCCCATACCATGTACCTGCTGTGAAATGAGGACTTTGCCAGGCCCAAGAAACATATATGAACCTCAGGTCGATCATCTCCCCCACCCCCTCCCCCAATAGCTTCAGACCTGGTGGGGAAGAAAGACAAGTGATCAGGCAGGATCACTCTCTGGTGGTATGTGTGCCACAAGGGAAAGGGGTGCCATACGCTGCAGGAGCACATGGAAAGGAGAGCTCAGCCATGCTCCATCAGCACTTCACCTGGACAAACAGGAAATAAATCCCTGGAGGATTTGGTTAAACCAGACTCACATTCCATGGCTCTGGGGCAGGGACTGTGACTCCGAATCCCTCCGCAGCTCCCAGGAGACACTGATGTGGCTGAACAGAGGACCAGCCAGTGGACCAAATCCCAACACTGACACTGGAGCAGGGGCGAGCAAGAGTATCTCAGGCAGAAGAAAGGATGTGAAGTCAGCTTGGGGGAGTGGAGGCATCATAACACCAGTGATCTGCACCGTTCTCAAGAGTCTTTGAGGGGTAAATGAAGACGGCAATAGAAAGGAAGAATTTAAGTAATCTGAGCAAATACCAATAGCACTGGACGTGCAATGTAGCCTTCTGTCAGTGTGTCCAGCTGCTGTAACTATATACTATCTGCTGGGAGGTTTCTAACCAATGGGAGTGTAGTTCTCGCTGTTCCAGACACTATGCAGCCCGGGGTCAAGGTACCAGGAGAGCCAGTGTGTACATCAGGCCTGCTTTCTTGCTCCTACCTGGTCCCCTTCTAGCTATGTCCTCACATAACACAAGCAGCTAACTGGCTCTCTGGGGTCTCTTATGAGATCCTTAATGCCACTTAGCAGATGGAGCCCTCATGACCTCACCACTTCCCAAAGCCCACCCTCCTACCACCACCATCTTGGGGATTAAGATATCCACACATGAATTTGGGGGCACAAACATCAAACCACAGTGCCTTTCTAAGCACATTTGAGAGCTCTCCAATTCTGTGTAATTAGAAGACAGATCCAAATTATTCAGGGTTGGAGCTATCAAACAGTTTTAAAGAGAGTTATTTCAGTACTTTTAGCCTCTTGAACCTATGGCTTCCCTGGGTAGCTGCCACATCTACTTAGGTGATCAAGTAATTACCGGTACTTACTAATTTCAAGAACTGAAATGGATTTCCTTTCCCAGGTAGGTTTTCTAACATTTTCATAAGTATTTTTCATTCTATCATATGCTCAGCATGCAATCGTAGAAAAAAACGAACTTCAGCTGGACTTAAATCCAAAGGAAACATTAACAAGATTCTTTTTATTATTTATTTATTTATTTGAGAGTGACAGAGAGAGAAAGAGGCAGAGAGAGAGAGAATAGGCACACCAGGGCCTCCAGCCACTGCAAACGAACTCCAGATGCATGCGCCCCCTTATGCATCTGGCTTACATGGGTACTGGGGAATGGAGCCTTGAACCAGGGTCCTTAGGCTTCACAGGCAAGCACTTAACCACTAATCCATCTCTCCAGCCTCCATTAATGAGATTCTTAATCATCTCCCCTCCAACTTCTGACTCAGCTGATCCTGCTTAGCTTCTGAGCTTGGACAAGATCAGATGCTTTCAGATGGGACTGTTGTTGACAAGGCCCTCTCTAACCTGTATATGTCATTCCAAAAGATACAATGAAAGCTAGGTGTGGTGGGACACGTCTGTAATTTCAGCACTTAGGAAGAAGACTAAGCAGAAATATCCTGAGAACAAAACCAGCCTGGGATACACAGCAGGGCTGTGTTCACAGACATACAAACCCCCAAAAGAAAAAAGATATGCAAAACGAAACAACATCTCAGCAGGGGTAAGGGATAACCCATCTCTAGCACTATAACACTACCTACAACAACCTGGGTCGAGGAAGCCCATGCAGCCTCCAAACTAATGCAAGCCATTGCCAAAGCATCTGGTTGCCCACCAAAACTAGATTGTCAAAATGCTATTATTGAAAAAAAAATGCTATCTTATCATCACAAGACTTGAGAAATCAAACTGGAACAGAGATTGAAGACATCTCCCTGCTAGCTAGTTGCCCCCATAGTGTTTTAAAGTGGTATATTGGGCTGAAGTGATGGCTTAGCGGTTAAGCGCTTGCCTGTGAAGCCTAAGGACCCTGGTTCAAGGCTCAATTCCCCAGGACCCACATAAGCCAGACGCACAAGGGGGCACACACATCTGGAGTTCGATTGCAGTGGCTGGAGGCCTTGGCATGCCCATTCTCTCTCTATCTATCTGCCTCTTTATTCTCAGTCTCTCTGACACTCAAATAAATAAATAAAAATAAATAAAAAATAAAGTGCTATATTGGTTGCTGGGGGGATAAAACCCATCAACAGGCTTAACAAGCAGTGGATCTTGCAAGCTATAAAATCAGCCAGCTATACAAGATGTACCTATGAGTGCAATAGTGGCACCTAAGTTATAGGGGTGATCACTACTCTAAGATTGGGTATGAGACCTGTTCAGTGGAAAAGAATTCATGCCTGGTACTGAGAACTGAGTCAAAAGCCTATGGCTTGAAAGGTCATAGACCCTGGATGGAAGCTTCCACTGTTCCTTGGCTAAATGGAGATGTTAGGTTCAATTAAAAAAAAAAAAAACTTGAGCTGGAGAGATGGCTTAGTGGTTAAGGCGCCTGTCTGCTAAGCCTAAGAACGCCTGTTCGATTCTCCAGGTCCCACGTTTGGCCAGACTCAAAGTGACGTAAGGGCGCAATGCTGCACTTGCCCACAAAGGGACATATGCATCTGGAATTCGTTCACAGCAGCTGAGGCTGTTGGCATGCCCATTCTCTATCTGTTTCTCTCTCCCCCTCCCCCAAAAAAATTCTTTTAGCCAGACATGATGGCACACGCCTTTAATCCCAGCACTTGGGAGGCAGAGGTAGGAGGATCAGTGTGAGTTCAAGGCCACCCTGAGACTACATACTGAATTCCAGGTCAGACTGGGCTAGAGCAAAACCCTACTTGAATAAACCAAAGGAGGAGGAGGAGAAAAAACTATTTTAAATGTATATGTTTGTGCCTTTTCATTAATGCTTTTCTTGCTTTTGGTTAGAGAAGCTTCTTTTTACAGATGGCAGAAAATGCCTGGGATACCCAGGACCCATCAAGAAGATGAGAAGAAGAGAAAGCCCAGTGCTTAGCCCTGGACAAGGTATCTCTAGCCCACCCAGCAGGACTCAGACAACCCTGCAAAAGTGGCAGAAAGAATATGAGTGCTGCTCTCACTGACAGCCAGAGCAGCTTCTCCACGAGGAGATTCAAAATTCATCAAAGCTAAAATAAGAGCCTGGTGAGGGCTCGGCAGTACATGAGATCGCTACCGTGCCCTCCAAGACTCAGAGGATACTTTGGGGCATGAACCAACTGGTACATTCATGACCCTACAATGGTTGCTGGTACCCCCACAAGACCCATACTGGAAATGAGCCCATTAACATTTTGATACAGAGGAAGACAAAAAGAATGAGGCAATAAAAGAAGGGAAGGACTACCTGGAAAGAGAAGGGTTCTCGGTGGCATGGGGACAGGGAAGAGGAGACAAAAGAGGCTAACAGGATGGGAATGCTATCAAATTACAATAGGTTCATATAGCAAAGGGCTCCATGAAAAGACAGAAGCAGAACAGGTGTGAAGGACGATGAGAGACTTGTAGGCTATACGTGACAACAATGCTGTTCTGCACATCAGCATGAAGGAGAAACGATCAGAGGCTTGCTGAGCTCTCTGAAGGCTGCCCGCTTGGTGTGGAGTCTCTATGAGATCGGAGTCAACTTAGCAATGCGCCGGAGGCTGACGGCCACCTTGAGAACAGAGACCAAGAGGCCACCCTCCATGAGCCTCTTTGTCTGGTAGGAGAAAAGTGGGGTCAGGGAAGTTTGAAAGACTTCACATACCAGCCGCTGAACAAGCGTTAAATCCTCATGACAAAGCACGGGAGCCAAAAGTCTCGGGAGCCTTCCTTGGGTCTTGTAGCTCTACCCTGCTAGGCTTCTGTCCAGCCACCTTTGGGGCCATCACACCCCAAGAGATGGCTCTGGAAACTTGGTTAAAAGTCCATGAACCAGCCGGGCGTGGTGGCGCACGCCTTTAATTCCAGTACTCAGGAGGCAGAGGTAGGAGGATTGCTGAGAGTTCGAGGCTACCCTGAGACTACATAGTGAATTCCAGATCAGCCTGGACCAGAGTGGGACCCTACCTCGCAAAACCAAAAAAAAAAAAAAAAAAGTCCATGAACCAGTGAAGAAGCATAGGTAGCTCTTATCTGTGAAGGCTACGTTTCAAGGCTCTCTAGTGGATGCCTAAAACTGGACAGTACTAACCCTATTCAGACCTCATAAAATTTATAAATGAGGCACCATAAAAGATAAATATCTAAGAAACCCTAACAGTTAGTGTAATATGCCACAATAAATAAAAGACCAAAGGATGCATAAAAATGCCATACTGAGTGCTGGAGAGATGGCTTAGTGGTTAAGGCGCCTGCCTCCTAAGCCTAAGAACGCTGGTTCCAATCTCCAGTGGTTCCAATCTCCAGGTCCCACATTTAGCCAGATGCAGTGACGCAAGGGCGCAATGCTGCACTTGACCACAAAGGGGTGCACACATCTGGATTTCGTTTGCAGCAGCTGAGAGGCTGCTGACACGCCCATCTCTGTCTTCCTCTCCCTCTCTCTCTCTCTCTGTCTCTCTCTGTGTCTCTCCAAAAAAAAAAAAAATGCCATAATGAAACTAATTGTCTTGTATATTATTTTAAATTTTTAAAGAGATGGGAAATCTCTAAGTGGCACATTGATGTTATTTTCTTTAAAATAATTATGGCTTATGCAAGCAAATAAACAGAGTTTAATGCTGGAAAAGGAAAATCAATGTATACACTAACTGAACTCTCACATACACAGAACACAGAGGTCTCAACTATATATTCTGAAAACGCCCATTGCCATCTGCTCCTGCAGCTCTGCGGCAATATTGTGAAAATGTTCAGGCAAGTCTTCCGAACGGCTCCCATTCAGAAGTTTGTACTCGGCTGACTGGCACTGTGGTCCTTATGACAAGAACACTGCTTTTGCTAAATTACTTTTAAAAGAGGAATAGCATCTTTTTGAAAGTTATACTGACTGACTATTAGTAATTATGTATGTAAGAATTTAATGATTGTTCCCAAAACTAATTACCTGCATGAGCTAAAGCACTCGGGTCTGCATAATGAAACTGTACAAGTTAAATTATTATTTCAGAAAGGAAAGACTATAGGCCATACTTCCCCAAGAAATCCGTCCAGGGAGGAACTTGTGACTACCGCTGGTGTGTCAAACTTAGCTCTCCAGCCAGTGTCCATCATAAGCTACAGGATTTTAAGAAATGAAGTAAAGGACAAATGGCAAACAGGTGACAGGAGCACAGGTAGGGAGGAAGAAAAAAGAAGCCATACTGTGCCCCCAAACATGCCAATCAAAAAAAATTTTTTTTGAGGTAAGGTCTCACTCTAGCCCAGGCTGGCCTAGAATGCACTGTGTAGTCTCTGGGTGGCCTTGAACTCAATGGCGATCCTCCTACCTCTGCCTCCCGAGTGCTGGGATTAAAGATGTGCTCCACCACACCTGGCTTTGCTAATCAAATTTCTGCCCACTTTATTGACATCTTTGAATAAACCCTTAATAAAAGTTTGCTGTTCTGAATCCAAGGGAACAAAGGCCAATCCATTATGAGAACATTCCAGTGTAGCTCAGTGGCAGAACCCAAGCTTGGCATGCATAAGACCCCAGTGACAAATAAGCAGATTTCTGAAACAGGACCTTTGAATATTTAGACAGAAAGGCTACAAAAATATTTGCCTCCCGAGTTTGTGCATGGTGTGTGTGTATGTGTGTGCATGCGTGTGTGTACATACATGTACACGTGTGTATGCCTATGCATGTGTATGTGTATGACCGTGTATGGGAGACCAGAGGGTAACTTGGGGAGTCATTCTCAACAATGCTGTCCATGTCTTTTTGAGACAGGGCCTCTCCTGGACCAATTAGGTTAAACTGGCTAGACTGCAGGTCCCGGCCTCCACCACCCCCCCCCCCGCCTTCATGTTTGTGAGGCAAGCATTTGACTAACTGAGCTACTTCTTTAGCTCTTGTCTCCCACAGTTCTTGTTTGTTTGTTTTGATGTTGTTTTGTTTGCGACAGTGTCATGCTATGCAGATCAGGCTGACCTTGAACTCATTATATAGAGGAGGCTAGCCTTGAATTTGGAAAGATGTGCCACCATCCTGGCTTGCCTCTTAGTTTTTAAGGCAGTATAAGATTGACCTGATAGTGAAATTCGGCCCCCAGATTCAATGTTCTGCATTCACTAGGGTCAGTCTCCCAATTGCTAATCATGTGGCTTTATACAAAGCTATCGGGCAATCACAGCCAGGGACTCAGACATCAATCTGAGTCAACTCAACCCAGAAATACAATGGGTTTTGTTGTTTTTGTTGTTGCTTTGGTCACTGATCCATGTGCTCACAACAGCTGAGGCTTGAATAAAAAGTTCTTCCTAATCGGTTCCTTTTTATACCTACCTAGAAAAATACAACATTCACATGTAAGAGTCAGTCGTGATGGAAAGTTCCTTGACTTCTTGAGTAGGCTGGCTTAATCTCCAGAACCATACAATTACCCTTGGTGATTCAGTTCCACTCCTTGCTTATCCCTCCCTGGCCTCTGTGTGGTCACTCGGCATGACTCAGTGTCCCCCAAAATACTCTGCAATCCCTGATACTGCGTGAGGAGGTAGCTGTTTCTCTGTTTCTAAAACGTTCCAGAGAGGCTCAGGGAGAGCCAAGGAACAAGCAACAGAAAAGTAGGACCTCACACCACACTGACACTTTCCTTTCCATATCTCCCAGTCGAGCCTACAATCTGTGGCTAGCTTCTTCCTACTGAACTTCATAAAACCGAAGATGGCAGAAAAAAAGACCAGTGACTTACTCTCTCTCTCTCTCTCTCTCTCTCTCTCTCACACACACACACACACACACACACACACACACCAGAAATGGTAGGAAGCCTTCCTGTTGCACAACCTCACACAAGCACTGGGCTGACCTTGGATCTCCTTTCTAGTGAAGAACAGATGACTTGCAGGCAGCCTGATGCAGAAACCAGAGCCACCCGAGCCACCCACACACCACCACATCACTACTAAGGAGGGGGAGCCAGAGCAGAGCACTTCTAATTGGAATTGCCAGGGGAATTTCTGAAACCAGATTCAATATCCCACCTTGGAATCCCTCCAAGCTACCAGGGGAAGATTCTTCAGGCTTTGTCAGTATGCCAAGTGCCTTTTAAAGATGACAGAGTCGTTTTCTTACATTCTTCTGCACGATGCTCTACAAGAGGTGGTGTGATTATGTGGAAACTGGTCTGAATTAGGAGGCCAGAAGCCACGCGTGAGGTTCCCTGCGTCTTTGAGTTCTCCCTGTGCCCTGAAACCAGCCATGTCACCTCTCTGGGCCTGGTTCTTCTGTCCTGAAATCAGGAGAACTGAACCAAGACCTCTGAGCTCTTTTTCTGGCCATAATGCTCTGTGCCTCCCATTAAGATGAGGAGCTTTTTCATAAGAGTTTTTCAGCAAGGAAAAACAGTAAAACTAGTGTGTTCACAACTCTGCCACAACTGCACACATCACTACAGGGTCCCTTCCACTAGATGGGGCAGCCACCTTGTGGCTGATGGCATTTCACACTGGCATTGGATGCCCCTGAACTCCAACAAGGGGCCTTGTGCAGAGTAATACTGGGGTAATAGAACTTCCGGGAAGGTACCTTTTCCCTGGCCACACAGTCTAGCTAGATGCCCTCCCTCAAGCAAAAATCACATACACAGGAAACCTTGGCAGAGCCCATCCAACACACTAGGTACTGGTCTTAGGATGTGGCATGTGTTTCATCTTAAAAACCTACCGTCGGGCTGGGGTTGGGCCTGTAGCTTAGCAGTAAAGTGCTGTCTAGCACAGGTAAGGCCCAGGGTTTGATCCCCAGCACCACAAAAACAAAACAAACAAGACACAATGAAGACCGTCTGGCATCTATGAGTGGCACATACTATAATCACCTCACTTCCTGGCAATAGACACCCAGAGTTAAAATCCCTTGCCCAAGGGCACATGACTTCTAAACAGCATTGTTGGTCACGGGACACAAACTTACACAGGGGGGCTCTCAGGTCTTCCCCAATGTGACATTTTACATCTCTGTCAGCTGACAAGTTATGGTAAGAGCTCTAGCCTCACATCACTGATGCTCCAGGTAGCAATCTCTTCCCTGTGGGAGACTATGGAAACGGATGCTAGACTGAATAGTCACACTGGAAAGAGACAGAGGCCGCTAGATGACTCTATGTTCTGCCAGTGATGAAAGCCCAAGTTCCTCATTGGCAAAATGTGGCCAGGAATATCCATTTCATTGACTTATTGTGTAGATTGAGTAAAACAGTACTTTCCTAATTTCTGAAGCAAGATGAAGGGAGGCTATGTGTCTTAAAATCATGGGAGATGTTATTTATCATTCATCATGTCAATACACTATGTGAGAACAAGAGTTTGTATTCTGACTTGAACATTATCAGCCCTAAATTAAGTAGTGAATTTTCTATTGCTTATGATTCATTGAGTCATAAGACTTCAATTTCCAATATGTTACTGCAAGATTGTTCTAGAATAAGGGAAGGCCAGGGGGAGGGGGAGCTCTGACAGATGAGAGCAAGTCTACAGAGAACAGTGCTCTCTCCTCCCCCAGGTTCCTTTGCTCACAGAATTGAGCACTTGGTACCTCAAATTCTCTTTCCCTAAAATGGATAAAATAATTTCTGCTCCTCACAGAAACATTATGAGCTTATGAATATAATGACACTGGGAATACTTGTTTGAGTAATACTTACCACTTGAAAATGTTAAAAAGTTTTTCTTTGCTTAATATTTATATTTATTTATAAGCAGAGAAAGAGAGAAGAGAGGGGAAAATGAGCACGTCAGGGCCTGTAGCCACTGCAAACGAATTCCCTGTGCCACACCTTGTGCATCTGGCTTATGTGGGTACTGGGGAATTGAACCTGGGTCCCCCAATATTGCCAGCAACTGCCTTAACTACTAAGCCATCTCTCTAACCCTAAAATGTTTTTTTATATGCCTTATCTTCCTCAGGTACCCAAGGTAGCAGGATTTTTATAGTCTATGGGTACACTGATGAAATGAAGCTTTGTTCTTCAATAGAAAGATATAAGAAAAATAAAATGTATTTAAAATGTGTGTCACATACACAAAATATATTTTCATATGTGTATCTACATATATGTGTAGATATTTAGCACATTCACTCTATTTCAACAAAAACAAGAGCCCAGATAACATCCCACAGCTATCACAACAATGCACCTGGTTTATTTTTTTGTAGCTGTTCAATATCCTTGCATGTGTTTATACTATCACTTGTCTGTATCACACAGCCATCACTATTTTCTACATATTTATCAAAGAAAAATATAAGTGTCTTAAAATGGATATTAAAAACCATGCAACTATTAGTTTAAAAAAAATTCCTTCAATTGTATAGTTCTCTAGCTTTGACTAAAGCCTCTGATCTTAACTTTGAGCTCTGTGAAAGAGTTTACCATACAGCTTCAAAGCTGATGAACAACTATCCAAACCACCAATGGGAAGCCTGGGTTTCAAGTATGCAAAATGAAATAAAATGTATTAATCAAATTATATGTGATTGAAAATAGTGAGTCATATGTATACGTCACTAAAATCATTTAATGTCAAAACCTTGTAAGGACAGAGACACAACCTAAAGCTGGACAGGACGCTGACCGCAAACCATTGGTATATAAAATGTATTCGGTGTCGTATGTTTGGAATCCTCAAGTCCTCGGGACTCTGGGCTTTACCTTCCGTGTAGTGTGATTCTCCGGTGAAACATACTCTGACGTTGTTTAAGGAAGGCTGGGCTGCAAGATGCACATGCACACAAACACGCACATTTTTCTTGGAATCATTTAAATGACATGTGTAAAAGTCATTACCTAAGCAAGCTTACAGAAGAAGGGAGAAATATTTTCCAAGACGTACTATGAGAGGAACTTCACCACCACTTAGTCCACGAGCGAACTGCCCAAGTAATTACGCACACTGGTGGACAGGGAGCTAGTACAAGGAACTGTGCATGCAAACAAGGGCCAATGACTCACACAGAATGCTGAAACATACTGCTGCTTCCCCACTCTCAACGTCCACAGAGAAACACGCATAGTAGGAAAGGGGGCAGAGCAGCCAGGCTCCACTTCAGAGACTTGACTTCGCTCTGCTGCTGTAGGAGAATCAGCTCCTGGCTTCTCTTCCAGAACACCTTGGGTGGCTCAATAGACTTGGTCAGTTTGTTTCATCTCAAGTGTCAATCTGACGGGGCCAAGGGATACCTGGATAGCTTGCCAAGCAGTATGGCGGTGTGTGTACGATGGTGTTTCTGGAAGATCACCCTCTCTGGGCATCACTCAATCCTTTGATGGCCAGCACAGAACAACGTGGTGGGTCTGGGGCATGGGAACTCCTGGTTTTAGGCCTTTAGTCTCAGCCTGGGACTTAAATCATGGCTCGCTTGACTCTGAGATCTTTGGGTGGTCTGAATCACCCTGTTGGCTTTCCCAAGCTTCTAGATAGCAGGTAAAGCTTCTCATAATTTGCCTTCATAATTGCATGAGCCAATCCTTCCTAATCTCTCCCTGTATATGTCTATCCCCTTGGTTCTGGGGATATCCGGCTATACAGTCACCAAAGGCAGAGAAAACTGGAGTTCAGTACACATTTCCTCCTAACCCTGAATTCTCCTCCCCAATCACTACTCGAACCTCAGCATTTCCAGACTCCTAATCTCACAGGGGCTGCCCTCACCTTTTTTTTTTTTTTTTTTTTTTTTTCACCTCTTGCCTTGTTACCAGCTTGCCTCTGCTTCATGGCTAGATTTGGGAAATTCAGTCTTAGATCACACAGACCCCATGTCACAGGCACAAAGACCTTGGTGCCACCTAACCTCACAGTGACGGGCCCCTCTGACAAGGACACCCAACGGGGGGGCCTGTTGAAGGAGGAGCAAGGGACAGGAACCAGGAACAGGGAACAGAGAGAGTCACGGACTGTTTTCCCCAAAGGATCGACCTGCAACATGGCGTAGAAGGTTGAAAACAAGAGAACACAGAGCACAATGTCTACCAAGGAATTTAGATTCTTTGAATGAAGATGGAAAGGATGGCTCTCAGACAACCATTTCAATACGCATTCACACGGGGCTAATGGAGAAAGAACAGGAAAAAGGAATTGCTAACTGGTCCACATGAGCTTCACAGAGTGCAATTATTTAGGAAAGGGGAGTCACAGGCAGAAGGAGGTGCTAGGGAGATAAGACAACCCATGCTCCAACCCCCTGGAATATCCTTGTCTTGTGGTAAGGTACACAGCCAGTCTGTTTTCCTTTCATGTAAGGGGTTCTTCAGGCAATGTCCCTGTCATTAACAGAATGAAAAGTTTGAGGAAATGGCTTGTTTGGTATAGTGTTTGCTGGACAAGCCTAATGACTGATTTCAGATCACGGAACCCATGGAAAGCTGGACAGGGAGCAGAAACGTCTGTGATCTCAGATACAAGACGTGGAGACAGGAGAGTGCTGAGGCCTGCAGACCGGCTAACCTCCAACATTAATCTGAACGCTGCCTTCAAACAAGTTGAACGGGAGGACCGACACTCAGTGTTGTTCTCTGACCTCCACGTATGTGCCGTGGCACATGAATGCCCACATTTACACAAATATATGTGCAACACACACACAGCATGTGTAAAGCCCTGATTCCATCTGCTTTGCTAAAAAGAAAATACATCTAAAATTTTTTAAATTTTTTTAAATTTATTTTTGGAGAGAGACACAGAGAGAGACAGACAGAAAGGGAGAAGGAGTCAGGTAGAGATGAGCATGCCAGCATTCTCTCAGCTGCTGTGAATGAAATCCAGATGTGTGCACCCCCTTGTGGTCAAGTGCGGCATTGCGCCCTTGCATCACTTTGCATCTGGCTAAACGTGGGACCTGGAGATTGGAACCGGGTTCTTAGGCTTAGTAGGCAGGCGCCTTAACCGCTAAGCCATCTCTCCAGCCCTTGTTTGTTTTTTTGAGGTAGGCTCTCACTCCAGCACAGGTGAGCTGGAATTCACGTTGTAGTCTCAGGCTGACCTCGAACTCACTTTGACCCCCATGAGTGCTTGGATTAAAGGCATGAGCCACCATGCCTGGCTCACATTAGTTCTTTCATTACTTTCTATAAACAAAAGCCCATGAAAAGGCCACCTAGAAGGGCAGACCTGTGTCCTCTTGGCTAAACAGCTGCACTGGCATCAGACCAACTGCCTTTCTTCTCACTGATAGGCCCAGGTGGTATGAAGTAAGCGATAACTATCACATCATGGTCAAAACCAAGGCTAAGTTTATCACTGTGCTGGTTTGATTCAGGGTCCCCCATAAACTTAGGTGTTCTGAATGCTAGGTCCCCAGCTGATGGCAATTTGCGAATTAACACCTCCTGGAGGTAATGCATTGTTGGGGGCAGGTTTATGGTTATTATAGCCAGTGTCCCCTTGCCAGTGTTTGACACACTCTCCTGTCACTGTTGTCCATCTGATGTTAGCTAGGAGGTGATGTCCACCCTCTGCTCATGCCATCGTTTTCCCGTGCCATCCTGGAGCTTTCCCTCGAGCCTGTAAGCCAAAATAAACCCCTTTTCCCCACAGGTGGCTCTCGGTCGAGTGTTTCTGGCTGCAGTGCGAACCTGACTGCAGCAGTCATCTACATTGCAGGAGGAAGTTCCACGGGGCTCTCAACGACAGAAAGAACCAATGGAAAAACACACACCAAACAAGACACAATTCTGCATCTGGGTCTCTGGCCTGGCCAGGAAGAACATGATTAACTCTTCCTTGGGATTTGATACCTTCACAGAACCTGGCCTTGGCATGACCAGGTTTGGGAAGTGTGAAGATTCCAGCAAGCCTGGGGTCGTCCACCAGACAGACACATACATGTTGAATGCCAAAGCTTGTAAAAATACTGACTTCAGGTTTGGGGAGAAGGCTCAGGTGGTAAAGTACTTGCCATATACTCTGATCCCCAGAAGGCATGTAAAAAGAAAAAGAAAAGAAAAAAAAAAGACACGTGAAAAGATAAAGAAAAAAGGTGTGGTGGCATGCACTTCCAACCCCAGCACTGGGAAGCTGGAGACAGGCAGACCCATGAGGCTCACTAGCTAGCCAGTCTAGTCTATTTGGAAAGTCCCAAGCCATTGACAGACCCAACAAAAGAGGAATGGCAACTGAAAAACAACACTTAGGGTTCTCCTACTAGTCTACAAATGCACACATATGCACGTGTATGCACACCTGCATACACATTTGCACCTACACACATAAACATGCACATGCACATATACAAAAAAATCACACACACACACACACACAAAAACAATAACCACCATCGAAGAGCTCACCGCATTTCTCAAACCCTGTTTTAAATGAATTGCATGAAAATTTTTGAAATCCACAAGGGTTTTCCAGCAGAACCCAGGGTTCTAGGATCATGAGATGTATGCCTCCCTTCCTGCTGGTTATCACGGGGCATTATTTTCCCCTACTTCCTGTCTGCATCCTCCATTCTCAAGCCACCTCCCCAGAGACATCTGAATAGCTCCCCTTCGTGATGGTTAATTTCTTGTTGTCCACTTGATAGGATTTAGAATCACCATGGGCACAAGTCTCTGGTCCTGTCTGTAGGGATTTTTCTAGATTAGATTAGGTAAATTGGGAGGACCCAGTGTTGACTGTGGAGGCGCCGCCCTTGGGCTGGGTTCCTGGACTGTATTCATCAATCACTCGTCTCTCACTCCCCTTCTTCCCTGCTGACGCGATGACGCCAGCTGTCTGCTCCTGCTGTGCTTGTCCTCCCACGGTAGACTTCCCCTTGAAACGACAGGCTGAAAACAAAACCTTCCTTTCCTTAAGCTACTTCTGGTCAGGTTTTCATCTTAACAATGAGAAAGTAACTGATAAACCCTTCTAAACTGACCAGCCAGAACCTTTGAAAGATGCACTGGAGTCTTAAGAAATTCAAGGATCGGCTTTACCAAAGCCCAGGCATTTGCAGTCCCTGGAAAAGTGGTTTTGTTCACCCCAGTCAATGAACTTGTATTGATGTGTTGGTTTCTCCACGACTCACAATAACCTGGCACTTGAGCTTGAGGGTGATTTCAGTGAGTGAACAGGGCTGGCCTGCCATCGGAACATGGCTATGAGTTAGGGGGAGGCCGGTGTTCTGCGCTCGCCTTCCCTGCAGTTTGCCACTTCATAGCAAAGCAAAGCAGCTGCCTTCCTGGTGGACAGTAGCTGCTTTCCTTCTTGTGAGTCTGCACTGTCTGGCCCAAGGGAGCCTAAGCACTACCAGGCCCTGGAGGGCTGTCTGCCCATGGCTGGGCAAACTCACTCTCCCTTCACCAGACCCAATGCACTTCCTGCCAGTCACCTTGTCACGGGCCACAGTGACTTCAGTGGCTCCAGACCAGCCTCCTGGGTTTTGGCATCTGCTGCATTTAGCAGTCATGAGCCCCTTCCAATAAAGGTGCTTAGCATCACACTACAATGATATGACAAGCTCTTCATTCATCTCTTTAGGTGATGAGGGACACTATCCCTGCCTCCACTCCTTACACTAGCTTCCAAGAGCCATGTCCTCACTTTGGACTCTGTCCGAGGCTACAACCTGCTTCTCACCAGTGGGGTGATGGGCTCACACCAACTTGCTACTCACTCACGTCTGAAATCCTGCTTTTCCAAAGGGAGAACACTGAAGGTTTCTTCCCAATAAAGCTCTCACCTACAGGAAACATGGAGTAGTGTGCATGTCTGCATGTGCACACATCTGTCTGCATGTACCTGCACTCTTGGACAAAATAAAGAACAATTCCATGCCCTAGAAGTTAAGAGCAAGGGCGGAGACTGAGAGCAAGTATTCTCCAAGCTGAATTGGTTGTACATTAGAATCACGGGGTGGGAGTTGCAAAGAGGTACTTTCGTAATTTTCCAACACTCACCGCAGTCTTCAAATGACTCAAGTGGCTCAGAATGGACATCAGTGTGCTATTTTTTAATTTCCTTTATTTCTTTCTCTCTTTTTTTTTTTTTTTGGCATGTGTGTGGAAGGGGTCTCATGCATATGTATGCATGTGTATCTGGAGAACAGAAGTCAATATCAGGTGTCTTATTTTTATTTATTTATTTATGAGAGAGAGAGGGAGAGAGAGAAAGAGTGAGAATGGCACACCAGAGCCTCTAGCCACTGCAAACAAACTCCAGATACATGTGCTACCATAGGCATCTGGTTTACATGGGACCTGGAGAATCGAACCGGGGTCCTTAGGCTTCACAGGCATGTGCCTTAACCTCTAAACCATCTCTCCAGCCCATTATCAAGTGTCTTCTTAATCACTCTCCACCATATTCTTTAAGACAGGGTCTCTCACTGAACTTAGAACTCGCTGACTTGGCTGGACTAGCGAGCGGGTGAGTCCCAGGGGTCTCCACCACTTCAGCGTGAAGCTTATGTGAGTCTCTGCACTTGGCAATTTATGTGGGTGCCGGGAATCTGAACTGCCACCCAAGCAAGCAGTTTACTCAGTGAGCCATCTCCCCAGCCCATCTGCGTGTTCTTCAGAGCTTCCCCAGTCACCTGAATGTGCAGCCAGAGATGAGAACCAGGGGCCACTGGCTGCTCCTCACTAGTGTCCCGACGGATGATGATCACACACAATTTCAAACAGTTGCTGCCCAAGGCCCCTCCCTGAAGAGCAGTGCTGAACCCCGAAGCCATGCTTCACAGTCTCTCTTTAGGCAACCTGAACCTTGGTTCCCCAACTCTTAGGCAAAGTGCTGGCTCTGAATCCATCTGTTTTGCTCCACCTGCCCTTTATTTTCCAGTCCCCTCATTGAAATGCAGGTTTTCCATGCATTTGCCTTCCTGCTCCTGCAAAAAGCACTTTCTGGGTTGCTTTGAAAGCCGATTTGAGCAGTGAATGCCCTCTGAGTAGATAGATGATACCCCAGAAACCATAAAGTGTAGTCCAACCAAGGTGTGTAACACTGATGATGTTATATTCCATACTGCATGAAACACTCCGCCCACAGGACTGTAGCTAACCATTCTGTCTGCAACAGCTTGTGATGAATCATACAGCTGCAGCCTACTGAACACCAAAGGCAGGCCGGCAGCTCTGTGCTGCATAGCAACAGCCTAATGTGAGACTTATCGGGGTTCTTCCCCATCCCCTCGTCCACACCCTGGGCTTGGTTTAATATCTACTTATCAAACTGAAAATTCATTCTGGAACTATTTTCAGAGCAAGTACAAAGGCATCCACCAGGATATATTAGCCACATTACTTTTATCCAATGAAATAAACAAATCTCTCACCCTCCAATAAACTCAGCATGTAGGAGGACAGGCAGCCTCTCATGTGGGCCTACTTGGATGAAAAATAGCACGTAAATAGACGAGTGATCAGGAGATCCAGATGATCTATCTGGTAACTCATCTGTAATGACTTGTTAAAGTGACCAAAGATGGACTTTAATATTTGCTTCATAAAATTTTATTACCTAGCAAGGCCCCGTCACTGTTAAGTTCTAACCACTTGAACTAAGACTAACCCTACCATGTTCAAGTCCAAACTAATCACTTGGGCTTAAGGGAGAGATGGCTTAAGGCACTTGCCTGTGAAGCCTAAGGATCCTCGTTCGAGTCTCCAGGTCCCACGTAAGCCAGATGCACAAGGTGGCACATGTGTCTGGAGTTCATTTGCAGTAGCTAGAGGCCCTGGAGTGCCCATTCTTTCTCTCTCTCTCTGTCTCTAATAAATAAATAAAACTAAATCTTTAAAAAAAAAAAAAGACAAACGAATCACTTGCTGTCCTGCTCCAGGACTGCTAATCTCAGTTAATGAGGTCATTATTCACCCGGTTAGTGTCGTCCTGGAATCCTCTCTCTCCCTCAGCATCTCCCTGCCACTTCCAAGTCTTTACATCTTACCAACAGCTCATGATCACGCCCTCAAGTCCGTTTTGTTTCCATCTCAAACCTATAGCCCCTATTCTACCTTGTTGCTTCTTCATTTCTCTACCTGATTCAGCCATCGACTTCCTAAGTATTCTCCCACTATGTATGGAATCCTTGCCCCCTCCAATCCATCCCTCTAAGCTCTGCCTCAATGCATGTCATAAAAAGCCCGCAAGACAGATGCTTTTTTCGTGAAAACTCATCGACGACGCCCTAGTGTCTAGAAGATGAAATTCAAGGTCCACAACTTGAACCCTTTGCCCCCGCCAAAATAGCTGGTTCCCCAGCACACCAGCCTGTCTCCCATCTCCTAACTTCTTTCTCTTCTTCCTACTCTTCCTCTTTTCCCTCTCCTTTTTCTTTTTGGCAGTGTTGAGGATCGAATCCCAGGCCATACACTTGCTAGGCCAGCACTCTACCACAGAGCCACATCCTCAGCTTCCGTTTCCTAACTTCTCTTTGGTGTGTTTCTTCTACTGTGAATGTCCTGCCTTTCTCTCCTGGCACAAGAAGCCCTGATTATGTGGATGCCCCGCCTCATGCAACCGGTTCTCAACCTTCCCTTGGGCCCCTGGACATGCTTATATGAGATCGTCTAAACTCTGTTACGTGAACCCTTAGATGGAAGAAATGCATCTCAAACTTTTTATATAGTAGGGCTGCTTCCAATGCATGCTAGAAACTTCATAAATATTCATTAAATGAACAGACATCACCTTGACAGCATTCTGAGAGTGGTTCCAAACTTTTCTTTCTGACTCTATTTGAAAAGCATTTGCAGAAAACTAAAATACTAATAAATTGGGGTAGGAGATAAATCACCACTTATTCTCTGAGAAATCATTTCTTTGTTCTTTACTCCTGAGAGAACAGTCATGCTTTGAGGCTTCCAACAACTGATAGTGAGAAACTATCAAAACAAGTCATTTCACATCCATGGCTCATCCCAATTTTAAATACCCCGTCCCTAGATGTGATTACCAGTGAGGCACAGGGCAGAGACACCAATTACACCAGAACATCTGCAGAATAAATCAAGACTGGTTTCCAGCACCTATACCTGTGCCTGTGCCCCATCCTTGCGGATGGAAACTAACACTAATGATAGAAACTTGATTTTTCTCAGTTCTTTTTCTTCTAAGCCTCAAAGGGAATCACATAAAAAAAATAAAGGCGCCACCTTCGATTCAGCAGCAGACAACCTTTGGACCCAAAGTGGGACCCGTGCAAAGCCTGGAGCCTGTCTGTCCAGAATTCCATCTGGAATGTCAAATGCCTGCAGGGCATGGGGAACTTCCTGTCACAGTGAGGAACTTCTCCAAGCACTGGCTTCATTTTGGAAATGGGCCATTTAAATAAATGTTGCATTAACATAGTGTTTTCCTGCTTGATGCTAATGTTCTTAATTTGTTTCCCCAGACTCTCTTCCATAGAATCATTTCCTGCAACCCTCCTCAGGGCAGCCTGAAACTCTTTGGATTTCTCACAGACGATCCAGCAAACCTCCATGGAGGTTTGACTGTCACGACCACCTCAGCTGTGCGGGGTTTAGACAGGTGTTGGAAGCAATGCATTGTTCTGTGGGGCACTATCGGCCCAGGAAGAGATGTAGGTTGCGGAGTGGGGGAGGGGGGGAGAAGGTAGGCTGGGTGGCCTTTTGATGTGTGACCCCAGAGGGCTCTTTTCTCATTCTGCTTTGTTTATCTGTACCGCACTTCTCGCTGTGTGCTGGTTCCAAACCCCCAGAATTTCAAGGATATTTTGAACACCTTTTCTTAATAGCAATTTGAAAACTCCCATAGCACACTGGTCAGATACATGCCAAACATGCAAAAGCAGGTACCATGCCAATGTCTGCCCTTCTAGACTTTGTGAGATACGGCAGAGTGATTTGATACTAATGGCGTGGGGAGCGGGGCTAGGCACAATCCTGAAAGATGACTCTTAGGGTGGATCAGGCAGGTCAGAATGGGTTTGTGGAATGGTGCATGACATCACATTGGAAGGGATGAGATTTCAATGCGCTCCTAGTATACAAGGAGAGGAAAGATCAAAATTCAAAGAAGAGGTGAAGTGCCTCAGCAGCAAACTTCAGAACCTCTATGGGTGCCTCTATGGGCAGGCCGCGGGCAAAGAAGAGGTCAGAAACACCACCAAGTGTAGAAGTAGCAGTTCAAGGGCAGACAGTTCAGGCTCTGCCACTACCGGCTGCGCTGTGAGACTTGGGACAATGGGCCTTTACCTTGTGCGAGCAACGACAATGACAATGATAACAACACTACTCAGAGTTGCAGTGGTGGTGACAGTAGCTACTGTGTAGCTGTCTATGTGAAGAACTTCACAAACACCTGGAACAGGCCCAGTGGTACTCAGCTGTACTGAATGGCAGGCTCTCAGTTCAAAATGAGTCTGCCTACAGCTGTGCTCTTTTTTTTTTGTTTGTTTGTTTAAGATTTTATTTTATTTATTTATTTAGTAGAGATAGAGAGAGGGGGAGAGAGAGTGAGAATGGGTGCGTCAGGGCCTCTAGCCACTGCAAACAAACTCCCAACGCATGCACCCCCATGTGCATTTGGCTTATGTGGGACATGGAGAATCGGACGGGGGTCCTTAGGCTTCGCAGGCATGAGCCTTAACTGCTAAGCCATCTCTCCAGCTCCAGCTGTGCTCTTTTGAAATAAGTGTCTCCAGTGACTGCTACTACAACACTGGGCGCTATCAGAGCTATACAGAAAGTACTTTCAGGCCAGGCATGTTGGTGCACACCTTCAATTCCCAGCACTCTGGGGAGGCTGAGGTAGGAGGACTGCCATAGTTTCAGGCCAGCTTGAGACTACATAGTAAATCCCTGGTCAGCTTGAGCTAGAGTGAGACACTACCTTGAAAAATAACCAACAAACAAAGAAGTCTTTTCAAAGCACTGTGTGAATGCCAATTATCACTTTCAGAGCAGGTTGCTTTCTCTTGGCCAGTGGCATCTTTGACCCTGGGAAGCCAGCCTCAAGGGCAGGGCAGACTGCGACAGCCGCTGGGGGATGGGAGAGGGCTGTCCCGCCCAGCACTTACTTTCTCAGGACTGCGATCTCGTTCTCTATACTGCTCTCTTTGCCCTTCAGCGCCTTCTTAGGGATGCACTTCACCGCGAAGAGTTTGCCAGTTGCTTTCTCTTCAGCTAACACCACTTCAGAAAAGGCCCCGCTGTGAACAAAGGAGCAAAAAAGAAGGCTTAGAGTCAGGAGTTCTGGCTTCATGACAGCCACTTCATTCCAGGCCCAGCTGTGACGAGCATGCACAGGATGATCACTCTGTGCCCAGCCTGGCTCCGTCCCAAATATTCTTATGCAAAGTGGGCACAGGGACAAGTGTGCCTATTTGCAAAGGGATGGTGAATGTGAGCACGGACTCAAAGGGTCAGAGGAGACTAACACGGGTTGGCAACCTCACAGTGCCACCCGTCATTGGGTGGTAGAGTCCCTTTGGAGGCAACAGGAAACACTCTCCGAAGAGGTTCACGCTGCAGAGCAAGACGGGGGTCTACTAGCATTTAACATCCCCCTCAAGTCATACACACTAACATTCCCTAATTCCCCCGAGGCTCGTTCACCCAGGAAGGTTCCAGAGTGCCTTGCAAACACTGAATTAATTCCCACAGATAGGTAAGGATGTAATTACTGTGTGAGCTGGTGCAACACGTGGTATTGACACTGGGGTTAATTAATTGGTAGGGGTAGGCAAGTTTTCATTAAGCGGCTTATTTCCACTTCAACCCAAATAAACAAACAAGGACCAGACAGTGGGAAAGAACTGCCTGCTTGCAAGTACAAACTTAACTATTCAGCAACAGAGAATCACACTGAAACAAGAATGTGTGAGGCCAGGGTTGGAGAGATGGCTTAGCAGTTAAGGTGCTTACCTGAGAAGCCTAAGGACTTAGGTTCAACTCCCAGAACTCACATAAACCAGCTACATACAGTGACCATAAGTCTGGGGTTTCTTTTTTTTTGTTTTGTTTTTTGAAGATTTATTTATTTATTTATTAAAGACAGAGAGGGAGAGAGAGTGTGTGTGAGAATGGGTGCACCAGGGCCTCCAGCCACTGGAAACAAACTCCAAACACATTTGCCACCATGTGCATCTGGCTTATATGGGACCTGGAGAATCGAACCTGGGTCCTTAGGCTTTGCAGGCATGTGCCTTAACTGCTAAGCCATCTCTCTAGCCCAAGTCTGGAGTTTCTTTGCAGTGGCTAGAGGTCCTGGCATGCCCTCTTCCTCCATATATATATATATATATATATATATATATATATATATATATATATATGAATGATACATATATCATAAATAAATAATTAAAATTTAAAAAGCATGTGTGAGACCAAGAGTCCAGTTCTCCTTAGGGATGGCACATCAGGTTTGAGCAAAACTAACCTCTCATGAATACAGACTCCTTCAATGTCCCCAGACTTCACAACTCAGATCTGGGTACATAGGATGAAAAAGTTCCATGATGCTCAGAGTCTTTCTCTTACTCCATCCTTTCAGGAAGACCTCTGAATTTCCTCAGAGAAACTAAACAGAGCATCCACACAAATCTCTCATGTGGACAAAAAACACAAGGGACCCCAAGATGGCTCCAACACCACGTCACAGAGACCATATCCTTTAACTACCAGCAAAGAGATGTCTGAGGACTGGCAGGCCCTGAGGTGACGGGAATTCATGTCTACTTGGTACCACTGAAAATGGGTGTTAGAAACAGTGTTCCTACTGGAACACAAATTTTCAAGATAGTTGTCCTTCACCTTCACAGTCTGAATCTAGTTATACAAACCTGAAGACCAAAAGATGGAAAGTTCCAGAACATCGATCTTCTGTCCAAATCTATAAAGCATTAGAAAGTATAACTCTCTTCTCAGAGAGTATCTGAAGCTTCTAGAACGCCCATTAGTGATAAATTTACTACAAACCTGCAACAGTTATCACAGAATGATGTATAGAATCAGCCCCAGTGATAGTTCGTCACTGCTAGTGGTGCCAGCCTAAGGAAACCAGTTCAAAACAGCCATTGGCACCAAGCCTGTGCTTCCACTGTCACTCTAAAGCCAGAGATAGACAAGGGGGATTCATCCTGCAGAGGTTATTAGCGGGAAGAAAACCCAAACGCCCAGATACCTCAGCACCCTTCCTCCACAAGGTGGCGCAGACCCTGTGCTCAAGCAGGAAAATCAGTGGCAAAACCAAGACTGGAGATCCATGGGTGATTTGACAGCAGGTGTCCCACTCCTTCATTTCCAATTCCCACTTGAGACTCTAATGCTGCTGACATCACAGTGGTTTTTCTCCTGAGTATGAGCGAGTTGCTAAGTCCATTTTCCAGAAGGCACTGAAGCCCTCCGGAAACAGCAACCACCTGCTGGGGTTGGGTCAAGAGCTGCTATCAAGCCTCTCCCCAGCTGCTCTGCAGCTCCCCTGCTCTTCATGCACCTCTGCTCTACATGCTCCCCTGCTCTGCAGGTTCCCTGCTGTGCAGCACCCCAGCTTTGCAGCACCCCTGCTCTGCAGGCACCCTTGCTCTTTTCTTTTTCTTTATTTTATTTATTTATTTATTTATTTATTTATTTATTTATTTATTTATTTGGTTTTTCAAGGTAGGGTCTACTCTAGCTCAGGCTGACCTGGAATTCACTACATCGTGTCAGAGTGGCCTCGAACTCATGGTGATCCTCCTGCCTCCCAAGGGCTGGAATTAAAGGCATGAGCCACCACGCCCAGCCTTTTTCTTTGTTTTAGAGAGAGACACACACACACAAACACAGAGACAGAATAGGCACACCAGGGCATCAGCCACCGCAATCAAACTCTAGACACTTGCACCACCTAGTAAGCATGTGCGACGTTGTGCTTGCCTCACCTTTGTGTGTCTGGCTTATGTGGAATCTGGAGAGTCAAACATGGGTCCTTGGGCTCACAGGCTAGCATCTTAACCACTAAGCCATCTCTCCATCCCCCTTGCATTCCTTTTGGGTTAGCATCAAACATCACTGAATAATTGAAGTATCCCTATTGTGATTTCATAGGATCTCCATTTCTGTCTTTTTTATCAGAAAGAGAGAATTGGCCTGCCAGGGCCTCCAGCCACTGTAATCAAACTCCAGGCACGTGTGCTACCTTGTGCGCATGTGTGAACTTGCACTTGCCTCACCTTTGAGCGTCGGGCTTACATGGGATCTAGAGAGCCAAACATGGGTCCTTAGGCTTCTCAGGCAAGCGCTTTAATGGCTAAGCCATCTCTCTGCCCCCCCCTTTCTTTTCACTAGGGAATCCGCACAGACAGTGGCATACTATGGCCAACACAGAGGAAACATTCCACTTAAAAGGGGATACTCAGGCTGGAGAGATGGCTTAGCGGTTAAGGCGCCTGCCTGCTAAGCCTAAGAACCCGGTTCCAATCTCCAGGTCCCACGTTTAGCCAGGTGCTGTGATGCAAGGGCAAAATGCCGCACTTGCCCACAAGGGGGTGCACACATCTGGATTTCGTTCGCAGCAGCTGAGAGACTGCTGGCCCGCCCATTCTCTGTTTCCCTCTTCCTCTCTCTCTGTCTCTCTCTCCAAAAATAAAAAAATAAAAAATAAAAAAATGGAGGATACTTGGGCTGGAGAGATGGCTTAGCGGTTAAGGTGTTTGCCTGCAAAGCCAAAGGATCCTGGTTTGATTCCCCGGGACCTATGTAAGCCAGATTCCCACAGGGGAGCACATGTCTGGAGTTCCTTTGCAGTGAGTGGCCTGGTGTGCCCATTCTCTCCCTCTCTCTTTCTCTCTTTCAAAAAGTGCTTTTTTGCTCTCTGCATCATCTTCTCCCTGGAAGAAAGGTTGAAACACAAGGCTGTAGCTTCAATCTAAAGACTGGGAAGGAGAGGAAGAGGGTACAGTGGGACCACTGTATCAAGGCTTTCTCTACCTTTGTCCCCAGCTGTGAGTAGGTGAACTATCCGGGACTCCACAGCAGAGCAGGGCCATGGAGCACACACCGGCAAAGGGCTTCACCAGGTAAGGGGCCAGGCTCAGCAAAAGTGTCTATAGAAAGGCACAAAGCAGGCTCAGGACAGATGAGGAAGCCCCCCGAGCAACAATCAGTGGAGTCAAGTCACAAAGGCAAAGACAGAGTCCCAGCCTCTCAGAATCAAAGTCAGCCTGTATTTCCACTTGTAGGTAGATACTCAAAAGAAAAAGAGCAAGGCCCTGAAGAGAGGTGGGTTTTTGTTTTGTTTTGTTTTTTGTTTTTGCCATGTTAATAGTGCCATTATCCATAACAGTCATGGGGTGGAGAAAACCTAAGTGATAGATTAATGATAAACAAAATGTGGTTTAAGAATGACTATTATTGGGCTGGAGAGATGGCCTAGCGGTTAAGGAGCATGCCTGCGAAGCCTAAGGACCCCGGTTCAATTCTCCAGGTCCCACGTAAGCCAGATGCACATGGTGACGCATGTGTCTGGAGTTCATTTACAGTGGCTAGAGGCCCTGGCGTGCCCTTTCTCACTGTCTCTCCCTCTCTTCTCTCTCTCTCTCTCTCTCTCTCTCTCTCCCCTTCTCTGTCTCAAACAAATAAATAAAATCTTTAAAAAAGAATGACTGTTATTCACACCTCTAAAGAAACTAGCTTGTGGTCCAATACGGATGAACTTTAGCCTTGATGCCAGGCCAAAGAAGCCCATCACAAACAGACAAACCCTGTGTGATTCCACTTCGGTGAAGTCCCTAAAGCCATCAAATTCATAGAGACAGAAAGTAGACCAGCAGTTGCCAGGGGCAGGAGGGCGGGGGGCGGGGGGGGGAGAGTCACAGTTTAATGGGGACAGAGTTTCCAGCCAGGGAAGATGAAAGGCCCTGGAGGCAGATGGTGTGATGGTTGCAGAATGATATGGATGGAGTTAAGGCCATTGAATTGTGTACCCAAAGTGGTTAAAGAAATAAAGTTTATGGTGTGTCTGTTTTACCACAATAAACAAATAAAAATAGAAAGCCTACCGCCTCCCCTCAATGGCATTGCTTGAGATGGCTTCGGGAGAAGAAGGTAATAAACCTTTTCACTAGCTTCTTCCTCCAAAAGAAGAGAGGAATCATGGGAACAACTGCAGGGGAGCAGGTGGTGTGTGACTCCTGATAGCTCTGAAGTGCTCTGGCAAATATAAGCGGATCCGATCGATCCTTACTTACAGCAACCCCACCTAAGTATAGCACACGTAAGTTACTGCCGCCTTACTTTACAGACCAGGATGTCAAGATCAGAGTTCAGTTACAGAGGCAGTAAGACGGCAGGGAACCAGCCATGTTTCTTAACCCCTCTGAGGGTTTGCTGTGCTGGGCTGGTGTACACTACACCAGACGACTGCCACCCTAGAACTGAAGGTAACAACGGCAGAGGGGAAGTCAGATTTTTTTTCAGGGAGCTACCCTGGCTCCCAAGCATGGAGATCCACTCTCCTTATCACTTACCCAGACAACATGCATACATTTTTATTCTTTTTTATGCTTTCCAAAGACAAGACTTTCTGGTGATAGAGAATCTAAGATTAGCATAAAGTGTTATTGTTCCCACAGTAAACAAAAGTCACTCGTGAGACACTTCCCCTATTCAAAAACACTAATTAAAAAAAACATCAAAAGCCGGGCGTGGTGGCACATGCCTTTAATTCCAGCACTCGGGAGGCAAAGGTAGGAGGATCGCCTAGAGTTTGAGGCCACCCTGAGACTACATAGTTAATTCCAGGGCAGCCTGGAATAGAGTGAGACCCTACCTCGCAAAACCAAAAAAAAAAAAAAAAACGCATCAAAGCTGGGCATGATGGCGCATGCCTTTAATCCCAGCACTTGGGAGGCAGAGGTAGGAGGATCACCATGAGACTACACAGTGAATTCCAGGTCAGCCTGAGCTACAGTGAAACCCTGCCTCGAAAAAACAAAAACAAAACAAAACAAAACAAAACAAAACAAAACAAAAATGTTTAAAACATCAAAAACAAAGCTCATGAATGGTTTGGCCACTTTCAGTGTAATTCCACAACACAGTGTGTGGGGTGGGGGCTGGGGCAGGAAGGGTTGCCAGGAAAATGATCTGAGAGGCAGCAAGCCTTCAGACAGCCCAAGAAACTAAAATCCAAAGAGCAAAAGCTGGGACCGAGAGTGACAACGTTTTAAAATACAAGATCAAAGCAGGCTGCACAATGTGGGTTCTAGAATGCTAGCAGTGTGCACTGCAGACTCCTGCCAGGCACAGTCACACCCGCACCTGGAGAGAGCAACCGGAAGCGCAGGCCCAAACCCTCCTCAACTGGAAACCGACTGCTTTCTCCTCCAGCTGGTGTGATGGACACCAGGCAGCCCAGCCCCCCAGGGTTTGCAAAACTACTAAACTCAATGGCACATTCCCACTGCTGTTACTACAGACAGCAGAGTGACACGTGATGCCATCAAGCTCTCTCAAAGCTTCCCTTCCTGGTTGTTTTCCCCTTCCACCTTTGGGTCCGTTGCTTATCTCTACCCTGCGGGTTTCATCTGCACAGCCTTCCTACCCCTCAGCCTGTCCCCAGGAAGTCAACTGTCCCCATAATTTCAACTCCCACCTCCTCTTCCACACACCCACAGGTGGCCCCTAACCTTGGTCTATTTTGTTGCTTGCTGCTGCTGCTGCTGCTGCTGCTGCTGCTGTGTTTTGACAGATTTGGTTTTGCCACTTGATAAGTGGGACTCTAACTCATGGAAATCCTCCAGAATGTTGGCATTGGCCACTGCACCTAGCCCTTTTGTCTCATTTTAATATTTTACAGATGTTCAAACTTCATCCTCCCAATCCTTACAGGGATGTCTGCCAGACTCCGTATCAGCCTCTCCTTCACTCCACAGTCAGAGGGAAAACCTGGCATCATCCTGAAAGTTCTCTTTCTGATACACTCAATCTCATTCCCACCAGTGGCCCAGCTGGAACCCTGTCTGCTCTTCTCTCTCCTTCATATCCTCGTCAAGTGTGAGACTCAAATGCTGTCCGTTCTTCCTTCCCACGCCCCTGCTCCTAGCCAAGGCCTGCACATTTCATCTCCGCACTATCTGTCCCTGGAATCATGTTTCTAAAACACAGATTTGGTTGTGTCATATCCTACTGGGCCCCCTGTGGTTCCTTGTCTACGGGATGGGGTTCAAAGTCCACAGTGAATTACTGAGGCTTTCAAAACCCTTAACTTGACTCCAAGCCCCAACGACCACCCCACACACCTCTCTTCAACCTACCCAAGTACATGCATCTCCTTTCATAACACTGGTCTCTGTTCAAGTTTTACCCACATCCTTTTCGTTGAATGACATTTCTTTGTCTCTCTACTTGGGAAAATTACCTTTATTTTTTAAGGGCCCAGATGGCGAGCTTCCACCCTCTTGGGTCTTCCTGCACTGCCTCTCATTTGGACAGAACGACACCCTGTTTGGAGGTCTGTGGATTCTATCTGCATGGCCCACTCCTCCATGCTGCCTTGGTCCTGTGTGGGTCTGCACAGATGAGAAGTTGTCCCTCATTCTTTTCTTTTCTTTCTTTCTTTCTTATTTATTTATTTGAGAGCAACAAACAGAGAGAGAAAGAGACAGATAGAGAGAGAGAGAGAATTGGGCACGCGAGGGCCTCCAGCCCCTGCAAACGAACTCCAGATGCATGTGCAACCTTGTGCATCTGGCTTACGTGGGTCCTGGGGGATCGAGCCTCGAACTGGGGTCCTTAGGCTTCACAGGCAAGCACTTAACCACTAAACCGTCTCTCCAGGTCCCCCTCATTCTTTTCTGTCTCCATACCTAGCCATACCTGACATAAATGTGTGTATGATCATCACTGCTTGGGGCTCTCCCTGATTCTCACCTGGCTTTCCACACTTCTGTTCGACAGCCCCACACAATGATCACCATCCTCTAAAGACCTGCCACTCACTGTGGAGGAAAATCGTCTGTCTCATCCCTCACCTCATTCTAGTCACTCTCTAAGTTTCTGTGTGAGAAAGATCCCCAGGGTTTCTGCTGAGGTGCGAGAATTCCTGAGGTCCTTCCTGACATATTTTAAACCCTGCACTTACCTGCCTGAATGCTTAAGCTATAGCTGAGTAAGCCTGAAATCACCACTTTTCCTGGGGAAGACAGGAACAAACATTTATTCACTCCAGATAAGGCATCAACAATAGACAGAAGTAAGTATTCCCCCAAAAAGTGGAGACCTAAGTCGGGCATAGCGCACACCTTTAATCACAGCACTTGGGAGACAGAAGTAGGACGACTGCTGTGAATTTGAGACCACCCTGAGACTACTGAGTGAATTCCAGGTCAGCCTGGGCCAGAGTGAGACCCTACCTCAAAAAAAAAAAAAAGAACAAGGAAAAAAAAAGTAGAGAATCTGTCCTCTAAGCCCAACAGCCATCTTAATCAGAGTTGACTTCTTCAAGTTTCCTCAGAAAAGGAAAAGGGGAGGACTAGAGGGATGGCTTAGTGATTAAGTCGTTTGCCTGCAAAGCCTAAGGATCCAGGTTTGAGTCCCCAGGACTCACATAAGCCAGATGCACAAGGGGCACATGTATCTGGAGTTCATTTGCAGTGGCTGGAGGCCCTTGCGCACCCATATTCTCTCTCTCTCTTTCTCTTTATTTCTCTCTGTTAAATAAAAATATAAAGAAAAAGAAAAGGGGGTAGGCAGGGTCATTAGACTCTCTGGAATCTCTGAGATTCCAACCACTTACTCCCCTCCTGAGCCCCGCTCCCGGCTACATGTGTCCCTGCCTCAGCTGCTCTGGCCTGGGAGATGCTATACTATGCAGACAGTAGAAGGCTGAATGAAGCAGGGGCTCCATCCATGCAGCTATGGGGAAATCATCCATGCCGGGGATGGACTTTTCAGCGATGCAGCTATTTTGAGCTCACTCACACTCCTCTAAGTAAAACCCCAAACCACTAACTGGTTCACCAGGCTAGGCTTAGGTGGACTCTTTACTTGGTTTGTCATTGGTGTGCTGCCTGGAGTAAATAAACTTTTGATCGTGTCTCCCCATGAAAAGTTAACATAATACCATTGATTTTGACTGGTAAATTTGTGAATTTATGGCATCTCTCCCCATATATCTTTATCCTGGTGAAATTAGTAAAATTAAGTAGAAAAAAAAAAAAGGAAAAGGATTAGACATTAGAAAATGAACAGTGGTAGAGAAATAAAAAATCCATTGTTCTGAAAACTTTATTTTTCAAATTGTGGCAAAACATTTATTTGAATTAAAAAGAAAGCCATTATTCATTTTTAAAAACTCATTTCTACCTAAATTAAGTTTCTGTGACAAAATATCAGAAAGGTCAGACAAGAAGTTATTCTTGAGATGCTAAATATTTTCTGCACCTGGAGGTAAGCTGTACAAATGCAAAAGTTGATTCCTTTTCCTTTTTCTTCCACATTTCAAAGAAAATCCAATCATCACCTGGAGACAGCCCATTTTGATTATAAACCAGGTACCCAGAAAAAAAAAAAAAAAAAAGTTGAATAAGCTTTTTCAGAGCTCAAAGGAGACAGATTTTGATTATAAACCAGGTAACAGCACTTCAGAGCTGGAGAGATGGCTCAGCAGGTAACAGCACTTGCTTGAAAAGCCTCACGGTGCAGGTTCAGTTCCCCAGTACCCACGTAAAGATATAGGCACAAAGGGCACCCACATAAAGCCAGAGGCACAAAGCGACACCCACGTAAAACCACATGCACAAAGTGGCAGATGCGTCTGCAGTTCATGTGCACTGGCAGGAAGCCCTGGCACACCCACACTGTCTCTCTGATAAATAAAAATATTTTTAGAAGAGACAAAGAAAAACCATAGCTTCCACTCTCCCAATTTCTTTACATGTGTCTGTGTTCATACAGATGCGTGTGAATATATGGGTATGAGAGGGAGTAGGTAGTTAGGGCGACTGGACCTCCGAAAGGAAAAATGGCAGGAAAGTCTGCACTTGCTCCAGATCAAAGGATGATCTGGATTCTTATCTGTTGCCTAGCTCCCTAGATCTGTTTCTGCACAAGTAATGTGGGCCCCTCTTGGGAGGGAGATCTTTACACTGTGGTTGGACAAGCTGAGACCCCAGAACTTGGCTAGCTTCTTCCTGAACCCTGAGCACCCCATTATAGCTACACATGTGTGCGCATATGTGTGAAAGCAGAGAATAGTCTTGGGTGTTGTTCCTCGGGAATGCCATACACCTTCTTTGAGTCAGGCTCTCTCATTGGTCCAGAACTCACCAAGTCAGCTAGACTTGCTCGCCTGAGAGCCCCAGACATCCACCTGTCTTCATGTCCCCAGTGCTAAGATTGCAAGCTTGCGCCAACATGCCCAGCAATTTTAAGTGGGTTCTGGGGGTCTACCTAAGGTCTCAAGCTTATGAGACAAGCACTTTACTGACTGAGCCACCTCCTAGGCCTCTGCTTTCCCAATGGCAAACAGTCTCTGAAAAGAACAGTGCGTAGCTGGCTGCTCCTAGTGCCCATCATGTAACACTAACTCTTCACTCATACATGAACAACTTAATCGCAAATGACAAAACTTTAGTCTCCAATCCACTGTGACTTGCACAGTCTGGGTGTTCCACAATGTTGGTCAAACTGAAATTGGTAAAGAGAGTTCCCGAGAAAGACTCCTCTGTGAGCAAGCATCGGGAATTCTGAAGCTGTCTTTTAGACTCACAACAGTACATCAAACCAACCATTCAGTAAAATTATATTCATCCCAAATTAGACCCAGAAATAATCAGACGGAGCTGAAATGCTCTGCCCTATTAGCTGAGAGTCAGCTATTATTGGCTCATTGCCTTTCTGTGCTTTTCACTCGTTCTACATGTGAATCAGATTGATTGTGTTATTAACTTTATTAAGGGCATCGCCTCCAGCCTATTACCATTACCGTTCCCTGCAACCAGGCCTCCGACCATCAATCAACATGTTCCTCTCCACTACGCACACTGGGTCCCTGGTGTCAGACCAGGACAATATGAAGGGTTGGTTTAAAAAAGGGGGGGGGGCTTAAACCGAAAAAAAAAATGAATTTGGTGAGATTTGGCTTGAGACAGTCTAGGAATGAGACCTATTATTCTAGGGCAGAATCCATTCCGAATGTGGAAAAGCCTGTCTACAAACGCCAGCAGTACTCTTCCTAAGCCCTGGGAATCCAAACAGATAACAATACCCACGAAATGAGATGGTCTCCATGTCTGAGCCGCCGTGCTGGCAGAACCCTGACAATTTGAGACGTGATAACTGTTTCTGCTCGGATCTTTAGGGAAATGTCTTCACTAATTCACACACTGCTAATGACATTCTGCAGTGTTCATTTAGCACACTGACCGTGAGAAACAAAGCCATGACGAAGCAAAAAAATAAATAAATAAAAATCTACCAAGCAAAATACAGCACAAAGTTTTGATTTTCTATTCTCCCGGAACAAAAATGTGTGTGAAAACTCGTATCAAATTTAGATACACCTATTCATTAAAGTATGTCTTCTAAAAGCCTCCATGTGGTAATTACATAGCAAGTCATGTGTCAGGTGTATAAAAATGGTTAAGCTAGAAGTATTAAAATTCTCTTCCTTAAAATTTTATCATGCCCATTCATTAATTGGGACCAGTACCTCACCAACCAATTCAAATTAGAGACAGGTCTTCAACATTAGTGTAGGTGCTGAGAAATGGGGCAACTCTTACTCAAAATAGATATTCTTTCTCATCAAGGAGGGTGCTTCAGGGAGTAGAGGTGGGGAGTGGGACAAAAGAAGGTAACAGGACAAGAATGTGATCAATATGGTGTGTTCATATATTAAAATTCTCAGTAAAAATGTTTTGTAAAACCTCATGTTCAAGGAATCGGGGAGATGGCCCAGAGAGTAAATAGCACTCGCTATTTTTGAGTGCTATTATTGCATACAAGAATCAGGACTCAAGTCCATGCTCAGCACCAGCACACGGAGCTGGGCACGGCTGCACATGCCCGTCATCCCCGCCCTGAGTGAGCAGCAAACATAGGAAGATCCCTGAGGCTCACTGGTCAGCGAGTCTAATTTACAAATGAGGAGCTCCAGTTCCGTGAGAGACTGTCTTAGAGAAGTAAGAAGGAAAAGTGATCGACAAGGACATCTGACATCTTCCTATAGCCTCCATATGTATACTCACAGGGTGCATGCATCTGTCCACACATGTGCGTGCATACACACACATACACACACACAATCTTCTTCTACAAATGGTAAATTCCACAACAGCTAGCAATTTTCCACAATATCTTCAAGAACCATTAAGAGGCATTCTTTTTTGTTTGTTTGTTTGTTCATTTGTTTTTGCGAGGTAGGGTCTCAGTCTAGCTCAGGCTGACCTGGAATTCACTCTGTAGTGTCAGGGTGGCCTCGAACTCATGGCGATCTGCCTACCTCTGCCTCCTAAGTGTTGGGATTAAAGGCATGCACCACCATGCCTGGCTGAGAGGCATTCTTTTTAAAAATATATTTTTAATTTATTTGCAAGCAAAGAAAGAGAAAAGAGAAAGCGCGCACGAGAGAGAGAGAGCACTCAAGTATGCACCAGGGTCTCTATCCACTGCAAATGAAATCCAGATGCATGCGCCACTTTGTGCATCTGGCTTTACATGGGTACCTGGGAATCAAACCCACGTCCATAGACTTTGCAGGCAAGTGTCTTAAGTACTGGGCCATCACTCCAGCCCAAGAGGCATTCTTAAGTACTCATATAATTTGCTGATTTCTGCCCAGGCCAGTTTTCATTCTAGCCCTGTTCCAGGTTTGAGCAGGAGCAGGTCTGGATTATGACAGTCATTGTGACTAGGTAAAGGCATCAACGTGTGGGCGCCCTCATTGCCTGAGACATGTCTGTTTCTGAAGCTTTTTCTCTGGTACTAAATCTTTACTGCTAATAGAGTCACTGATCCAAACACAGGAGACAAATAAATTCCAAACGAATGCATGCCGCCATCCACAGAACATGCCTCATTTAACAGCACCACTTTCCCCCACGCTTCTCTGACAGGCTCCCAAACTTTATCTCTGCCGTCCCCATGTCACTTGTCAAAAGATGACATAGAACCAGAAAGGGTGGGTGGCTGGCTTTTGGAGATGGTGGCAAGCTAGAAGAGTCAATTCTCTGAGGATCATGAAGTCTCCCAAAGCCACAGTTTGCAAGGTTACTGAGGACTGGATAGATGGTTTAGTGGTTAAGGTCCTTGTCGGCAAAGCCAAAGGACCTAGGTTCAATTCCTCAGTACACAGATAAAGCCAGATGCACAATGTGCTGCATGCATCTGGACTTGGTTTGCAGTGGCTAAAGACCCTGGCACACCAGTTCTCTCTCTCCCTCCCTCTCTCTCACTGCCTCTCTCAAATAAATAAATAAATAAATACATAAATAAATACATAAATAAATAAATAAGTAATTTTTAAAAGGCTACTGATACAATAGTGATACCCTATGGCCCATTTGGCTGGTAACAGAAGTAATGGCTGAGATGAAGCAGGAACTTCTAGAATGTTCTCACCTTTCCTCGTCAACTGTGTGCACCTCATAGATGACACTTCTCATAGCAGTCCTCACTGATGTTCTAGTTAAGGAAGATTTGTCCCTGAAAAGGTGGCTCCACTATGCCTATCTTCTCTGTGAGTGCTACAAAGGTCCAGCATCCTTTTACTGCGAAAAGGCTGTCCCTTTGGTAAGGGTCGCTGGGCAGCACTGTCAAATGCTGGACACCAACAGAAGCTCAAAGCTGGGATAGGTCCAGATATTTGTGTTCAACTCTCACAAGGCCATCCTTATTCATAGGATTCCCTCATTTGGAGAGGGGTGTACTAGGGGATTGAACCCAGAACCTTGCACGTGCTAGGCAAGCATTTCACCACTGAACTACATCCTCATCCCCTTTCTGTTTTTGAATATTGAGATAGAAAGTCACCAGGCTGTCCAGAATAGCTTCGAACTCACTCTGTAGCCCAGGAAAGACTTGATGTTACAATGCTCCTGCCTCCACTGCCCAAGTAGCCAGGATTACGGCCCCATGCCACCAGGCCTAGCTGGGATTCTTATTTCAGGGAGAGAGAGAGAGAGAAAGAGGGAGGGAGAGAATGGGCAAGCCAGGGCCTCTAGTCACTGAAAACGAACTCCAGATGCATGCACCACCTTGTGCATCTGGCTTATGTGGGTACTGAGGAATCGAACCTGGGTCCTTAGGCTTTTCAGGCAAGCGCCTTAACCGGTAAGCCATCTTTCTAGCTCCTCCCCCAGCTGGGACTCTTTAACACTCCTGAAAGACTGATTTCCATTCCGGTTCAGAGCAAGGTCTGAATATGAAAGTTGGAAGAAAATTCTTTTAAGCTTCCTACTAACCAAACATATTGATGGACTCTTGAATTTTCTAAGCCCCCTCACTTAAATAAAACAGTCCTTACAGGTATAATAATTACATTAAAGGGAAAGAAAACAGTACCAACTAGTAAAAGTATGAACTAGTCTCAATGGAAATCAACTAATTGAGGAAATGGCAGTCTTGAAAATAAAATGCAAATGAAATGGAGATGGGCACAGCTGCACATGTCCATAATCCCAGCACTGAGAAAGCTGACACAGGAGGAAGATGAGTTTACGACTAGCCTTGGCTACATAATAAATTTCAGGTCAACCTGAGCTACATAGCAAAATTCTACTTAAAAAAATTACACACACACACACACACACACAGTACTATGCACCTATTTAAAATAATTAAGTAGGGCTTAGTGGTTAAGGGCCTTGCCTGTGAAGCCTCAGGACCCAGGTTCAATTCTCCAGTACCATATAAGCCAGATGCACAAGGTGATGCATGCATCTGGAATTCATTTACAGTGGCTAGAGGCCCTGGCAGTCCATTTTCTCTATATTTGTCTCATCCTCTCTTTCCCTTTCTCTCAAATAAATAAATAAAATATTTAAATAAAATTAAGTAATTAAGTAGATTTAGTGAGTTAATATAGAATTATCCCCAAGAAAATAGTGACAGAGTATTACATATGTTATACTCACACTACATCTCTCTCTCTCTCTCTCTCTCTCTCTCTCACACACACACACACACACACACACTAACGTATATCTGGGGAAAGACAGACAAGAAGCCATTAACACTGTTGCTTCTAGAGAAACGTGTGAGAATGAAGCTCATTGGGAGACTCACTTTCTACTATTTTGTGTGCGTGCGTGTGTGTGTGTGTGTGTGTGTGTGCGCGCGCGCACGTGCACATATTTAATGTTTGCCCATTATATACACATACTTTCTCATTAAAAGCTACCTAATGAAATAGAGAAATGTTCGATGGGGAAAGAGAATAATCAATAATAATCAATGCAAAATTGATATCAGGTTAATTAAAGTCTTATGTTAGACATGTTAATGCAATCAGCCAACTAGGTATACCAGTGACAAAACTATGACAGTGACACCTGTTCTATAGCTGAGTTTATCCTCTGTGATGCACAAACAACCCATCTTGGCAGGGCTGGTATGAACTCGTTACTCAGTCCTCCTCTACCCTTGACTTACATCTCAGCTGGACATCTTCTCGAATTCAGCCTCCAGAAAAAAAAAAAAAAAATCTTTACAGAGATTTAGAATTCATTCATGGAGAAGGGGGAGTTTGAAATGGGCCTTGAAGTACAAGTGTTTCAACAGACAAAGTTAGCAATGCAGAAAAGATAGAAGAAAGGCAAGAAAAGTAGGTTGATGCCAGATGAACACGTTCCAGGACCAGGGGTAGGCGCCACCTGAACAGAGCAGGTGACAGACACATCACAGGAGTGTCAGCAGGGTGGGTTTATCACACAAAGCACACAACTCAACACATAGTTTGTGTATGTTGTGAGCGTAGCTATGTGTGCTCTGTGTCTGTCTGTGTGTGTCTGGTCATCTGCAGGCACAAGCCTATAAAATCTTGGATGATAAGCAGACTAATGGCCCATTAAAGATGTCCACATCCTGGTACCCAAACTTGTGCAAATACCACCTAACGCAGCAGAATAAACTTTGCATTTTTGACCAAATAATGGCTCTTACTAGGACAACAGTGTCCTGAATTTTCCTGGGACAACCAATGCAATAACAAAAGTCCTGACAAGAAGAAGGCAAGAAGGGTCAGAATAGATGTGACAATGTAAGCAGATAATGACACTGCTAGAAAAGAGCCACAGGCTTGGGAAAGAGCATAACCCTGGTACCTGGAAAGGCAAGGAATAGATTGTTCCCTACAGCTCTGAGAAGCTCAGCCCCAGCCTCATCTTACATTTTAGCCCTGAGGACTCACTTCGACACTTCTGCAGCACTGAGTAAGTTTGTGTAAACTCACTAGTTGCTACTTTGTCAAAAGTAGCAGCAGAAAAGTAATTCAAGAGCATAATTAAGACTTGTCACTATGAACAAACTATAGGTTCAATAAATGATCAAAACTGGAAAGCCACACTGATGGGGAGTGACAAAGTTCAAACCCACGGTGGATGGGTGGATGGACAGCTGCCCTGGAGTGAAGCAGGGGCCACACCTGGCGGAGGTGTGTGTACTTCAACCAGGTGTCGTGGAGAGGGGCTTGAGCAAGTGAGAAAACTGAATGGAGCTAATGAATATGCAAAATCCTCAATGGATCATGTTTGTTTTCTCTACGCATCCTTTTGGACAGAAGCTGATGACTTTGGCATGCAGGAAGTTCATGTATGACCAATAATTCCCTATTTATGCTATTCCATCACGTTAAAAAAAATTACTTTCAAATTCCCATCCCCTTTTTTTTACGTGACAAGTGATTGCTTCGTACCAGGCTGGATCTCACTCTGCTAACCAACGGAGTGTTCTGCGTCTCTTTTGATCACTAAGCCACCCCTTGGGCAATTTCATAGGCAAAACTGCAAACAGAATGTGGTCATGATGCGTGCTACCCTGTTCATCCTTGCAGGTACAGGAGTTTGCTCTTTTGTGGCACTAGGAAATGAACCCAGGGCCTTCCACACACTAGGCAAGCCTTGCTCATCACTGGACCACAACTTCTAAGTAAAGAACTGAAATACGAAAAACAATTCCCCAAGAAACATGCTATTGTGCAAAAATATGATGCTTCTCTAACCTAATCACCATCATCATCTTTACCACCACCAGCACTAACATATTCACCACTATCACCATACTATCTTCATCATCACCATCATCATCTCCACCTCCACCACCATCACCATACATATGGCTGATGAAATCTTATTTTTAAAACTATTTTATCAGCCAAACTCTAATTCTACCAATAATCCTTCATGGTAAATTGTGCTCAACATAGCTAAGAAAATGGAGGTTCAAAGAAGTTTAAATTTTTGCTATCAAAATAATAAATGAGTATTCTAGTCCTAATATCATGCCAATATTGTGCTCTCTCATCCTGAAGCCTTGCTACCTCTCTGAGTGTTTGAATCTCAAATTCAGGAAGAGTAAGAATGTGGGGGGTAGGGGCTGGAGAGATGGCTTGGCAGTTAAGGCGTCTGCCTGCCAAGCCTAAGAACAACAGTTCCAATCTCCAGGTCCCACGTTTAGCCAGATGCCAAAAAGCACTGATGCAAGGGCACAATGCTGCACTTGCCCACAAGGGGGTGCTTGCATCTGGAGTTCATTCACAGCAGCTGAGAGGCTGCTGGCGCATCTATTCTCCATCTGTCTCACTTCTCTCTACTTCTCTTTCTCACTCTCTCAAATTAAAAAAAAAAAAAAGAATGTGGGGGGTGGTCATTGAGGACTTTTTCACAATATCCCCTCTCTCCAAAAGGGTTAAAAGTCTCATCAATATCATATCAAGAGTAATTTGCTCTTTGATAGGCAAATTCATCAGAATGTCATAACCAGGGTTGGGGGAGAGGGCTCAGAGGGTAAAGAGCTGTACAAGCATGAGAACCTGAGTTTGGTTCCCCAGCGCCCATGTCAAAGCCAGTATGTGCTTGTAATCCCAGCACTAGCAAAGTGAAGACGAAGGATCCTTGTGGTTCAGTACCTAGCTAGTTTAGCTAAGCCAAAGCTGTGGGCTCCAGGTTCCATGAAAACAGCTCCCTCAAAGAATAAGGTGGAGATTAACTGAGGACATTATCTCGCATAGATCTGTGCCCTCACACGCCTGCACGCACAGGTACACCCATGCACGTGCACACACATGCACACACGAAATGTAACCTGGGAACCTTCCAATGGAACTATGACAATGTCAGCTTCCCCCCAATTTCTAGTGGGGTTTCCCATTTGACTCCAAGGGAAGAGACACAGGTTCCCCTCCCTCTTACTTCCACTGCACGCTCTGATGGAGTTTTTACTTGAACTTTCTGTCCCACTTCTCCGTGTTTTAGAATTAGGCGCCTGCCATATGGTAATGACACCTTAAAATTCTACATCATAATGTTCATTCTTTTCCCAAGTACAAATACTGGGTAGATGCCAAACTGACCCTTCTGTTTCCCTACCTGCTATTCCTTCCCTTTCTAAACTGCTTACACATCTCATACTTGTTTCCTGACCAATAGAGTCAACTTAATCTTCAAGCACAATGGACAGGTTCTCTGATTTCCTACCACATAATCATGTTAGCATTATCCCAGCTGAAAAACAAGTCCACATTTGGTAAGCTTTACTGCTAGAGGGAAATGCTTTGTTTCACGATTCAATCCGGCACACAGACGACCAGTCAATTTATGATAAGATGCCGATTATGGACATCAGTTCTGACCAAAAATAAGAGTAGGCCTGCCTTGTGACTAGCCACAAAAACAAAGGATGATTCCCTGGGACTGGCACATACCTTGCCCATGAAATGAAGGGAAGACTGCAAGCATTGATCACTGGGCTCTTCTCAGTAGAGAAAGTGGATACAAACGGGGGCCTCTGCTCCTAACATCCCCTGCTACTGTCAAAGGACGTGAACCAGGACCACCATGCCCTGATCCCCATGGAGGCGCCAGGCATAGGTGCTCAGCCTGGCCCAGGAGAGCAGGGAGAGGCTGTTGAAAAGCTCACAGCAGGTTCTCCATGACTGCTTCTCTTCATTGAGGGCTGGTTATTCTGAGACTTTAAGAGAGGTTAAAAAGCAAGATAACCCCCAAACAATGTTATCCCACAGGCAAGGTAACTTTGGAGCTTCCAGACACTTGCCTGCCTCAAAGTCCCCAAGTGGATCCATTGTTAAGTCTCTTGAGATCCCATCAGTAAGCCACCTCTTCCCTTTAAGGGACATAGCAACTGACATACCCTCAGAAGCCAGCACGTGTTCCCTGGCAAAGTGCCAATGTGCCGTGTGAAGACATTAGCACAGCTCCACAGGAAGTCCTTAATGAAGCTGGAAACTAGCCATGGTTTAAACATGAGTTAGCTCTGGCCCTGGGAAGATTAACTGCTCTTTCAAGGAAATTGGTACCACAAACTGCCACAGATTACTCACAAGACAGGGCCACTTCCCAAGCTCCCTGGAGGTGCTGAGGGACAGAGGCAATGAGCCCCAGGCTCAATGAGCAGGTTACACATTTGTGAGATGGGGAGAGGGGTGCTCAGAACAGCTAGTTAGCAGACAAGCAGTGAACAATATTATTCACCAGGTGCTGGACAGAGGTGAATGGAACAAAGCTTCTCCCCCAGGTAGCTCCTATGCCAAGGGGAAGGGAAATCAAGAGAGAGAGAGAGAGACACACAGAGAGAGAGAGAGACACAGAGAGAGAGAGGGAGAGAGAGAGAATGAGAATGGGCGCACCAGGGCCTCCAGCTACTGCAAACGAAGTTCAGATGCATGTGCCCCCTTGTGCATCTGGCTTACAATGGATCCTGGAGAGTCAAACCAGGATTCTTTGGCTTTGCAGGCAAATGTCTTAATCACTAAGCCATCTCTCCAGCCTCTTGTTCCCTTTTGACATAGCTCCAGCTCCTAGACATCCTGTTTGTTCTACCACCCAATGCCCTCGACAGCCCTGAGCCACCTTTTGAGGATGTCTCTGCTTCTCGTCTAGCAGTCTTCTACATATGCTCATGGCTCTGTCCCTATTCCATCCAGTTGTCAGCACAGCAAAGAGCTGTGCTTTGACCACATATCTATACCTGCAGTGGCTGGAGGCCCTGGCGCACCCATTCTCTCTCTCTCCCTCTCCCTTTCTGTTTCTTTCTCTCTCTCAAATAAAAAAATAAATATAAAAATGTTTTCAAAAAAAGGGGGGGAATGGGATCCAAGACATTCAAAAGAGCCACAGGACCCACTGCCACGGCAAAGGCACGGCAGGCTTTTCCTGAGAGATGTGCAAAGCCACGGGCTGCAGGACACATTTTCCCTCTGGAACAGAGAAATCCTTCAGTGAACCCAGCCTAGCAGTGACTTACCAAATATCCTGAGCGTTGCTAAATGAATGAATCATTCTCAGACTTCCTTACAAAAATTCGCTAAACATCAGTCAAATTCTTGACCCTTCTCCCGGGCCCACCTGTACCTTCATGGTAAAGAGGGATCTAGAGTCCCTTGCTGAGCAGGGTCGTCCACCAGCTCCCGGGTGTGTCATCACATTGGCTGGCCTTTAGCCAGAATCCCACTGGGGTGAGTCAGGAGGAGACCCTCCTCGCTTCAGATGTTTCCTGCTCATAGTTTTCCATCCACTGACCCTATTTGATGGTCATACACATCGCACTAGCCCAAGCTGCACTTGAGAGTTGAGGGAACCCCCCTTCCCCAACTACTAAGGAGGGAGGGGCCATTTGAACAGGTGTGAATACGGCCTTCCTTCTACTATGTTTTCACAAATAACAGTGAATAACTTTCTCTTCAACATCCCTAAAAATAAACTTGATACTGATTTAATCAAGTTCCTCTCTGCACCATACAAGACCACTGTTCTTTCTGGAATTCTCCCAGGAAGAAGCCACCTTGACTGGTATCTGTTCCCACCTGAGAGACAAACCAACTCCTCCTTCAGCTAAGGGCTGGGAGAACACTGGAATCTGTCCCCAGACTTCACCTCCTACATGTGCCCCGTATGCTCCTCCTCCCGTTCACACCACTCCTCCTCCCACACGTGCTCCATGTGCTCCTCCCCCCCACAAAACACCACCTCCCACACGTGCCCCGTGAGCTTCTTTTCGACTTCAGCCCTGGCTGGGTGGAGAATAATAATGCTATTCTGCACTGCACCACTCATCTGCTGGACACTGGCAACTGGCCTCTCCCTGGAATTGGGATGTCATCATCATAATGGCAAATGTCATTCCATGTATCGTCAGAAAACATATTGCTATGGTTCAACTTTTTTTCCTTTGTCACATACTTCAGTGCTTCTGAAAAGTATGCTTAAAATATGAGCAGGATACTTAAGTTGTTTTCATTATTGAATCAGATCCAAGTCCAGAACTGCAGCAAAATATGCAGAAACCAGCCACTCTGCCTCTCCCTCCTGAATGCTCTTGCTGCAGAGCTAAAGCAATCACCTGTCAATCTCTAGGACAGGCAGTTCTGGCATCTTTCCTGAGAGTAAATATCAGAGATGCTGATAATGGTCTTGTTTACTTGATTTTTTTCAACCTCACTGGCAGCCCTGATGATCAGGTCTCCCTGCCCTGCGCATGCAGCCATTGTGTGGCGGTGACTTTCTCGCCATGCGCCTCGCAGCATTAGAACAGAGATCAAAGTGTAGATGTTAAAAAGAGAACATGGGAAGCCATGTTGTCTCATCGTTCTTCAGTAAAGCATTTGATGCCACATCTAAGCGAGTGATACGCAGAAAATGCCGTAGCCAGCTGTAATTACATGGGAGACTTTCTGGGTTCTTTGAAGAATTCATGCCAATTAAATTGCTAAATAAAAAAAATGCAACAGAAATGTTGAGAGGCGTTTGGAGGAAAAACATGGAAAATATACATAAGTTACTCTTCTGCATAAAATGCAAAACCTCATCTTATTAGAAAAGAGAACACGCAAGTCCTACAAATAAAATCTTAATGAAGTGTTGGTAGCTTTCCCACATCAAGGGCTTTCCACTAAGAGAGCCACATGCACAACTCTGGGTCACTGTTTGCAGAAACCCTGCACAGGCCACAGAATGGCCAGTGAACACATTTCCCAGTACGTACAACTCACTAGTCATCCCAAAACAGCTCATTACAACCCCAGCAGATAGTGTGGTTCTCAGCAGACTGGAGAGAGACAAATTTAAGCGGGAAAGTTAGTGAGTTAAATTACATTTGAAGAACAATCTCCTATGGAAATAAAAGCAATAACCAAGATATACATATAAAGGTGATTACTGAAGCATTACATAAATTTTATCCAGATGTGGTAGCACATGTCTGTAATCCCAGCACTTGAAAGCAGAGGCAGGAGGACTGCTACAAGTTAAGGCCAGCTTGATCTATATAATGAGTTTAAGGTCAGCCAAAACTATATAGTGACATCATGTTTCAATAAAAAAAACAAATAAAAATAAAAACCTAGGAAGTTTTAGTAAGAGTGTGTTGCAGTCAGCTTCTCGTGGCTAGCAAAAAACACTTGACCAGGGCTGGAGAGATGGCTTAGCAGTTAAGGCGCTTGCCTGCTAAGCCCAAGAATGCCCATTCTGTTCTCCAGGTCCCACGTTTAGTCAGACACAAAGTGACACAAGGGCACAATGCCACACTTGTCCACAAGGAGGTGCACGTGTCTGGAGTTCATTCACAGTGGCTGAGAGGACGCTGGCACGCCCATTCTCTCTCTCTCTCTCTCTGCCTCTCTTGAAAGGAGGAAAGAAAGAAGAAAGAAAGAAAGAAAGAAAGAAAGAAAGAAAGAAAGAAAGAAAGAAAGAAAGAAAGAAGGAAAGAAAGAAAGAAAGAAAGAAAGAGGGAGGGAGGGAGGGAGGGAGGGAGGAAGGAAGGAAAGAAAGAAAGAAAGAAGGAAGGAAGGAAGGAAGGAAGGAAGGAAGGAAGGAAGGAAAGAAAGAAAGAAAGAAAGAAAGAAAGAAAGAAAGAAAGAAAGAAAGAAAGAAAGAAAGAAAGAAAGAAAATACCTGACTGAAAGCAGCTTGTAGGAGAAAAGCATTATTTTGGTTTACAAACCGGAGGGGAACTCCATGATGGCAAGGGAAAATGTGGCATGAGCAGAGGCTGGACATCACCTCCTGGCCAACATGAGGTGGACAGCAGCAGTAAGAAAGCCTCAAACTGGGGTCCTTAGGCTCCACAGGCAAGTGCTTAACTGCTAAGCCATCTCTCCAGCCAGGAAGTGGACTCTTACATAGAAGTGGTGGATCGGGCTGGACAAGCCCCTGAACCATGTAGAAGTGGACAGGTGACTCCACAATGCAGAAGTGGTGGACCCGGCTAGATAAGCCTCTCACCATGTAGATGTGGTGACGGGGCTGGACAAAGCCTCTCCACTACCCAGCATTTGGAATCATACTCATTGAGAAGAGCTGGTTAAGAGATCTGTTAAAAATTAACCATGGGCCTGGAGAGATGGCGGACCCCGGTTTGAGGCTCAATTCCCCAGGAATCCACATGAGCCAGATGCACAAGGTGGCACATGCATTAGGAGTTCATTTGCAGTGGCCGGAGGCCCTGGCACACCCATTCCCTATCTATCTGCCTCTTTCTCTCTCTGTCTTTCTGTTGCTCTCAAATAAGTAAATAAAAAATAAACAACAAAAAAATTAACCATGAGAGAGTTCCCTGATTCGTGGAAAATAAATTGCTATAATTAGAGTAAGAAAACCTATGTTGCCTATATTATCAATTCCCTGGCCTCACCATTCAAAAGTAATTTGTGAGGAAAACTAGTAAAAGCAATTTTTCAGTTTGGGACCCACTCAGAGAGAGCCTGAGGAGAATGTTATTGCAAGGAGACAAAGAAAGGTAACGCAAGTCAGAGGGGCAGCGATCTGAGGTCTTGTTCCCTGCTGATAATTTAGTCTGCACTTGGTACTACACACCTGAACGTGGACAATACGCCTGGAAAGAGCACCTCACCACACTCTCTGTGTGAAAGAGCTTTGCCCAGTGTGGATAAGACCCTGGAGCCGCCCTGCTCCACAGTGGTTCACCATGGTGGATACTGTAATCATTATGTCGTTCATTAGAAACTTGGCTCTAAATAATTATATTTTGGGCTGGAGGGCATTTGCCTGCAAAGCCAAAGGACCCAGGTTCGATTGCCCAGGACCCACGATAGCCAGATGCACAAGGGGGTGCAGGAGTCTGGAGTTCCTTTGCATTGGCTGGAGGCCCTGGCATGCCCATTCTCTCTCCCCCGCCCTCTTTCTCTGTGAAATAAATAAATAAAAATAAAATATTTTTTAAAAAACTACTTAGACTTTGCCCCCCAAGACAATATGCTTAGACAGATGTGTTGTATACTGATGAGTAAGACCTAGCACTAGGACCTTTCAGATGCTGGTCATTTCCATGTGAATCAATGCACACTGGGCCGGCTCTTGGACACAGCCTGGCTTTCACCCGACTATGTTCCTAGCACACGCCTCAGTCTTCTGTATCCTTAGTTCCACATGCATGAGTTCCAGCAACTATAGGTTGCAAGGGTTGTTTTGTTGTTACTGTTTTTGTTCATGTGCTTTGTTATGTTTTGTTTTGAGACAGGGGCTCATGTAGCCCAGGCTGGCCTCGAACTCACTATGCAATGGAGGCTGGCTTGAACTTTTGAGCCTCCTGCTTCCCAAGTACTCGGACTAGAGGCATGCACTACAATAGGTCTGGCAAAAAAAAAAAAAAAAAAGCTTTAGCTGGGCATGGTGGTGCACGCCTTTAATCCCAGCACTTGGGAGGCAGAGGTAGGTGGATAGCCATGAGTTCAAGGCCACCCTGAGACTACATAGTGAATTCCAGGTCAGCCTAGACTAGAGTGAAACTCTACTTCGAAAAACAAAACAAAACAAAACAAAACAAATAACTGTGCTTGACATTTTTCTCTAAACAGTATCGTATAACAAAGACTTAGAAGCACTTATGTTGAGCTGTATCAGGAATCATGATGAAATTGAAAGTATACAGGAGAAAGTGTGAAGGTCGCCTGCAAATGCTACACTATTTTACATCAGTGACTTGAGCGCCTGAGTCTGAAATGGAGTGATTGACAGCTTTAGGTCCAGTATGTATTCATGAAGAAAAGGACTCAAGTGCTACCATCAGGCTATGATTATCTCTCCACAAATGACCAAACAAGAACACTGACAGGAATGAAAATGTACATGGGTCTCTACCCAGCTTTACTTTCCTCCCAAGAGCTTCTCATTGTGGGTCAGGAAGTCTGCATTCAAGCTGACCCAGCCTAGGCAACTCCAGTCCTTGGCTCATACCTGACTCGGGCTTTAATGATGGAGCGGTAGGGAAGGCATGGTTACTGCAATGCGGAGAGAAGGAAAAGATCCTGGAGAGTAACAGGCAAAAATACTTCTTGGCAGAAAGCACATGGGAGCCATTGCGTCCTCACACCTCAAGAATGCAGGAAGACTCTCCTGGAAGCCCTGTAAATTCTCCCAAGTAGTATAAAAAATTTTTTTAAATCACAACTGAGCCAGGTGTGGTGGCACCCAGCTTTAATCCCAGCACTTGGGAGGCAGAGGTAGGAGGAGCGCCATGAGTTCGAGGCCACCCTGAGACTACAGTGTGAATTCTAGGTCAGCCTGGGCTAGAGCAAGACCCCACTTAGAAAAAACAAAAATAAAAATAAAAATAAAAATAAAAATAAAAATCACAACTGGATTTTGGTAGTTCTCCATTTGTTAAGATGCACAACCAAAACCTACCAGCACGTGTAACAGAGTTCCATTTCCCACCAGTCAGCCTCCCTCAAAGGAGGGGGCTTCAAACTGCTGGGCCTGGGTGAGCCACAAAGTACCTTCTTCCAACTCATCTCCCTGAAAGGGAGAGTGGGCCAAGAAAAGTGGAAAGCCTCGCCCAGCATCCAGCCACTTGCATCCCTGAGAGAATTCAGTTCAGTACCTTCCCTAAGAAAAGACTCATATTGACCTGGGAGCTCAGCATGTCCCAGGCTCCCCACTCCTTGCCTGCAGGTAACAGCTTCGGGGTGCTCCTTTCCATGGATGACAACAGCCTTCCCCAGCAGTGTAGAGCAGCGTTTAAATACCACAGCCCGGGCTGGAGAGATGGCTTAGCGGTTAAGGCACCTGCCTGCTAAGCCTAAGAACCCGGTTCCAATCTCCACGTCCCACATTTAGCCAGATGCAAAGTGATGCAAGGGCGCAATGCCACACTTGACCACAAGGGGGCGCATGCATCTGGATTTCGTTCACAGCAGCTGAGAGACTGCTGGCACTCCCATCTCTATCTGTCTCCCTCTCCCTCTCTGTCTGTCTCTGTGTCTCTTTCCAAAAATAAATAAAATAATTTTTTAAAAATTTAAATACCACAGCCCTCGGAGCCAGACAGACCTTGCTCCAGATCCCAACATTGTCCTAAGTGACTGCGCGAGTTGGGAAAAGAAACATAACACACATAAACTTCCGTCTCCCAGTATGTCAAATAGGGAAGTTATTCCTTTCCTTAGAACTGCAATGAACATTATGTGCTTACCAACATCAGGTATATTAGCCAGCCTGATCCGTAGTGGCCGGATGGTTGAATGCCTTTTTAATGAATATTATGCTGACTTTTTCGGGGGGGGAGGGGGCTGCTACAACAGAATACCTCCGAATGTGAAACTTATGAGCAATAGAAATTTACTTGGCTCTTGATTCTGGAGCCTGGAATGTCCAAGGACGTAGTATCCACCAAAGGGTTTCACGCTACATTCCTTCATAGCATCAAAGCAAAAGGATGGGAGCATGTGTCAAAGATTTCATTGTTCTAACAAGACACTCATTGAGAACTAAGCCACTTGGGGAAAACTAACGCATTCTATTCCATTCATGGGGCGGGGAGGGGGAATCTCCATGACTTGATCATAGCTTAAAGTCCCTGTCAAGGGCAATGCATTGGGAATTACGAATCCAACACGTGACTCTTAGGAAGCCACTTCTAAACATTAGCGAACAAGTAGAGGATCATGAGTAATGCTTGAGAAACACTTCCACAGTGTGTGTTAGCTTACACGCTTTCTTCATGACTTCCCATGACACTTTCTTTTGTTTGTTTGTTTTTCGAGGTAGGGTCTCACTCTAGCCCAGGCTGACCTGGAATTCACTCTATATTCTCAGGGTGGCTTCGAACTCATGGCGATCATCCAACTTCTGCCTGCCAAGTGCTGGGATTAAAGCGTGCACCACCACGCCCGGCCCATGACACTTTCTGAGGCAAGGTCTCATGTAGCCCAGGATGGCCTCAAACTGGCTATGTAACCAAGGATAACCTTGAACGTCTGGCTCCGCACACAGGTGTGTGCCACCAAACCCAGTTTCACATGGGGGTGGGGACTGACTCCAAGGCTCTGTGCATGCTTACGCGAGCACTCTGCCAACTGATATATCCACAGTCCCTGTTTACTTCAAAGATGGCCTTTCTAGCATAGCAACAATGAACAACGTTTGGACCAGGCCTTGTCTACTAGGTGAAGGACTAATCGGCACTGTGTGGATCACCTCTAATGACCTTGGAACTTAGCGACTCACCAACAGTCACTCTCGATCATGGGCCACCTACCACATTTGACATCATCCACAGCAAACTAACAGGTAACATAAATCACACACTATGGAAATACAGGGTCCCAAGTAGGTAACACTCTCTGCCCCAGTCTGCTCAGGGCATTCCCACTATGATGACTGCTCCTGTCCCTTGTCACCCAGAAAAAAAAAAAAAAATCTCAATTATAATAACGCAAGCCACTGTAATTACATATGTGATTGGCATAGAGCAATTATTCATGGGTAAGGAGACTTCAGTAGAGGAGGATGAGAGAGAGTGACATATGTATGTCACCTTGATCAGATATGTTACCTTAACACCTCTGAACATCTGGCACCCCGTGTTCAGAATGGCGATCATGATAGCTGCTCTGCAAGGTTATATGTCAAAGCTGTGCCCTGCAGAGTTCTGCGACCAATGTGTCCTACAAACGAAGTTGGGATCATGACAACGAAGACAAGGATGTCATCACTTTGCCTCTCTAGCACCACTTCCTTATCTTAAACAAAGAGCAGCTACCTGTCACCTTTGATGAGACGCTTCCATCGGCATGGCCATGTGTGATCTCTAAACTCAGGAGGTGGACGTGGCCTCTGCGGGTCTCTTCCAGTTCAACCTTCCTAGGATGATACTACTCCAAGATTCATAGGCCACGACCCTCAGCGGGATCAACAACAGCCACTGAAAACATCACAGGATAGACTTCTGTCTAGACTACTATCACCACCCCTTCGGCAAGCAGTCTGATCTTCTCAGATATCCTATATGCATAATGAATACCCTTCTGAACTTGGAATGAAAATCATAATGTGACAATGAGACATTTTATCCTGCAGGTGATTTGTACATTTGTCCCTAGAGCAGTTTTCCAGCGAGCATGTGCTGGTTTAATGATAGATATTACTATGATCATCGTAATTATGTAATTGTAGACATGTGCATGGACTATTGAACCAGACAAGCTGGGGAGTTCCTATGTGCTAACTAGCCATGTGCTCTTGGCAAATTGTTTGATTTTTATCATAGAAATATCATTATCTATAAAAAGAAAAATACTACCTACCCAATAGGGTTGTATAGGGGTTTCACAAGTTAATATATGTATAATGCTTAGAATAATGCCTGCCCCTTTGTTGGAATGACTATTTTATTAATAATATCATATACATATACATATACATATATATATATCCTACATATACACATTATATATATACATACATATGTAGAGACTATACATACTATACATACACACATATAGGCATACATTATATATACATAAAAATATATGCACATATATATTATATATGAACATTATATGTGTACATGATATATGCACATTTTAATAATAAATACTTTGCTACTAAGTGTTTTAAATGAAGGGAATAGAAAAGTTACACAACTGGCGAGGATGGAGTAAGCCCACTAAAGCCTATTTCTCCCATTAGTTACAAGCAAAATTTCTGCATAAAACATAAAAATCAAGTACTTAGTACACTGAAAAATAAGCAATATAATTAGGAAAGTCAAAATGTGAAGAGGTATATGATGCCTGTTTCTTGGATGAACACATGGTAGGGCTCTCGGATTAAGTTCTCCTCTATCACTTGGCTTTGACCCACATTCAAGTCCAGTCCTGGACCTGCACAGTGGAAAAGAAAAACCAACACTAAGAGAGAAATCTCCTTCTGCCACATGAACTCTTCCCTGAGGCAGGGCACCGACAGCAGACCAAAGGTATAATGCCACCCAAGGGCAACTTGAGGAACTACTGAATGTAATGGTTATATTTACCAAGAATGGGTGAAGGGTTGTTTACAGGAATGTGGGTGAACCCAAAGCAGCCACATCATCTGAAAGTCTCGCCTTAGTATGGATTTTGACCTCCTAATAGTTGCGTAGATTTGAGCCCCCTCCCCCGCTTTGGTTAACCTCCAATACACTATGTCAGCACCTCCCAAAACCACAAGACCACATACAACTTGCTGGGAGATGGAGGAGGAAGCACTGAGATTCCAGGTGAGGCTCCGGTGGCCCTCCCCAACCTCTCCTTCTATGAGGAAGTGTCAACAGGCTCAATCTGGGGGCTCACTCGCTAATAGTCACAGCTATTTCTGATGAAGATGGTAATGGCTATTTAAAGAAACTGGGCAAAGGAGGCTCCTGAGCTCTCACCAGTGAAAGGAGGTTCTGATTGTTTTTGTTGCCTTTCTTTTCTCTTGCTGTTTTGCCCTAAAAGCAGTCCCTAAGTGTGTGTGGTGGGAGATGACAAAATTAAGACATGACCATCTTACTTATAAGAGAAGTCAGAAAAATGGCCCCAGGATCAAGAGTATGAGAGACATCCCAGAAAGGAGAGTTGGAAAAAGAGATCCTGTCAATGTGTCTGTGGATCTCCACAAGCCCCAGGCTCACCCACAATGTACTCACGTGTGAAACACAGTCAAAGAAGCCTGGCTTTAGAGAGTAGATGACAATTTAAAGAACCTCACAACTCCACACTAACTCTTGAGGATGAGATATATAAAAATACCTCTGAGGGGCTGGGTAGATGGCTCAGTGATTAAAGGTGCTGGCTTGGAAAGCCTCATTGTCCAGGTTCAAATCCCCAGTACCTGTGTAAAGCCAGATGAACACAGTGGTACATGCTTCTGGAATTCATTTGCAGCAGCACGAGGCCCTGACATCCCATCCCCATCTCTCTCTTCCTCTCTCCACTTGCAAATAAATAGATAAAAATATTAAATAAAAATACTCGTGAAAATGTGCTGACAATTCTACTTGTACTTACAAACACTTGTCATCTGAGCCTGACTTGGGGAGAGGAGGGAAAGGAGATAGAAGGGGAAAAAAGGAGGAAGGACATAAATAATACCCATTTTAAACTCTTCCTTCCAGAACTCTGAAGAATAAAAAACATTTTCCAATGCACTTTGCTAATAGCAAACCCATACAAAAGCATTAAAATAATATAGTTTGTAGGAATAAAATAGATCCCAACATCTCTTATAAATACAGTGGTAAAAATTCCCAAGGTAGTATTAGTAAATTGAATCCAGCAACATTTAACAGTGGTAATGTACAACCATGATTCAATACTCAAAAATCAATCAATGTACTCAATGTTAATTCACTAAGAAAGAAAAATATGATCACCTCGCTAGATCATTGAAAATGAAAGTCATTTGGCAAAACGTAACATCCACTCCTGATTAAAAGCAAAAAAAAAAAAAAAAAAAAAAAAACCTTCGGCAAACTATAAATAGAAGTAAATTCCTTAACTCAATAAAGAACATGCTCGAAAGTGTATAACTAACATCATACTTAAGGATGAAACTATCAATGTTTTTCTTTAAGGTCAAGAAAGCAGGGATGTTGCTTTTTCATGGCTCTTGTCTCTTATTCAACATTACACTAATAAACCTAGTAAGTGCAATAAAGCAAGACAAAAATAAATAAATAAAAGCACAAATAACAAATAAAATGAGAGGGAGGGGATATGATGGAAACTGGAGTTCTAAAGGGGAATGGGGGAGGAGAGGTAAATATGCATTTTTTTATATAAATATAGAAGTTGTCAATAAAAAAATTTAAAAAAGATAAGCAGCATCTCCAGCTTAATAAAAAATATAATAACTATGCAAAAAATGTGCCTCTCTATTTGCAAATGGCTTGATTATTCACCTATAAAATCCTAAACAATCAAAAATTTTACAAAGCATCTTTTAGATATATCAGGCAAGTTTACCAAGGTGACAAGAAACAAAATAAAAGGCAAAAAAAAAAAAGTTTTTTTAAAAAATCCAATTATATTGCTACATACTAGGAACAAATGATGGAAAAATTTTTAGGAGTTAAAATAACACCCCTTAAAATAGCTGCAAATGAAATGCTTCAATATAAGTCTAATAAAACATATGTGGTATGACATTCTGAAAGCTGAAAAACACTAATTAAAGAAACGTAGGAGAACTCAAATAAGCCAGAAAAATAGACAATGTCTATGATTGGAAGATCAACATTGTTAAGATTTTTTTCCCAATTAGGTCTACATAATCAACACCCATCCAATCCTACCAGATTTGAAGGTGATATTTGCAATTCTAATTAGCATATGCAAAGGCAAGATAAAGAGGTCTCAAAAGTTATCAGTAAGAGCTGGGGAGATGGCTTAGAGGTTAAGATGCTTGCCTGCAAAGCCTAAGGACCCAGGTTTGATTCCCCATTACCCACATAAGACGGATGCACAAGGGGTGCATGCGTCTGCAGTTTGTTTGCAGTGGCTGGATGTCCAGGCATGCCCATTCTCTCTATCTGCCTGCCCCCTTGTACTTTCTCTCAAAATGGATAAATAAAATAAAATAAGTTAGCAATAAGAAAAACTCAGTTTTGAAACATGGGTAAGAGATTTGAACAAACACTCCACCAAAGACGTACAGATAAGCTCATGAAAATATGCTACTATTAGTTACTAGAAAACTAAGAAGAAAAATAGTGAGACAGGGCTGGAGAGATGACTTAGTGGTTAAGGCGCCTGCCTCCTAAGCCTAAGAACGTAGGTTCCAATCTCCAGGTCCCACCTTTAGCCAGATGCAAAGTGATGCAAGGGAGCAATGCCACACTTGACCACAAGGGAGTGCACACATCTGGATTTTGTCTTCCTCTCCCTCTCTCTCTGTCTCTTTCTGTGTCTCTCTCCCAAAAAAAAAAAAAATAGTGAGATATTCTGCACAGATAGATACTAGTATTGCTAAAATTAAATTTTAAAAAACTGACACTACCAAGAGCTAACAAGAATGTAGACCAAATAGCACTATCAAATGTTGCTGGAAAGAATATAAAATGGTGCCAGGCATGGTGGTGCACGCCTTTAATCCTAGTACTCAGGAAGGAGAGGTAGGTGGATTGCTGTGAGTTCAAGGCCAGCCTGAAACTACATAGTGAATTCCAGGTCAGCCTAAGCCAGAGAGAGACCCTACCGTGAACAACACACACACACACACACACACACACACACAGTGGTGCAAATGCTTGCTTTGCAAAAACAGTGTAGCATTTCTGGTGCAGTTAAACATCTATTTACATAGGGTCCAGCAAATCCCACTCACAGTATTTGCCCAAGACAAATGAAACTGTAGGTTCACACAGAAACCCAGATGTAAATGCTAGAACAGTTATATCATAAAGGCCCCAAATGGAAAGAACTCAAAAGCCTTTTAACTGGTGAATAGTCAAACAAACCATTGGCTATCCTACCATGGCAATACTAAGGATCAGATTATACATAAATTTCAATGACATGGGTAGATTTCAAGTAAATTAACCAAAATAAAGAAGCCAGACGCAAAAAGCTGAATGCTGTATGATACCACTTATATTACATTTTAGACAAAAGGAAAGGAGAGGAGAGGAGAGGAGAGGAGAGGAGAGGAGAGGAGAGGAGAGGAGAGGAGAGGAGAGGAGAGGAAAGGAAAGGAAAGGAAAGGAAAGGAAAGGAAAGGAAAGGAAAGGAAAGGAAAGGAAAGGAAAGGAAAGGAAAGGAAAGGAAAGGAAAGGAAAGGTTGTGAAGATTAGGGATGAAGGAAAGATCGGACCACGCAGTGGCTGTATAAAAGACATGGACAAACCAGCCATGGTGGCACACGCCTTTAATCCCAGCACTTGGGAAGCAGAGGTAGGGGATTGATCTGAATTTGAGGCTGCCCTGAGACTACATAGTGAATTTCAGGTCAGCCTGGGTTAGAATGAGACCCTAGCTAGAAAAAAACAAACAAACAAACAAAAAAGACATGGGCAATGGTATAGAAATGTTCTATATTGGTTGGAGTGGTGGTCGCAGGATTCTGTGCATCTGTCAAAACTCATATAATGGGGACTTCCGGGTAAGATGGTGGCATAAGAGCCATGCCAACCCAGCCTAGGGAGGGATTTAAGCAAAACCACAGCAAAATAAACTGTTCTTCTGAAAAGTGAAGTTGTATAGGTTCTTCTTAGACACAGCAGAGAATTAGGAGAGACCAAGATCCACCAGAAAGGAGGAAAATGGCCAGAATCCCACTGAGGCATTTGCGGCATAATCCACCCAATCCGCACACCCACCAGGCACCAGCAGCAGCAGAGACCAAACAAGGGGATTTTCCAACCTCATCGGCCACCTTGCAAAGTCAAGAAATCTGAAGGGAAGACAGCTGAGATCAGCTAAGGAGCTACTGAAAGAGACACAGGCGGGACTGCGTGAGCAACTCCAGTACAACTCCAGGCTTCCTGCACTCTCCCATCCCCCAACTGTCAGAACCACGAACCTCTGGCATTCAGCCCCCCTGGCAGGGCATCCAGCACAGCTGAACAGAGCTCCAGCTCCACAGCACAACACGGAGGGATCGAGGTGGGCACTCAGCATTGGTGAGATTGGAAGCCACTCCAAAAGAGAAGCTTCTCTTTTCAGAATGCGATGACCACTGGGATGACCCAAAAGGCAACATAGTGCTGAGAAGACGGGGCAGGGGAGTGTCCAGCACTGAAACATCTCTATCACTCCATCCAAGGCTCAGGGCCCATTGTGGAAGAGGTGGCAGAAAGAATGGAAGAGCCAAAAGAAGGGTACAACTCCTTACAATGCAACTGTCCAGAGAGAAATTGGCCTTGATATCCGTGACCTCGCAGTGCCTAGCAATACCTTCACAAGACCCTCATAATAGAGAAAGAGATGATGACATCAAATTAAAAGAGAGACTAATGGAGAGAGGGAGGGGACATGATGGAGAGTGGAGTTCTGAAGGGGAATTGGGGGAGGGGAGGGAAATATCAGGGTTTATTGTCTATATAGAAAGTATAGAAGTTGTCAATAAAACCTCATACAATGTGCAGTGAAATAGTAATTTTCTTACTGTGTGCAAATTTAAAAACACTTTTAAAAGAGAAGCTAAAAACATACACAAATAATTATTGGATAATAATTATTTGCCAAGCCCTTCTTCTCAAGAAGGAAGAGTAACAATATCATTTTTCCCTGTAGTTACAAGACAGCTTTGACTGGAGCCTAGACTGGTTCAGTTCTCTCTCTTAAGACCCACACCGGCAAACAAACTAATCCGTTGTGAACTAGGTAAATTTATAAAATAATACAGAAATCCCGCCTGGTAAACAGATATGTGACTCAAGGCAGGTACCTTCACATTCCTTGTCTGTAAAACACTCTTCTACCTGTGAGGTTGCAAGAACTTAGAACTGAATGGACATGACTGTATAACTATATAACATCTTCTGACTATAGCCACATGGTGCTTTGTGCTACTTAATATCATGCACGTGTGTGTGTGTGTGTGTGTGTGTGTGTGTGTGTGTGTGTGTGTCTTACATGATGCAAGACTCCATAGAATGTGATCCAAGGAAGTCCTAAATTGTTTCTAAAGATGCATAATGAGAATCAGTGTACCAAATATGTCATGTGTGTGAATGCTGGGTGACCCTGTGCTAATAACTATTTGTTAGTTACTCCCGAGCCTCCTTGTGAAAACAGACATGATTTAACTAACTGTTATTAGTATTGGTGTTAATAAATCCTTTGGGGGGCTGTGGAGATAACTCAGTCAGTGAAGTGCTTGCCTTAAAAGCATGAGGATCTGAGTTAGACCCCCAGTACCCATGTGAAATTATCACATGTGTGATAATTTTCGTATGTGATGAGGTACACTTGCGATCCCAGCACTGGGGAAATGGGGGCAGCAAGACCTGGAGCTTTCTGGCCAGCACGTCTAGCCTAATTAGTGAGGTCCGGACCAGTGAGAACCCCGTTTCTATAAAAAGTGGACACGGTTTCTGAGGAATGATACTGAGATTGCCCTCTGGTCTCCACATTCATGCTTACACACACACGCACACACATGCACGCACGCACCTGTGCAAAAATAAATAAAAAATAAATAAAACCTTCAAAGTACCAAGCTTTCAGATCCATTGTATCACTACCTCATCGTAACAACTCAGGGACACTCCATTCTCTTGAGAGCAAGATGACAAAATGCCTACATGCAGAAGGCATTATTTATAATCCTATTAGTACCAGACATAGCCCGCTGCAGGCAGGTAGGCAAAGAGATTTGCAAACATTTCATGTTTGATGTGAGCCTGGAAGACAAACGTGGAGTGATCTCACATCCATCTTCTGAGCACTCACTACTCTGAGTTCTCAGCTCCATCAAAATAATGCAAGCTTTTGTTGGTGGTGGTGGGGGGGGGTGGTTCTTGGTAGTACTAGGGATTGAACTCAGGACATCACACATGCTAAGCAGGTGTTCTGCCACCGAGGTACACTCCAGACAATTCAAACAACTTTTTAATATTTTATTTTAATTAATTTATTTGACAGAGAAAGATGGAGAGAGAGAGAGAATGGGCATGCCAGGGCCTCTAGCCACTGCAAATGAATTCCAGATGCATGTGCCCCCTTGTGCATCTGGCTTACATGGGACCTGGAGAATCAAACGGGGGTCCTTAGGCTTCCCAGGCAAGCACCTTAACCACTAAGCAATCTCTCCAGCCCTCAAACACTTTTTTAATTTGGTGGTTGTGGTGGTTTGAATTAACTGCTTGGGCCTCAGTTGATGGCAGTTTGGGAGGTGGAACCTTGCTGAAGGAGGCATTAGTTGGGGGCGGGCTTAGGGGTGTTATAACCAGCTCCTGCTTGCCAGAACTAGCTCACTCTCCTGCTACTGTTTTCCACCCGCTGTGGCAGAGGTGATGCCCAGCCTCTGCTCGTGCCGTGCTTTCCCCTGCCATCATGGAGCTTCCCCTCAAGACTGTGAGCCAGAATAAACAATGTTCCTCCCCTCAGCTGCTTTTGGTTGGGGGCTTCATCCTAGCAAAGAGAAGGTAACTATGGTTACCGTGGTACTAGGAAATGGAACCCTGGACCCTGCATGTGCTAGGCAGGCACTCCACCACTGAGCTATACCTCCACCCTCTTTTCATTTTTTTTTCTTGAACTACTCTGATAGCCCAGACAGGCCTTGAACTTGTGAAGCTCCTGCTTCAACCTCCCAAGTATCTGGGTTGCAGGCCAATTAGGTACTTTTTAAAGTGTGTATGCAGGGAGCCCGAGCAATCCATCTGTCTCCACCTCCCTAGAGGTATTTTACATGAATTTTTTTTTTTTTTTTTTTTTTTGGTTTTGCAAGGTAGGGTCTCACTCTGGTCCAGGCTGACCTGGAATTAACTATGTAGTCTCAGGGTGGCCTTGAACTCTCGGCGATCCTCCTACCTCTGCCTCCGGAGTGCTGGGATTAAAGGCGTGCACCACCACGCCTGGCTTTACATGAATTTTAAGTATCAAACTCGGGTCTTTGTGCTTTCAAGGCAAGTACTTCACTGACTAAGCTACCTCCCAGTCTCAATTAGGCAATTTTTTTTTCTTTTTGTTTTTTCTCAAGGTAGGGTCTCGCTCTAGCCCAGGCTGACCTGGAATTCTGAAACCCCAGGTTGTCCTCAAACTCACAGCAATCCTCCTACCTCAGCCTTCCAAGTGTTGGGAGTAAAGGATGTGGCTCAAGTAGGCCTTTTTTATTTAATAAAGGAATCCAAGGCCCTTGGCTTCAAGAAAGTCGCTGTGAACCTGCTGCACACCATATGGCCTGATCAGCTAGAGGTTTACCACTGAAAGTGGGAAGGCCCACACACATCCACTAATGCTTTCCATTCTGCAGACACCCACATCATACACATCCACGCTCCAGAGCACAACAGCTGTCGTGTAATGACTTTTTCCCAGTCTTGCCCAAGCCCAGCATGGTGCGGCCTCACCAAGGTCCCATTATTCCGCTGATTGCCCTAACACATTGTTTTGGCTTTTTCCTTAAGTTGTTTTGTTTGGTTTTTTTTGGGGTTTTTTTTTTTTGTTGTTTGTTTGTTTTTTGGTTTTCTAGGTAGAGTCTCACTCACTCTCTCACTCTAACCTAGGCTGACCTGGAATTCACTGTCGTCTCAGGCTGGCCTCAAACTCATTGGTGATCCTCCTATCTCTGCCTCCCAAGTGCTGGATTGTTGTTGTTGTTGTTTGTTTGTTGTTGAGACAGGGTCTTAACGAAGTAGTTCTGCCTAGCCTGCAACTTGCTATATAAATCAGCTTGGCCTTGAACATATAGCCATCCTCCTGCCTCTTCCACCCAGTGCTGGGATTACAGGCATGTGCCACCATGCTGGCTTTCCTACTATCTTGTAGAAAATGTTTAAGAAGGCCAGTGGTTGGTGACAAGATGGAAAAATAAAAGGCCAAGCTGGGAATGCGGCTCAGTGGTAGACCACTTATCTAAAGTGCCTGGGGTCCAGGGTTCCATCCCTGGCACATACAGTGAATGAAATAAAATGCTAACTATACCTAGTCAAAAATAAACAGCTTAGACAACTGCATGAGCGGGAAATGCTTCCTTAGGGGACTGTGACAAAGATGAGTCCCATCACAATCTCTTCCTGGCCTGGGCAATGAACCAAACTTTGGACACTCATGATGGGAAGGTAACACAATCCCACTGTGACCACTCGGGTGTGTGTGGTCAGTTCCTTCAGGAAGGGAAAACAAGCAAGGCCAAGTTAGACCGCGGGTTTGCCATGCAGATGTCTCTATTGTGAGAACAATGGTCAATATTAGCCCCACACAGCATGCTTGTTGTTCCCATTGACTCCTCTTGGAATACACGGAAATCACCTGCTGCAGGAAGCTTTTTTCCCTAGGAAATAAGCAAATGGCTCACATGAGCTCCAGTGAGCTTTTGCGCACACAACCTCTTTCCTTGGTTGAACAAATCACAGAGACAGTGTGTTTGCAGTGTCACACCCACCTCCAGGCTCCAGAGGGGCACCTGGGTCCCACAACAGAAGCACCCCAGGCATGTCCTCAGAATCTGAGTTCAAGAACCCTACCTGAAGCCTGACCCATAAAATATCGACAAGTTGCACGTAACAGCGGCCCCAGGAATGGGGGGGCTCTGAGTCTTCCAGAGGGCAGAGGAGTATTTGCCTGGTTGAGACTCCATGATGAATGAAACCAGAGGCAGCAATGATTTCTTATACCTGGATGTCTCCCAGCTGACTCACAAAGCTATTCAGTTCCATTGGTCTGCATCACATGGGAAGGGTGTGGTAAATGTTTTGATGATACATGTTGGTGCTAACTGGTGCACTCACGCTAGGCCTTCAGACAGAAGAGTATACCTGCCTTTATATTCCATGTAAATATAGCAGAGTATATCAGCTCCTTTTTGTATAATGCTTGGTTTGACTTTCCAGTTTACTTTTTTGTGTATGTTTTGGAATACTTCTTGCCATGCATACGTGTACAGTGTGCATGGATGTCCATATGTCTGTAGGCACATGTATTAACATGCATGTGGAGGCCAGAGGTTGACATCGGGTATCTTCTTCAATTCTGCCCACCTGTTGTTTTTGTTACTTTGTTTTGTTTTGGTTTGGTTTATTGAGGTAGGGTCTCACTAGCTCAGGCTGACCTGGAATTCACTATGTAGTCTCAGGGTGGCCTTGAACTCACAGCGATCCTCCTACCTCTGCCTCCTGAGTGCTGGGATTAAAGGTGTGTGCCACCACGCCTGGCTTGGTTGTTTTTGAGACAGTGTCCCTCACTGAATCCAGAGTTGAATTTGGCTAGACAAGCTATCCAGCAAGCCCCAGGTATCTTCCTGTCTCCGTATCCCCAGTCCTGGAATTATATGCACATACCACCCTGCCCACCTTTTATGTAGGTCCTAGAATCCAAACTCAGGGCCTCGTGTTTGTGTGGCGAGTGCTTTACTGACTGCCATCTCCCCAGCCCTCCAGTTTACTCCTGCACACATGCATGTTTTCATTAGCTTCACGAGAATAGTGAGCAGGGATCAATGAACATATTCCACTAATGAAGAAGCTGAGGAGCAAAACACAGGTGAGTGAATGCATGTCATACATTAACACAGGCAGGGTGCTCCATACGCATAGGCTGATCATGTTCTTCCTCACTGCCCCAAAATGCCATTGGCTTGGTGCCAGATGTAGACAGTCCATTTTCACAAACTTTGATTAAAAAAAAAAGTCTCGGGCTGGAGTGATTGCTTAGCAGTTAAGGCATATGCCTGCGAAGCCTAAGGACCACGGTTTGATTCTCCATTCCCACGTAAGCCATATGCACATGGTGGCACATGTGTCGTTTGCAGTGGCTAGAGGCCCTGACACGCCCATTCTCTCTCTCTCTCTATCTCAAATAAATATAAAAATAAAATTAAATCTTAAGAAAAAAAAAAAAAAACTTTCCACATCCAACTAAAAGCCCAAGAACCTTCTGACAGGCCTTTGGTTTTTCTATATTGCTGCACATGTAAATCTCCCAAAGAGTTAATTTAAATAAAATACCAGGGCTGGAGAGGTGGCTTAGTGGTTAAGTCACATGCCTATGAAGCCTAAGGACCCCGGTTCGATTCTCCAGGTCCCACATAAGCCAGATGCACATGGTGGTGCATGCATCTGGAGTTCATATGCAGTGTCTAGAAGCCCTGGCGCATCCATTCTTACTCTCTCTCTCTCTCCCTCTCTCTGTCTCTAATAAATAAATAAATAAAAATAAAATCTTAAAAGAATTTTTTAAAAAAATATTTAAATAAATAAATAAACAAAATAAAATACCAATGTCGGACCACCACCCAGAGAGTCTGACCCACCTAGGGCTGACTCAGCACCTGAGTGAGAACCCACTAGAGATGTTCCAGTTATAATACCAAGATTCTAGGCCACCTTGCCACACTGACCTTGCCAAAGAAGGAAATGTGGGCACATTTACTGACGTGAGGGTCCCCCAATGCACATTCAAAACCCCATACTCCATACAGCATGACAGGCTGCACACTCCAGGGCCAACCATCCTATATAGAATCTGGGTCCTCTGCAAATCCAAACTGTGCCAGATCCTTCCCCTGCTTTGGTCTGCAATTCTTATCCAGCACAGGGACAGCCTTTAAGGAAAGAGAACTCAATTATGCGAGCCCTGCTGAATTAAGGCTTTTTGCTACTTGTCAGGACCGGCGGTTCGCATTCATTTGCATTCATTTACACTGTCTTCCCTGCAGAATGGATGCAGAAGATGCCAGAAAAGGCCTTGCTTCTACATGTGTGTCCCTGCATCATCTTGAAAATGCCACTCCTCTGGTTCATTCATGGGTGGCCAGAATTAAATTTCATGCTATTGGTGACTCTTAGGAAGAATTTAACTCCTGGGGGCAAGGGTTCGTGTGTTCTCAGCCAGACTGCCAGTCCCCTGGGCAAACGGTCTAATTCTGCTTCCCTTGAATGTAGACATGTGCTGTCGTTTGGATCTTAAATGCCCGCCAAAGGCCCAACATGGAAAGACTGGTCCCCAGGGCAGTGCTAGTGGGAGATGGGAGAGACTTTAGGTGAGAGTGAGCCCAAAGCCCCAAAACTCTTGGCCAAAATAAAGTGTTTTTTTTTTTTAAGTTGATTATCTCTGGTATTTTCTTACAATGAAGGAAAGCTAACAAATCCCTATTGTAGATAAAATACATTTAATGCTTAGATATGCATGTCAATAGAAGAGTGTTTTGTGGTAGATAAGAGGAAATGATTAAATGTTAAGGCCGCTTTGGAAATGGCTTTAAAAAGCCTACGCAGCTTCCTAAGCCACCTTGCACTGAGCAGTGCAGCACCTTGTGCCAAGGGCCAGAAGGCACATTGATGCTGCAGCTTCCTTGTAATACACTCAGCTTTTGAAAACTGCTAGTGTACATGCGTACATGTGTATGTGCATGCTTTCATGGGCGGGGTTGATGTACGTGTGAGTAGATACATGTGAAGCAAGAGGACTTACCTAGGATGTCATGCCTCAGGAATGCCATTCACCTTTTTCTTTTTTTGCAACAGGGTGTCACGTCAGCCTAGAACTTGCCAATTAGACTAGACTGGGTGGCCAGATAGCCCAAGGAATCGTCTTGCCTCTGCCTCCCCAGCACTAGGGTTATAAGCACCACCATGCCTAGCATTACGAGGGTAATGTGGGCTGAAGTCAGGCCCTTAAGCTAGCAAGGCAAGCATTTTACCAACTCAGCTATCTTCCCAGTCCTTCTTTCAGATTCCTATTTCCCCATATGATTTCTATTTTAAAACCCAAAGGCATTCCTCCCTATGATAATAAAAGTGAGCTATACCACAGAACCACCATGACAGATCACCCACCCACCCCCAAATACGAAATATTCCCCTGACTTGAGGCCTCCTTGAGGGAAGTCAACAGGGGCACACTTTAGAGGGGTATCTTGTGCTCATCCTAATTTTTTTCTTTTGTGCTCTGTGGGGGCCCGGAGATGAGCAGCTCTCTCCCACCTGCCCTTCTGCCATGATTTTCAGCCCAACCACAGCCTAGAAGCCATGGAGCCAGCCAACTATGGACTGAACCCTCCATAACGGTGAGCCCAAATTAATCTTGCCTGTAAGTCGTTTCTGTCAGGTATTGATTGTGTCACAGTGATAAGAAGACTTAATTAATACACCTGACCAAGAAGCAGCTGCCTCATGGTGCCTGGATCATGGCAGCCATTAGCAAAGGCAGGTAACAGCCTCTTGTCAAGGCCCCTTCCTGGAGCAGCCACCCAATAGAAAAAATATGCAATTAGCCCAATGAAGGCTCTATCCAACCTCTAAGCTTTAGCACGGGCAGCCTCCTTGTTTGAGACGCCTTCTTGCTTCCTTTTTACAAAGGAAACATTGCGTAAGATACAAATCATCATGGCCGCTTCCCCACAATCCCTCCTCAGAAGTGCTTCCTGCCACCAGAACTTTCCAACCCTGGCTTCGGTCCTTCCTACAAAGGGGAAGGAATGTCACTAGCCATTTAAAAAAAAAAAAAAAAGCAACAGAAAAAAGACTGGGGAGAAGTCAGGGAGCTTTCCAGAAGCATTCATGTTGCTTAGGAACTTGGTTGCCTTTACTATTGTTTAAAGAGAGCCTGAGAAAGAAGGACATTCCATTTTTATTACTTTGGGTGGAAATGCAGGAAGCAAGAGAAACAGCCCATCAAGGCCTCTCCAAACTTGAGCAGGGTTATATTCATTATACGTGGACTCAAGATCCATGTGGAGTTTAGTTATGGATGGTGGGGGTGGGAAATGTTTCGTTTTTCTGTCGTGAATATACATGCATGCATTTATCTGTGCATATTTGTTATATAGAGAATGAAACCCAACATTTTAAACCTTTTTAGTCTACAGCTCAGTGGCACTAAGACCACCACCATTTTTGTACAACTGATGCAGGTTGGACTCCTGGGAGGGGTTAGATGGCTCTAAAGATGCAGGAGACACCCCAGGCCAGTGAACTCCAACTTCAGGTCTTTGTTCAAGTTATCAAAGGCTTAAAAATACGTACTCCAAGAAGGGTAAATTATGAATTATGGGGTTAACTTTAAGAGGAGTTGGGATTCAAAGAGAAAGCAAAGCAAGTCAAAAGAAATTCTCCCTCTTCCCAGCCAGGCTAAGGAGGAAAAGGGGAGGGAAAGCAAAGATGATCCCATCACACACAGCAGAAGGAGTGGGGTCAGGGGCCAGGAGAGGTCAGAAGACACACACACACACACACACACACACACAGCCATTGATATGAACCACACATCCAATTAGAATGAGCTTCCTCATCACCCTCAGGGTTGTAAGGGAGGGACCTGATTGGTTAGTGGACTCATGAGGCTGACTCAGGAAGGGCCAGGAGAAGTTGAGGAAGAAGCGGGAAGCTGTTGCTGAAGTGAGCTTAGGAGACCTTGGGTGAGGCTGAATCACAGGTAAGCTTGAGTCTTGCCAGAGCAGGCAAGGTGGCATCCATGGGTTTGTGGGCTAATGTCTAAGTACCAGGAAAAAAAGGGGGGCTGGAGAGATGGCTTAGTGGTTAAGGCGCCTGCTTGCCAAGCCTAAGAATGCCCTTTCCATTCTCCAGGTCCCACATTTAGCCAGACTTAAGGTGGCGCAAGGGCGCAATGCCACACTTGCCCACAAGGAGTTCGTTCACGGCGGCTGACAGGCCCACTGGTGTGCCCATTTTCTATCTGTCTCTGTCTCTCTCTCTCTCTCTCTCTCTCTCTGACTCTCTCCCCCCCCAAAAAAAATCTATCTTGCTTCTAATCTGTATCACAACAATCTTCATAATCTATTTCCAGAACCTTTTCATCGTCTCAGGTGCTGACCCAGAACCAATTAAACAGTAACTCCCCACTTCCCCTTGCTCCATCCCCTAATATTATCACACCACTATGAAAGGTCCATTCTAAATCAGAGGCTATTTGTCCTTTCCTGTCTTTCACTTAGCATTCTGTCTTTGAAGTTCCTCTGTGTTACAACAGGTATCAGAATTACCTTCCTTTGCCTGGCTGAATAAGTGTCCTAATGTATGCATAAACCATATTTCATTTATCCTTTCATCCCTCCATGGACACGGGCTATTTCCACCTTTAGCTACTGTAAGAAATCATGGATTTACTTGTGGAAGAAGCAGTCTTAGGTACCAAAGATTATAGCACGAAGTTGAAAGAAAATGAGGGTTTCCCAGTGAGAATAAGCGACTTGCTAGAGATTTGTATTAGGGAATCACCTTCCCCATCCATCCATCCTCACATGCTGTGAAAAATGCCATGGTCTCTACCCTACCCTGGCCCTCGAGATAAACCAGCCTAATATAAGACCAGGGACTGTGCATTTCCCAAGCGCTCTCGGAGAGTGCAATGTTGGAAGCCACTGGCTTACCTAGTGTGCTAAGGTGTGGAGAATGCATGAGACAACCAAGGCTGACTATACAGACAAGGGGCAGGTGCAGAACACAATCCTGAGGAGTGCCTACATGCAAAGGAAGGGCAGCTCAAAAGAGCCACAGACAGAGACACAAAGCACAGTGAATTACATGGGAAAAGCAACAGGCAATCCCTAAAAGACAACCAGGAATCGAACCAGGGCACAGTGGAGAGCAAAGAGAATGGATGGGAGGAGTCAGAGTGGTAGTTTTCTAGAAACAGGAACCTCAAGAGAGCCACGAGCTATCATGTGGCCTTTGTGCAAATTGAAAAGGCTTCCTTTGCCCCTGGTGTCCATTGGCTGAAGTTTTACAAAACTAAATCCATCCCTGGGCCTAAACCAACTGGCTTTGTCACCTACTTTCCATCTATTCTTTGAAAGGGCAATGGGATTTCCTGATTTCAGTGGGAACCAGGAGTTGAGAACTTTCTTAAGCACCATGTAGCACAAATCAGCCCTCAGCCCTCCTCCATTTGAGTAGCAAAAAGTTTAAAAGCCTACAGGGGTGTAATGGTAGCTAGAGTGTAGACCTTTTCTTAGTAGCAGGGTGACCATGCGCCTGTAATAACCCTAAAACTCACTGGGCCACAAGGACAAGGAGAGAGAGAAGACATGTCTGAGAAGAGAAAGAGGATCAGTGAGAGGGGATAAAAGAGGTTATGGGGGAGTGATTATGAAAAAAATACATAATACACATGTATAACAAGTCATGGTGGGGGCTGGAGAGATGGCTTAGTGGTTAAGGTGCCTGCCTGTGAAGCCTAAGAACACCCATTTGAATCCCAGGTCCCAAGTTCAGCCAGACACAAAAATGATGCAAGCACACAATGTCACACATGCATGCATCTGGAATGCGTTCACAGCAGCTGAGAGGCCACTGGCATGCCCATTCTCTCTCTTTCCTCTTTTTGTTTCTCTCTCTGTCTCTCTCAAATTAAAAAATAAAGCCATGATGGGAGCTGGAGAGATGGTTTAGCAATTAAGGCGCTTGCCTGCAAAGCCTAAGAACACATGTTTGAATCTCTAGGTCCCACATAACCAGATGCACAGTGATGCAAGCATGCAAATGTTGCACATGTGCACAAGGGGGCACATGCGTCTGGAGTTTGTTCACAGGGGCTGAAAGGCCCCAGTTCACCCATTCTCTCTCTCTCTCTCTCTCTCTCTCTCTCTCTCTCTCAAAAATAGAAAAGTCATGATGAAAGCCATTATTTTGTATAATTAATACACCTAATAATGTTTTTAAATAGAAAATGAGAAAAGAAAGCCGACTGTGGAGGCACAGGACTGAAATCCCAGCTTCAGGGAGTCTAAGACAGGAGGATAGAAAGTTCAAGGTCGGCCTGAGCCACAGAGTGAGTCCAAGGTCGGCCTTGCAACTGAGATCCTCCCTCCAAAACAGTGGGTGGAGGGGGGGCTGCGAATATAGCTCAGTAGTAAATCACTTGCCTTGCATGCATGAGACCCTAGACTAAAGTCCCAGTCCCACCAGACAAGGGGAGAGGACACCAAGAGCCTCTGGCTATTGCTAGGCCATCTTCCTGTTGCTTGAGCCACCCCTTTACTAAATCACCTCTGATCTTACACAGATACACAGAAACTCTATTTCCACAGGGCCTGGGACCTAAGGGCTATTCTAGACTCTCTGTTCCCTACTATGTTTATTAGCTTGGAGGGTATATTTTGCACACAACCCATCAAAATAAAGAAAACATAAGAAAATAGGGGGCTGGAGAGATGGCTTAGTGGTTAAGGCGCCTGCCTGCTAAGCCTAAGAACGTCAGTTCCAATCTGCAGGTCCCACATTTAGTCAGATGCAAAGTGACACAAGGGTGCAATGCCACACTTGCCCACAAGGGGGCAAACACATCTGGAGTTCATTCACAGCAGCTGAGAGGCTGCTGGCTCGCCCATTCTCTATCTGTCTTCCTCTCCCTCTCCCTCTCCTCTCTGTCTCTCTCTCTCTCTCTCTTTCTCTATCTCTCTCTCTGTCGCTCTCCAAAAGAAAAAAAATAGGGCCACAAGAAAACCCAAGGTAATAGACCAGGGTGGTGGACTCGAACAGTAAGTGCAAAGTTTTCAAAACCATTCAGGAATCCATCCTGGCCCACCCTCACATTTTTTAATGAGGTCTTCAAAATTATAACAAACAGCCCAATAAATTGTTTCCTCTATTAATTAGTGTAGTTAATTTGGAAAAATGTTCCCAGGTCTGTAATTATATTGGAGAATATCAAAAGAACGTTTTCTTGCTCCCTTTACTGAGCACTGGGCTACAAGTAGACGGAGTCCCCACCCCAGTGCTCCATGGGTGATGGACAGACATGAAAAACCAGGCCTAAACCCTTCCATGTGCTGCTGTACAATGTGTGGGGAGTCCTAAAGCTGCCAAGCACTCACTCCTGTATTCTCTTTTTTTGATCCTCACAGCAACCCCAAAAAAGCAATCGAAACAAGAATAAGGCATCCACTATACAAGTTTAAAAAAATAATATGGGGGCTGGAGGGATGGCTTAGCAGCTAAGGCATTTGACTGCAAAGTCAAAGGACCTACGTTCGATTCCCCAGGACCCATGTTAGCCAAATGCACAAGGGGCGCATGCGTCTGGTGTTCATTTGCAGTGATGCATCCTCTCTCTCTCTCTCTCTCTCTCTCTCTCTCTCTCTCCTCCTCCTCCTCCTCTCTATCCAATAAATAAATAAATAAAAATAAAATAATATGGGACTTGCCATCTTCAAATATCCAGCTCCATGCAATGGAACCTAGAAAATACCCAGACTCCCTTTTCTTCTTACCTATGATCCACAGACAAATGATTTCCCAGAGAAAAACAGAGACGTTTCATATAGATGTGATATACAGAACTTTAAGTCTCCTTAGATAGAACCCAGTACCACAGATCTAGTTATGCTGGTCCTTGTGCTAGAACTTGGGTCATAGAGCAGAACTTCAAGAGACTGTTCTAAACATGATCTTCCACCAGGTGCCCCTCCTGCAGAAACCCACAGCCTAATTCTGCGAGGCTGGCTCAGAAACAAAGGAAAAGGGAAACAATATAAAACATCAGAGAAGGGATTACACTCAGTTAATCCTGCATCAAATGTATTTATTCATAAAGGGTGGAGCTAAGTAAGTGAATTATCTGCCTTGTAAAAAAAAACAATCTCTGCTCACAAACGGTCCTGCCCACTTCCCACCTGCACTCCGCTGGGACACCCTTCTCCAGCCTGCTCCCTTCCTGCCCTCTCCTCACATGCTTTCTCCTCCCTTGTTAAAAGTAGCCCAGGCTGCCAGACAGCTACGACACATGCCAACAGGGGACCTGCTACTCAGCTGTAAACCCAGCTCCCAGAAGTTGTTTTTGGTTCTCGCATCTCGTTGAATGTATTTAAATACATTATATCCAGGCCCCTGGCTGCACGAGGCAGGGAGCAAAGCAATGCTCTTCCTGAAACCCCAGTGGCATAAGACAAGAACCAGTGTGTGTATATAGACAAATATTTAGGCAGGATGCACACATATCGTTGCACACACATACATGTACACACAATACACATTTGTGTACATTTGGTCACACACATACATGCATGCATACATGAACATATACAGGCATATGCATATATACACATGCTTACAAATGCACATACACACACATGTATTTGTATGCACACATGTGCACATGCATACACACATGCACTCACACATATACACACATTAACACACTGGATGGACACCAGTGCAGACCTGATTCAACCTGGGCCAAGGGAGGAAATGGGAGACTTAGGAAAACACTGAGCTTCACAGGGAAGATGTGCTCCAAAGAGGAAAGAAGATGGCACAAGATCAAACCTCAGAACCCCACAGAACCCCAGTGCTGACTGTGGACTCTGTCCGAAGCACAAGTTCTGGATTCCCCAGAGCCAAGCTGTCTTCCCGTCCACGCCCATTTCCAGCACTGGGGAAGGATAGCCTCACACCAAAATACAAGCTTCCAGGCTGACAAGCTTATATCCCAGCAACCACTCCCCAGAGTAAAGCCAGACTCCACTACTTTCTTGACAAGACCTTCCGCGGGTTACTGGGCTTCCGTTTTGTCCTCTTTACCATAGAGGTCAAGGTCAGCGCCAGCCTTTGGGTTCAGAAGAAGACAGAATAACACCCCCACACATGGCTATATAAAGGTTGTCTTCTGGACTGGAGAGATGGCTTAGCGGTTAAGGCACCTGCCTGCAAAGCCTAAGAATGCTTGTTCAAATCTCTCCAGGTCCACGTTTAGCCTGACGCAAGTGTGCAATGTCACACATGTGCACAAGGGGGCACACGCCTCTGGAGTTCATTCATAGTGGCTGAAATGCCCTGGTGCACCCATTCTCTCTCTGCCTCTTCCTCTCTTTCTCTGCCTCTCTCTCTCTATCTCTGTCTCTCTCAAATAAAAAAAATAATAAATAATAAATAATTTAAAAAAGGTTGTCTTCTGTTCCTCAGGCCTGCCACTACCTCAGCTCATTCTGAGAACCAAACCACCTCGTCTCTTTGCACCCAAATTACACACAGGGAACATGAGGAACTAGATGATGTTTACACACAGGGAACATGAGGAACTAGATGGTGTTTCCCACTGTTTCTCCCATCATTCACGATCTATTAGTGTCTGAAGCACCACCTGTGGTGGCATTGATACAGGGATTTGGGGGTTTCTTGTACCCCAACACACCAATAACTTGGGTTCTCCTGGATCTTTGTCTTATGATTTTGAAGAACCAAATCTATAGACCAGAGATAAGATTCAGAAAGATTTTATTATAGTGTAAAACTTCAGCAGGGAGAAGAAAAGGGGGAGGTCTTAAGCCTAGAGCATAAGAGCAGAAAGCAAGGTGAGCTCTTGCCTGGGGAGACAAGAGGAGATTTGAGAAGCCCCCCCCCCAGACCCAGATCTGGTGGGGCTTGCTCCCCACTCTGCTTCCCCCGACTTGCTCCCAATTCTCAGCCTTAGCCTGCCGTGCTGTACTTGTCCTGCCTTCCAGCTGCCTAAATGTCGTGATTCCTTGCTCCAGCACCCACTTAGCTCTAGCATCCGCTCACCCAGCCAGCACCCCTCCATGGCATCGCTAGTGTTGCTCACCTCATCCGTTCCAACCCACAGCATGGTAGTATCAGAAGACGTTGGGACAGTACAACTTTAAGACGTGCCAGTGTTTCTCAACATCAGCCCCAGGAACATGTGCATGGGATGACACTGCAGAGAGAAGGACTGTCCTGTGTACTGCGGGATGCTGAGCAGCACTCTTGATCTCTACTGAGACACAAGCAACAGCGACCCCCCTCCAAAACGTCTCCAAGCACTACTCCATGCCCCAGGGGACGGAGGAGAAAATACACAAACAGTTGAGAATCCCTGGGCATATTTACGTCAAATGCAACAGGAACTCCAGGAAAACAAAGTCCATATTAATTATGTTTTCTATTTCCTCCAAGACAGGGCTGCGCATGTGACTGCATGGCACACGTGAACCCATGAAGGAGCACATGAGGAGGCAACAGCGCACAGGGCCTGATGATGCTGCAGAAGAGCAAGGCTCAAGCATATGTAAAGTCTTCATCATAAACAAAAAAACAGAATTTCCAAATCACTGAACCAGTGAGGAATTTGAGCCGATGCATAATAATGCTCAATAAAAATTTGGAGAATGAGCCGGGCATGGTGGCGCACGCCTTTAATCCCAGCACTCGGGAGGCAGAGGTAGGAGGATCGCCAAGAATTCGAGGCCACCCTGAGACTACGTAGTTAATTCCAGGTCAGCCTGGGCCAGAGTGAGACCCTACCTCGAAAAAAAAAAAAAAAAAAAAAAAAAAAAAAATTTGGAGAATGAAAAAAAAATGGAGAATAAGTAGTTTCTGCCTTGGGGCACTATTTACAGGAAAAAAAAAACATAACTAAGATTAACAGGGAATTATTGCCACCCACATGGGCTGGCACTAGCACACTTCCATCTTCCTTGCATGCTCCTTCTTTGCTTTGTGAGCTGAGAAGCTGCGCGGAGACAGTGTGAGGGCATAAGGCTGGGAGTCAGGTACATGTGAAGTTTTTTTCCTCAGATAAGTGCATGAGTCGCCCAAAGCCTTTGCGGAGTTGCCCCTGGGGGCTTCCCCTTCCTGATCTTTAAATGAAATACAATGCCAGCCACAGAGGGTTCCTGTGGGACTTCACTGAGATAATCTATGGGAAAGTGTTTACAGAGCAGACATTTAATACCACTACCATTTCCTTTTCTCTGTGCTAACCAGAGCATTTGATAATGTCATTTCTCATCTGCAAAATAAGAGACATGGAGTGCTGCTCTGTATTTAATTGGTTCACAAAAAGAAAAAATCTAGGGTTGGAGAGATAGCTTAGCAATTAAGGCACCTGCCTGTAAAGCCTAAGAATGCCTGTTCAAATCTCCAGGTCCCACATTTAACTAGACACAAAGTGATGCAAGCGTACAATGTCACACATGCGCACAAGGGGGCACATGCGTCTGAGAGGCCCTGGCACACCCATTCTCTCTCTATCTCTCTCAAATTAAAAAAAAAAATTCTTTTAATCTACATCTTGGTGTTTTCTAAAATAAACATCAATTAGATGACAAACTGGCAGCTTGCCCAAGTCTTTCTAGACAGATAATCCTAGCTAAAAAGAGGTTCAGAAAGGTCATATGATTTGCCACCCACTCACAAAGCAAAGAACAAAAGAACAAAACTTGGCTTTTCTACTTTATATCAAAATATGTTACTTTCCCTATAAAATCCTCAATCACTTGAAAGGCGTAAGACCTGCAATGACACCTCCAGGCCCACAAAGCCAGACACCTGATGTTGGTTGATTAACTCCACTAGAGCATTTTCATCCGGGGTTGGGGATTTAGCTCAGTGGATGAGCGCTTGCCTAGCAAGCACAAGGCCCTGGGTTCGGTCCTCAGCACCATAAAAAAAAGGGAGGGGGATGAACAGATTCATCCCATGCAATGCTGAACCCCAGTGGACTCTGGCCTTGGTGTGTTCTAAGAACAGTCTTAGTCAGGCTAAGCAGGTCTATGCAGAGAATAATACAGATCCAGGCAAGAGAAAAATCAGGTAACTTTTGTCAGCTTTCCAACCCCTTCACAGAGCCAAAGCTATACCCTCTCTGAACATTCTGATAGTCATGGCCTTATCAACAACCCATGGAGACATCCCCCTTGCATAGTTCCTTCTCTTCAAACAGACCACAGACAGACTCGGTCTGTCCAGAGCATATGATATGGTAAGGTTCTGGAATCATATACAAAGGATTTGGAGGGGCACATTGTTAGGGAATAGGCCACTCCCTTCAGACTCCCAATGAGAATTTCCTCATAATTTATCAGCTAAAGAGCACATAGCCTGCAAATGACTGCTTTTCTGCCCTTGATTTGCTCTGAGGTGAAAATCGTCCCCTTCCCAGGCCATTTTGTTGAAGAAGAGTGACAAAAATCACTCCTTTTATCTTCTTGCAACCAAACCTAGTCACAAAACCACAAGTGTCGGCACAGCCCAGACATCGAGCCTCCTTGCAAGGGATGCGGGTTCAGGAGGGAATGTCATCAACCCCAATGTCTAAAGGCCAGATACATGAAAACATTCATTTCAGCTTTCATCCCTTGGCATGCCTTTCTTTTCTCATCAATTTTTTTTCCCCAAAGCAACTGGAAGGTAAGAAAATCATGAAATATGCATGTGGTATGGATTGTGGGCAGTGAAGATAAAGCACTGGGTTCTTATAGAATGAGAAAAGAGGTAGAGGCTCCTGGCAATAAAATAAGACCTAGAACCATCCATCCACATCTTGGCCAAAATTATTGGTCACCATAAATGACCTTATCAGTTCTGAGAATGATAAAAAGACAAGATCCGGAAGAACTGTCCAGGAAGCCTTAATTTAACTGATCCTATTTCCATTCTCTTTGCATCTATCCCATTAGTCATCAAAGGATATAAATGATTTAAAATCACTAACTTTGATATGAAAGCCCCAAAAAAGCAGTAATACAGAAGCCAAGAAAGTAGATATCAGATAGGACCCAAGGGAAGTCATTCCCAATATCTGCCTTAATATAGCCACTACTAAAACTGTGTGTGAATATACTGTGAAACTGCCATAAATCTTTAATTAGATGATGTGAGCATGACATGGAAGAAAAGGTTCTACCTACAAAGCAGTACAATTTAACCTCTGCTGCTTCTCTTTAGCACTTCAAAGGGCTTTATCCCCAATAAGAAAGCAAAGGAATATGGGGTTCAATGGAAATGATAATTTTGAAGTTGTTTTAGGGCCCTCAGGTCTTCCCTCCATCTGCTCATTCTTGACTGTTTTCTTCCCTAGCGCCATCCTTCTCTCTCTAAATGGTTTTCCAACACTCTCTAAGCAGCTACAGTTGAGACCCTCTCTGAAGACATCCAGGGACGGGAAAGAACTCAACACTTCATCAAGTGTTGTCTTTCTCAGGGATTCAGGTTTTACCACGTTGAGACTAACACATCGATGATTATGGAATTCTTATTTTATCCAAAGAAAACCTAGAAACCTCTCTTAGCAAAAGTCATCTATTTAAAACCACAGCCTTTAATACATTCTTCCTTTCTGCATTCTACTGGGAAATAAATTAGAGTATTTTCATCCTTTCAGAATTGCCCAAATATTTGTTTATTCCTCAACTTCCCAAAGGATGGCAAATCTTTAAATGAACAAAACATTCGAGCAAAGCAATGTAGAATTCTGCATTTCCTGGGCAGCTAATTGTTTGCTGCATTTACTAGAAAAGTCTTTGATTTTAAAAAAGGTAAATTTTTTGTTTAAGACAAAGGAACTGACTCACTGAAAGAGAAGTTTCTTGGATAATTGGAAAAGGCATTGTAATTATTTGAACTAATTAGAAATATTCTCTTATAACATTTACTTCATTCTAAAGAGTTACTAAAATTGCTGGGTATAGTGGTGCATGCCTTTAATCCCAGAACTTGGGAGGCAGAGGTAGGAGGAACAAGATGAGATCAAGGCCACCCTGAGACTACACCGTGAATTCCAGGTCAGCCTGAGCTAGAGTGAGACCCTACCTTGGAAAACAACAAAAAAAAAGTTACTAAAATTTATCTCATCACATCCTATTATCATAAGGTCATGTGTACACATGGCAGCTAGCAGAAACAATCATTTGCTGGCATCTGAGTTTTTAGAAAATAAGTAAGTAGGAGAGAAAGAATGAGATTGTGCATAAGAGAAAGAGAGAGGGGCAGGGAGGAAGAATGGGTGATTTTCACAAGAGCAAACGAGATGCACTTGCTTTGGAATTCAGACTGTAAATGCAAATCTACAAATTCCAGTTTCACTATTTACTTATTTTTTTAATTTTTGTTTTGTCTTTGAGGCAGAGTCTCACTGTAGCCCAGACTGATCTGGAACTCCCTCTGTAGTACAGGCAGGCCTTGGATTCCTGGTGAGCCCCTTACTTTATCTGGCACCATGCCAGGCAGTTTCATTTTCTTTTAATTGGAAGTGTTTTGAATTGTAAACGAGAAGGTTCTCTATGACATGGAATTCCATGTCAAAGTTTCTCCCCGACCCCTCTAGATCTGGCTGGACATTAAAATTTACTTCTTGATCTCAAATTCACAACAGTAAGATAATCTTCGCACAATCAACCAAATCAATGAAAATACACGCCACCAGAAAATTCAAGGAAGGGATCATTCTAGACAGGAATAGTGAGAAGGAAGTCAGGCCACAACTGTCCCTACCTTCTGAAATTCCTAATCCAGCATGGGAGAACATACACATAATATTAATGTTAAACATTTGCATGTACTCAAGCCCCAGCACTAAGAAAAAAAAAAAAAAAGCATGTATTTCTTAAGAAGACACTAGCTGATAAGGGGAAATGGCTCAAAAATAAGCTGCACGCCAACTATAGAGAGAAGCTGGCTTTGGATTCAACATTTTCCATAGATAATCCGCCACAGATAATCTGGTTCTATAACTAAATTTAAGCTTCTTCAAGTATTTATCTCCATCAGATGTACTATAAATGGCTGAGATTTTGTCTTGTCAGGAACAACATGACACCTGTCCGACCTGTGACACCTGACCTTGCCAGGCTCTTCACTGCTCCCCTTGGAGACCACAGCAGGATCTCTCTTTCCCCTTCCACAAGCCTTAAAATAAATAGCAGGGCTCAAGTCTAACCCCCTTATAACAGAGAATGTAGAGCAGATCTCATCAGGAGCATTGTAAAAAATATTTTTTCAGAAATCTTAGACTTCACAATTGTATTATTTCCAAGGGTATAAAAACTCACTAGCACAGTGCATAAGTGAGGCTCTGGATTTGCCTCTCAGCACTGCAAAAATGTATAAATTTAAAAAGCAGGTTGATATTGTAGACACTATTTTAGATCAAAAGATAGACATCATCTTTTAAGTGTGTGTGTGGTGTGTGGGTGTATGTGTATATATGCATGTGGGAACATGCATGTGTGCAAGAATAAGTGCATGTGCAGTGTGCAGAGGCCAGAGATCAACACTGCATGTCTTCCTTGGTTGCTTTCCATCCTATTCTTTGAAACAAGGTCTCTAGAATTCACCGATTTGACTAAACCATCTAGCCAGCAAGATGCAGGGATTCTCCTGGCTATATGTCCCCAGTGCTGGATTCCAGGTGCATGCCACTATGCCCAGCTTTTACACGTGCACTGCAGATCCAACCCCAAGTCTTTAAACTTAGGCAGAAAGCACTTTACCAACTGTGCCATCTCTCCAACCTTGTAAGGAATCTTTTCTCAAAAGACAGTAAAATTAAGGATTCTTCATCTATATTCTTGTTTTTTTTTTTTTTTTGGTTTTGCAAGGTAGGGTCTCACTCTGGTCCAAGCTGACCTGGAATTAACTATGTAGTCTCAGGGTGGTCTCGAACTCTCGGCGATCCTCCTACCTCTGCCTCCCAAGTGCTGGGATTAAAGGCGTGCGCCACCACGCACGGCTTCTATATTCTTTTTTGATACAGGGGCACACACTGCCACCCAAACTAGCAAATTCACTATGTAACCTATAGTACAGATTGACCTTGAACTCCAAGAAATCCTCTTGCCTCAGCCTCTCAAATGCTGGCATGAACCACCACTCTCAGCTCCTCATCTATTTATCTTGGTGGTGATGTCCTTACTTTATTCCTGCATCAACTGTCTGATTGTCTTTCCTACATTCCAGTGGGAAAATCATGGTATTAACTCAGCTTCCAAGGGGAAGACCATTCTCAGTGGCCACAGAATAAGCCTGAATATGGAGAAGCTCTTAAAAAGTCAGACACTTAAGAATAGAGACATGCAACTCCCCAACCCCAGGCCTACTACCTGAAACAAGATTGACAAAACCACCACATAACATAGTTTTTATAATAATTTATTTTTATTTGTTTGCAAGCAGAGAGAGAGAGAAGAGAAACAGAGAATGGGTGTGCCAGGGACTTCAGCCATTGCAAACAGACTCAAGATGCATGTGCCACTTTGTGCAGTGGCTTTATGTGGGTAATGGGAAATCAAACTTGGGTTGTTAGGCTTTGCAAGCAAGTGTCTTAACCAGTAAGTCTTTTCTCCAAGCCCCCATAAATGCTTTTGGGTACACATTTCTATTCCCTCCACCCCACTCCTAGTCAAATTTCACTGCTTCAAACAGATGATCAGCATGCTTCCCTCTTTGCCTTCCCAGAATTAATCCCAGCACAACCAACACTTTCTTCAACATTCCAAAGACTTGTTTTGACACTTTTCAAGGGAAATGTAGGCAACAGCATCTCAATAAATCCAATGTCACAGAAAGTGCCTTAGACTGGGCCAAGCACGGCCACTGAGACTCCTCAGGCAGACCTGCCTATCAAGTTTTCTACATGTTGATCTGTGTCTTCCCAAAATCCATGTATGAAACTTCTAATGGCCAGAATCTGACTTTAGAGGAGTCAGAGTCTTTAGAAATGTAAATCAGTTTAAAGTGAAGTGATGGGAGGGAGTAACCTACTCTGACTTAATATTGTTATAAAGAAAAGAAATTTAGACAAATAGATGGGGACACAGTATGAGGAAACAAAGGAAGAAGATGACCAAATCTACAAGCCAGGGAGAATATTCTGGAACAGAGTCTCACCACAGCACCCAGAAGGAAATATCTCTGCCAGCACCTTGAACTTGAACTCCCAGCATCTGGAACTCAGAGACAAGACTCAGACCCTTACTGGTAAAATTACAACAACTCTAGCAAACTAATACACCTTGTTGTTCCCTCACATGCCTACATGAAAACATATGGCTTACCAATGGAATGTCAAGCGTAATGGGAGAAAGAAGCGCATAAGGGTGGCACGAACACTCCTTTCTTCTCCCATTCCCAGAGTTAGCATGCAATCTAAGCATACAATGAACAATAAGGACACACAGGGCCCTTAGCTTGGCCATGTGAGACAACAATCACTTCCAGTGAGTGCCACTGAGAGAAGTTCAGGCAGAAAAGCTACATAGACTTGTGGGAAAGAGGACGGGACCCACGCTCCCTAGGAGCTTCTCGCCCTGACTCTGCCAAGTATTGACAAGGTGGACCACTCCTGATAGCACCTTGTGAGCAGTGAATAATGGGGAGATCAGAACTGAATCCACTCACGTTTCCTTAACCTGCAGTCCATCCATATAGTTCAGGCAGTTGGTGAACTGCTGGAGTTGTCCATAAAAACTGCATTGGGTGGGCAAACATGAGGAACCATGTGGATGACACTTCGGGCATATTAGAAATAAGCACTAAGGGGCTGGGAAGATAGCTCAGCAGTTAAAGGTTAGCCATTAGCATAATGCCTCTCCATGCTGGGCATTATATGAACTGCTTTGTATTAGCTCCGCTAAGTCTCTCTGCAATGCTGTGAGGCACAGCACTCCTTCACGTTGCAGAATTCAAGCACAACTTACCCAGTTCCACCTGGAAAGTGATGGGACTCAGCCTTAGGACCATCCCTATCTTCTTTTGTGTGTGGAAGAGAGAGATCAATGCCAGCTGTCTTCTTCAATTGCTCTCTACATTATTATTATTATTATTATTATTATTATTATTATTATTATTATTATTAGAGACAAGGCCTCTCATTCAACCTGAAGCTCAACTACTTTGTTAGACTAGCTGGTCAGCATTTGCCAGGGATCATTCTGCCTCTACCTCCCCAGCACTGGGATTACAGATGTGTGCCACCACGTCTAGCTTTTTTTATGTGGATCCAGACTCAGATTTTCATGCTTTCATTGCAAGCAATTTACCAATTGAGCCATCTCCTCAGCCCCCAGGACCAACTCTGATGTTTTCCTTTCTTGTCTTTTATTCTGACGTCTGATGGCATTTTATAGAAGAGAAATTTTGCTGAGCCTTCACTTGCCACAACAGGAAAAAAAAAAAATCCCCTTATCTTTGTATCACCTCAAACGTATTTTTAAAATGATCTTGACTTCTGAGGGTGCAATCATTTTCAAATTTTAAAAGGCTAGTAAATTAGAGGTTTTCCTAGCAAAGGCACTATCATCTGGTTTCATTTAAGTCCTTGGCTTAGAGAAAGCTTTGTCTGCTCTGATGAACTCAATTTAGAACAATCCATACTTTACTAGAACTATGAAGTCAAATTTTCTCAGTCATTTCTTTTGGGAAAGGGTCTAACCATTTAGCTGTGGCTGACTTGTAAGATGCTATGTAGACCAGGCTGGCCTCAACCTTGGGGCAAGCCTCCTGCCTCTGCCGCTCAAATGCTGATGTTACTGTTCCCAGTGTTTTTCTTTCACAATCTGACTTCCATCTTCAGACAGCCGCAGAGGCATGCCCACCTCCTGCAGTGATTCACAGTTATGTCTGAGTGTGTGTGGTACCAAAAGACTCTGCTGTGGAAGCCCAATTACATCTCAGCTCAGCATTTCTCAAATCCGCAACATGAGTGCATGATTTTCTCTTGCAATATACAGTAAATGAAGCATTCAAGCATGGCCTGCCTCCATCACCGTAGGAAAGCAAGACAGGTGGGGAGTAAGGCTGTAGTGTAAGGTGTGCCTTCAAAGCCAACCCTTGATTTCTTCTCTCTGGGCTGATACCTCATTCCCCCATTTCTATCTTCCCACTATGCCGAGCAAAGTCTTTGATCCTCTTCCCAGACCACGGGTCCTAACAGCATTGGGTAATAGAGAAATCAAGAAGTAAGATTATCTTAGCAATACCCGGCAGGCATTTCACTCTGAAGATAGTTCCCCAGGCAGCATTGCTAGTGAACTGTCACACTGTTTTTCAGAGCTCTACCACTCACACTGGGCAGGGAGCAAAGACCCTCGAGCGGCTCCTGGCTTCAGTGAAGACTCAACAATAGCAGAAGCAAGGGCTGGCGTATGAGAAGACAGCTGCCCTCACTCAGGAGCCATCAAAAGTTGATCCAGGGAAAAGAAAAAGGCCCAACCACAGTCTCTAGAGACACACCGGTTGGCACTGGCCTACACGGTATTACCAACACCTTTAGCATCTGGACCTGTGAGTGTAATTGCCCCATTCATGCCTTCCTCTTAAGCCCTGTCTAGAAGCACAATCCTTTCTCTTGGGCTTAGTGTTGGAAGTGGAGCAAGGTCTTGGATCCAAACATTTCACTTCCGGAAATGTCTGAGCTCTTGGCAGGAGGGGGACATCAGCACATTTTCCCCATGGAGCCGTGTGTTAGTTACCTCTGCACTGCTGTGACAGAATGACCCGACAGAAACAGAAGAAGGCTCATTAGCGTCAAGGCTTTCAGAGCCTCATGGAGGATAAGCGTGGTGGAATTTTGGAGGAAAAGGCATGTAGTGGACACTCCTCACATCACAGACCGGGAAACAGAGAAGGCAGGCCCAAACCAGAGTTTCATCCTCAAAGGCCAGCCCTCTAGTGACCTACTTACACCTCACGGTACCACAGCCCCCTCAAAAGAGTGCATTGTCTGCCGGTAGCTAAAACCAGAAGCCTGTGGGGAACATTGTTGATGCAAACCATAGAGCCAGCTTCCTCCAAACAGTCACTGCTCCAGACAGCCAGACTCCGGCACCTTCGGATGATAGCTCAAGGCAAAAGCTTAGAAGGGACAGTGACAGAGACAGAAGGTTATAAACAAGCACAACTATGTACACACTACAACTGACATCTATGATGGCAAAGGTGGGGGATTATCCCACTCATTTATGTCACATAGACAGTCTGTCTGCTAAAGTCTGTTTTTGCACTCACATTTTCTGAAGGCACTGATGGCTGCTGTATGGTGGTGAGTGGGGTCAACCTCTCATTTTGAGCACTGTAGAAGACTCATTAAAGACAAGGCCATTTTCTTATGGAACACTCATCCGGGGAATATGGGAAAATCACGGGGGAGGGGCAGGGGCATTGAAACACCGTCGCACATGTGTTCTGCATAGCACTGCTATGATTTCAGACAGCTTAAAGGTTTCCATCCTCAGGGGGGGAAAATTGCTCAACCACTAAATAATCAGCAGGGTACTTAAGCTCAGACTTGCCACTGTATGAAGCACACGGCTAAGTCGTTGCCAGCCGCTTGCACCTTAGCAAGAACAGTGGTGTGCGAATTTCAGCAGATGATGTTGTGAATAGAGTGGAGCTTTGGAAAGAGGCTTCTGGCCTTCACAGTGGACAGTACTTGAGCTCTGTGCAGACAAAGCCTGAGTTCATCAACAGTAGCTGCTCTTTGGACATCCTAAAATGTCAGTGTTCTTTGAACCAGAATGGAGGCCACGGATGCATAAGCTTCACTTAGGATTTAATAAGCCCTTTTAGTGGAGCTGCTTCCCGGACCTGACATGACCACTGGCCACCATGGGATGGAGGTCGCTGCAGGGACATATAATATGTTGGCCCCATAGTAATGATGATGGAGTAAGCAAAGACAGTGATGATTATATTGATGGTAATACAAAGGGGACCGTTAATACAGTCTCTTAGGAACAAGGAGAGTCACTGGAGAGTCTTGTCTTCCGCTCGCTCCTGTCCTTATCTGCACAGTGGGACAGGGGCTGCTAGAGTTTAGGGTAGGTGGGTCTGTAGTCATACCACCCTGCATGTGCCTGATCACATGTCTGATCTTGGTTGCTAAGCAGGGTGAACGTAGTACTAACCATTCCTGACCCTGCTTAGTGCTTCGGTGGAAAGTACACGGGAGGTGGGAGCTCGGCTGGGGGTGGGAATTCCAATAATACAGATGTTGAGAAGTTTTTCCTCATGCTCGGGTGGCACGTTTCAATGACACTACTGCTTAAGAGCACCCTCGTGTTTCCCTGCACAAGCCAAACAAACTCACTGGCTCATGAAGCTAGACTTGGGCAGAATCGTTTCTTGGATCTGTCAGTGCCCTGTATGAGATTAACAGACATTTATGTCTTCCCAGAAAAGCAATACAATATGATCATTGTGGTAGTTTGAATAGATGGTCTCCAATATATTCAGTGTTTTATTAACTTGTAGTTTGCATCTGCAGCCAGCTGGCTGGAGGCAGTGTCTCTGGGTGGATCTTAAGGTGTGGGTGGTGGGTTTAGGATTTCAATCTGCAGATATGCAAAGTGTGCCTGTCTGGAATTCCTGAGGAGTGCTGTGCTGTGTGGCTTCTTTGGCTTGTGGCTTCTCTCTCTTTTTCTCCCTCTCTCTCTCTTTCCCTCCCCACCCCCTCTCGCCTGGTCCTATAAAAGCTGGCCAGCTTCTTCTGCCATTATGGAACTTTCCCTGGATCTGTAAGCTTCAATTAATCCCATCCTCCATAACTGTGCCTGGTCTGGAAGTTCATCTCAGCAAACCTGAAGCTGTCTGCTACAATCATCTATTAGATATTTTACCACTCCAGGTAATTCAGGCCTCCAGACCCCCCACTCTCCATTTCAGATATTAACGTTCGGTGGATACCAAGGGCAAACTGCTGCCCAGCCTAACAGCATCCTTGTGATGATCAAGGCCCTCACAGAATCCACCAGAGCTGATCTCTGTCCTCTGGAATGCATGTCACCGCAAGGAAGAACAGCAGCTCCCTACAGGCTGCGGATGATTAGAAATGACCTGGGGAGAGCTGTACCATCAATCCAATAAACCTTAAATACACTCAAACAGTACGAATCGACTCAAGCTTCCCCTGCCACAGGCAACTCCCAGGTCCTGCTGGCTTGAAGAGAATGGTCAACAAATGACATGCCTTGCATACAAGTCGATGAAGCTTATTCAATTTTTTCATTAGAAGCTAGGGATCGTGGGGTAGGTTCAATGGATTTCATCCATGTGTTCCTGAAAGGGTTTGCATACATCAAACATTTCCAAATAAAAGAGGACAACCGCTCATTAAAAAGATTGCAGAGCCAGGCCTGGTGGCTTTAATCCTGGCACTCAGGATGCAGAGGCAGGAGGATCGTTGTGAATTCAAGGCCAGCCTGAGACTAATTCCGGGTCACCCTGGGCTAGGGCGAGACTGTACCTCAAAAAAACAAAGAAAGCAGGGGGTGGGGCGGGGGGGATTCCAGAACCATGGAAATAGCTCAGAGTTGAAGTACTTGTCATGCAAGTGCGAGTCCCTGCATCGTGCAGGTGTCTGTAATCCCAACATGCCTACAGCAAGAAAGAAGGTGGAGACAAGAGAATCCTCAGGAGGCTGTGGGCCAGCGTGAATGAGAGACCCATCCTTAAACAAGGTGAAAGGCGAGGACTGGCACCTGAAGTTGTCCTCTGACCTCTACCTGTGTGCCATGGCACAAGCATGCCCACACACACACATAAACACATCATTCGTACACATCCCCCCCCCAAAGAAGAATAAAGAAAGAAGAATCTCAATTTTCCATTTTTGCAAATTTTTGTGCATGGAATTTTGTAAAAGTGGGGCCATGTGGATTAAGTTTCTGACCCATTACTTGATACGTAAAGGCTAAACCACCAGAGCCCCCAAATTTTACTGTTCCACTTATTTACTGCAGGATGAGTTATCTAGCAGATGGTTGCATTAGTCAGAGTCGTCCAGAGAAATTGAACCAAGGGAGGCAGGTAGAGAGAGAAAGAAGGAGGGAAACTGGAAGACTGATTATTAAGACTTAGCTCACATGATTACAAAAGTCTAGCAAGTTCTGGATCTGCAGGAGAGTTTATAAGCCTGAGGCCCAGGAGAGCTATGGGTGAACCTTCCAGTATGAAGATGGACAGGTCAGAGACTCAGGCAAATCTGGTGCTTTGGTCAGTGTTCCAGATCGACGGCCACCAGGAAGGGGACATCAGGTCTTGTCAGAAGCCAGCCTCCTTGTTTTACTCGGGCTTCCAATGACTGGGTGAGACATCCCCGCATTAGGCATGGAGGTCTGCTTTATTCCATGTACACATTCAGATGTTAATCTGATTCAAAACACCCTTAAAGTCAGGTGTGGTGCTACGCAGCTGAAATCCTAGCTCTCAAGAGGTTAAGGCAGGAAGATCTCAAGTTTGAGACCACTCTGAGTTACTTACAAGTTTGAGACCAATCTGGGCTACTCAGTAAGATTGTCTCAAAAAGGGGGCGGGGACCTGGAGAGATGGCTTAGCAGTTAAGGCACTTGCCTGCAAAGCCAAAGGACCAAGGTTCAATTCCCCAGGACCCACATAAGCCAGATGCACAAGGTGGCTCATGTGTCTAGAGTTCGTTTGCAGTGGCTAAAGGCCTTGGCACACCCATTCTCTCTCTATCTGCCTCTATCTCTCTCTTGCTTTCAAATACATATATATATATATATATATATATATATATATATATATAAATAAAATTTGGGGGGGGGTTCGAGGTAGGGTCTCATTCTAGCCCAGGCTGACCTGGAATTCACTCTGTATTCTCAGGGTGGCCTCGAACTCACGGTGATCCTCCTACCTCTGCCTCCCAAGTGCTGGGATTAAAGGCGTGCACCACCACACCCAGCTCTTCAATATTTCTTTTTTAAAAAATGACCATCTCTGTGACATACTCCAAATAATGTTTGACCAACTACTCAGTGTCTCAGTCAAGTGGACATATAAAATTGCCCATCATAGCAGTGATAATGGTTTTTTATAAGGCAGACTATGGGAGCAGATGGTAAAGACTCACATGGAGCTGAGAATTATGGATATGCATGACCAGCCTGAATGTTGGAGCCCAGCCAAGGGACTCTAGGGTAGAAAACCTACCATAGAATCAGGTCCTTCCCTGGAACAATCTAGTAGCTTGAGGCCCAAGTGATGCCAAGATCAGGTGAACTCTGCCCTGCTGTGAAGCATGCCATTAAATGAGGCAGACATGCCCACAATGCTATCCAGTATTAAACCCTAGCTGATTGGGCTGGAGAGATGGCTTGGTGGTTAAGGTGCCCGCCTACCAAGCCTAAGAATGCCCATTTGATTCTCCAGGTCCCACTTTTAGCCAGACGTAAAGGATGCAATGCCGTGCTTGCCCACAAGGGGGTGCACACATCTGAAATTCATTCACAGTGGCTGAGAGGCTGCTAGCGCACCCATTCTCTGTCTGTGCTTCTTTCTCTCTCTCAAAAAAAAAAAAAAAACTAGCTGATCTACAGGGTTAAAAATAGTACATCTTGAGATTTTCAGTATTTTTTTTTCTTCTAAGAATTCAGCCTCATCTGAGACCTTGTTTGGACTCCTGGCTCCTTAAGAAAGTGTTAACACTTGGAGCCGGAGGGAGAGGACTGTTTGCGTAAAGCACTTGACGCACAACATGAGGACCTGAGTTCAGACCCCCAGCACTCACATGAAAGCTAAGCATGGTGATGTGCATCTGTCGTCTCCACGCTGGGGAGGTGGAGACAGGAGGGTCCCTGGGGCTTACTAACTAGCCCACACCCTTCACTGAGATCTAGGTCCAGTAAGAGACCATCTCTCAAAAAACGAGGTGGAGGGCTAGAGGGATGGCTTAGTGGTTAAGGCGTTTGCCTGCAAAGCCAAAGGACCCAGGTTCAATTCCCCAGGACCCACATAAGCCAGATGCACAAGGGGGTGTATGCATCTGGAGTTTTATTGCAGTGGATGGAGGCCCTGGTGTTCCCATTCTCTCTCTCTCTCTCTCTCTCTCTCTCTCTCTACTTGCCTATCTCTCTCTCTCTCTAATAAATAAACAAAATTTTTAAAAACAGTTGAGAGTAACTAAGGAAGACTCCCAATGTCGACTTCTGGCTTCCACAGGTACATGCACATGCGTGCATGCGTGCACATGTGTGTGCGCACACACACACACACACACACACACACACACATCAATACACATGTCCACACACACCACACACATTCAAAAAAAGAGAGAAAGGGGAAAGAGTGAAGGAGAGAAAGAGAGAGAAAGAAGAAAGAAGGAAGGAATGAAGGAAGGAAGGAGAAAAGAGAAAAGAAGATAGAGTTACCCCTCTAGTGCTGCACCAAGAAGGTGCATGACAGATTTCTGAGTGGCTAGGGGCACCATGATCTGAAAATCACAGTTCAAGTCTCACCTTCCTGATAGAAACATCAGAGTACTTTAGCCCCAACTGCCTGGGCCTCAAGGTCACACACTGTTTGACCAAGTCTCCTCAGCCAGGGGCACATTGGGGGACAGTAGCCTTGGTTGCAACTAGAGGGGTTTGGCAATGAACCTAGAGGTCTCGGGCCTCACAGCTGCTGCTGCACTGCCTGCCTCTCTGTCTTTTTCCCTACCAGGCACATGAGAAGCCCTACAACTGATACGAAATCCCTCAAAGCCTAAATGCCCCAGGAGCCCAGCGCCGCAGTCCAGAACTCCAAGAACAGCTAGCTGAAAAGCAGCCACCTGCGCCAGTCCCCAGCATGGCACCCTCCCCTCACTCCAACTCAATGCAGTCATCTACTTTGGCCATATTTGCTAAAAATACCCTTTCACTTCTCTGTTACACTTATACACTATTTCAGGCCTGTTTGCATTCTTGCTTAGAAATACCGAGATGAGGAGCAGAGAAAACATGTAAAACGTTCTATTCACATTCCTCACAGAAAAGCTCCTCTCCACCCACTGTGCTTAGCACATAAATCCAAAAAGCAAATCCACCCTGGCTGGTAATTGGTGATATGAAAGAAAAAGCCAGGAGGTGGAGGGGTATGAAAGAGACCAATCAAGAGAGAGATTGCAACCTCCTCCTCCTCCTCACACCTGCCCCATGCAGGCATCGGCTAGCTGGGGCTGGGAACCACGAACCACAGACACAGCTGCAGTGGAGCACAGCCTCGCCACAGAAGCTGGGTGACATGCGTCAGAAACTCGGAAGCCATCTAAAGAGAACCCTGAGTAAGGCTTAAGTCCAACAAGCCCCCCCCCACCCCCGGAAGATACTCTGTCTACATCAGAGGCCCAGGGTTAGCATCACTTCCACTGTTTGGGGTCCACAGAATATAACCCCCCACCTCCTGTGAGCTAATTTCCCTGCCTGGCTTCCACGGATCATCTTGGAAGAACGAATGCCCTTGGCTGCCAGCAGCTCTCTGACTTTGTTGGCATTTCCAAGAACTTTGGCTCTTTTCCTATAATTATGAGGAGGATAATGACAAAATACTCCATGTCTGCTCCTCGCTTGCCTTCCTGCGGGGAAGGAGGTAAAAGAATTAGTGGATGACCAGTTTTCAAAGTCTTAATTCAGGCTTCTTCCTGTCTCATCCCAGGATCTCCTTTCATTGACCTTCCTGCCCCCTAAGCCTCAGACCGCGTGTTTGTCTTTCTCTGGAAGCGAGAGAGCACCTGGGTATTTGGGGCTCAAGAGAAGCGCTAAGATGGGACAGGAGTGAGGAGAGAAGTGCTGGGGCTGGAAGTGGAGAGGTGGTCTGGGCCTTGGGGTGAAGCCAGGGCTCGGAGCCTGACTAGTACAGTATGGATGTCTTTCTTCCTTTTTGCAAAGTTCATGTATGACAGATGTGGATGAGCACAGGAGTAAAGAACTGAAAATGTCAACTTGGGCTACCTTCCTAGGTTCAGGAACTCAGCTGGAGACAGCACCCTGCTGCCTACATTAGGCCACTGTTCACCAACTATGAAACAGGTTCATTAGAAAAATCAAAATCAGGGCTGGAGAGATGGCTTAGCGGTTAAGGCGCCTGCCTGCTAAGCCTAAGAACCCCAGTTCCAATCTCCAGGTCTCACATTTAGCCAGATGCAAAAGTAATGCAAGGGCGCAATGCCACACTTGACCACAAGGGGGCACATGCATCTAGATTTCATTCACAGCAGCTGAGAGGCTGCTGGCGTGCCCATTCTCTGTCTTCCTCTCCCTCTGACTCCCTCTGACTCTCTCTGAGTCTCTCTCCAAAAGAAAGAAAGAAAGAAAGAAAGAAAGAAAGAAAGAAAGAAAGAAAGAAAGAAAGAAAGAAAGAAAGAAAGAAAGAAAGAAAGAAAGAAAGAAAGAAGGAAAGAAAGAAAGGGGGGAAAAATCAGGGGCTGGAGAGATGGCTTAGTTAAGGCACCTGTATGCTAAGCCTGAGAACATCCGTTCGATTCTCCAGGTCCCACGTTTAGCCAGATGCAAAATGACGTAAGGGCGCAATGCCGCACTTGTGCCCACAAGGGGACTCAAACATCTGGAGTTTGTTCACAGCAGCTGAGAGGCTGCTGGTGTGCCCATTCTCTATCTCCCCCCACCCAGCCGGCTTTCTGCAAAAATAAAAATAAATCAGGCCAGGTATAGTGGTGCACACCTTTAATCCCAGCACTTGGGAGGCCAAGGTAGGAGGATTGTTGTGAGTTCAAGGTCATCCTGAGACTACAGAGTGAATTCCAGTTCAGCCTTGACTAGAGTAATAGCATACCTTGGAAAACAAATCAAATTGAAACATTGAAAAACTAAAATCAGAGTGAGGTGTGGTGGCTGGTATATGTCTGTAACCCTAGTGCTTGCAAGGTAGAGGCAAGAGGCTTAGGAGTTTGAAGCCAGCCTTGACTACATGAGACCCTGTCAGTGAATGAATGAATGAATGAATGAATGAATGAATGAATGAATAAAACTGAGGGCTATAAATATAGCTCAGTGCTAGAGAACTAGTAAGTATATGGTACTAGGTTTAATCCCCATTACAGCAAAATAAATTTTAAAATAAAACTTTTCTGAAGCCAGGTATGGCAGCACACACCTGTAATGTCAGCACTCAGGAGGCAGAGGTAGAAGGATTGCTATGAGTTCAAGGCCAGTGAGTTCCAGGTCAGCCTGGGCTAGAGTGAGACCCTACCTTGAAAACAATGACAAAAACTTATCTGAAGGCAGAACTAAGAGATTCCTAAATTCAATGCCAGATTAGACTACATAGAGAGATCCTGTTTCAAAAAGTAAACAACAGGGCTGGAGAGATGGCTTAGCAGTTAAGGCGCCTGCCTGCCAAGCCTAAGAACGCCCCTCGGATTCTCCAGGTCCCACGTTTAGCCAGACACAAGTGACTCAAGCGCGCAATGCCACACTTGCCCACAAGGGGGAGCATGAGTCTGGAATTTGTTCACAGTGGCTGAGAGGCCGTTGGCATGCCTATTCTCTCTCTGTCTCCTCCCCTCTATGTGTGTGTGTGTGTGTGTGTGTGTGTGTGTGTGTGTGTGTGTGTGTGTCTCAAAAAAAGTAAACAACAACAAAACAAAAATAAGACCAAACGATGTCTGTCTGAAAAAACAGACTTGGGCCTCCAAAACCTGGAATCTGGGGGTTCCACCCAGCTGGCCCTAGGAGTGTGACTGAGCAGAAGTGTGTCACTGCAGGAAGGGAAAGCTAAGGCACCTGGGTTCTGCCCCTGGGCAGCAAAGCTAAGGGTGAGTACTTCTCCAAATGCAGTCCTTCTTTTGTCCCTTGGCAAGCCCACAGTCTGGACAGAGAAATGATTAGCCACCCTGAAGCAGGTCCTGCTACCTCCTGCTAGCATCCTGGACCACAGCGTCCTGGGACATTATTCCTCTAAGCTTGACTCACTCCTCACACCAGGGAAAGGAACCCCCCAGCCAGCTGACTTGTGAGCTGAGTTGGCTCAGATCAGCTCTCCGGTTTGGCCAAGGAGTATGGACTGTGCTCATGCCCATCAGGCATGCGCCACGGGCTTCACTGCAAATATGCATGTGCACAGGAAATGCCCAAAAGCACCTGAGAAGTTTCCCAGTCCGTCCTCTCCTTTTCATTTCCTCTAATATTCTTCCACTTCTTCTGAAGAGGAAAATAAATGCTGGGATTGATTGCAGCATGGTTTCATGGAGCTTTGGGGGAAGCCAAAGGAGCTAATGAGGTCCCTTAGTGAGAGGATGGCTCTCCAGTCAGCTGTCTCAAGCAAGACGGAGTAGGTAGCATGAAGAACTGGCCTGAGGTCCCCAAGAGGCCCTCAAAGGCTACCCTGCTCAGAGGGGCTTCCAGGAAATGGCAGGTCCTCCCCTGCTTCCCACCTCTTTCCCACAGTGCTGCTGGGTGTACCCTGAGAAGTGGGGGGCGAACTGAGAAGGGGGGGCGCACTGAGAAGAGGGGGCGGGGCAGGGTGAAGGAAGGACAGGAGCTGAGAGCTGGCTTTATGGGTTCATGGCCCTTTGCAGAGCTGCTAAGAGGATTAAAGAGGTAATTGTTGCTATAAGATGCTCTATAAATACCGAGAACACTCCCTTGGGGGAAGACGCATTTCATTACAGTGGAGATTTGGAAAGGCCTGAGCCGCCACAGGAAGGACAAAAGACACAGGATGGTGGGATGTTTCTGCCACGCGAAAAAGATGGCAGAGAGTCGCTATTCTCTGAGTTCCAGCAGTGACCCACACCACACCCAGCTCCCATTGGCCTGAGCTTGTCACACTGCCAGTATCTGATATGCCCACCTGCTGCCATACGGCCATCCAGTGTCACTTTTTCAGCACCAACTCTCGGCCTGACACAGTGGTGGTTAGAGGCATGGGCCCGGGAATTCACTGTCCAGAGGGAATTCCTGCTCACATGGGACAGGCACTGGCTTCCGAAAAGTTGCTTCGATTTTTGCAGTCATGGGCAGCGGGGAGAACTTGCCTGATACAGCAAGTGCCGAGGAGGACACTGTCAGTGAACACGCACAGTGCCATGATCTTCGGTTTGTCCCTTGAGTATGTAAAATAGGTAATTTTAACAACAAATCAAAAGACAGGAAGAAGGTTCAGCCGCCTGGTGTAGGCTGAGTGCTCGCCCACTCAGAAGTGTGTGCGAAAGAGACAGGACAGAGGAAAGGTCTCTGGATGTGAGTTTACCACAGCCCCAGCCAGGCACGCTGTTCTTCCATTGCCAGGCAGAAGCATTTGTAGGGGGAGCAAAGAGCGCTTCTCACAGGCATAATTGAGAATGACTGGCACAAAGTACTTAATATAAGGCAGACTGTGTGCTAGTGGATTTTATTGTGGTTTTCAGTTCTGTGTAAACAACGCGCTCCCTGAACCACATCCTGTGTCTTGGTGCACCTGTCCACCTCAGGATGTGACAAAGAGAAAAGAGCCACTAACCTGAAACTCAGAAGCCATTGGTCCATCATGGGCTGTAAGCAGGCTTCCCTCCATGGAAGTTCTATGGAATCAGGGGCACAGAAGAGTCCTTGCCCTGCCCCACAGATGAAACTAAGAGCAGTGTGGTCCCCAGACCACCACCAGCAACACCTCAGCTCTTTCGAGAAATGAACTCCTCAGTTCCACTACAGCCCTACTTAGCAGAAACCCTGGGGTGGGCCCGGCAGTCTGTGCTCACATACCCTCCAGGGGATTCCCACGCATGGCACGCTGAGGTCAGATAGTCACCGGCTTCAGAAAACTTTCTTCGATTTTGCTGAGTCACAGCTTTTTCCGTTCACAAAAGGGCGTTAATACCACTCACCTCAGAAGGCCCTTGTAAGGACTAAATGAGACAACTGACATCAAACACTTGGCACAGTGCCCCAGCTGCGGTAGGTACTCAGTGTACTATAACTATTATCATCAATTTCAGTGGAACAGATTTACAAAACAGCAGTGACTCAGACACCACCCGGAGAAGACTAGAATCAGGGATGTGTTTCCAAAGAGGGCCTAGGAGAGAACGTAGGAGGAACTGGCAGATACTACTGTACACTACCCAGTGCAGGTTTGGAGTTCAGTTTCCAGGATTCAGGAGTGACCAATACATGGTACCTCTGATCCAGCTTTCAGGATGCAAGGGGATGCCCGCAAACGGACTCCGTGAGCATGTTGGAAACTTGGAATCCCAGAAAATAAATGGAAGTCTCATTTTACTGTTAAAAAAATGGTCCTAGGAAACTTGAGGAAATGATTCTGAAGAGAGAGCTGGAGGTAGTGATGCTGGTGTTTAAATGGATAGCCACAATGTACAAGGACATCTTTAGAAAGTGGACTCAATTACTGAAAGGGGTTTTCAGTGAGAAAGGGAGATGTCAAGAGATCTACTGTGTAGAATGATAATATCTGGGATTCAAAGACAAATCGAACGTGTGCTAGAAGAATTGCTGGACGAATTCCATATCACCTGCACCTGAAACAACTCCGGCCAAGGTCACGAGGGCCTCCCAGGGGCCACTTGTCACTCATGTTCTCTGCTTTCTTTCAGTGAACATTCCCACCTCCCTCGAGTCTCTGCCCCTTGACTTGGAAGACACCAGCTGCCGCTTTGGAACTGAAGTGCTCCAAGGGGCCCAGGGAGACACTGCTGGGAGATGGTAGGGAGGCCTCAGACCTTTTCTTTCCTTTCTTTCTTCATGGCCATGAGGGGAGAAATTTTGTTCTGCCATGTGTCCCCCGCCATAGCCATCTGGCACCACCAACCGAGACATAAAGTAATAGGTCCACCTAATTACACACTAGACCCTCCAAAACTGTGAGGCAAAATAAGCCTTTTCTCTAAACAAGCTGGTTACCTTAAGCAGATGAGATAGTAACAGAACGTTGACTAACACACCCTCTGTGTAGTTCTCATGTTCACACTATGAGCCTCCCTCCTCAGTCCTCACTGTTCATTCCTCTTTCCCAAGCCCTGTGACTAGCACAGAGCATCCCGCCCCCCTCTAGCCTGTCCACCAAAACCCCATCTTCTTGCTCTGAAATCTGCTGTTGGGCATACAAAAGACCGAGATACAGGCCAGCGAGCACCTAGCCTTCAGCCTAAAATCTTAATATGTCACCTAAAATAAACACAGTAGTGGACAACAGTCTTATATCTTTGTTTTTCTCTCCTCCTTATATTCTTTTGGAAACCCCATGCCTCTGGCCCCAATGACAAGATACCTGTGCAAAACAGTTTAAGGAAGGGATTATGGGTTTTGGTTCACAGTTTCAGGGTTTTCAGTCCATTGTGGCCAAGAGGGCATGGTAGAGAAGGACAGCTCACATTGTGACACTCTAGAGCAGAGTGAGAGAATGCCTACACTATGGCATCCATCCTGTTTCCCTCTTTTTTTTCCATCAGTGTCTCCAGCTTATGGGATCGTACCACCCATATTCAAGTAAACATTCCACTATGCTTCATTAATCTCTGGAGTGCCTCTAAATCCAATCAAAATTAACAACCACAAGTCTACTCCTTGTCAACCTGACACCCAAATATATCACTTTAAATGAGAAATGTTCAATTCCTGACCCCCCAAAAAACACATGTCATTCCATAATGCATTCAGTCCAGAAGTTGGCTCAGCAGGTAAGGGCACTTGCTATGCAAATATGGGGACATTAAAAACCCAAGCATAGCCATGCGTGCTTGTAACCCGAGCACTGAGGGGGTGGAGGAGGATAACTGGGGCCCCCTGGCCAGCCGTCTAACTGTAACACAGGGAGCTCCAGGCTTAGTGAGAGACCACTTCTCAGGAAAATAAGGTGAAGAGCGACAGGAGATTACACCCAGTATCGCCTCTGGTCTCTGCAGGCATGCCCACAGGGTTATTGACAGACACCACACATACTACATACACAAATGCATTCTATCCACCAAAACCCCCACGGCTTCCATCAGCCTCCGGTCAACTCTGAGCATTCAAGCACCTATCCTGCTGCCCTGAGTGTTCCACCAGCACCTCCAGATCAACGTATGTGTGAATGCACCCATTAGCTTTCCCATGACACTTGACCTCTAACCCTGTAGTGCCAAAACATGAGGCAGAAGCCTCCCAGGAGGGGCTGAGAGTGTCCCACATCAGAACTGGTGGCCTATTGAGAAGGAATTTCTGGGATCAGACAATGAGGGCCTAGTAAGAGAAAATCATAGTGAGTATGCTCAAGTTCAAAGGATGGTGCAAAAATAGGTAGTGGTAGTTATTTAACATAAAAAAAATTATCCTAGTTTCATCTGTTACTTTGAAATACACCAAGAAAATATTAACTGTCACTAAAGATCCTGACATACTAAGAGGAATTCTTGGAAAGAAATAAAACCATCTTCTCTGAATAGGACTCTGAATTCACAGTAATTAGACAGCATCTTAATTTCATTTCGAGTTCCGCTGGTGGTCCTGGTGATTGCCTTTATCCTGCAGAGCATCTGAAGGTGCCACAGAGCTTCCTCCTCACCCTCCACAAGCCCAACATCAATGTGCGCTCCTTGGAGTCTCAGCACCCTCTCCATTTCCCACACGTCCCGGATCAGGCGCATCGGATCACCCAAACTAGAGACAGGCAATTTCTTCCTTGGACTCTCTCCTTTCTCTCTTTCTCACCTTCTCTCTTTTCTTACTTTCTTCCTCTCCTCTATCTCTCTCTCCTTCCTCTCCTCTTTTTCTCTCTCTCCCTACCTTTTTTACCTTTTTCCTTCCCCCTCTTTTCTCTTTCTTCCCATTTCTCTCTCTCTCTCCCTCCCTTCCTCTCCTTTCTGCCCCATTTCCCTGTTATCTCTCACCCTCTTCCTCTCGTTGTCTCTCACCCATAATGGTTACTGCCAGTACCACTCAGAAGAGCAGCGCCCTTCCTGTTACACTTACTTACGTACCTCCCCCAGCCTCAACGTAGCCCTCAATCTCATCAAGTTGACATTCAAGATTAACCACCTCAAGTCTCTTCCTTGTGACATGACACCCAAATCCATCACCGCCTGGAGCTGTCGCCTCCCGCATGGAATATGTCCACCGTGATTCTAACTGGGACAGAAAAGCAGCTCTAGACCAGTCCTCTGGAGCCCACCTCTAAGCTTATGTCCCTGATGATTCAACCGACATAGCAGGAAAGGAAGGGGAAGGAAGCACCTTCTATACAGATGAGCAAATTAATTATAATGCCCAAACTCACGACCAAGAGGGGTAAGACTTCATATGATTTCAAGAAGTGGACAGAAGGGCTCAGAAGTTCATACACTCATGCTCACAGCAGCACTATTCCAAAAAGCCAAAAGGTAGAAGCAACTTAAGCGTCCACGAATGGATGAAGAGCATGGGTGAAACATGGGGCAGACAAACCATGGAATAATAACCTTAAAAAGAAAGAAAATTTGGGGCTGGAGACATAGCTCAGCAGTTAAGGTGTTTGCCAGCAAAGCCAAAGGACCCAGATTTGATTCCCTAGTACCCATGTAAAACCAGATGCACAAGGCAGCACATGTCAAATAAGTAAATAAAATATTAAAAATGAAAGGAAAAAAATTTTTTTTTGATTTGCAAGGTAGGGGTCTCACTCTGGCCCAGGCTGACCTGGAATTAACTATGCAGTCTCAGGGTAGCCTCGAACTCACGGCAATCCTCCTACCTCTGCCTCCCAAGTGCTGGGATTAAAGGCGTGCGCCACAACACCCGGCTCTGAAAGGAAATTTTGCAGGGCATGGTGGCACACGCCTTTATTCCCAGCACTCAGGAGGCGGAGGTAGGAGGATTATCATGAGTTCAAGGCCACCCTGAGACTACACAGTGAATTCCAGGTCAGCCTGGGCTAGAGTGAAACCCTACCTCAAAAAACAAAAACACCCAGCACTTGGGAGGCAGAGGTAGGGGGATCGCTGTGAGTTCAAGGCCACCCTGAGAATACAGAGTGAATTCCAGGTCAGTCTGGGCTAGAGTGAGACCCTACTTCGAAATAAAAAAAAAAAAAAAAAGAAGAAGAAGAAGAAGAAGAAGAAGAAGAAGAAAGGAAATTTTGACCCGTGCTACAATATGGGTCACCCTTGAGGACTTTATGCTAGTGAAATAAACTAATAATAGCAAGACAAATACTTATATGAAGTTCCTAGAGTAGGCAAACTCAGAGAGACAGAAAGTAGAATGTGATCATCAGGGGCTAAGGAGAAAGGGGATGGGGGTTCCTGTTTCATGGGTACAGAGTTTGTGTTGAAAGATGAAAACTGATGGATGGTGATGGTTACACAATGTAGTGTGTACACATAATGCCACTCAAGTGTATACTTAAAAATACTTAAGTGGGGGCTGGAGAGATGGCTCAGTGATTAAGGCACTTGCCTACAAAGTTTAATGACAAGGGTTTGATTCCCCAATATCCACATAAAGCCGGATGATAGCATATGCATCTCGAGCTCATTTGTAGGGCCTAGAGGCCCTGGTGTGTCCATTCTCTGTCCTTCTTTCTCTGTCTCTCTCTCTCTCTGAATATAAATGAATATTTTTTTAAATACTTAAAACGGTAAAGTGTTTATTATGCATATTTTACCGTAGTTACAAAACCATGTTAGATGTATATTGGAGACACAGTGCTTCAGACTAGCTTGTAACTTACTCTCCCTCCTTCTCTTCAACTGACTTTCCAAAGACACTATGAGCAGAACCACCAGGCTTCCAACGGACCCAGAACTGGAAGAGAAGCCCAAAAGGACTCAAGTATATAAACACAGCTACTATTTAATGCAAATATTAAGTTCCATTAGCATGTGGAACATGCTTTGTGAGATGTTAATGAAGGTTTACAAACAGGTTTTGCAGACTGATGGTGCAGCTCACTGGCAGTGTGCCTGCGTAGCATGTATGAGGCTCTGTGCTGCAGCCCCAGCTACACACACACACACACACACACAATCAGGGCTGGAGAGATGGCTTAGCAGTTAAGGCACATGCCTGTGAAGCCTAAGGACGTGACGGCACATGCATCTGGAGTTCATGTGCAGTGGCTAGAGGCCCTGGCATGCCCATCTCTCTCTCTCTCTCTCTCTCTCTAATAAAACAAACAAATTACTTTAAAAAAAAAAAAAGACAAAATAAGTCTCCATTCCAGAGTTGCCTTTTTGGTATACATAATTCTGAAAAAGAGGGTCAGAGAATGTTCCACCAGATTGCCCCACAAAACAGCAGGGGACTTCTAAGCAGTCCCCTGGCTCAAGTCTCTACCTGGTATTGAGGATGAAAACTTACCTTGACAAGTTGCAGAGCTTTCCCCCACTCCTTCACACCTTCCTATGGCTCCTGCTGGCCAACCAGCCCAGAAAGCTCCCCAGGAGAGTGTGTGAGGCAGCAGGGAGGGCGCTGCTGAGGGTCACCTCAGACACCAAGCCTCCCAGCATGGACTCTCCCGGCTTGCAACTTGTCTGCTCTCTACAGAGAAGTAGCATTGTTCCATGAGTAAATGACTGGACATCTATGACATGTTCAGGCAATGTCTTGGACATGAGAAAGACCATGTAAGTATTAACTATTGGTACTACTGTGATGTCCAGACATCTTCATGGTGTGGCCAGAGACTGCTTTCTAAGTGCACAGTCGGCCTCTTCATGGGTGCATGCCAACTGTACTAACCCACCTTCACCAATATTCCTCACTGCCCACACCTTCACCTTCATTTGCTGGTCCCTCCACCTGGCACACCCTCTTGCACACTACACCTTGGTGAAAGTTTAAAGGCCTTGGGCCTTGAAGATGGCTCATGTTAGGGTTTCTTGAGATTCAAAAGGCGTAGCTACTGTTTTCTGGTTTATAACATGGAGAAATAACCAAAATAGTGATTTTGTAATAAATGCAGAAATAATATGCAATATAAAAGTAATTGTATTAACTATGCTCAAAAAGAAACTTTTCTGAGTGGTAGAATTAAAGATCATTTTATATCCCTCTTTGGTCTTTATACATTATGCAAAAAAAATTACATATTTCCCTTAAGTCAAAGCAGGAAGCCTGTAAGAATAAGTGCCACACAGAAAGTCAATGTTTTCAAAAGCATCATAGAAAATCACTAGGAAATATGGGAGGCATGAAGGCTGGTAATGTTTATGTAACACTGGACGTTCGGAGACAACCTGACAAACTGAATTATCTGGCCATTTACTGACACATGAACATCTGAAATCTCTCAGACATTATCTTCTGATCCAAAGAAAAATACAAAGCAACCAAGCAAAAGACTGTCTTTTTTTCTGGTATTCATCCATTTATGTGAGTATCAGAAGACGCTCTGTAAAGCAAACGTTCACTACTTAGGAAACACAACCTTGGTAAAGCATACAAGAAACAACAGGGGGACAGTCTGCCAGGAATAACAAGGTCCTGAAAGAAAGGGTTATACACAAAGACTTCAAAGAATAATTTAGCACATGCATTTTCCAAATCCCCTGAAAGGGTCATTTCAACTAAATTGTTCTCCAAGTGCAATATAATGTTATTTTCTCCAGAAGGTACAAATTTTCAAACTGGGTTCTTAAAGCCTTATGAAATAATATAATATAAACACTTTTGCAAAAGCGTTTTATTCTATTAGCTTTTCCTGGAAATGAGTTCTTGGGGTTTCCACATCACAGGCAGTTGTTATGTAGTTATGTGTTTATGAATTAGTGACTCCTGGGAAAGGCGTGTCTTTCTTTTCCATGCTGTGGCAGAGGATGGAAAGCCAGGTAAGGGGATGGAATGCAAATGTCCTCTCTCTCGCTCTCTCTTTCTCTCTCTCTCTTTCTGCTATGCCCATGTGGAAGTGGTGATGCAATGCTGCTCACATATGCAAAGGGTGGACCTAGCTCATAGGAAAGAGTTAAGTCCGTGAGTCACTTAAACAGGCTGAAATCCAGATCTTTCTTAAGACTACATGAAAAGGAAAGCATAAGAGAGCCTCTACATTCTAACTTAGAACACTAGATTTAGTTCAGGAATGTAAAAATGCTGGGTGGCTTTTTTCTCTCCCGAAATAGAAATAAGGCCATGTCCCCATTCAGAAGGACCCCTTGAGGCCCGGCAGGCAGTAGAATTCAAGGACCCCAGCAGGCAGGCTCCCTTCCCTAGACAGCGCCCCACTCTCACTTCACCCTGCTTCCTCTTTATCAGGGTAGGTACAGGTTCTCATCCCATCACCATTTCTCCTGACAGGAAAGTCACATCACCCACCTTTCCTGGGCATGATGCTATGTGGGCTTCTCAGACCACATGAGATTTGGGACTGAGAAGAGGCAGTGGAATAATGCATAAGAACCACCACCAGGCCTCCAATACCTAAATATTTGGTTGCCTGAATCCAATAAGAAAAACAACCACATGAAAGGAAAGGCAAGGATGACAAAGACAGAGGCTAATTCTTCTCAAACATTTTGGAAATTCTAGCTCAGAAAGGAGAGGGTGTAGTCAAGGATGTGGGTGCAAGCCAAACCCAAGGCCCCTGTAAACTCAAATGATTCCATGTGTCCCCAGAACACGGACTAGATTGAGCTGGTGTGGTCAGGAAGACGATGGAGGGCAAGAATGACACCAAGAGAGAACTGGCAAGTCCTGGAAACCCCAGGTGCAGCTCCCTTTCCCTCTCATGCCACCCTGGGGATATCTTCCCTTCCCTACTTTGGTCTCCCTTAATTGTTCCAATCTCATCCCTCCTTTGCAGCTCAGACGCAACCTCATCCCAAAAGAGGCCCAGAATAAGACTCTATAAAAGCTGCCCGTCAAAAGAAGTCCAGAGAACATTGCAGAAAAGGAGGTGGAAAGATTGTAAGACTCACAGGGTGAGAATGAGTATCCAGAAGCATTGCCCCCCCACCCCAAAATGACTGACTTCTGCTCTCACAACTTATAACCCATAACCCCATGGTAAATACCAGTAACCCCACTGAGGAGGGCCCTCGGTGGAATGGGGGCAGGGAGAAGAGGAATGGGACCAACACATGATTTGTCCAGGCAAAGTTTCTACTTAATAATTTAAAAAAGCTCCAAGTATATATTGTATAAGTGTATACTGTATACATGTATACTGTATATGTGTATATTATATACGTGTATATTGTATATGTGTATTTTATATACATATATATTGCATACATTTATATTGTATATGTGTATATTGTATATATGTATATTGTATAAGTGTATATTGTATAAGTGTATATTGTATAAGCATATATTGTATAAGTGTATATTGTATAAGTGTATATTGTATAAGTGTATATTGTATAAGTGTATATTGTATAAGTGTATATTGTATAAGTGTATATTGTATAAGTGTATATTGTATAAGTGTATATTGAATAAGCGTATATTGTATAAGTGTATATTGTATAAGCATATGTTGTATAAGCGTATATTGTATAAGCGTATATTGTATACGTGTATATTGTATACGTGTATATTGTATAAGCATATATTGTATAAGTATATATTGTATAAGTGTATATTGTATAAGTATATACTGTATAAGCTTCATGTAAACTCTCCTACACATTGGTGGTTACATGAACTGAGCCTGGCTTCCATAGTTCAATTGTTCATCAAATACATATGTCATTCCCACAATGCCTGGACTATACCTGGCACTATGAAATTGATCTCTTCTGGTGGTCTCAGAAAATGGGCAATAAGAAAAGAAAAATCATTTAAGCAGCCCTTGTACTTACAAGTGACTTCATTTTTGAACACAGGGAAAATATTTAAACATGTACACTATGTGGCCACAGATCAAAAATATTGGTTCCTTTAAAAGCGAGGCAGGCTGTGCACAGCTGGAAGCCTGTGTTGGGGAGGCAGATACACGGAGACCACTGGGACTTGATACTCCTTAGTGTAGCTGAGTCAGTGAGCTTCGGGTTCAACAAGAGGTTCCGTCCCCAAAAGTAAGGTGGAGAGTGATCCAGAAAGACACCTAGAGCCAACCTCTGTCCTCTGTACACACATGCTCATGTGCATAAAGACACGCGCACACGTGAATGAATACCCACACACCCATACAAATACATACACCACACACACACAGTTGCTTTTAAAACAAGACTGGCTCAGAACAACCCAAGTGAAATCTTGGCACTTTTAGATAGTTTGCATTTTCTGCAATACTTCCTCAGTTCATTGGTCATTGGAGATTATCTGCAACCAGTGGCTTCTCCAGAAAGGATCAGGTGAACAGAGATTTTTGTTTTTCTTTATCGATCTGGAGGAGAAATTAGATACCCACCATTCAACCTCTACACGTGACTGAAATCCACAGAAGCCTGACTATTGCGTGGGTGGTGGATACAACCAAGTTCCAGCCACCATTCTCATCAGATTTCCCCATACTGGCTGTATATGCAAACAGAGAATTTAAGGTTGATTAGTCCTTACTTGAAATCCAGAACAGCCAGGGAAGGCACGTGTTGCAGAATCTTATGTTCGGATTAAGAGAAATGCCCTATATAAGTGCTTGTAAGTGGTCAAATTCAAAGAATATGAACGATAACAGAATGCACTTTGGGATGAATGGGACCACTCCTTTCTGTCTTTTCTAACATTCGTCACTAATGCTAACCTTCTGAAATTGCAGTGCATGTCTTAGGGGAGGTCAAGCCACAGGGTGAAACAGAATACTTACATGGGGCCTCCAGCTTCCTCAGATGAGTGTGTGAGACATCCCGGAGTTCACTGCTACTTTCTGTACCTGGAAACACTCTATAGGCTGCAAAGGGTTACTGGGCATGTGTGTTGCAGGTGGGAGGGGAAGGAGTTAGCACTTATCGTTAATAAAATACCAGCACTGGGCTGGGGGAATGGCTTAGCAGTTAAGGCATTTGCCTGCAAAGCCTAAGGACTCAGGTTTGATTCCCCAGGACCCATGTTAGCCAGATGCACAAGGGGGTGCATGTGTCTGAGTTCATTTGCAGTGGCTGGAGGCCCTGTCGTGCCCATTCTGTCTTTCTCTCTGCCTCTTCCTCCCTCCCTCTCTCTCTCAAATAAATAAATAAATAAATAATTTTTTTTCTTTGGTTTTTCCAGGTAGGGTCTCACTCTAGCTCAGGCTGACCTGGAATTCACTATGTAGTCTCAGGGTGGCCTCGAGCTCACGGTGATCCTCCTACCTCTCCCTCCTGAGTTCTGAGATTAAAGGCATGCGCTATCACGCCCAGCTAAATATTTTTTTAATTCCAGCACTTAGGAGGCTGAGGCAGGAGGATTGAAAATGCAAAGCTAGCTTCAGTTACATAGTGATACTTTGGAACAGAAAATTCCAGGGAAGGAGGAAGAGAGGGAGGGGAGGAAGGTGGGGCTGAACATCCATTTGTCAAGACCCTGACCAGGTCTTCACAAATGATCTCATTTAATTTCTTCTTAGTTACCCCACAATGAAGGGAACAAGAGGGGAAAATAGCCAGTGACTGACTTTTGAGAATGTTTGTAAAGATATTTTCAGTACGTTTTCAGACCCCACTTGAGTATGCATATCCCAGCCTTCAAGCTATTTGGCCTCAGGTGAGAAAAAAGAAAGCACCAGGTCTGCCTTTCCAAGTGTAGCTGAGCAAGTTTTTCTAATGCCTTCCCACTCAGCTACAATGACGGAGGGTGTGAGTGGCAGGGCGGCAAGGACCAGCCCTGAGATCTCCCTGGCCAAGCTGCACTTAAAACCGTTTAAAGTCAGACATGTTCATTTAAGATGCTGGTTCCGGAGGGTTTCAGTCCATCATGGTGGGTATTAGGCTACGTTCACGGAAGCAAGAGTGCATGGAGCAGGCACCTCAAGTTACTGCAGATCAGGAGGCGGAGGGCGGACAGGACAAGGGCTGAGCTACACCCTTCAGAGGCCCACCCCTCGTCACATACTTCCACCATGGAGACTCACCCCCTAAAGGTTCCACAGGCCCCCAAAATCACGCCACCAGCTGGAAACAAGCAAACAGACCATGTGCCTGTAGGGAGCATTCCAGATTCAAACCCAAACGAAGGCCTACAGATGGTAACGCTGCTGAAGGCCAATGACAGCCTGTCTCTGGACACAGAGTGGACAGGCTGTGTGGCTACTGTCACCCTTTTCTAGCATCTACCAGGAAGCCAAGGTCACCTCTCCCAAGCTCACAAATCTGACAAAGTTAGGAAACAGCCAATCCTCCAAGCTGCTCCAAGTTCTGTAAGCGGCCAGGAGTAGGGAAACCCAATGAGAAGAATCAGCTTTGCATTTTCTAGGATGACAGGGCACTTGGGGGATCCCTGTGGGCGTTCCTTACTGTACAAAGTAGTTAATGATAAAGGGTTTTATTCTGCATTTTTTTAACCTTTAAAACAATGGGCTGGGGAGAGGGTTCGGTAGTTACAGGTTCCTACTTGCAAAGCCTGTTCAATTCCCTAGCACCCATGGGAAGCTGGATGCAAAGTGGTGCATCCATCTGAGATCCCAGCACTCCTAGACATGGGAAGCAGAGCCAGGGGAGTTTGGAGCTCAGGTGGGCAGCTACTCTGGCATTCCCTTGCATGCCGTTCGTTCCTTTGTGGCGGCAAGAAATCCCGTCTCAAAGAAGGTGGGGTACAGACATCTCAAAGTTGGCATCGAACCTCCACGTGCACACAGGTGCACATGCACACACACATAAGTGATCAAATAAGTATAACAAATCAAATCTTGTTGCACATTTCTAAACACGGACTGGGACTGTGAGGAAGCTGGCCTGGGCTGTTGGACATGGCTGGGGACCTTGGGCTGTGGGGGTTGCAGCTGGCCTAATAGTTGGGAACCCACCCTGGCCCTCCTGGCCCACCCTGCCCTCGGGCAAGGTTGTAGTGCCCTGTCATCACCCAGAGTGGGCATAACTGGCGAGGCCCTCCCCCCTTTTGATCCCAAAAGCATCTGACCACTCCATAAGTCAGGCTTTGCTCACCCCCTACACTTCCTGACCTTGTGGCTAGCTGCCCAAGAGACCCTTATGTGGCTGAAGTCACATAGCCTCTCCCGCCATTTCTGTTACCTCGCTTGCAGCTCCTCCCTCACAACTCTGAAGTCACATAGCTTTTCCTGCCTCTCAACTTCTGCCTTCCAACACCAGCCAATTAGATAGCAACCCATAAACTGTGTATCCAATAGCCATATAGTCTGTGTGTGCCTTCTCAACCTTTCTCAAGTGTTTATAAACCCACTTCCCTGTTGAATAAACAAGAGCATGCTATCCATCAGACTGCCTCCCAAGTGTTCCTTGCCCGTCGCACTCACCTGCTGCTCCAGGACCCTGCTTCCCCCAACTCCTCCTGCGCCAGGGACGTCAGTGGCCAATGACCCCCGGGAATGGCGAGGACCCACAAAATCTGATTTCTGGTGCTTTCCAAACTAAATCACTAAATCTAAGAATGCCTTGGATGTGTGGATTCTGTGTTGCTCAGATGCATTAGCAGAAAACCTCACACAACCAAGTTGTGTTTTACCTTTCCTGTCTTTTGCTGGTGTGTGCGTGTGTTCGTGTATGCACATGTTTGTGTGTGCACGTGTTGGTGCACAGGTGCTAGGATGTGAATGCAAAGGTCAAAGGATGACTTCAGCTGTGTCCTCATCTCCCTCCATTTGAGGCAGGGTCTCCTGGTGTTCACTGTGTTTGCCAGACTTGCTAGCCTGTGAGCTTCACGGAAATCCTCCTGCCTCTGCCTCCCTTCTCACCGTAGGCACATTGGCATTACAGACACCTGCCGTAGCTTCATGTGGGCTTTAGAGATCTGAACTCGGGTACTAACGCTTATGCAACAAGTGCTTTATCCACTTAGAAATTTGCCCAGCCCCAGGTGTTGTTTGCTCTTTATTCCCTGAGCAAAACATAGTTGTCGTAACCTGAAGAGCCAGGAAGTGCTGTGGCCGATGGATTTCAATACAGTGTCCTGCCACACTGTACTTTCATGTTTGAAACTTACCTAAGGTGATAACTGTATTAGGGAAAGTGAAATCCTAACGACCATAGCAGAAGACTAAATGGAAGAATTTATGACACTTCGTTATGCTATGGGCAGAAACACTGTTCGTAGACGCATCACAAATGCCAACAGCTTTGTGTATACACACACGAATGTATATCCACAAGTACCTTTGTGTATACACACACACACACACACACACACACACACACACACACACACGAATGTAGCCTCCATGTGGATCTCTCACCTCAGTCTTTAGGCTACAGCCACACATGGCTTCTCTCGGTCATTTCTTACTGATTTGTTTTGTGGTTGCCCTTCAGGAACACCTGCTCTATGAAAGCTTGAACTTGAACATTCCCACTGACAGCACCTAAAATAGCTGCAGGCATGCTGGCAAGACTCATGAATACTTGAGTATTGAGTGGCTTGAGCAGACTGAGTTAGCCTCCGGGAAGAGAAATGGAGTGGACGGCCTCACACCTTCAGTATGTATTTGACCACCTTCCTTTCCACCACCTGCTCTAGGCTAGTTCGGTGTCAAAGGCATGCCCTGACAGAGTCACTTTTGTGAGTTTGGTTGGTTGTGTTTTGCATGATTCAAAGGTCAACACAATATAAAAAGAGCCATGGAAGGAAGACATAACTACACCCATTTTCAGTCTCTCCCTACACCACACGTACTAAAGACAAGTTCATGAGATGGTTCCCTCCGGTGTTGCCTGATGCAAATGCAAGTAAATTCAGACAGACATTTTCATATCCCTGCCTTTCTTACACAAACACAATTCTCCACCTTGATTTTGACACTTGGGGATACACCTGGAGACCCCTTCCAGATCAGAACACAGATCTCTACCATTCTCTCTTAGCAATTACCCAGCATCACTGTAGGCATACACCACAATCCTGTACACCAATCCCTCATGGACCGATGGCCTTCTGAGGGCTTTCAGCATTCTGCTGATGTACACGAAGCCTCCATAACACACTGGCGCAAGTGTCATTTCATGCTGTGTGCACATGGATCCTCAGGAAAAAGGACCCAGAACCAAGACCTCTAGGTCGAAGGGTAAATGTTTCTGTAATCCAAGCTCACAAAGGGTTGTTAAAAACATTGCTGGGGAGGAGGGGGGGCTGGAGAGATGGCTTAGTGGTTAAGCGCTTGCCTGTGAAGCCTAAGGACCCCAGTTCGAGGCTCAATTCCCCAGGACCCACGTAAGCCAGATGCATAAGGTGGTGCATGCATCTGGAGTTCATTTGCAGTGACTAGAGACCCTGGTGCAACAACTCTCTCTCTCTCCCCTAAAGTCTCTCTAATAAATATATAAATAAACATTGCTAGATACTATAAAAAGGAGATGCTGCTGTAAATGTCGGTGTGTGGCATAAGCCCCTAGAGAGTTTTCCGTTTTTATCAAAAGGGCTGCCATATAAGTTACGTTGGGGTCCCTCTGTCAAATGGAAGGAAAGGGTTACTTGGGCTCATTGGGGAGGAGATCTGGTGAGAGTAGGTTTGCCCTTGGTGAAAGGAACTTGTGCAAAGACTCACCACTTGGTCCTAGTGATGAACCAGGTGGCAGACAGTACTAGACTGGACCCAGCAGTGGCCATAACCTTCAAACGCTGGCCCCTGGAGACATACTTCCTCTAGCCAGGCCCCACCTTCTAAAGGCTCCACAGCCTTGAAAAGACTACCACAGGCCTGGCATTGAGGGTTCAAAACACCTGAGTCGGTGAGCAACATTTCAGATTCAAAGCCTAACAACTGCTGACCAATTTCTTTACTTTCATAAACATACTCGTAAAATGTAAAACCAACACAGCTGCTGCCAGTGGTGGTCTGGATTGACCTTCCCTATTCTCCTTGCATTCCCTCAGGCTAAAGCATTGTCCTTCCAGCAAGTGATCAGAGGAGAACAAAGCTCTGGACCACTCTTCTAGTTAATGCGAGTGGAATTAATTCTTCTAAGAGTATTCAAGACTCTAAGTCAGCAGCAAATATTGTTTGCATTACGATATACAAAATGACATGAGAACAAGTACATAAATGATTATTTGAAAACCGTATTCATTCCAACTTAAGGAATTCCCAAAAGTAGTTTACATCCTTGGGGGTTTTTTAGTAATTCATGACTTTTTTTCACAGTAAGAATCTATAATTAGAAAATGAAGTCTCTTTGCAGAATTAGCAAAAAGGTTCTTTGCCACCCCTTCCAGAGAGGGCATTAGGAAAAAAGAAAAACACCCTCTCACATGAGATTTGAGACTTTCCGCTTGAGAGTCATGACGATGGCAGGAAGGACAGAAGCTATGGCCTGCTTTTGTATCTGCACGGATTTGCTAACTACAAACCCACCTGTGCTCGGGCCACTCCTTTGTTTGGTATGGCTTGGCGTATCACCTTCAACTTACTTTAAAATCACCTGACAGGGACAATGTGATGGTCCACAGACAACTTCAAGGAGAGTTGGCCTCACTGATAACTCAGGGGACCAAACACAGGCACACAGTGCTTTGGCTATGTCACTCCTAACAGCCCCACGCTGGAGATCAAAACAGCCATGAACAATAGGACGCCTTGCTGTAAGTCCAAATAGCAATATGAGCATGTATGGAGACCACCAAGTCAAGACCCCAAAACTTTTGTGAGACAAACTCATACAGTGCCGCCTTCTCTCTGGCCAGGCTACAGTTCACCTCCCAGTGTAACAGGACTCACTTGCAATATGACCAAGCTGTCCATTTCGATTGCGTGAGCCAATCGATTTCCACTTTACCTGGCCATAGAGCCATTGTTTGTATCTCTCAAGCTCAGTCTTCCCTTAAGAATAAGAAATCAGGGCTAGGGGTATAGCTCAGTGATATAAACCTTGCCTAACATGCACAGCTTTCTGGGTTTCATCCCCAGCGCTGCAAAATAAATCCAATTAATTAAACATCAAAATCACCATGACACATTTAAACATATTAATTGTAAAATCTTTCCGCTCCCTATGTACTGAAGGTGGCCTTGAACTCTTGATTCTCCTCCTTGTACCTTCCAAGTGCTGAGATTTATAGGTGTGTGTCACCATGCCCAGCAAAACCATCATCTGCTACTGACCTTTGAGATTGTTTGGTTAGTTTTATCTCCTTGCCCCTCCAGGGAAGCAACCGTGGTACTGTGAATGTGGCTGGGAAGATCTGACCATGAAGTGAGTAGTAAAACATGATGTTAAAAATCCTGACAGTCAGGTGACAAAGGTACCAGCCATCTCCTCTGAGGACTCCTGGGAGCTTCTGCAGAAAGAAATCACATGGGAGCCAAGAACCAAGGTGGAAAGAGGGCGTCAGACCTCACCGACATACAGACCTTTGCTAACTTTCCCAGCACTGACAACGGATGAATCCCCATAACTCAATTACCGCTTAAAAGTGATGCCCTCAATGCTGAAAAGAGATCCAAACTAAAATAATAGGCCTGATTGCCTGCCTGAGCTATATGCTGTTGCTGCTGCTCTTTGTGGCCACTGGAACCCAGTTCCATCAGCCTTCCACCATGAACTAAAGACCAGCGGCTCTCCAGTAATCCTCCAGACCTCCAGTGTCAGACTGGGAGTCCTGAGGCATCCAGCCTCGTACACTGAGTAACTACCAGGTTCTCCAACACTCCAGCCTTTAGACAGCCCTTGTTGGACTACCCAATATGTATTCTGTAAACCATCTAATGAGTCCCTTTATGAATATATATATTCAATTTAAAAAGGGCTGGGAAGATAGCTCATTGGATAAAGTGTCTACCTCAAAAACCCGAGGACCTGAGTTCAATTCCCACTACCCACATCAGAAAAAAATGCATTCCTAAAGATAACACACACACACATGCACATGTACACGCCTATGGAAATAAGATACAGCATTTAAAAATTTACTTTTGAGGCTGGAGAGATGGCTTAGCAGTTAAGGCGCTTGCCTGTGAAGCCTAAAACCCCAGGTTCAACTCCCCGGAACCCATGTAAGCCAGATGCACAAGGTGAAGCATGTGCACAAGATGGCACATGCACCTGGAGTTTGACTGCAGTGGCTAGAGGGCCTTGAGTGCCAATTCTTTCTCTCTCTCTCATAAATCAAAAAATAAAAATTTACTTTTAAAAACATGAACTAATCATAAAACTAATCATAATAGTAGTAGTAGTAATCAGATCCAAACAACTGAGTCAAGAGAAGTTGTAACGTCTGAGGATGAGCTGGGGAGTTGCCAATTGAATACTCTTATCATTTCCCAAAGTCCCCTCCCTACAGTCCCTTGCTCTTATTCCCAAGTGGAGCAAGTTGAGGGTGTCTACTACAATCTTAGAGGAGGTCACCAAGTTCTCAAAGGAACTTTAAGAGACAGCAGCATATCACATCTGAAGGCACTGAGGGAAAGTGAGACTAAAAACCAGATCAAAATGGACAGAGAGTTCTAAGTCCAGAGGGCTTGGGAATTACTGGCAAGAGACATTGCTGCAAAAGCTCAGATTATAAGAAAAGAAAGGTTTTAGACCATGGCTACCATGTCTGCTGCAAATATCTGCTTCCTCATAGCTAAATGATAAAGGGAAAAGCTGAGGCCAAGAGTCAATATACATTTAATGTACATTTAACAGACATAAGTGCTGCTATCTACAAATAACAAGAGCCTCTCACACAGAATACCTTGCTTTCACTAGTTTGGAACACCTTGTTCCTTTCAAAAATTTATTATTGCTAAAATTAGTAGCTGACATTCACAAAACGACAAACAATGTGTCTATATCTGCTATTATGACTACATCAATCGTTCACCTCTGAACTGACTTTCAAAACATTGTTAACTTCATCCCGGCAAACAACAGGCAGGCCTGAAGATAAGGGAGGCAATTAAAAGTTATGCTAACAATAAAAATAAATTAGAAATATAATTCTCTGTGGTTGTCAAGATATGGTTTATGACTTTCACATTAGGAAGACCGGGAGTTTTTTACTACTGTAGATGGTGCGAAAGCAATGGTTTCCATGGCTAACGGCAAGTCAAGGAAAGGAAAGGCCTTGGGAAAGCTTCCAGTCTACAAAAGCACGTCACCCATACTGGACAATGATGTTTGAAACACGCAGAGGAAGTCTGTCCACTTTACAGCCCAGTGTAACTTCCTTCTCTATGCCTGCGTTGCCATGCTGTGTATCTCACAATCTGCATCTGTGGTGTTCACACAGAAGGAAGCCAAGGGCAAGGGTCAGCAAGAATGAGACCCATCATGTCAAAGGAAGCCGCCCCCCTCCAAATGACAGAACCACAGCCAAGCCAAGTCATAGGTTACCAGGTGGCCTTACTGACTGTGGGGGCTCACACAAATTCTAACCAGTTTGTTCCCCTCCTTAACATCTCAGAGGTAGGGAGGTGGAATTCACCATCACCATTCCCATGCCGACAGCAGAACACACAGTCCATGCCTGCAGGAAGGTAACTACATTATATTGCGAGGCTGGCAAGATGGCTCAGTGGTAGTGCTCAAGAGAACCTCAGTTCAATCCCCAGCACTTACACAATGCTGGCTGTGCTGGTATGCACTGAGAGTTAATCTTGGTGTGGGGGAGGTGGACACAAGAGGATCCTTAGGGCTTACTGGCTAGCAGAATTGGTGAGTTCTGGGGACAGTGAGAAGCCTTGTCTCCCAAAATGCAAAAAAAAAAAAAAAAAAAAAAAATAGGTAGAGGGCTACAGAGGTGGCTTAGTGGTTAAGGTGCCTGCCTGCTAAGCCTAAGAACGCCTGTTGGATTCTCCAGGTCCCACGTTTAGCCAGATGCAATGCCACACTTGCCCACAAGGGGGCGCATGCATCTGGAGTTTGTTCACAGCAGCTGAAAGGCTGCTGGCGGGCCCATTCTCTATCTGTCTCTGTCTGTCTTCCTGACTCTCTCAAAAAAAAAAAAAAAAAAAAGTAGAGAGTCATTAAGGAAGATGCCAGTGTCAATCTCTGGCCTTTACATGCACGCACGCACACACATGCATACATGCACATGACATGCAAAAACACATGTACACACCACACTCACATTCAGAAAATATATCGCAACTACTAGTGTCTCCCCTTGTCTCTGTCCTCTCTCTTGCCATTGCAGGGATCCTGAAAGTGGAAGCTCAGAAGTTATCCACTGAATACAGCAGACCACAGTGTTTATTGATCACAGTGCTTGGCACCCATCATATCTGCTCCCTAAATCCTGGATAAATTTAATAGCTAGGTACTCCCTGGGGAAACTTTGTCCTTAGGAATTTCAAATTTTTGTCACAAAGCCAAAATTTTACCATGGGAGATAAATTTCTTTTAAATCTGTCTTCCAGAGACCTTACCAAAATAGATACTTTTTTAGCTGGAGTTGTTTTTTTCTACTGCTGTGAGCTGATATGTAGAAAGTATAAGAAAATGGCTCAAGGTGGAAGTGGAAACATTAGAAAGGAAAAAAATAGCGAGGGAGAAGTATAAAATAAAACATGAGATGAGGTGGAGGAAAAGATAAACATAGATATTTGGCCTGAAACCTGACATTGTCTCCCATCCTCTCATGACTGAATTTGAGGCATTTCTAAATGTATTCACATCCTTTATCTTCCATTTTTAGTTTGGGGTATGTGTGTGTGCATGGTCATTTGAGCGCAGGTGCGTGCACACCACACACATGGAGGTCAGAGGACAACTTCAGGGGTCGGTCCTCACCGTCCACCTTGTTGGAGACCGGGTCTCTAGTTGTTCACTGCTGTATACACCTCTCCTGTCCCGGCCTTCTTGCCGCAGGAATGCTGGGATTATAGATGCTTGTGCTATGGCACCCGGCTTAACATGAGTTCTGGGGAACTGGAACTCAAGTACTTGTGCCTGCATAGCAATTGCTTTTATTCACTAAGTCATCTCCCCGGCCCCTTCTTTTCATTTTTTGAGACAGGGTCTTAAAATGTAGCCCAGGCTGACCTAGAATTTGTGCTCTCCCTGACTCTGCCTCCACAGTGTTAGGACTATAAGCATGCGCCAGCACACGTGGCGAGTTCCAAACGTCCACCATACTTCTCACCATTAAACACAGTGCTCAACAATGGCTGAAACTCCGTTTGAATTTTTTCTTGCTAGAAATGAGAACAGAAGTTGGAAAAATATTCCATGCACGATCTTCCAGAAACTAGAGAACAATATCATTAGAAATATTTTCGACAGGTGGACCTTCAAAATATGGGGTAAAAACCAGACATAGTGACAATGAACCCAAGTGCTCTGTAAGTCCATCTGGAATCAAACAGTGATAGAATAAAATTCCATTTTGCTTAATTTTAAAAGAAATGAAAGCAAATTACTAATGAAGACGACGTTAACAACACTTTGAGCCTATGACGCATATTTTAACAAGTTTGGTCAATTCCAAAGCTTTTTGTTTGTTTTGCTTTGCTTTGATGATGGGTGATGCTGGAAATTGAACCCATGGCCTTGTGCATGCTAAGCAAGCAATCTACCACTGAGCCATGTCCCCATTCTCGTGTTTAATAAAACTTGAAGAATTTTTACTAACGTGATTTTATACCATCAAGGAAATTCTTTTATAACTTTAAAAATAAATTGTGGGGCTGGAGGGATGGCTTCGTGGTAAGGCAAAGCCAAAGGACCCAGGTTCAATTCCCCAGGACCCACGTAAGCCAGATACACAAGGTGGCGCATGTGTCTGGAGTTCGTTTGCAGTGGCTAGAGGCCCTGGCGCACCCATTCTGTCTATTTGTCTCTCTCTCTCTCTCTCTTTCTCTCTCTCTGACTCACTCAAATACATGAAACTTAAAAAAATTAATTTCTAAAAATAAAAAATTAAATTGTAAACTTCCTTTTTTGCATACTTTGTGCATTAAAAAACCATCTTATACAGTTTCCAATCCATTTTATGTTCTGGAGACCAGTGAAATTGATCTACTCCGTACTTCTAATTAACTGGGGGTTTCAATTGCCACCTTCAAATATAGAACAGAATATATGCAGAAAAGTAATGTTTAGAAGGCTGGAGAGATGGCCCAGCAGTTAAAGGTGCTTACTTGAAAAGCCTGACAGCCCAGGTTCAATTCCCCAGTACCCATGTAAAGCCAGGTGCACCAAGTGGCACATGCACTTGGAGGTCTGTCTGTAGTGGCAGGAGGCCCTGAGGCACCCATTCTCCCTCTATTTCTCTCCTTGCAAATAAATAATAAGTAATTAAAAAAATGAAAGTGATGGTTAGACTGCGGGAGAAAATAGCTTGACTTTTGTCATACCAAATGGGCCAAACAAAAGGAATCGCTAACATACAGTAGGAACAGCAGGAGACAGACCATTAGCTGGCTCACAATTACAACATAATCAAAATGTGACTTTAATGAGGAGTTGTAGAGAATGAATTCTGGCTAAGGAGCCCACATCTACCTTTACAGTTTGCTGAGCTGGGAGTATAGCTCAGGGGTAGAGCAGTAACCGAATATGTGTGGGGTCCCAAGTTCAAGCCTTTAGTGCTGTCAAAAAAAAAAAGTTTAAAAAGAAAGAGAATTTGCTGTGAGAGAGGAAGACAAAAGTCAGGCAGTACATTCTTTCCTGTTTTGTTTAGACAAACAAAATCTCCCCAGACTGCCTTATATCAAAGGCATAGTGAAAGAAACAAGCCTGTTCTCATTCCCTCTCAGGACTGCAGGGAAGGTCAAGTTCAACAGCAATCCATTCAGAAGTGTAGCAGTGCAATATGATGCGTTCAGCAGATTTCGCACCCGTGATGTTAACTAACGGGGGGATGAAGAAAAGTCAAAAAGCAGGAACAGCAGAGTTCTTACCATAACCAGCCCCAAACGCAGGCGAACATAAACTAACAAGTTGAACAATGACAGGGCACAACGCTGCAGTCATATCCAGTTGAGCTCTGTACTCCACTAAGGAATGATAAAGCTGCCTGCAAAAGGACAGGGTCAGACATGCGGAGAGTGATCACAAAAGCATGCAGCGCCCACAGTCCGGCTTCCAGTCAATAAAGGCACCCACAGTCTAGGGCTTTCAATGAACATTAAACCACAACAAACAAGTGCCCGGGTCTCTGTGATGCATGCGGACTTGGAGCCACAGAAAGCACCTGTCAGGAATGACTTCAAAGATGAGGTGCAGAAAAGAAAAATAATTTCAGCCCATAGTTTTCAAAGCCAAGTCCTCACACAGCATGGGCATTGGGACTTAGAAGACCAGCTGTTGGTAGTCATGGGCGATTAGTGCCTGGTGCCTGTCTTACCCACTAGTCTCCGCCATGTGAGGGGTACGTGACTGAGGGTGAATAAACACGCGAAGAAGATGGAAACGACGTCTTTACTAGAAGTGGAAGCTTTGGAGAAAGTCCATGGGGAGCTAAAATCAAACAGAGGTATGATACCTTTCTACAGGATTAAGGTATTATAGTATTATCCAAGGGCACACTTTGCACTTAACATCCAAAGGCAAGAAGCTTGCCTTGTGTTGCTATTTTTCACCAAAATTCAATTACTTGTGAGGCAAGGAGGAAAGCCGTTAAGATTTCTCTGTGGAGGACTAATTATCTCTGGTGAGAAGTCAAGGCTCTGTGTCTATCAGTGCAATCTCAATGTACGTCCCTAACACACCACCAAAGAATGCCAACACAGCTCCTGGGTAACAACTCAGGGCAACTAGCACATTTCCGTTTGTATATTTGAATGCCTCTTAAATAATACATTGAAATGTTTGTCTCCTAGGCCCGTGGGACAAAGAAAAAAAGAGTTATAATAATGACAAGCATGTGACCTCATGAAAAAGATATGTCTAAGAACCTTAACTGATGCGACAAGGAGTTCTAGAAGCTTCCTAAGAAAGAAACTAAATGAAAGGCTAGAGACATGTCTTTTCATTCTTTCAATTTAGAGGGGACAACAGCTATATGAATAATTTCACTAAGACAAAGCATAAGGTCACCTACCAATTGTGAAGTAAAGGACAGAGGTTGGCAGAGTATGCCAAAAATGTCTTAACATGTGGTTCTCCTCTAAGGCTGACCTCCCAATCCACGGTTAAACCCAGAGCAGATGGGGACCAATGCTCAGAGGGAAGGACCAATGACCTTGCTGAGCTTGGCACATAGTGGGGTACACAAAAAAGTCAACATAAAGCTGGGCGTGGTGGCACACACCTTTAATCCCTGCACTCGGGAGGCAGAGGTAGGAGGATTGCTGTGAGTTCGAGGCCACCCTGAGATTACATAGTGAATTTCAGGTCAGCCTGCGCTACAGTGAGACCCTACCTCAAAAAGCAAAAACAAACAAAAAAGTCAACATAATAGGCTTAGCTGCCACCCTTTGAATGCCCTGCTTGCTCTGTTATTCCAACTACTTGGGACAGTGAGATGTGAGGAACTGCGAGCTTAAGGTCAGCTTGAGCAACATACCGAGACCACATTATCCCTTCCCTGGCATCCAAGGACTTGGATTTTGGAAGGGTTCCCACCACCCTAACTGCAAAGACTGACTCACTGTGCCTAAAGCTCTTATGCAAACTATGTGATTTATGCCCAACACTCGCCTTCCCTCTGGGAGTCTGGAATCTTAGTATTTGCCAGGGAAGGGTGTCTATGTGACCAGTTCTCATTTATTGAGCCTGGCATGAAAATCCAATATGATTCCAAGTGGATGGTGCTGCACCAGTGGCTGCATGCCACCCATAGGGTATACAACACCAGGAGTGAGCCCTGTGTGAATTCAGCGCAGGGTCATAAACTGCGACCATGCATCCCTCTCGTGGGGGATGTTGAAGGGGGAAAGGTAACTCTCGGGAGTTTCTGATCATTTGTTATGTAACTGAAACTGTATATATTATATGTAAATATGGGAGTGGCATGCCAAGATGTGTCAGGAACACAAGGACAATACAGAAGGCTTCTGTGAGCACTTAGGAAACGCATGCGTTCCCTGGTACATCTAGAAATCCTCCCAGCCACAGGTGACCTCCATCCCTCGCCTGCTCAGAAATGCAGACAAAGGCGGCCTGGATCCTGGCGGAACCGCGTCAGACATGAAAGAGCAGGAGCGCAGCTGCAAAGCAAGGAGTGGACAATAACCACTGAGACCGGTGACCCAGCCACCCTCAAACCTGCTGACCTGGCTGCCAAGAGACAGGCCACTCGGTGGCCAGCGAGGTCAGGAGGATCACAGACGGACGGGACAAGAGGTCCCTGGAGCTCTATGGAAAGATCAGCATCTGCAGAAAGTCTATCGAGGACAGCAGGGCTTCTTGCTTAGGGCTGCAATGTGCCTTCTGGTCCCCAACTCTCCTGACTCCTCCTGGGCTGCTCCCCTTTCAACAAGGAGTTTGGGACACACCGAAGGCCAATCGTTTAAACTATACAATTGTCATCCTTCAATCCTCAAAACTCCTGGCACAGGCCAGGAGCGAGTGAGTAAGGCTCCTGGACTGACACTGAGCATTTGGGAACACCACTTGGTGAACAGCGAGCATACACTGACGATGGCCACAGTGTCACTTGATAGGAACGAGAAGAGCTCGAGGACAATTGCAACTTTTCAATTATGGATGAAGATGTACTAGCCTGGTTTTTAAAAATCTCTGGAATACTCAGTTACCTGCTGGGAGGTACCATCCCTAAGGCCACATTCCGCATCAGCAATGAGTCCTCATAGCTAACAGAAAGAATGGCCTAGGGTGGGCTGGGGACATGGCTCAAGTCAGTAAAATGCTTGCCATGTAAGTGTGAGGAGCTAAATTTAGATTCCCCAGCACCCATGTAAATGATGACCAGCCTTTAAATTCCAATGCTTGGAAAATGAGACAGGAGGATGCCCAAGGCAAGCTGGCTAGCTAGACTAGCCAAATCAGCAAGCTCTGGGTTAAGTGAGAGACTATCTCAATAAATATGATGGAAAGTGATCAAAGAAGACATCTGACATTGACCTCTGACCTCCACATGAACACACATGCACCTGTACACACACATGTACCCACACACATGTGAACATGCATATGCAGGCACACACATAATAAAAAATAGAATGGCCTACCAAGCAGATTAACTAGCTGTAACCCTGGCTACTAATACTACAACACTGTCCATCCATGGGGCTCCCAACACCCAAGCTCAATGCCAAGGCCCTTAATACACGCTATGAGAAAGCAGCAAGCCCTGAAAGAGTCATGTGCAGAGGAGATTCTAGGGGGAAAGCTGAGGGCTGGAGAGTTGGCTTAGTGGTTAAGGCACAAGCCTGAGAAGCCTAAGGACCTGTGTTCAACTCTCCGGATCCCAAGTAAGCCAGACGCACAAAGGTGAGGCAAGCACAAGGTTGCACATGCCCACCAGGTGGCACAAGAGTCTGAAGTTCGGTGACAGTGGCTAAGGCCCTGGCTCACCAATTCTCTCTCCCTCTGTCTCTCTCTCTCTCTCTCTCTAAAATAATCAATCAATCAATAAATAAATAAAATAGAAGGAAGCTAAGAAACTTGCCAGAGGTCAGAAGTCAAGATGTGTCTGACCCCCAATCTCAACCCGCTTTACCACTACCCCATGGCATTCCACAATTTGAGAAATACTACAGCATTGGTATTGTTCTTTCTTTTGTTCTTAAAGTATTCGAAAGAAAAAATTGTAAGGCTAGTTACTGAGAGTGAACAAGTAAAAAGCTACAGTGAGATGGGGAGATGTCTCGGTGGCTAGTGTGCTTGCTATATAAGCATGAGGATCTGAGTTTGGATCCCTGGCACCTACATAAATGCTGGACATGGTGGCACGCACCTGTTATCACAATGCTGGGGAGGCAGCAACAAGAGGACCCCAAGGCCCTATGGCTACCTTGACTAGGCAGATCAATGAGCTCCAAATTCAGTAAGACACTATCTCATAAATAATAAATAAATAAATAAATAAATAAGGTGGCACGCAATAGAGGAAGATACCTGACATTGACCTCTGGCCTCTATGTACACACACATATACATGCACTCGTACACATGAACACACATACAAATACACACACACACACACACACACACTATACACATACAAAACAAAGCAATAGAAAAGTAAAGTTTTATCTGTTGGCATATAGAATTCTCACTATTAGTGTATTATTTAGAGGGGACAACAGCTATATGAATAATTTCACTAAGACAAAGCATAAGGTCACCTACTGATTATGAAGTAAAGGACCAGAGTTGGCAGAGTATGCCAAAAATGTCTTAACATGTGGTTCTCCTCTAAGACTGACCTGCCAATCCACGGTTAAACCCGGAGCAGATGGGGACCAATGCTCAGAGGGAAGGACCAATGACCTTGCTGAGCTTGGCACATAGTGGGGTACACAAAAAAGTCAACATAAAGCCGGGTGTGGTGGCACACACCTTTAATCCCTGCACTCGGGAGGCAGAGGTAGGAGGATCGCCCAGGGTTGGAGAAATGTCTTGGTGGTTAAGGAGCTTGCCCGAGAAGCCTAAGGACCCATGTTCAACTCTCCAGATCCCACATAAGCCAGACGCACAAAGGTGAGGCAAGTGCAAAGTTACACATGTCCACTAGGTGGTGCGAGCATCTGGAGTTTAACTACAGTGGCTGAAGCCCTGGTGTGCCAATTCCCTCTCCTATCTCTCTAAAATAAAAATTAAAAAATTAAATAAATTAAATTAAATTTTTTAAAAAGCCCAAAGACAGCCCTTCTCAGTGTTTGCTGGGGATCTGTCATGGCTTGAATCTGACATGTCCCCACACACAGGCTCATGTTTTGAGCCCTTGTCCCTTAGCTCGTGGCATTATTTGGGAGGCTATGAAACCTTTAGGAGGTAGGAACTGCTTACATCAATAGTTCACCATGGGAGAGCCTTGCAAGGTTATAGCCCAGCCCCGGATTCTGACATTCTCTGCTTTCTGCTTTATCGTGATGTGAACAGCCATTCTCTACCACATGCTCCCAGGGCCATGATGTTCTACACAAGCACATGGGGCCAAACAACTAGAGAACATTTTGGAAACCATGACCCTTGCCTCTCAAGCTGTCTCTGCCAGGTACTGTGGTCACAGCCATGTAAACGTGGCTAGCTCAGGATCCTAACCACAAGCACGCTGAGGTGAAGGCTCACCAAACCAAAGCACTCCAGAAGACATGGAGCTAAGGGATGCCAGGGAACAGGGTCCAAACACGTGGCTGTTTGGTAGGATCATCAGTACTGTGTCCTTAAAAAAAATGCTCTCAGGGGCTGGAGAGATTGCTTAGCAGTTAAGGCGTTTGCCTGTGAAGCTAAAGGATCCTGGTTCAATTCTCTAGGACCCACGTAAGCCAGATACACAAGGGGCACATGCATCTGGAGTTCGTTTGCAATAGCTGGAGGCCTTGGCATTCCCATTCTCTCTCTTCTCTCTCTCTCCTTGCAAATAAGTGAATAAAGTTTTTTTTTTTTTTTTTTAATGCTCTCAGCCCATGGTCTTGGTTCTCCTTGCTTCCTGGGGTTTTCGCATAGCAAATATAATCCAAACAACATGCTCCTGGACCATCAAATCAGGCACATTCTGAACTGCTCCAAAAGCCCATGCGTTAGGAGATGTTGCTTCCCCTGACCTTTTTTCATGCTTCTTTTTGTGGGCACAATTAACCAAGCAAAATGGGAGGAAAGGACTCTAAGAAAGTTCTGAGTGTTGTGTTAAAAAAAAAAAATCAAACCCCAGGCTGAGGAGACGGCTCTGTAAGCAGGGATGCTTGCTGTACCGCATGAAGACCTGACTATAATCCCCAGCATCCATAGGAAGAGCTGGCTGTGCCTCTATCTGCAACACTGGGGAAAGTGGGGACAGAAGAATCACGGGGGCCTGTGGGTCAGTCAGCAGCGGGAGCTGCAGGTTCACTGAGAGACACTGTCTCGAGGAAACAAGACAGAAGATCAGCGCAGCTCTTCCCTGACCTCCTCCCCTGGCCTCCACATGTGTGAGCACAGGGCATGGACATCTGCACACACATGTATGGTGATACCCACCAAAAGAAAACAGAAATCAAGCTATTCAGATATGAGAACAACTTTACCAGGTACCTAAAGCAGAAAACCGGGCAAAGGGAAAAATCTCAATCCTGGGAAGGAAATCCTGTGGTCTGCTGAAGGGCCCTTGGAAGTGATGACATTCAGTGGTATGTCACCAGGAAAATGACAGGCACTGAAGTAAGTTAAGTATAATGCTTTACAGCTGGGGGACCAGGGAATCCGTGGTGCCCCAAACTGAGACCACCTCCAGGGCCCTTCTGAGGCTGGCTAGATGAAAGCTGACTCTGTACCTGGCATGTGGTTTATTGGTGAGGTGACACAATCCAGGCCCACCTGCCCCACAACCCCTGATGCTAATGGGCACGGTTGTGCTTCTATTCTGTTGCTGATGAACTATGCGAATGACCCCTAAATCCGTGGACCCTGCACAAGACTCCCCTAAGGGTTTCTTTGCTCTGCAACCGCTCCCGTTGTGGAGTCAGCACCATCTTGGAAGCAGCCAGGGAAAATATGGCTTTGGAGGCTGGTGGGGGAGGGGCCGTGTCGAGGCCAGACCTAGTGAGAGCAGAACCCCAGCGATGAAGAACCAGTAAGGTGTAAACCATGGAGAGTCTTCGGGGAACGGGAGAGCTAAGTGCCACCATGCTGGTAGGATTCATTCGTTCATCCCACTTCTCACTGTGGAGGGACAGGAACAGGCCTCAATTTCAAACCAGACCCCAGCGGGCCTGCCAGAGACATACAGGCAGCAGAAAAAAGTAAGCCTTGGAATTATCCACAGAGTCACCATGAGTGACTGGAAGAGAACCTCAGAAGCCAGCCTCATGGGATTCCCCACCAGCGGCAAGTTCCAAGCCATCTCTGTGAGCAAAATGACTCCGGCTCTCCAGGCACCATCACCAGAACAAGCCAGAGTTCCCGAACACGGAACCTGTGAAAATGAGAATCACCCTTCCTTCTTCCGAAAGTACCACACCAGAACCAAAGACAGCCCAAGGAGGCATGGCCAGGCCTCTGTGGCTGTCCTTCCCCATGTGTGACCTGACTCCAGACCCCAAGTCATAGTAACAGGGTAGTCATGGTAGCGGCCTGATGATGTCAGAGGCAGGAAGTAGCAGAGGTTGTCAAGATGCCCTCAAGTCCTCCGGGGAAGTGAGGCAGTTATAAATCTTATTATATTAAAAACAACAAGAGGGGCTGGAGAAATGGCTTAGCAGTTAAGGTGTTTGCCTGCGAAGCCAAAGGATCCCAGTTCGATTCCCCAGGACCCATGTAAGCCAGATGCAAGGGGCACATGCATCTGGAATTCGTTTGCAGTGGCTGGAGGCCCTGGTGTGCCCATCTTCTCTCTGTCTGCCTCTCCTCTCTCTCTCTTTCTCTGCTTGCAAATAAATAAATGGAAGAAAAAAAAGAAACTCTTGCCATACCTTCTAGCTTTCCCAGGGAGTTTCTTGAGGGAAAGAGCAAAGAGGGAAAGAAAGTCAGACTTGATCACGGAACGAGAAGGGATCTTCCTGACGAAAGCAAATGATGGCGGTCCTCAAGTTACTGTCCCCAGAGAGGAAGGGAACATGTCATCTGGCCACACCAGACTCCACGCCTGCACCTTGGTGCTTAGCAGGCACTCTGAAGGGTCACAGTGGACTTCACTAAATGCTGCTGTACCTCGGAGGAAGTGACACATGTTTACTTGAGTCTCTCTCTCCCGTCGTCTACCCAGTCCCTCTGTCTCTCTACCTCACCTCTCACCTCGGACTCTGCCTCTGGCTCTCTGCAGGTGCTTTTATACACCCTGGCTCCCTTCTGGCAAAGGGGATCATCTCACACACAGGAAGGCAGAACTAAAAGCTGGTCTGTTTCACCTCAACCATCAATCAGCACAGCTGTGAATAGCCCCAGGCTCCAAGAGCCATATGTAGACGAGGGACTGTGTTTAATTCACTTGCTCACAAAACTCCCTCTAACATTTTGCTTTATTGTTTTAATTTGTCTTCCTTTCTCCACTTCAATAAGAAAGCAATAAGCACAAGGTGGAGGATGTATACACTTTTAAAAAATAAGAAGACGAAACTAATGCAATTTGTTGCTTACAAAAAAAAAGGCGGGGGGGATTTCAAACTATTTATCACATGCTTGCACCAAAGCTCCTAATTTGAAAACTAGCTGCAACAACAGCATCCGATACTCAGCATGAGCTGGCTGCGTCCATTGCCTGTGTGGAAGTATGTGGTCATATACAGTCTAGGCAGCCCTTGTGCCTCAGTTTCTTCAGTGCAAAATCCCAAAAGGTTTTCCTTTTCTCACTGTTGTGACAAATGCCTGACAAAAGCAGCTTCAGGGAGGAAGGGTTTCCTTCTGCTTACAGCTTATGGCAGGGGTGGCTTGGCAATGAGAACAGCTGTAGCTGTGGTGGCAGAAGCATGAGGCAGCTGGGCACATGGCACCCATAGTCCGGAAGTCCAGAGTGGTGAGTGCTGGCGCTTGGCTCCCTTCTCCTCCTCAAGTAGTCCTGGACCCCAACCCACTGAACAGCAGTTAGTCCCTCCGGCAGTCTTGTCATTTGACCCAGCTGGAAAGAGTTCACTAGGGCTTCTCAGTTGTCCTCGGGAAACCTCTACAGCAAAAATAACACTGCCTCCACAAAAACGTTCTGAGCAGTATGTGTTGCCTTGGTGTCAGGGTTGACTTTACATCAGGCCTAACTGTGCTGTATTTCAAAGATGTCTCATTAAAGAAAATTCAGTGCAAAGCTCAAATAACAGCTTATCACGAACAGCAGGTTAAGGAGGGAACTGTGGAATAATAGCAGGGAATCTAGAGTTAGCTAATGTTAAAAGGGTGACCTACCTGGAATGGGAGGCTTGCCAGTTTAATCGCGGTGAACCTGAATTATTTAATAGCAGAATGAGAATTTCCTAATCTGTATTCTCAGTTCTGCCACCAAGGCATTCAAAAATGCCCTCCTTCAAGATTAAGTATTCTTGTAAGGGAGTATGGATTGGAGCAGCAGCCAATTTATATATTATTATTTGAAAAGACTCTGACTTTTGTCTCACCCATTCATTTCACTTGTCCAACAAATTGTTAGCAAGCATCTATGATGTAGCCAGTGCCAAGGGACCTCAGGGACCCATGACAAGGGCATGGCACTGGCTTTCACATTAGAATCTGGTGAGTGGTGAAATAAATAAGGAACTATGATGCAAGGTTAAAAGGTTCAAAGAGCTAAGTACTGACAGTGGGGGAAGTAAGGGAAAGTGGGTCATATTGAATGTGGAAACAAGAATGCAGGTCATGGAGGGAATGAAATCAAAGACTCACAGGAGCCAGCCAGGCAGAAGAGGAAAGAAAACAGCAAGAAGAAAGGACTGAAATGTTGACTGGATGTCAGACTTGGGCAACTAGAGGGGACTGTCAGGGCCATCCAGATTTTGGGGACTTGTTAGGAAGCACATTAGTGAGAAGGCCAAGGGTGCCGGGCTTGCTTTGAGGTGCACTGCTGTGCTTGTCTAGAGACGCCGGGGGAGCACCTGGACAGAGGCGCCACAGCTCCAGAAGGAGGCCGATGCTGGAAATGTGGGCCGACGATCACCACCTGTGTGCTGTCATTCAAGTGCTCCTTGGATTGGGCGGTGGTGGCTGCACTGAAGAGAGAAGCTCCTGGCTGCAATAAGTGGAGAAGCTGGAGGATGAAGAAGCAAAGAGGGAAAGATATTCTTCCTTGAAGGATGCATCCCAACAAGCTGAATGGCACTGAACAAGAACGGGTCTCTGAAAGGGAAGATACGGGTCATCTCTGAACAGAAGCAAAGCTGAGCAATCTGGACACTAGCAAAAGGCCTTTCCAGTTCAAACATCCACCATCCAGGGTCTTTTTTTTTTTTTTTTTTTTTTTTTGGCACCACAGAACTCAAACTTCAAAATACAAAATTAGCAAGGCAAAAGCATTCATGGCTGCCAGAATAATGCGGAGGGAAATGTTGCTGATCTCCAAATCTGAGAGGCTCAGGCCAGCATGTCCATCTGGCTCCTATCTGGATGAAGGAAGGATGAATCGTCACCACTGACATCTCCAGAGGTGTGGTGAGCCTGGGAAACCTGGATCCGCAGCTGCCACAAATGACAGTATGCCCAACGGCAACAGAAATTATCCGTCCCAGGCTAGAATCTCAAGGGGCCTTTCCTTAAGTAAATGGGCACTCGTTGTATTAGATTAGACCCATGGAGAGTACAAGAGGAAATCGTTCAAGTCCTAGAAATCCAAAGAAGGCAGCATACACAGCTCTCCTTCCTCCATAGTCTGTAACATTACAACGCCCGTGCACTCGCTTTGGCAGCACATATACTAAAATTGGAATAGTACAGAAAAGATTAGCATGGCCTCGTGCAAGGATGACACACAAATTCGTGACGTGTTCCATATTTTTAACTAGAGGGGGAAAGAAGAGATTTAAAGGAACTGGGAAAATGGGGGAACAAAATAAAGGAGGAAGAAGACAAAATTGCCTGTTTCTGTCATGTGCAGAATTTACATTTAACTAAGTAGCTGATGGATAGATGGTTGGGTAAATAAACAGGTAGTAGGAAGATAGATAATAGATAGAGGAAGAAAGACACAGAGATGCAAGCATATGGACATCTATTGAGGGTAAAAAGAGGACTGGAAACAAGGGAAAGGAGGGGTTAGGAGGACAATGGGAGGGGTATGAGCAGGCTACAACCCTATATATGTGTACAAAAATGTCCTAGTGACGGGCTGGAGAGATGGCTTAGCGGTTAAGGTGCCTGCCTGCAAAGGCTAAGAATGCTCGTTATATTCTCCAGGTCCCATGTTCAGCCAGACTCAAAAGGGACGCAAGCACGCAACGTCGCACATGCCCACAAGGGGGCGAAAGCACCTGGAGTTCGTTCACAGAGGCTGAGAGGCGCTGGTGCGCCCATTCTCTATCTGTCTCTCTCAAATTAAAACAAAAATGTCCTAATGATGGGCTGAAGAGATGGCTCTGCAGTTAAGGCACTTACTTGCCTGCAAAGCCTAAAAACCCACATAAAGTTGAATGCACAAAATGGCACATGCATCTGGAGTTTGTTTGCAGTGGCTAGAGGTCCTGGCATATCCATTCTCTCCCCTCCTTCCTCCTTCTCTCTCTCTCTCTCATTGCAAATAAATATTTTTTAAAACATCCTAATGAGATCCACTATTTTTATGCCAACTAAAGTATGTTTTTTTTTTGTTTGTTTTTGTTTTGTGAGATAAGGTCTCACTCTGGTCCAGGTTGACCTGGAATTAGCTATGTAATCTCAGGGTGGCCTCGAACTCTCAGCGATCCTCCTACCTCTGCCTCCCAAGTGCTGGGATTAAAGGCGTGCACCACCACACCCGGCCCTAAAGTATGGATTTTAAAAATGTGAATGAGAAACAAAATCAGAATGAAGCAGCAACATTCTCATGTGTTGTGGGGGGGGGCAGAGTGGGTGTGTATGCATGCCACAGAGCATGTGCAGAACTCAGTCCTCACCTTTCACCTTCCTTGAGGCTTGCAAGCGTCACGCTTCTCCTGACTCTGCATCCCCTTGCGGGAGGTGCTTTTAGAATCACAGACACATGTACTAGTTGCATCCAGCTTTATGTGGATTCTAGGGATCTGAGCTCTGGTGTCAACAACTTGAACTCCTAAGGCATCTCGCCAGCCCTGAGCAATGTTATCTTATATCTGTGTGAGAGAAGAGAAGATGGACAACAAAACAGTTTATAAGAAGTAGAAGCTCCTTGTGGTGGTTAATTGTCACTGCCAGCTTGGCTGAGTTACCTAGGAGGTGGGAGAGTGTTTCCAGAGAGGATGACTGAGCAACGTCCCATGCCATGGTCTGGGGCCTGAACGGAGGAAAAAGGGAAGACAGGAGAAAGGGTTCTGAGTACCAGCAGTCTTCTCTCTCTGTAGCTCAACTGTGAAGTCCGTGTTCCTGGCTTCTGACACTACAATTGCCCCCTCCATAATGGACTCTATCCCCTCAAACCATGGACCAAAATAAAACTTCCTCCTGTAAGCTGCTTTTCTTTTCAGTAATTTTGGTACGGCAACAAGAAAAGTAACTGGCACATTCATTCACACTTAATAATTAGCTGACAATGAAAAAAGTTAACCCTCGCTTTCTATATACACACACACAAGCTCCACGTCCATATATGCAACCCCTCCCCAAACAAGTCCTAGTGTGTCCAGTTTTATAAATAAACCCACTGCACTCCCCGCAGCTTTCCTAAAGAGAGCATGCCCTGGTAAAGTGTTTCCACGAACCCAAATACTAGTTTCTATTTATCTGTAAGAAGGTCTTCAGGGGAGTTGGCAAGCTTCTTGTCCATGGTCCTTGGCTGTTCCAGAAACAAGCTGTAGCTTGAAAGTCTGGCGGTTATTCTCACCCAGGGAACTGCGGCCCTCATCACACCTGTCATTATGTGCTCACACTCATGGCTGTGGCACATCTTCAGTCCTAGCTGCCAAGTTATTTTTCGCTCCTTGTGTAATTATCCCATTACCAACACATGCTGAAAAGCAAGACTAACCAGACCAAGGCAAGACTCTATTCTCTCCCTCCTATTGCAACTAAAGCCTTACTGAGATTTGTCCACAACATTTCCCCCAGCACCTGTTGGCAGCTGAACTAAAGAGAGAATTTTCTTAGGGTAGAACTGCCACCCAGCAATGAAAAATTGCTCCCAAATGCCTGGCCTCAAAGGCATAGCATAAAACCACACTGATGTGACAGGGAACTATTAAAAAGGAATCTAGGAGCTAGAGAGATGACTTAGCAGTTCAGGTGCTTGCCTGTGAAGCCTAAGAACTTATGTGCAGATCTCCAGGTCCCACATAGCCAGACACACAGGGACGCAAGCACATAATGCCACACATGTGCCACAAGGGGATGCATGTGTCAGAGGCATATAGCTTAGTGTGTGTAGTGTGTCCTTAGCATGCCTGAGACCCTGGGTTCAATCCACAGCACATACTCAAATGCAACAGTCCAGGTAAAATGGCCTGGCGTGTTAGCTGAGGGACAGGGACAGAAGGCAGAAATCAATCTGTGACTTGGGTCTTGTGCTCCATGAGTTCCTGAAAAAGCACCTGGACTTGCTCTGCCCACAGGTGATTCCATCCTCAACACTTGTCATATAAGCTGGATGACACCTTAATAAATGTAACTTTCCTCCCAGCACTAAAGCTCTCAGAGCCAAGCGCAGTCTGATTCGAGCTTGAGAGAAAGTTTTCCCTCCCCGGGACATGGAAACAGGAAGGAGCACCAGCCATCAACCTAATACACCCCCAGCCTGACACTTCTGGAAGTCGCTTTAGCCCCTATGGCCCCAAGTGGACCACTGAAACCAGCAGAAGGGGTATCTCCAGATAAAGGAAAGAGGACAGCCCTCTCAACCAGATGGAGGTCAGAAGCCACTTTATGGAACACACCTCCTCTTCACCTGATGGTCAGAGTTCTGGGCACCTCGGTTTCCCCACATACCAGTATAAACCCAAAGAAAAGATGGAAGTCCTCTAAGAATGCAAAAACGAAGACATGTGATGCATGATGGGAGAAAGCTGGAGTCATGCTCCAGCAGGAGAGTAACCGCACTTGGTTCTCTGACATCTTCTGTCTTCCCAGATCATATGGGAGCCCTGTGCATGGCAGAGGCTGTTTAAATGAACCAGAGAGATAGAGAGATGGCTTCACGGTTAAGGCCTGTGAAGCCTAAGGACCCGGGCTCCATTCTCCAGGTCCCACATAAATCCAGATGCACGAGGTGGCGCATATGTCTGAAGCTTGTTTGCAGTAGCTAGAGGCCCTGGTGTGTCCATTCTCTCCCTCTCTCTCTCTCAAATAAAACTTAGAAACAAACCCGAGACTCCAAAAAGTCTGGGCGTTAGTGTTTCTAAACAATGTCCACCAAAAAGCCCCGAGCAAACAAAGGGTTAATTAAATCAAGATTGTACTAATCCAGGAAATCTACTTCCCACAATGCCTTGCTACAGTTAGGAAAAATAAATATTGTCATTCGCAAAATAATATTACCTAGTGTTCATTCATTTAAAGTGGGCCATCCATCGAGGTTCTATTGGAAAAGGGCTACTACATCATGCTTCCCACGTCATCGATCACCAAAATGCCATCTATCTTTTTAGAAGTTCAGAGATGTAATTTTTCACTTACCTGAAAAACGTAGTCTATTCAGTCTTCTTTTCTTACTAAAAAATTTGTAAAATTCAATTTAGGTATGGACATTGCTATGAAAGCAAGACAGACCTCGAGTTGTGTGCTGGTGCACTGCCTGTGGTGGCCACTGTCTAGTCACAAAAGAAAACTATACAAACACCCAATGCATGCCTGAAAATTGCTGCAAAGCCGAAAAACCACTCTTCCCAATCTCATTTTCTGCAGCTGAGAAATAATAAGGACTCTATTTTTGCTTTGTGGTGTGTCTGCAAGTGTTTTCTCTTTTGATCTAGGACTGAATCACTTTCTGGCTTCATTCAGAATCCACTGAGGCCCCGTGGGGAGTTAGCTGTTTGTTCAGAGCTTTATGCGCTAGGAAAACCATGGTTCTGACTCATTCCAGCCCTGCATGCTATCCATAAAGCTGGTGGAAAAGTCAGGAAATAGGACTTGGCTCTGGTTACCTAGTGGATTTTCCCATTTTTTTTACAGTGACTTGGAAAATGTTACTATCTGACACTGGAAAATGTTACAGCCCAAAGTCAACAGGTACAGGGATGGGGGTAACCCATTCTTAGTCCTTCATGAAGTGAGTGGCTCCAGGTAGCCAACATCACCTCATTGGGTTTGGTTTCTCCGGTTTGTCTTTGACTTTTAAAATAATTAAAACTTAAAATAAACAAGGCAATAGGCAGAGGCAAGTGTTCATGAGATCATGCCTACCAAATTTCAATAAACTAGATGAAAATCATTAAAGTTATAAAAATCTCCTCTCCCCAAGGTTTCATTTTACAAGGCAGGTTGACTGCCATTCATTTAAAATGATTATGTTTCAAATGGATGACCTCTCAGGTGCCATTCTAAGTGTTAGGTCAAAAAGAGACTGAAAACTTCATTTAATCCAAGAGAGTCAAGTAAGAAACACCAGGCAGCTGTTTTGTCCACGCAACCTTCAAGCACACCACCCTCACTTGTAGCCTTTCATCTCCAATAATCCTGAAGAACAGGTCTCAGCAGGTGAACACCCATCACTGCCTGTCTCCCGCAGTGTGAGGGTCTGAAATTTCTGGATGAATACAATTCCCAGGCCCTTTGCTCAACTGAATAATCAAGCGTCTTCTAGTCCTACCTTGACCAATTTTAATAATGTAACACAGTTTTGCTTTATACAACCATGTTAGAAAAAAAAAACAGTCCTGTGAATTGGTGGTGAGTATGCAACAGGATAGACATGTTCACACATTACTAGTGGGAGTGTAAATTAATAAGTATCTTTCTGAGAGCCAGTGATGACACCATGAAAGCCCTTAAATTGCATGTATACCTTTTAACTTGACCTCTTTCTCAGAATCCATCACAAGAAAATTACCAGGATGGTGGAGAGGAATCTACAAAAGATTACGTCCAATACACGTGGGGAGATGGGAATAAGCCAAACATTAACAATAGGAGAATGAATAAACAAGACAAGATGCAAGACAACCAAGCATACCTGTACTTGAAAGCCTAGCTATCTGGGAGACTGAGGCAGAAGAACCACATGTCCAAGGCCTGCCTGGGCTACAGAGTAAGTTCAAAGCCAGCCTGGTCAACTTAGTGAGACCCTGCCTCAAAATAAAAAACAACAGGAGAGGCCGGAGAAATGGCTTAGTGGTTAAGGTATTTGCCTGCAAAGCCAAAGGATCCTGGTTTGACTCTCCAGTACCCACATAAGCCAGATGCACAAGGGGGTGCATGCATCTGGAGTTCGTTTGCAGTGGCTGGAGGCCCTGGCATGCCCATTCTCTCTCTCTCTCTCAAATAAATGAATAAATAAATAAATAAATAAAATACATATTTTTTAAAAGTAACAGGAGGGCTGGCGATGTAGTTCAGGAATAAAGAACTTGCCTAGCAGTACAAGGCCCTGAAAAGAAATTGCTACCAAATATATACTTCATATGAAATCAGGTGTGAAAGTATCTAGTCTATGCCACCAACTTAGTCAAGTGCTATTTATCCAGAGAGAAAATATTCATGCAGAATAAGTCAACAGTTATACAAATCTGCTCCAGAATTAAAATGGGTTCGTCTTCATTGCTGTTCCCAACACAGGGTCACCCTATCATGTTTATTATCCCGCTAGTCATACATGTCTCTTGATGGCCTGTCCCCTGCCTCGTCTGGATACTGATGGCTCTGAAGCTGAAGCAGCAGATTTTGATGCAACACCTGGGACGTTTCTTCATTTTTGTTCACTTCATGAGCTGTCAACCTGGAAAGCCCAGGTGGCAGGAAGAGCCATCTTTGAAAGCAAACACCGGCGCCTGCTATCCTTATCAGCTTCAGCCACCACCCACCGGAGGGGGGGGGGCTTCTGCATTCCTCACCCACCAGGACACAGCCAGCTGCAGGCCTACCCTGGGCCCAGGAAGTCTGGAATCTGCTGTGTCTGAACCCCTGCACCCAGTTCAAAAGCTTGGGGCAGGGGAGGGCAAGGCTTCCTGCCTTGCTGCCTACCCCAGCATGAACCCCAGAAACTGTTCTCCGTGGAGCCACCTGCAAGCCCCTGGGTAAATGCCATTCTAAATAAAGTCTGGCCACCTAATGCTGTCCAAAGGGTCCCACCTTTGTTCTCTTTCTCTGACACTGTTTTCTCTGGCACAGTGGTACCCCTAAAAATTCTTGGCTCTTTTCAGGGACATGACATCGAAACTGTTCAAACATCTCCCATGGGCTGTATGCTGCTGGCACTATTTTTGTGTTTGTATCAGTGTTCATTTGTTCCCTCTCTCTTGACTTGAAAGTCATAATCCTCCTGCCTCAGCTTCTCAAGTGCTGGGACAACAGGCATTTGTTGCCATGCCCAATCCCCCAACACACATACAGAATAGAAGGAAATTCAGAAGATATCTGGCCCATTGCCCTATATTTAAACAGTAATTAAAATAATAGTAACAGCTGTTAAAGTTTTTGAAAATACATTATATGCCAGGCACAGTGAGAAGGTCTTTCCATGAAATGCCCCACGTGACAAATATTGTTACGATCCCATCTGACAGATGAAGAGAAATCCTTTAAGAACTTAAAGAGATTCTTTCAAAATCTCACAATGAAATAAGGACCCAGACCTAAGAAGTGAGACTTGGGAGCCCCGACTACATTGCACAGGGTTCCCCAACAGCATGTCCAGCACCAGAAGGCTTAGGGAGTTGCCAACATACCACTTGGCCACACCCAGAGAGGCTCATGCCTGGTGGAACATCCAGGGCAAGCTGGGAGCCATGGAGAAGCTCTGGGCTGCTGAGCTAATGAGGAAAGCAGAAAAGTGAAGAAATGAGCCTGGAAGGGCAGCGGGAGCCACAGGCAAAACACAGCTCTGCTCATGCTGGAAAAATCTGTAATGCAGGGTGTGGAAGTGTTTCTAGTTCTCTCCACTGCCAAGAACCATTTGCAACTGTCTTCGGCGGTGGGGGGATTCACTGAGACCCCTGAGAATGGCGATTCCACTCTATAGACAAAGCCCTTCTTGCCGGCTCCCCCAGCACACAAGCTGTGTGATTCGAGCGCTTGCATTCCTGGTGCCCGAGATGCACTTATTTGCCATGCCCCATTCAATGCTCATAAACGAAGGCCTCCAACAGGGTGGCAGGTCCTGAGTCATCTTATCCTGACTTCTCAGAAAGACACTCTTTATCCTTTTCCAAATTTTCTGTGCAACCAGCAATCAAGATGGGAAAAACAAGCAATGTCTCACATACTGACAAAATGCTGATTTGTCTATTCTATTAATAATACAAAATCTTGGGGAACGCAAATGGCATTACATGAATAATTCCACAGAAAGTTCAATCCAAGCTAAGTATTTCCATCGGAATTGACATTACCAGAAACCTTTCCATTAATATACCTAATACTGATTTAGTTTGAAAAGAAACTAGCCCATTCACAGGGACTTCCCCTATATTTCCTAAGGGAAAAATGATGTGGGTGCTTTAAAAAAAAATCAATGCAGGGCTGGAGCGATGGCTTAGCAGTTAAGGTGCCTATCTCCTAAGCCTAAAGAACGCCAGTTCCAATCTCCAGCGGTTCCAATCTCCAGGTCCCACGTTTAGCCAGATGCAAAGTGATGCAAGGGCACAATGCCACACTTGACCACAAGGGGGCGCACGCATCTGGATTTCATTCTCAGCAGCTGAGAGGCTGCTGGTGCACCCATCTCTATCTGTCTTCCTCTCCCTCTCTCTCTGTATCTCTCTCCAAAAAAAAAATCAATGCAGATGATATTCAAAGCTATTGTAAAAGCAGTTCTTTATTCTACTATACTGTACAAGTCTTAGCACAAGAATAGTCACAAATTTGGAAGTATTTCTACCACACAAATGCCTATCTTTTAAGGAAGACAAAATAACCATAATTATAACTGACTTCAAAACACGGAATGGTTTCTAGAACATCATTTTAGACTAATGATGCAAAATACATATAAATGACCTGGAAAAATAACCATGGCACCTACACACAAACGATTTTCAGAAACTATAAATATAGACAAACATCTTTTACCATCCCCATAGCCCAAGATACCAAAGGTAATGACTGGGTAATGTATTAAGTAACTTTGTTTGGGGAAAGAAATATATTTAACATATTTGAAAGGCTTTAGAGGAATGCAAGACCAGTCTTCTAGAAAGATAATGTTAATATACTAAGAGGGGTGAGCCTCACATTAATAAGGGAACATATGAAAGTGGAGAGGGTTGTCTGTAACAACAGGAAGCTCAGAAAGAAGAGAGACTACTAAGAAAAACTAAAACAAGGCGAATTACATTTTTTTCTATAGAAATTCCAAATGTGGAGCTGACAGATTGCTCAGTGGTTAATAGCACTTGATGTGAAAGCCTGACAACGGGAGCTCAGATCGCCAGATGCCACGTAAAAGCCAGACACAAGGGGCGCACGTATCTGTAATCCCAAACACACCTACAGCAATGGGATGCAGAGTCAGGAGAAGCTTGCAGGCCAGCTAGTATGGTGTCTGTAGCAGTGGACAACAAGGCATCCTGCCTCAAACAAGGAGGAAGGCAAGCAGCAACACCCCGAGGTTGTCCTCTGACCTCCACACATTCACACAGGCATACATGTATACACACACACACACACACACACACACACACATGAATTTTCAGTGGAGCCTTTTGAACATGGAGAGAAACTGACTCCCTATTTCATTTCCTTAATTTGGCCTGAATTTGGCCATCAAGAGAGATCTGAACAACCTCAAATAAAACTATGTGTACATAAGAAAGCCAAATGGCAAATGAAGGCAATCAATCATCCAACTGAGCAAGCAAAAGGCTGGACCACTAGGACTAAGGGGAAGTTTCATGGAAACTAGTCAAGTTCACGTGAATGTGGAATGGTTGCTGCATTTTCTTCAAGGCTTTGCCAAAAAGTATTCCAAAACACCACCCATCAGAACACTTCAGAGGGGTGATTACAAGTGGGCATTTGTGTTACAATTATTAAAGTATCCCGGCTCAAGGAAACCATGAAACATTCAAAAATGAAAAATGTTTGCACAGGGCTGGAGAGGTGGCTTAGCAGTTAAGGCCCCTGCCTGCTAAGCCTAAGAACCCGGTTCCAATCTCCAGGTCCCACGTTTAGCCAGATGCAAAGTGACACAAGGGCGCAATGCCACACTTGACCACAAGGGAGCGCAGCCATCTGGATTTCGTTCACAAGCTGAGAGACTGCTGGCGCGTCCATCTCTATCTGTCTCCCTCTCCCTCTCTGTCTCTCTCTGTGTCTCTCTCCAAAAAATAAATAAAAAATAATAATAATAAATTTTTTAAATGTTTGCACAAAAAGCCTACCTCCCTCTGAATATGAGCCAGCGAGGCACAATAGCTCACACATCAGGTCAAAAAAGCTCAAGCCAGGAGCCTGTGGCCAGCCACTCTCCTCAGCTAATTCTAAAACCCACAGAAGAGAACAAAGACAAAACTGTGTCACACCCAGTACACCTGTTGTAACAAGCCATTGTCTTCTTTGTACTGTGAGTTTACTGCAAGGTACAGGGGTTTTGCAAATCAAGAAGTTTATCACAATTGTTTTCAGAAAATAAACCAGAGTGGGCTTAGCCAAAATATTCTCTTTCATCACCCCCCTCCCCCCGCAACTCTAATTAAAGGAGAAGAAAGTTTCAAAAATAAAAAGACTACATACTTCTTAGATTATGGTTCTCAGCCTTTTGAATTCCAGAGAGTTGTAAATTTTTCCTCTAAATCCTGGGGTTAGATTAGCTACCAACTATTAAGTTTGTAAGTATGACCAATGCATCCAAACTAGTGTACCATCACCAGCATTTCACGAAAGAAAGTAGGAAAGATGTTGCCAAGGGGAAAAGGATTCTATCAAGTACATTCAGATTTCTGAATACTCCACTACATTATTGTTCTCATTTTACTTCAGACCAGTGAACACTGCCTGGTCAAGATGAAGCAGAGGTGAGACAAACAACTGGTTCTCCATGTGCAGGCCTCAGACGGAGCAACGTCAACACCATCAGGAGCCCACAATGTAAATTGTCAAGTTCTAAGCAACTCTGGGGGCTAAAGCTGAGAATTTTAAGTTTAAAGGAGCCTTCCATATGAGAGGCCATTGCAAGAGAAGCTTGAAAACCACTAGTATATAGTACACTATTTCATAACTCAGAAGTCCAGAGAGCCTGATTAGGCTCAGGCTCCTTACCTACAAACTCTGAAAATATGGCTGACATATTTATTTCCAAAGAAAAGATGGCACAATTTTGATCTGAACTATTTGGTGACAATGGAACAGAATATTTGAAGGTAGGACTATTCTGAATCCAGGAATTCAAGATTCATAATGACCAGCAAGTGACCAGTAACCTTTCCTTGAAACACATTTTATTTCCATTTTCATTATCACTATTATTACTACACCATACATTATCAGCAGCATCAAACTGTCATCACTACCCCATCACACATCAGCAGTAGTCACACCATTACCGTCATCACTACATCACACATCAGCAGTAGTCACACCATCATCGTCATGCTTACATCATCATCCCCACTATGTATGCTATGCTGTGCTGTACTGTATTGTACTATAGCACTTACACCCCTCTGACTTCTATAGAATGTCCCATTTTGCTCCAACTCACTCCCACACTCAGGTTCCAGAATCTACCCTTAGGAATAGAACCTCAAGGTGGGCAAGGACAGAATCTTAGCCCAATCATGAGTCAGTTGATCAAGGGCCAGTTGGTAGATGTTGGGGGAAGTTCACGAACTCTCTCCAGGGACAGAAAGAACCCAGGAGGACAAAACATAAATGAGCAAGTGATTCATCAAAGAGAAAAGGAGGGGCGATTCTGGAAAATTTAGTGTCCAACACCCCCATTTTACCACAGCTTATTTTTGTTAGACTCATCCTAGCATCTGCTACAACTAATGACTCATTTCTTTTGGGGGGGGGCAGTGTTTCAAGGTAGGGTCTCACTGTATCCCAGGTTGACCTGGAATTCACTGTGTAGTCTCAGGGTGGCCTCGAACTCATGGTGAGCCTCCAACTTCTGCCTCCTGAGTGCTGGGATTAAAGGCATGCGCCACCATGCCTGGCTTGTTTCATTTTTAATAGACACCAATTTTACATTTCTTTCTCTGGTGTTTATCAAGAGAAGCTGGCTGCGGAAAATCAAGCAGGTGCTGGCTTCCCCTCAGCAGTGTCAACAGCTACCAACGCCACCACCTCACACTGCAGGTACAGTTCCAGGAAACTCCAGGAAGGAGGGCTGTGATGAACGAACAGTCCCCTTTGCTGCCACCAAGTGGGAAGGGGCACATTGGCGTTGTCAAGAGCTCCAGTCTTCAGTCGCCTACTCTGCTGAGCCAGTTAATTCAGTTGAGACCCCAATTCACTCTAACAAAAGCAAACTCCAAGCAAGAATTAGCCAACAAAAGGCATAAATAAGCTAATGTTTCACCTTCTTCATTATTCTGATTCCCAACTTGGAATGTATTATCAACAATATGTGCATAAGAAACAAAGTAGAATATCACTATAGACTAAACTGCAGTTATAATATAGTTCTACTGAATAAAAAAACACAGCGTGAGTAGAAAAAGAAGTGTCATGAGTTTGAGGACAGCCTTGTCTACATAATGAGTTCAAAGCCAACCTCATCTACATAATGAGAGATCCTGTCTCAAAAAACCTAGGTCTGCAACGTAACTCAGTGACAGAGTGCATGCATAGCACACACAAGGCCCCAGGTCCAAACTCAGAACTACCAAAAATAAAAAAAGCACCCACAGTGGGTGAACACAGCAGTAGCTCAGTGAAGTGCTTAAAGGACAGTCCTGCCATCACCCCTCTCTGCTCTGAAACTCATCTACATCTACACTTGAGGGTGAAGCCCATAGCTGCAGAATCACTGCACACAGTTACCCCATAACTGCTTTTGCAAGCCTGTATAAGATAGGTATTGCAACATGGATTCATATCATGTCCACACAGTGTAAAGCTCGAAGGTGGAGTCTAAATACCTTTTTAATCAAAGCCGGCTCAAGTTCTTGGCACTCTGCCAATGCTCAGATATGCCTATGAAATAAAAAGTAAGATATGGAAGATTGTGGCATAGGATGAATTTCGTTAGGACAATGTGTGCTTAGCTTCTAGGAGTCCCTGGGTTCAATCCTAAACACACCCCCACCACAAAAAAGGAAAAAAAGAAAGCTAACTGTGGTCATTATGTCCTAAAGAGGATCACTTGACACCCAGCCCTGCTCAATACACTAATATCTCATGAGCCAACATGGAGTGAGGTGACAGGCATGTAAGGGAAGCCCACGAGATGGGCTCACAATTTAAAACAAGAAATGAGCCCCATGGATTTCTGACCACAATGTAGGATTCGATCTGCACAGGCAAGAGGGTGTACAATTGTGAGGAACAGTCTAGAAATGGTGTACATACACTGGGGCCCCCACAACAAAGCATTACACTGCTGCCTTTGGCAATTAGTACTAATTTTAAAAGAGCACTGAAAAAAATTTGCACACTGGCTGAACATAATCAATAAAAAAGGCAGAGTGAAGAAAATGTTTCAAGATAAAAACTAAGCCTTTGGCTAGGGATATAGCTCACTGACAGAACACTTTCCTCGCATGTGCAAGAACATGAATTCAATCTCCGGTGCTAGAGAAAAACTTCCAAGCCTCAACAAGCTCTAGAATTTCTGTGCCTTTGGTCATGATATCAAATACGTGTCATTCCAGCTAAGAAAGAACTAATAACTATTGCTAAACACATTATATATTTGCCCAGCCACATTATTGTACTGGACGGGTATTCCTTTTGTGAATTACAAATACACTTTCCGCAGGGACTGGCCCTCCAGAGAAGTACTTTGATTTCCTGTGTGTTGGTTCGGCCTCATGAGACACAGTCATTGCACAGATACAGACACAAGTCTGTTTGAGCAGACTCCCAGAGTAAATTAGGAGGGCATTAAGCGTCCCTGAGACTCGCTTTCCTTCTAAGCTCCTTTGGGGCAGGTAATTGGGTGAACTGCCCAAATCCCTGCAATTCTGCCTCTGCCCACACACTGTCTTGTCCAGACATGTTCGCCAACAATATGATCTCAACTTACAAGACACAAAAATACACATACCCAAGAAAAAGCACGTGAACACATACTCCAGGGAGTATTCCCCACTAACATCTTGTTCAAACTGTTAGTAAAGTCGACCAATTGAGAAATACTGAGGGCTGGAGAAAGCCAAAGGACCCAGGTTTGATTACCCAGGAAGGTGGTGCATGTGTCTGGAGTTCATTTGCAGTGGCTGGAAGCCCTGCTGTGCCCATTCTCTCTTTCTTTCTTTTTTTTTTTAACTTTTATTTTTTTAGAGAGAGACAGAGAGAGGAGGAAAGAATTGGCACGTCAGGACCTCAGCCATTGAAATCAAACTGCAGACACTTGCTCCACCTAGTGGGAATGTGCGACCTTGTGCCTGCCTCACCTTTGTACATCTGGCTTACATGGCATCTGGTGAGTGGAACGTGGGTCCTTAGGCTTTCCAGGCAAGAGCCTTAACCGCTAAGCCATCTCTCTAGCCCCATTCTCTCTCTCTCTCTCTCTCTCTCTTTCTTTCTTTCTTTCTTTCTTTCTCTTTTCTCTTCTCTCTCTCTTTCTGCCTCCTTCTCTCTCTCTCTCTCTCTCTCTCTCTCTCTCAAATAAATAAATACAAACAAAATATTTTTTTAAAAAAACCATTGAGCTGGGTGTTGTGGTGCACACCTTTAATACCAGCACTCGGGAGGCAGAGGTAGGAGAATCACTGTGAGTTTGAGGACAGCCTGGAGCTACACAGTGAGTTCCAGGTCAGCTTGGGCTACAGTGAGACTCCACCCCCCAAGAAAAAAATAAAAATAAATTTTTACTGGCAATGTTGGATACTAGATAACTTGATGAGAAATATGGAAAAGTCTTGAGAAAATACAAATGTATTTATCAAGATTTTCAGGTAAAGTGGATAATGAAATTATGGGATAGTCATACAACAGAATATTATTTAACCATACAAAGTAAGTTCTGATACGTGCCACAATTTGAAACCTTATGTTAGATGTGAAAGATTTCAGACACCAAAGAACAAATTCTGTATGATTATACTTATGAGGTCCCTAGAATGGGCAAATTCTACATATACACAGAAAGTATATTAGAAGTTGACAGGGTTTGTGGGAAAAAGGAAATAGGAAGATATTGCTTGATAGTTTCTGCTTGGGATAATGAAAACATTTTAGGAATGGTATCGATCGTACAATATTATGACTAAAATGGGCTCTAAAAAAGAAAAATATTGGGCCTGGAGAGATGGCTCAGCAGTTAAAGGTACTTGCTTGCAAAACCTGATAGCCCAGTTTCAATTTCCCAGTGCCCATGTAAAGCCAGATGCACGAAGTGGCGTGTGCGTTTGGAGTTCATTTACAGTAGCAGGAGGCCCTGGCATGCCCATACTCACTTTCTGTCTGCCTCTTTTCTCATCTGTCTCCCTTTCTCAAATAAATAAATAAAAATATTTTTAAATCTTTCAAATGGCACAAAAGGGATTCCTGGTACATCCATCTTTATCAAACTCCATCCTCCTTTCCCTTCCCCCGATTCCTTAGCTAAGCACAGGGACAGAGACTTTAGGATCTTACTTATTTCACTCCCCAACACCTCAGTTGAAGCCTGACCAGGCAAGGTGCTATTTTGTCATGTATCAATGGAATTGTGGAAGTGAGTAAATAGATAATCGAGGAACAAAAGTCACAAGAGGAGGGGCTGGAGAGATGGCTTAGCGGTTAAGGCGCATGCCTGCGAAGCCTAAGGACCCAGGTTCAATTCTCCAGATCCCACATAAGCCAGGATGCACATGGTGGCACATGCATCTGGAGTTTGTTTACAGTGGCTAGAGGCCCTGGAGTGCTCATTCATTCTCTCTCTCCCTCTCTCTCTCTCATACATAAATAAAATAAATCTTTTAAAAAATCACAAGTGGGGCTGGAGAGATGGCTTAGCGGTTAAACGCTTGCCTATGAAGCCTAAGGACCCCGGTTCGAGGCTCGATTCTTCAGGACCTACGTAAGCCAGATGCACAAGGGGGTGCATGCATCTGGAGTTCGTTTGCAGTGGCTGGAGGCCCTGGCATACCCTCTCTCTCTCTCTCTCTCTCTCTCTCTCTCTCTCTCTCTCTCTACCTGCCTATTTCTGTGTCTCTCTCTCTCAAATAAATAAATAAATAATAAAATATTACAAAAAAAATCACAAGTGGTATGTCCTGAAAAATCCCAAGCAACAAGGATATCATGGGATCAGGTACTGAGTGTGACAACTGAGTGACTGAGCTCCAGAGTCAACACAGATCCCCAATGCCACCTCAGGCCACACCCCTGACCTTAATCCCCAATTGCAGTAGATACAAACGATTCTGGGGGAAAATATCTGAGTGTGTTTCTCTTTGGTTCCAATATTCTCGGAGGCAAATGACTACACCACACGCATAACTGGCTGCACAGTGGGCATGCCCCAAACATGGCATCCCCAAAGCAGAGTCAGCAAACTCTGTGTCTGTGGAAGAGCTACCGTTTTATGTTCGCCAGGTTTGGGGAGTGGGTGGCACGTAGATGGAAAATACCGAATGATGTGCTCAGCATCAACCACAAGCACGAAGAGCAAATCAAACCTCCTCCCAGACTGAACAGTCCATCTGCCAGCTCTCACCATCCCTTCAACGTCGCCTGTGAGACAAGAGGTGGCAAAGCTGAAGCAGCCTACTCCATCGCTGCAGGGCCTTGGGGAACCTTCTAGAAGGGGTTACCGTGAAAGAATGAAGGCTGGAACTGGACAGCAGGGAGCCAGTCGGAGGACAAGAATATGAAAGAGCTAAGCAGGCAGGCCAGGGGGAGGAAGGCAGGGACGAGTGGAGATCACCACAGGCAGTTCATGGAGCTCAACTGTGAGGTCTGGGCGAGTCAATGGTAAGAACGCGAAATGTGAAAAAGAGGAAGGAAGCCTGCGGTGATTGGCTGAGGTTCTTGTCCCCTGGTTTGATAAGCTTCCAGTAGACTATACTAGGGCATGTGCCATGATCTTGTTCAGTTCGGGTGTTTTTGGTTTTTCTGTCTTGTTTGTTACTGTTGTTTTTTTTGTTGTGTTTGTGTTGTGTTGTGTTGTGTTTTGAGACAGGATCTCATGATCTCATGTAGTCCAGGTTATGTTCCTCCTTGCTCTGTAGCTTGAACTCCTGATCTTCCCGCTGGGATTGCAGGTCTGCAGGCCCCATTGTATTTATTTATTTGGCCGTGCCATACTAGGAGATCAAAGCTGGGGCCTCATGCGTCCTAGGGAATAGCTCTAGCAAGTGAGCTAAGTGTCTGGCGGTGAAATCATTTCATATGCATAAGAGTCTTCCCTCACCTCTGGTTGCTCAGCTTTCCCTCCTCTCTGGTCTGTCATCTCTGGGTTTTACTCCTCTGCCTCCAGGGACTTTCCCCTCCCTGGTAGCCAATGCTATCCCCATTGTTCTAATCAAGGTCAGAATAATCTAACAGACTGGATTTCACCAAGGGTTGTGCATTAAGGACCCATGTTCTTTCATCGGGCTGAAGAAAAGTTGTTGAGACTTCTGGCCATGAACATAAAGAACAAGAGTGGCCGGAAGATGGTGGTGTGGTGACAAAGCTGTCAAAAATTCATGTCAGGGGCTGGAGGGATGGCCGGGCAGTTAAGATGCTTGCCTGCAAAGACTAACAACCCAGGTTTGATTCCCCAGTGCCCATGTAAAGCCAGATGCACAAAGTGACGCATGCATCTGGAGTTCGTTTGCAGTGGCTAGAAGCCCTGGTGTGCCCATTCTCTCTCTATCTATCTATCTATCTATCTATCTATCTATCTATCTATCTATTTTCTGTCTGTATCTCTATAAAGAAAGCTACTCTTTAAAAAAAATGCACCTTATAATTTAGGGAGATATGAAAATGACTATAGGCAGTGGGGGAAAAGGGATAGAGAAAAGGAAATGGGAGCTGCTGAGGTGGTTGAAGAAGCCGGTCCTTTGGAAGAGCAAGCCTTGCATAAGGATGTTTTCTTAAAAAGAAAGGAAAAGCTGTGGTTTGAAGAGGTGAAACTGTGACAAATCACTACGGTTGACCTCAATCTCCCATGGAAAGAGGAAGAGAAATCAGGAAACAAGCAGTGGGGGAAAGATTAAGACAGTCGGTGAGAGTGTGTGATGAGCAATGGGAGACCTTTAAAACAAGTAGCCATGGGGCTGGAGAGATGGCTGAGCAGATAAGGCATTTGCCTGCAAAGCCAAAGGATCCCAGTTCGATTCTCCAAGACCCACATAAGCCAAATGTGCATGCATCTGGAGTTCATTTGCAGTGGCTGGAGGCCCTGGCATGCCCATTCTCTCTGTCTGCCTCTCTTCTGTATCTCTCTCTGCTTGCAAATAAATAAATATTAAAAAAAAAAAAAAAACATGTAGCCATGGAGGAGGCTTGGTATAGGTTTGCAAAGGCTAACCGCTTAATTGAACACTGACACACAAATCTCCTGCCAGGCACTAACTTGGATTTCCTTCTTATTTAATACTTCCTTACTTTACATTTGACTTTTACTATCTAGAATTTCTTTGGGTCTTGGCGACACATGTTGATTCCCTAACTCCATATGGAAGCAGTTCCCAAAGGGTATCTGAAACGTGTGTCTGTAACAGCAAAAGCGGGCATGACTGCAAGTTGTCTGTAGTAGCCAAGGATGCTGACAGACCAGGGGAGCACAACACAGAGCAAGAATCCCTCTCCGCCAAAGTGCTACAGTGTAGCTGTTTCCTCCAGATTGAAACACTCCCTGGTAGAGGGACCCATGAGGCCCCTGAAGCTCATAAGGTGTGTAAGACTCCACGGCTTCTCTCTCCACACAGTCCCTTTTGTGCTGTAGCAGCCTGAAAGTTGCATAGGGACCCCCAACGATGCAGTTTTCATGAGTTCCTCACCCATGTTGGCATGGGGGGACTTTATCCATACTGCAGCTGCCCAGGGTCACCCGTGCTCCCATAAGGTAACCCCGCACCTGTGCTTTGGTAAGTAAACCCAATAAACTCAATGGCTCACCAGTTGGACAAATCTCTTTGGTTTATCATTGCCCTCTTGATCTGGGGCGAATAAAAATAGGACACCAAAGAAAAATACTAAATAAGTACCAACAGGTATCTCACGAAGAAACATCATGCGCTACATTCTCCAACCATGTAACACCTAAACCCAACGCCATTTGACTTACTCAAATGTTCAATGATGTATCTGACAAAATTCTAGGGCCTTCTCCATGTTGGGTACTACTGTGTACACTGATACAAGCAAATTGGCCACTGTCTATCGAGAATTTCAAAATATTTGTAGATAAATGAAATTTAGATGCTTTAAAATATATCGACAACTTTCAAGGGTTGGCAAATTATTATTGCTACACAGGAGTCCTGTTGGTCCTGATAAGAATTACCTGTAATAAACACTTAGCTCCATATGCAGATGCTACAGCTGAGTGTTTGTTCTTATAGAAGGGTTAAACAACGGCATCATGTCAGGTTTACACTAGGTGTTTGCTTAGCAAACTCCCGTTTCATAGATACCGTCCACAACAAACTTCCCCTCCCCCGTCCATTCCCACTAGGCTTTCACATTTATGGAGATCTCTATTGATGAGGCTTTTCCAGAGCTTTTGACACTCAGGCAATTGCAGATGTTTTCACTGTTTAGCTCTCAGAGTATAGATAACTTTTTTTTTTTTTATTATTATACCTATTTAGAACTGTGGGCATGAGTCTGAGTAAATAATGGAGTTTTGTTGGCTAGTTCATTGCCTGCCTCTGGACTGAAATGGAAAGTGGAATCATCACCATATCACCGTGTTTTCTACAAAGAACATGACACCAGAGCTCAATGACGGTCACAACAGGTTTTCCATATTACATCTGCACTCGAGACAATACATCACCCTATAGAGTCCCTCTATCTCTGACATGCACAGGTAACTTCAATTCTTTAGGTATGAAAAATGAGATGACTGGACCACAGCTAGTTGTAGATGTCCCCAGAGGGAGTACCAAGGACATCTGTTATCCATATTTCCAAAGGTCCAACAGAAACCACTGTTACCCATATTATGAGACACAGACCAAACCAAATTTGCTTTGGATGGAAATTCTGTCACCCCACTGTGCAAGTGGCCATGGTGATCCCCATATTCAGAAGCCCTCACTAGCAAAGGGGGCGATCCTTTATCAAAGCAAAATTTAAAAAAAAAAAAAAAAAGTGAATCCATGCTCAGAAATAGTTTTCTTTATTATAATTTAAAAGTTGATTTTTTTTTTGAGGTACGGTCTCACTCTAGTCCAGGCTGACATGGAAATCATAGTCCCAAGTCCCATTGTCCCAAGCTGGCCTTGAGCTCACAGTGATCCTTCTATCTCTGCCTCCCAAGTGCTGAGATTAAAGGCGTGCACCACCATAACAGACCCTGAAAGCTAATTTCTAATATCTCTTCCATAATTCTACCTTTCCTGGGAAAGTCCATGCCATGGATGTCCAAGGGGAGCTAGGGATGTAGCTCAGTGGCAGAACACTTGTCTGGGATAAGCAGGGCCCTGGGTTCCATGCCCAGCACTGCACCAAGGGAGAAAGGGTAACACAGCCATAGTGTAGCCCTGGTCACTATGTAAGAATGACAAATGGTTTGCTCTCTTAGCTTTCTAGACTTGGTTAAATCTTTACAACTAATAAAAAGTATATCTACTTACAGGGTATGCCATAGTTTCAAAAATAATTAGAAGCACTTCAAGATATTAAGGAAAAAGCATTTGCTCAATTAGCAATTCTTTCTCAACATCTTGATCTTCAAAAGCTCAGGTAACAAGATGTCTATTTTTTTCTCATTGATCTTTTTTTTTTTTTTTTTTTTTGAGGTAGGATTTCACTCTAGCACAGGCTGACCTGGAATTCACTATGTAGTCTCAAGGTGGCCTTGAACTCACAGTGATACACCTACCTCTGCCTCCCAAGTGCTGGGATTAAAGGCCTGTGCCACCACGCCCAGCTTGATCTTTTTTTTTTCCCCAAAAAACAAAGGGAATATTTTCAATTGCCCCAATGCCATTAACTGTCACAAGGCCCCACAAACTTGGAGGAAGCCAGTAATGTAATCTGTGACATGGATGGTTTACGGAGCCTCACTGGTCACATCAGGGCCACACCAACCTCATTTTGAGGCCTATGAGGGCAACAGTTCAGAGGTTGAAGAAAAAGGAAAAGCCTTTAAAAGCCGGGCGTGGTGGCGCACGTCTTTAATCCCAGCACTCGGGAGGCAGAGGTAGGAGGATTGCTGAGAGTTCGAGGCCACCCTGAGACTACATAGTTAATTCCAGGTCAGCCTGGACCATAGTGAAACCCTACCTTGAAAAAAAAAAAAAAAAAGGAAAAGCCCTTTAAAGTTCAAGGCATTACATAACATAGTTTGTCAAAAATGCAAATTTTCACTGATTACAGACTATTTTAAAGTATGTTGAAATTTTTGCAAATCAAATATTCTTTAAATATTTTATTTTATAAACAATGTTCTCCTCACCAGCATTGGTTTTTGTCAATGTTCTTGATGATAGTCATTCTGTACAGTCTTTTTATAAGGCCCTTTTTGATTGCTCTTTCCCAGGAACACCATCTCATTTAAACCTCACCTATAATAAGTGGGACCTATTATCACCACTACACAAGAAAGATGTGTAGACTCTGTAGAGATTCATCTATGGTCCCAGGCTCTGTAAGGGGCTAGACAGGATCCACGTGAAAACACAGGCATGTTTTCAGGTTCTGTGCAATTTCACAATACGGAGTCCCTGGGAGCACAGGACGGCAAGCAGATGGCGGCTTGGGGTGGGTAAGGCACGTTCCAACACCAGCCTACAGGCTGTCATTGTGTGTGGCTTCACATTCCCGCAGGTCATTAGATCACGCTGTTAGGGCTTTTTCCTGTTTCTTCCCTCCAGCACTTTTTCCTTTCCTTTCCACATTCTGATCAGTGCTCCTTCTCTGCTAACAACCACATCAACATCACAGAAACTGCTTTCATAGATAATGCGTGCAAAAACAAATGTAAAGACCACTTTGTCTTTCTGTCACAGTGATGTGTCTGTTCACCTGAGCACTGTATCCCATGGGGCCTATGTAATAAGAACCCGTCGCCCTTTTCCACCCAAACTGACCCCTGTGTGTGTGCTCAGTAGAAGGTGGCATCTTTCACCCGCCATCTCAAAGACTTGGACAGCTCAGAACACACTCCACCTGTCCCATTTACCTTTCCCCCCAGTCCCCCTCCCACGATTCCATGGCAATGTAATCATCTCCCTAAGGGTCTTATGCTTTCCAACAATAGCATCCAAGGGGACGCAAGGGCACACAAAAAAAGTTGATCAGGTTTTTCCTGAAGTTCCCCTGTAGCAGGATGTCAAATGCAAACTACTAAGTGTGGCATAAAAAGTACTTGACAACAACCACCATCCATTGTCAGTTCCTTTTCTCATCACTCCCTGTTGTTGCCTGCTCAGTCCAAACAGACTCACTCTTCATCCTCTTGGGTCCAAAACTGGCCCATTGCTTAAATCCTTCTCTCCCTTATTCAGTTGAGCAATTCCTTCCCATCCCTCAAGCTGCAGGCTCCACACACCTTCTCAGGGAAGTCTTCACTGACTCTCCAGGTACCATGACATTCTACCTGCTTCTGCCACTTTGTGGAGGAAACTCTTCTATTCTGCTGATTCCACCATGCTGTGCCATAGCTCCTGTGCTCCCTAGGAGAAAATGCTGGTTCTCTGACCCTCGGCAGCCAGCACATGTGGGGACAAAATCGGGGCCTCAGACTGTGAATACAGACAGCATACATGGAGAGAGAGAAAAATCACTGGCTGTATGATTTAGTGGGGGAAGGCAGACTGGGAATGGGAACTGAGTTTATAAAACATCCTACAGCTTGAGTGTGGAGGTTCACACCTGTAACCCCTGCATTAGGGAAGGAGGCAGGAAGATCGAACATTCTAGGCTGGCCTAGGCTATGTAGCCAGTTCCAGGACAGCGAAAATCATAGAAAGGGAGAAGGGACTCCCGGAAACGTATCCCTAGCTCAGACTTGTCCAGGAGAAGGAGGATTAAATACAGGGCACGTGCTTCTTGGATGCTGCTAGAGCACAGATCTGTTCCTTTAGGAGAACAGGGCCTGGCACTAAATCCATACCCACCTGCGGTTCCTTCTCTTCGCAGGTACAGCAAGAGAGAAAGGCAGGCAGCCTGAGCCGAACAGCAAGGCCAGCTAAAGCCCAGATTTATGACCTTACAGTCTATCTGGTGCCTTCTAGCCCCTCACACTAACAACCGAAATCATATCCACCCACTTCTGATCAAGAGACTCCTCCCCTCAGAAGTTTGTAAAGGCAAGGAATTTCCCTGGTGAGGACAGCTTTACCATGGCTGTCCAGTCTCAGCTTCTCCTGCTGCCAGTTATCGCCATTAAAGAATATTTCACCCCAAATCCATATCAGTGCCTATCTATTGAACTGGGTCATGCCCGGGGAAAAGGGGGTGAGTTCCCCTTTCACAGCAATGCAAAGGCAACAGTGAGATGTGAGGGGTAAGTCACCCGGGTTCCTGTGAATATAAATGTCTCCAAAATGTGCCAATTACTTCTTTTGTACTATTTGAGAAATTCATGGTTTTGAATCTAGCTGCTACTAAGAAAGAAAACTGAAGCCATGTGACTTCAGACCAGAACGGAAGGACGGCTCTGAATAGGAATTAGAACGACTGTGCAGTTTCCAAACTCCACTTCTTTCCTGAGCTGTTTTATCTTCCCACGACACAAGTTTCAGTCAAACAGGAGGAGTCCGCCTTGCCCAGGCAGCACTGCACTCACTGCCTGGAGTCCAAGAACACAGAGAAAGAGAAGGTAAGTTCATAGTGATGTTTAAGTGGCTTCGTCCAAGGCAGGGTGTTGCATAGTGGTAGAGCATGTGCTTAGCATACAAAGGGCCCGGGGCTCAATTTCTACCACCAGCGAAAAATACAAATGAAAAATAAAGGGCAGGGCTGGAGGAATGGCTCAGTGGTTAAGGCACATGCCTACAAAACTGAACAGTCTGGGTTCAATTCCCCACATAGCCAGATGCACAAAGTGGCTCACGTGTCTGGAGTGTATTTGCAGCGGCTGGAGGTCCTTATGCGCCCATTCTGTCTATGGCTCTTCTCTCTCTACTTTCAAATAAATAATCTATCACTCTTCTCTCTCTGCTTTCATATACATTTGATATATATAAAATAAAATAAGTGGTGAAAGCATTTATCACTAGAACATTGCTCTTGAAAATGTACTTGAGGGCTGGAGAGATGGCTTAACAGTTAAGGCGTTTGCCTGCAAAGCCAAAGGACCCCTGTTCAATTCTCCAGGACCCACGTTAAGCCAGATGCCCAAGAGGGCTCATGCATCTGGAGTTCGTTTGCAGTGGCTGGAGGCCCTGGCACGCCCATTCTCTCCTTCTCTCTTTCTGTCTCTCTGCCTCTTTCTCACTATCAAATAAATAAATAAAATATATAAAAAAGAAAATGTACTTGAAAGATATTAATGGAAACAGATTAGGAACCAGATATCCTGCAAACATAAAACAAAACATTTCTCAATCCCTTCAAATTCTGAGTGAAATTCTGACTGCCTAGACAGACATTACCTGAAATGAATTCTTTTTTAAAATTTTTTTTATTATTTTATTTATTTTTTTGGAGAGAGACAGACAGAGAGAGAGAGGGAGAGGAAGACAGATAGAGATGGGCGCGCCAGCAGTCTCTCAGCTGCTGTGAACGAAATCCAGATGTGTGCGCCCCCTTGTGGGCAAGTGCGGACCTGGAGATTGGAACCAGTGTTCTTAGGCTTAGTAGGCAGGCGCCTTAACTGCTAAGCCATCTCTCCAGCCCCTGAAATGAATTCTTAAATACCAGAAACGCTTAGACCCATGTGGAAATATCTCATTGTTTGGTGCAGTTGTTTTACAAACACATGGACAGTGCTGGACTGGCTGCTACTGAACCACTGCTCCTAAGAGATATAGACAGCAAGTTTCCCACAAGCCTCTGGGCACATCAGCGGATCAATATATAACCTTGCCTCATGTGTGTTTCTCTTTCAAGTCATCTCATTTGATACATGACGTTCATTCATTCATACCGAACTCACAGCAATGGCACCATCAGGTGTGCCTGAACAAAGCTTATACTGTACACATGGACTTTCTACATAAGCCATGTCATAGCCTCCTTGCACTTAAGAACCCTTGATGCCCACCCCTCCTCCTTTACACACACACACACACACACACACACACACACACACACATGCGCACGCACGCACACACCCTGCAGATGCTTTGGGTCTGATGATGAAGCCACATCTTGATAAACCCCAGTCATAACGGCTGTCATCAAGAGAACAAATGACAACAAATGCTGGTGAGGGTGTGGGCAAAGGGAAGCCCTTACTCACTGCTGGTGGGAGTGCAAACTGGCACAAGCACTATGGACATACATGTGGAGGTTTTCCAAAAAAATTTTAGAAAGGGCTAGAGGGATGACTTAGCAGTTAAGGTGTTTGCCTGTGAAGCCAAAGGACCCAGGTTTGATTCTCCAGGACCCACATAAGCCAGATGCACAAAGTGGTGAATGCATCTGGAGTTCGTTTGCAGTGGTTGGAAGCCCTGGTTCATCCATTATCTCCATTCTCTCCTCTCTCTCTCTCTCTCTCTCTCTCTCTCTCTCTGCCTCTTCCTCTCTCTGTCTGTTGCTAATAAATAATTTAAATTTTTTTTTCAAATTAAAAAAAAAGCTACAACTAGAACTATCAAGTGACCTAGCTATACAACTCCTGGGTCTATAACCAAAGGAATCTCTATCCCACCACAGAGGTACTTGCACATACATGTAGAAAGGAAATAGAACCAGCTTATATGCCCATTAATGGATGAATAGATAACAATATGGTATATATATATATTATTCAGCCATAAAGAAAAATGAAATTATGTAATTTTTGAGTAAATTGATGGATCTAAAATTATTATATTAAGTGAAATAACCCAGACTCAGAAAGACAAATACTCCACATTCTCTTTCATTTGCAGACCCTAGCTTTAATTTATATATATATACATATATATGTGTGTGGGCACAGGCCATGAAAGCAGAAAGGGGATGACAAGAATGGAAAAAGAGAATGGAGGAAAGGGGTAGCAATTGAACACATGTGACGTGCAAGTGGAAAGGGGACCACTGGGGGAGGAAGGGACAAGGAGACGGGGAAGAAGAGTGGGGAAAGAGCATCCACAAAATGCAAACTATGTGTCCTTTTTAATTCTTTATGTATCACGTTCTCCAGGTTTTGGCACCCACACTTGGCAAACATCTACGGCACAAACTATGTCTGGTGCCAATTAAAATAAAAAGAACATTTAAGAAGGAAAATTGTAGAGTAATTTATTACATTAAATCTAACCATCAATAAATCTTAGTCCTCTCCCAATAAAATTTTATTTACAAAAGTAGAAATGCAAAATATAAATCTGGGCTGGGGAGATGGCACAGTGGGTTAAGAGTGCCAGCCACGCAAGCATGAGGAGCTGAGGTCAATGCCCATCACCCATAAAAACAGCCAGGCATGGCTACACACGCCTGTTACCCCAGAGCTGCATGGTGCACATCTGCACACGCATACATGGCCATGCACACCTGTTACCCCAGCACTACATGCTGCACATCTGCACATGCATGCATGGCCATGCACGCCTGTTACCCCAGAGCTGCATGGTGCACATCTGCACACGCATACAAAACATATGTAGATCATAAAAACTTCTACACTGAAAGTAAATTTAACATGTTCAACTCACTGACCCTGAGAGCTCACACCACCAGGTACTCTGGAGTTTCAGTGGTTTCTCTTATGAGCGTGGGTCGCATTGACGGCAGCTGCCACTCACAGCCACATCCCGCATCCTGACAGAGGGTATTACCAAATACCGGCAGCCCAGATAAAGATCCAAATTCAAAATTCTAAGAGTGGTTTCTACAGTGCACATTGCTTCAGATCACCACAAAGTCAAAAAGTCCCAAGTCAACCACAGCAGGTCAGGAATAGTGCACACTAGGTATTACCTAAACAGCAAAAACACCGCCAGAAAAGACAAAAGCGTGGCTCTGACGGAGAGTGTGGAACGAGCCGTTGCTTGCAGAATGAGCACTGGAAGCGGAAGGCAGAGCCTTGCCGTGTTTGGCCTCACGCATGTACCTGGTGACCAGGGATCTTCAAATGACTGCAAAAGCACGTGCAGGATTGAATAGAGGCTACAGTCGATTTGCGTGAGGAAACAAAATTCACAAATACGCAGTCAGCAAAAAGAATGACTGTGGTTTAAGTGACATTTTAAAATCACTAGCTAGACGTGGTGGTAGACCCTGTGATCCCAGCCCTCTGGAGGTGACGGTAGAAGGATTGTGAATTGAGGCCAGCCTGGGCGACATACTCACCTCAAGCCTGACAGGGTTTGTAAAGCAAAACTCTGTGTTAGAAACAAAAATGAGTTTTAAATTGAAAAACACTACTGGACACCAATGTGTTTGCAGTTGTCCTCGGGCCCAGGGCATGTGTTAGCCTGTCCCTGGGAAGCTTATGGTCATGCCGTGGCCCTTTTACCCTCCTGCATGTACCTGGAGACCAGCTCCCACTCACTCCTAGTGACACTGCCGGATTGGCCAGCTGCACCTCCTTATACTCCTGATGTAGGGCCCACTACACCTCCACCCAAGGACATCCCGCTGGAAACGAAGAGGCTGATGGTGACAGCTCAGATACAGGCCCAGTAACGAAACTAGTGCACTGCTCAGGAAAAGCTCAAGGAGTGGGGTGTGGGGGTTCATGCCTGTAATTCCAGCACTCGGGAGACTATAGCAGGATCATGAGTTCCAGGCCACCTGGTCTAAAGGGTGAGAAGGAAGGAGGGAGGGAAGGAAGGAAGGAAGGAAGGTGAACCTTCCTCCCAGCCCATCTACTATTTACTTCTACACAATTTCTTTGTCCTTACATCTATAAGAAGACAAACAGAGCAACCAACGTAATGCTTCACCCTCATACCCCAATAATAGCATCTATTCACCCGTGGACCTAGTTGGAGGGAAAGAGAAAAGTCCCTTGAATTCCATGTCCTTCCAAGTAAGTTTTGTATTCTGCCTGTAATCTATTTAGAAACTGTATATGTTTGGCGTTCAGATATATAGTAGTCATTATCACAAGGACAATTAGATCTAAGGAGTTTCATGGATGTGTCTGTGGTACCGGGTGTTCTCCTTTATTGCTTGTCTGCCTTATTTCCCTGATTCGGAGTCTCTCACTAAACCCAAGAAACACCACTTTTCAGTTAGACTGGCTGATCGGGAAACCCCAGCAATCATCCTGTCTTCAGCCCACTGAGTGTTGGGGTTACAGGCATGCACGGCCACGCCTGGCTTTGTGCGACCTGGGGATCACACACAGGTCCTTGTGTTTGCACAGCAAGCATACTAACCCATGGAGCCGTTCCTTTAGCCCATACAATGAGGTTTTCTTGTTTGTTTGGTTTGGATTTGGGTTTTGTTTTTGTTTTGTTTTTTAATATTTTTTTATTTATTTGCAAGCAAAGCGAGAGATAGAAGAGAGGCAGAGTATGGGCATGCCAGGGCCTCAGCCACTGCAATCAAACTCCAGATGCATGTGCCCCTTGTGCATCGATCTGGCTTACATAGAACCTGGAGAATCGAACCAGGATTCTTTGGCTTAACAAGCAAACGCCTTAACTGCTAAGCCATTTCTCCAGCCCTGTTTTTGGTTTTTTGAGGTAGGGTCTCACTCTAGCCCTAGCCCAAGCGGACCTGGAGTTCACTCTGTAGTCTCAGGCTGGCTTTGAACTCATGGCAATCCTCCTACCTCTGCCTCCCAAGTGCTAGGATTAAAGGTGTGCGCCACCATGCCTGGCTGTTTTTAAAACTATATTTAGACCCTAACAGCCACAGGAAATTTAATTTAAATGCATATACATATTTTTGCAAAGATAAATATAATAACCTAGGTTAAAATTCCATGGGAATAGAATATGAACGTAAAGAAGGGGGAAGAGTTAGAAATTCCAGTGGTCAGAGAAGAGCTTATTCTAGTACTTTCTAAATAGATAATGATGGGTATCAAATCTCTATGGTATTTAGATGACATTTAAATGGTTATAGTTAAAATAATGATGTCAGTGTTTGATTTAAAGGTGCCAATATTTACAATAAGCTGAAATAACATCCTTTGCCACTCTTAAGTCATGATGAAAATCTTCAGCTATCCACTGGAAGTGTATGAGGGGGAGATGGCTTTTTAAAATATTTTTATTTATTATTCATTTTTTTTTTATGGGAGAAGAAACAGGAAGAGGCAGGTAGAAAGAGAGAATGGGCATGCCAGGGTCTCCAGCCACTGCAAAGGAACTCCAGACACATGTACCACCATGTGCATCTGGCCTACATGAGTCTTGGGGAATCAAACCTGGGTCCTTAGACTTCCCAGGCAAGCGCTTTAACCACTAAGTCATCTCTGCAGCCTAGAGATGGCTTTTATTTAGGGACTAAGTCAGCAACTGGCAGAGAAGGTCTGTCGTCAGGAAGCCCACTCCCCCACCTCTGTTCCAGCTTCAACAAAGCCAGACAACTGCATTTCCTTTATAGAATGTACCTCATTTTTAATATGTTGATCCAAAAAAACATTTAAATAGGATTTAGGCCAAACAAAATGCTCCTGCAGACCAACATTTATTTTATTTGGCTCTAAGCAAAACTAACCCCCTATGTCAACTTTTCCACATACTTCAAGGAGATCTGTTCACTAAAGTCCTCACCTCACACTTTCTGTATGCCAGCACCATCCTAGGCTCAGAGGAACTGGGGGAAGGGACCTAAAATGCAAACTCTCTCCTTAAGGAAGGCACTCCTAAAGGCTGACTGGACAACAGACAAACATTTGCAACACAGTAGGTTAAAATTCAGTGTAAACATTAGCCTGGGCAGAGTGGCCACAGGATCTTTGCTTGGAGTGAGTCAGGAATGAATGATTTTCTTGGCAGAGTCATGGGGTAGAGAGAAGGTGGGACTGAAAGAAGCAAACTTGGTAATTTGCTATGGTGACCTTGGGAAGGCCTGACAGAACAGACGGAAGCCAAGGCCATGAATAGCCTAGGATGTCTGAAGGAAAGGCTACATACAATAAGATAAAAACCGGTCCTGCTCCTCATTTTCAGTTTTCATGTCAAAAGCAGGCACATGATGGAAATAAACCATTGAGACAAGATCCAAAAATAATTTTAACTGGGCACCAAAGCTTGTATGAAAAGTCTTATTTTAATCACTTCTGTAAGGCAGAAGTACAGACACCAAAACTCAGCTTGTGAAGCAATCAGCTTAATCTGCTTCTTTGAAAGATTAATTAAAACGGAGATTATGGATAGCTGCAGATGAGCAGGTCCACTGGTGGGGCACAGTTGAGAGAAAAATTGTGAAATTGCACAAACACAGCTGCAGGCCAAACATGGAGATGGTGCTTAAAAATCTCCTAAGTCTAACATGATTCTGAGGGATGGAGTTTGAGTTTAAAAACTCAAATATCAGGAACAGCGTGCATGTGGTGTGGTTCCAATACACCAGGCTGGGCCCTGTCTGTGACCAGGACAGCCAGAAGCCTCCACAGCCTGACCAAGTGAACTGCAGCTGCCCAGACTGGGACCTGGGAGATGGCTCAGTGGGTAAAGGGCTTTCTGCACAAGCGTGGGTACCTGAGTTCCCATGCCCAGATCTCCTATCAAGCACCTGTAATCTTAGTGATCCTATGGCAAGAAGAGATTATAGAAGCAGCAGAATCTCCAGGAAGCTGGCTTGCCAGCAAGCCTAGGGATCTCAGCTGTGAGCAATGTGAATGATGAGAGACCCCACTTCAAATAAGGTAGAAGGCAAGAACCAACACTCAAAGCTCTTCTCCAACCTTCACACCCGTGCTACAGCATACACACACACACACACACACACACGCATGCACGCACGCACGCACACACACACACACCACGTGCGCACGCACGCAGTTTACAGGGAGAGAGAAAGCCCAGCCTTGTTGCTGGGAAATAAACAATCGATGGGCTGTTGATCTTACCTCAAAGGAGGTCTCAAGTGTTTGTTTAATACATTTCAAGAAGCTACTCTGCTAAGGCCCAGATCGGAAGCAGAGATAATATGAAACAGGAAAAGAGATCAAACACAACCCCCCCCCAAGTCCTACTCCACCAAGGCCTGAAAGAAAAGTTTGCTCCAGTGGTGGTTTACCCCACTGCCCACATGGAGCAAAAAGGAAGTAGTCGGAGGTCCTCCTAAGAATTCTGGCTGGGCTATGAGAGGGAATACATACCTGGTACTGAAAAACCTAAGCAAAAGTCTATGGCAGGGGAGGTCATGAGCCTTAGGGGTATAAAGCCTGCTCTTGTCTGACTAAATGTATATATTATTCCCACCAAGCTGCCCTGAAAGCACTACACTTCATGTTCATATTCACATATTAATGCTACTCTCACTTCTGGTTAGAGAAGCTTCTCTTTTCAGATGACAATGACCACTGGGATGACCCAAAAGGCAACATAGTACTGAGAAGAAGGGATGGAGGAGTGCCCAACACTGAAACATCTCTGTCACACCCTCCAAGGCTCAGGGACCATTGCGGAAGAGGGGGCAATAGAATAGAAGAGCCAAAGGAAGGGTACGACTCTTTACAATGCAACTGTCCAGACAGAAATTGGCCTTGATATCCATGACCTTGCAGTGCCTAGCAATACCTATGCAAGACCCTCATAATAGAAGAAAAAGATGATGACATCAAATTAAAAGAGAGACTAATGGAGAGAGGGAGGGGATATGATGGAGACTGGAGTTCTAAAGGGGTATGGGGGCAGGGGAGGGAAATACCATGCATTTTTTGTATGTAAGTATAGAAGTTGTCAATAAAAAAAATTTAAATTAAAAAAAAAAAAAAGAATTCTGGCTGGGGAGCCCAGAATTTGAACATAGGGAGGGAGAAATCCAAAAGCCTCAACAGCACACACCAAGGAAGTGACGGCGTGGGTAACAGTTCTGAGTTCTTAACGCCCTACGAGGAAGACAGAGGAAGACAGAAGCGGAGAGGACGAAGGGCCTGACCTGCACCGCACACACAGCAGCTAGTATTGTTTGAATACAAAAAGTCTGCTGAGAAGGGGAGGAGCCCAGAGATGGTGGAGGCTCAGTCCCTCACGCCCATCCCCTTCCCTCACCCCATGCAGCTGTCCCATCAGGGTGTGTCCTGAGTGTGTGCTTTATAATAAACCAGTAAACCAAAACCAAACAGGCCAAGGAGATGGCGCAGTGAGTAAAGCATTTGCTGGTGCAAGCATGAGGCCCTGCATGCAGAGCTCCAGAACCCATGGACAATGCCAGCCTGTAATTCCAGGACCAGAAGGAGGTGCAGAGCCTGGGAATTGTGGAACCCATTGACCGGCCAGCCTAGACAAATCAGTGAGCTATAGGGTCAGTGAAAGACTCCGTTACAAAAAATAAGATAAGCTAGAGAGATGGCCTAGCAGTTAAGGCGCTTGCCTGCAAAGCCCAAGGACCCAGGTTCAATTCCCCAGGACCCACATAAGCCAGAAGTACAAGGTGGTGCATGTGTCTGGAGTTCGTTTGCAATGGCTAGAGGTCCTGGAGTGCCTATTCTCTCTCTCTCTGCCTCTCTCTCTCAAATAAATAAATAAATAAATAAATAAATAAATAAATAAATAAATAAGAATAAGGTAGGAAGAGATTAAAATACCTTACATCAACCTCTGGCCTCTACATACACCCATACACACATGAACACCCATACACACACACACATGCACACCACATACACATTTTTAAAATCGTGTGGGCTGGAGAGATGGTTTAGCGGTTAAGGGCGCCTGCCCCCTAAGCCTAAGACCACAGGTTCCAATCTCCAGGTCCCACATTTAGCCAGATGCAAAGTGATGCAAGGGCGCAATGCCTCACATGACCACAAGGGGGCACACGTATCTGGAGTTTGTTCGCAGCAGCTGAGAGACTGCTGGTGTACCCATCTCTATCTGTCTCCCTCTCCTCTCTCTCTGACTCTCTCTGTGTCTCTCTCCAAAAAATAAATAAAATAAAATCATGTTTCCCTGAGTTCTGTGAGCTGTTTCAGCAACCACTCCAAACAGAGTAGGGGTAGATGAGAATCCTGGACTTACAGCTCATGGGTCAAAAGTTCTGGTCCCAGGGCCAGGCATAGTGGTGCAGGCCTTTAATCCCAGCACTCGGGAGGCAGAGGTAGGAGGATCGCCGTGAGTTCAAGGCCACCTTGAGACTACATAGTCAATTCCAGGGTAGCCTGGGCCAGAGTGAGACCCTACCTCGAAAATCAAAAAAAAAAAAAAAGTTCTGGCTCCAGCCCAGGACTTGTGACTAGTGTCTGAGATTTGCAACGGTGGGGGCGCAGGGAAGAGACCTTTTTGCCTGTAGAATTTGTACTAAGGTCACATAGTATCATAATTAAACTCCATAACATCCAGCTGATGTCTGGAGAGTTGGAGAGTGGCTTAACGTGATGGGAACCTGCACACTTTTCATGTGAGAAGTGACACGTGTGAAAACACAGTCCTGCCCATCACTCCTACCCTTGATGTCTACCCTACTCTCACCAACATGGCTTGGCATGTTAGTCCTGCCCATCCTCCTCCCTCTGAAGCAAGAATCCTCCAGGCCTCAAGGTTGGGTTCATGTTCTCACACCTCCACCAAGTCTCTTCCATGACCCCAGATAGAAGGAAAGCTTCCATTTACCACCCAGCATAGCACAGATCTCTGCTTATGGAGGGCAGGGGACTGTCTTCTCAGAGCTGTGTCTGAGTCCCAACAGGGCCACTTCACTGACGGAATGTCCTTGGGAAGGAAAAGTAAAATCTCTGAGCCCATCTCACTGAAACTCTGCAGGTAAATGATGGGAACATATAGAGAATACTTGTCATGTTTATCTTTATATTTCTCTTAGGGAATTCACTAGTCTCAAAGTTTTATTAAACTATGTTAGGTTTGTAAGGTTGTTTGTTTGTTTGTTTGTTTGTTTTTCTCTCTCTCTACTAACACTGTAAGTGCCTCGAGTGAAATAATGTTTGCCTGTTTCAAAGCCTGGCACAATGAGAAAGAGCAAAGAGAAAACTTGTTCCTCAAAAAAGAATGAAAATTCCTTTAAAAGCTGACCTTATGAAAGAAAAATGGTGGGTGCCAGAAGCTGGGGAAAGAGTTGGACAGAGTCAGGACAAGGACACAAAATTTCCATTGGCAGAAGTAACGCCAGGAGATCTGTTGTACCACACAGTGATTACAGTTAGTTGCAAGGTACTGTAGCCTTGAAAACTGCGAGCAGAATACATTTTAAACATTCTAACCATACATACAAAAAAGGTAAGTACATGTCAGGTGTGATGGCACACACCATTAATCCTAGCACTTGGGAGGCAGAGGTAGGAGGATTGCTGTGAGTTTAAGACCAGTTTGGGACTACAGAGTGAGTTCCAGGTCAGCCTGAGCTAGAGTGAGATACCACCTCGAAAAAAGTTTTAAAAGGTAAGCATGTTAGATCATTCATATTAATTGGCTCAATTCAGTCATGCCACACACAATATACACATACTTCAAAGTAACAAAAATAATATATATATATCCATATATATGCATACACACATATATATGTGTATGTGTAAGAGTGTGTGTGTATGTATGTATGTATATATGAAGGGAATCCTACATGCTGTTGAAGGGTGAATTTTGAGGTCATTATTCTAAGTGAAATAAGCCAGTCATGTGTGGGCAAAACCTGTATGGCTCCACTTACAGGAAGTCCCCGGAATATTGGATTCACAGAGACAGAAGCAGGATCAGAAATGACAAGTTCTGGTTCAATGGAGACAGACTCTCTGGTAAGACCATAAAGTGCAAGAGGTGGATGGTGATGACGTCCATCCAGCCGTGTGATTGTATTTGAGGTCACTGAGTTGGACAAGTAAGTGGTTGAAATGGTAAATTTTATAACCTATGCATTTTGCCACAATGAGAAAAGAAAATGTGCTGGATGTGGGGGTGGCACACGCTTTTAATCCCAGCACTTGAGGGGCAGGGGTAGGAGGATGGCCATGAGTTCGAGACCACCCTGAGACTACACAGTAAATTCCAAGTCAGCTGAGCTAGAGCAAGACCCTACCTAGAAAAACCAAAAACGAAAAAGAAAAAGAAAGAAAGAAAGAAAGAAAGAAAGAAAGAAAGAAAGAAAGAGACATAAAGAAAGAAAAAAAGTGTATTAGAAGAATAGGTGACTTAAATATTGTATTCTTGCCGGGCATGGTGGTGCACGCCTTTAATCCCAGCACTCGGGAGGCAGAGGTAGGCGGATCGCAGTGAGTTTGAGGCCACCCTGGGACTACATAGTGAATTCCAGGTCAGCCTGGGCCAGAGTGAGACCCAACCTCGAAAAACCAATATATTTATGTTATCCTCAAATCATCTCACCATTTTAACTTATGAGTAGTTGCTATCCCATAAATTTAGTATAGACATCACAAATTGTTCTGAAGGGGCAAATCTATTTTCTGTCAGGAATGACTCAATTCCACTGATCCATATTTATTTACATTTGTGATTACCATGCACTATGCCTGGCACTGGCAGGGAGAGGGAATTCACTTGCTAATGCTTTAAGGACTTTTCAAGCCTCATGGATTCAACCAAGCAGGGTGTTTTGTTTTCCTTTAAGAAATATTTGAGAACTGTCACCCTAAAAGGGCAAATTTTATTCATGCCCATTTAAATCATGACAGGAAAGTAATTCAGTATACAAGATGGAATGGGAAAAAGAAAAAAAAAAAAAGGTCAGCATGAATGTCCAGTGCTGTCTGGAAAATTGGCAAAAGAATTAAAAATGTTTGAGAGCACCCTGTGAGCCCATCCTGGGGGGAAATGGCCTTTCTGCAAAATCCCTGAGTGGACGACTGATGAGCTTGAAGCATTGACCATGTGTGTGATATCAACCTGAGAGTGCTTTAGGAATTCCCAAAGACAATTCCCTGGAAAGTTCATTTACATAGCAAGACCAACTCCATCAGGGAGAGTACACCCACAGCTTGTCCCCAGGGCTCCACCAGGCTTGAGTTTAAAATATTTAATGTTACACAGGGAATTAACTAGAATCCAGGCAAAAACCTGACTTCAGACACACTGGGATACAAATACATCGTCCCTAGGCAAAGCTTGACAGAAGACAGTGACAGGTCAGCGGAGATTTAGTCAGTCAGCACCCTGCCTCGTGTCCCACTGGCTCACTGCTGGGCTCTGAGCACATTAGTCAACTGAACACTATTCTTCTTTTTATTTTTGTTTGTTTGTTTCTTTGTTTTCACTTTTGCTTTTTTTGAGACAAAGTTTCACTCTGTAGCCCAGGATGGCCTAGAATTGACTCTATAGCCAAGGGCTGGCCTCAAACTCTTGGCAATTCTACTTCCGAGGATTACATACATGTGCCACCATGCCTGGTTCCTGTTCTTTGACTCTTGAATTAGGTCAAGATTGTATTCAGCATTTCCTATTTAACCACATAGAATCTAAGGACATTCTGACTGCTCCATGGGATTGTCTGAATCTGTACTTCAGGATGAGCCAACTCACTCGCTGTGTGATCTTGGGCAGGCCTGTCAGTCCCTGTGAGCTAGCCCCCTTCTCATGGGCGGTTACACATTACATTGAACATGACCGTGAAAGGAACAGAGATCTCTACAACCATCAGAACTCCTGCATCCTGAGTCCTGTTCCACACCTCACCCTTAACTCTCCATACTGGTTTTTCTTAAATAATTATAATAAAGTAAAAACAAGGAAATAACAACACAAAGATAGCCAGACCTGTAATCTCAGATACTCAGGAGGCTGAATCAAGAGGATTTAAAGTTCAAGGCCAGCCTAGGCCAGCCAATTATACCCTGTCTCAAAAAGTAAAAAGAGGGCTGGAGAGATGGCTGAGCAGTTAAGGCACTTGACTGTGAAGCCCAAGGACCCATGTCCGACTCTCCAGATCCCACATAAGCCAGATGCATAAAGATGAGGCAAGTGCAAGGTCACACGTGCCCACTAGGCAGTGCAAGCATCTGGAGTACAATTGCAGTGGCTGAGGCCCTGGCGTGCCAATTCTCTCCCTCCCTCCTTCCCTCCCTTTCCTCTCTCTCTCTGTCTCTCTCTCTCAAATAAAAAATAAGAAAGAGAGCTAGAGAGAGGGCACAGTGGATAAGGCTCTTCCTGCTCAAGCCTGAGTATCTGAGTTCAGAACCCGTGTAAAGCAGGAGATTGTACAGCATGTCTACAATACTAGCACCCGTATGGCAAGACAGAAGGCAGAGACAAGAGAATCTCCTGGAAGCTGGCAGGCCAGATAACCTGGTAAATGCAGCAGTGAAAACAGTAAGACCGTGCCTCAAGGCAGCAACACCCAAGGCTGTCACCTGACCTCCACATGCACACCATACATGACACATGTGCACCCCCCACACACAGCCCAACAAAAGAAAGTGGAAAGGGGGGAGTTGAAGTATAGATCAATTGTCTAGTATGTGTATACAAAGCTCTGGAGTTATACCCCTAAGAGAAATCTCGCCCACTCTGAGTGAAACAGAGGCCAAGCCACTTGAGAGTCTTTCAGGCTCTTCAAGCAAACACTGTCACGTGGACTGTGAAATTCTGCACTGGCCTTGCACATGAGCGTGCCCTGAAATACCAGTGCTTCACAAAAGTCAAGTATAGAATTGGCATCATTGACGTGCTCCCCCACAGTGGCTCAGTGGTCACACACATGACCCCCAGATGAAACTGCACCCAGGACCACCAACCTCCTCACTTCACACAGTGGGTGCTGGCACATCCCACAGATAGCACTGAATGGCCCCCAAGAAGAGTGGCCTTCTCTTTGAAGTTCAAGGACAGCATCTACTACAAGTGCCCATGCTGAATTTCCTCCCTCCCTTGACCTAAACCCAGATGGAAGCCATCAAAAGAAAAAAACTTTTTAAAAAAAATCCCTCAGAAGACCACAGGTGACGATCAAAGCCACAAGTTTTGTTTCCATTTTTCTCTGTCCTCTTCTCCAAAAAGGAAAAGGTCTCCAACACATGCTACCTGACAAAGATACAATGTCAAAAGAGGGTTTCCTTAAAAATAAAACTTTCAAACCCACGGCCATTAGCACTCACCCAAAATAACTGGACGATCACCAACCAGAAAAGGGCAAGTTACTAAAACTGGCCCTCCAGCCTCCAAGAGGGCTCCGCAGAATTCTTGCTGTGAGCAGGGGAGGCAGAAAAGTCTGGGCATTTTGCTAACGTGCCTACAGGAGCAGTAACTAGGTCACATGCTCACTTGAGCCTGGATGGAGCCACCTGGCTGCCCTAAGCCCATGTCACCCCCACCCCACCCCACCGTGTGCACCGTGCAAAGGCTGAACCTCATTCTCCAACTCAGCATCTCTCCCAGAAGCCTGAGGGGCCTGCTGGCCACATAATCCACAATGATTCAGTGTCAGACTGTCTCCGGAGTCCTTGACATACCAATGGGTGCCTAGAGCGGTGAGGAGGAGGAGGAGGAGGAGGAAAGAACATGGGGCTCCATCTTAAAAGAGCCCCAGGGCTGGTCCAGCATGGATCGCCACACAGACCAACAACAACCAACAACTTTGTTCCAAAATCCTTCATTTCATCCCATATGTGAACTACACAGGAACCGGCCCTAAAGAACAAAGTACTCCAAGCAGGAGCTGAGCTGCATCCCTAGAAACCTGAAAAACAGCCCCTTTTCCCAGCAGATGTTAATGGGCATGTGCGAACAACAGGCCCTCATCCTTTTTCAGAGTTTGCACAATAAAACCTACCCAACAGGCCAGGTAGGACCTCCCCTGGAGTGTCATAGGTGGTGTGATTTAAGTGACTTTGATGGCTGGAAGCCTTGCTGGCTTACTTAATGATAGTGTGCTTCATAATTGAAATCACAAGCCTCTCATTCAGCCAGGGCTCATCAAGCGTGTTCCTCCAGCGACAGGCTTTGCAAACACAGGGAGTGTGATTCCAGAAGGGCGTGGCAACAGTCACATTCATGTAGCATCTCGTGACTTTCTAAACAGGAAATGTGGAATGTGTTCTTTTCACAGCAGATAAACCTCAACATCGCCACATGCTTATCGGAAAATTGTTGGCACCTCCATTCCATGATCACGGGGCTCCCAACTACAAATTTTTAGATATCGAATAATTTAGAAATCATGTTAAGAGGAGAGTGTTCCTGCTTTTGCTTTTAACCTTTGCAATTAACAGAAAGGTAACTCTAGCCGGGCATGGTGGTGCACGCCCTTAATCCCAGCACTGGGGAGGCAGAAGTAGGAGGATCACTATGAGTTTAAGGCCACCCTGAGACTACACAGTGAATTCCAGGTCAGCCTGGGCTAGAGTGAGACTCTATCTCTATTTGAGCTTCTTAGGTAAATAGCCACACTGTCCAAAAACAAAATGTTTCTTGGGGGAAACAAGGCATGCCAACAGAGCCCAAGGGTTTTACTTGACACCATTATTTACAGACATAGGATCTAAAAGCCAGAGTCTGGGAGAAAATCTAAAAGTGAGAAAACTGGCTAAGTTTCAAAGCTAACTCCATTAAAATTCCACAATAACAAGGGCTTGGAATTCTCCTCCCACAATGAAGAGGGGAGCACCTCCAGTCCCGCTGAGGTTCAGGCATGATTCCGGCATGTTCCCCCAAGGGTTTAATGTGTTGTGAACTTGGTCTCAGCACTGCAATGTGAGACTTGGTACTAGGACCTTTAAGAGGTAGGACTTAGTGGAATGCCCCATGACTGGCCCCTCCCCTAATTCTGACTTCCTGTTTCTCCATATATATCATCTCTCCCTCCCCAAGTCCCTGCCATCCATCTTCCATGAGGTGATGTAGCTAGGATGGTTCTTGTCAGAGCCAGTGTTAGGCTGCTTCTCATTTCAGCCCATAAAACTGAACTAAACAAAACTGTGTGCATGTGTGTATGTGTGTGTATTCAGTCAGTGCTGGAAATCAATTCCCAAGCCTTTGCACGCTTCCCATGGGCTCTATCACTCATACCCAGCCCTAAAGTTTTGTTTTGTTTCTTTAATACCCAACTTCAGCTAGTTCACTACAGTAATGAAAAGCAACTCACACAAAAGAGTCTCCACAGCTAATCATGAAGGAGTCACTGGATAAAAACTTGGAATAAAGACATTTCTGGGGAAGATAGCAGGCATGACCCAAGAACTGGGGCTCCAGGAATCACCTATAGCCACACACAAAATAAAAAGAGATGCTTGCTCTGGTAAGATCCGCCCAGTAAAGGAAGAAGGAGACTTGAGCAAAAAGAAACAGGGTTTCTTCTCTGATAATAGGCTCCATTTCCTCGAGCATTTGTAGGTGTAGCAGTCAGCTTCAGGTTGCTGGGATGAGCCTCCAGACCAGACACAGCTTATAGAAGGAAGAGAATTCATTTCAGGCTTACAGATCCAGGGGAAGTTTCGTAATGGCAGAAGAAGCTGGTCCCCTTACACAGATCAGTAGCACCACAAGCAAGCCCACTCCAGGAGCCCCCGGCAGAGCTCCAGCACTCTGCGTATAGTTGGCTGGAAATTCCAGATCTGTCCCCAAATACACCTTAGGGCTGTCCCCTAGGATCTACACACAGTGACACCTCCTCCAGCCAGGTAGCTGGAAATCCAAGAAGCTTTAATAAAACTCCTGAATCTATTGGAGGCTATCCAATCAAACTACCACAGTAGGTGCAGTATGGTATTGAAGGGGGCCTTAAGAATGAATGGCAATTTTCTGATTTAATTTTTTTAATTTATTTTATTTATTTCAGAAACAGAGGGAGAAAGAATATGGGCACATCAGGGCCTCCTGTCACTGCAAATGAACTCTAGATGCATGTGCCACTTTGTGCATCTGGCTTTATGTGGGTATTGGAAAAATGAACCTGGGCTTTCAGGCTGGCTGGCTGGCTTGCTTGCTTGCTTTCCTTATTTATTTATTTATCTATTTATTTACTTATTTATTTATTTTGGTTTTTCGAGGTAGGGTCTCACTTTGGCCCAGGCTGACCTGGAATTAACTATGTAGTCTCAGGGTGGCCTTGAACTCACAGCGATCCTCCTACCTCTGCCTCCCGAGTGCTGGGATTAAAGGTGTGTGCCACCACGCCTGGCTCCTTCAGGCTTTATAAACTAGGGTCTTGAACTACCCAGCAATCTCTCCAGCCCAGGTTAAAATTTTTAAATGAATAGACTATTGTAGCACTTACATTCCAACAAAAGATAAAGTGAGGCATGGTGGATTATGTCATATAACCTAAGTACCCCAGAGGAGGAGGCAGAGGATCACAAGTTCAAGACCAGCCTGAGATACATAGCAAGACCTCATCTCAAGAAAAACAAAACTATTATGGGTTAGATATATAGATATTATGTGTTAGACACAGATATATAACATGTGTGCTGGTCATTGTTAGAGCACGAAGATGTCACTATTCTGAGAATAGTAATCATCGGAAAATGAAATATGTCAGCATACAGTGGTTTTTTCAGTTAATACATGGCTATTATAGAGCATCTAGCATGGTGGGCAAGAAGGAGAAAATTAAAGTCATCTACCATTTCAATACCTTGAGATGAACAGTGTTGACATTATTGATGTATTTTTTCAATCTTCTCCTGACAATTATAATTACAAATGTTCTTCCATAAAATTAGGGTATTATATGATCACTTTTTTACATTAAACAGTGTTACCATTTCCCATGTCTTGAAATAATATTCGGCATCACAATTTAAAGTCAACGGGTGTCCCATGTCATTGATGCACCATTTCATTTTGTAAGTTTTATATTATTCTCTGAGCAGTTTCCAACATTCAATGGCCAAAGGTAGGACAAAGTAGGATGTTTCACTTTCATAAAAGCTATATTGAGATAGAATTCACCGATTTTAAAGCATACCATCCAATGATAATAACATATTAATACATATTGACAGAATTTTAGAATGATCGTCAAAATCAATTTTAGAAGGCTCTCATCATTCTTTTCCCAAAATAATCCATTCATTTCTCTTCAACAATCCCTGTACTCCAGCCCCAGGCGACAACTGATCTTTCTGTCTCTATTTTTTTTGCCTCTAATAGAGATGAAATTATACAGTTTAATAAGTAGGGTGTTTTGTTTTTTGTTTTGTTTTCTTTTTTTTTTTTTTTTTTTACTTGGAGTATCATCAAGGTTCCTTGCGTTAAACATACATCAGCACTTCAGTCCTTGTTAGGGAAAAATAGCATATCAATACGCAGATAAACTACACATGGTGTTTACATTCATCAGTCAACGAATGCTTAAGTTGTTTCTACTTTTTGACCACTATGAGTTTATATTCGAGTTTGTGTATGTTTACACTTTGTCACTTCTTTGGGGTAGATGTGTTTGTTGCCTCACTGTAATATAATATCTGAAAGAACAATTTAAAAGAGGAAAGATTTATTTCAGCTCACAGTTTTAGAGACAGTCCTAAGTTCTTGGCTCCACTGATTCTGAGTCCACAGCATGGGATATTGAAGCAGTGAGAGAATGAGACAGAAGGGCTGAGCAAAGTGAGGGGGAGGCTGGGAACCACTTATAACCTTCCAGGGACCCACTCCTCTGACAATGGCTCACCTCCTAAAGTTCCCATCATCTCTCAAAGCAGTGCCACCAAATGGAGACCAAGTGTTCAACACATGAGCCTGTAAGGAGCACTTCTTATTCAAATAAAACAGTGCATGCCTAGGAGTAGATCTGTTGGCTCGTGGTAACTATTTGTAAAGTTTTAGGAACTGCTAAACTGTGTTCCAAAGTTGCTATATAATTTTGCGTCCTACCAGAAGTCTATGAGGGTTCCAGTTTCCCCACATCTTCAACAACGCTTGTTAGTGTCTGTCCTTTTAGTATAATCATCCTATAAGCGTGAAATGATATTTCGTTGTGGTTCTCATTTGGATTCCCATGGTCATGAGTGATGTTTACAATCTATGCATGTGCTCATTGTCAATATCATGTCTTCTCTGAAGAGATGTTTACTGAGACCCTCTGCCCACCTTTAATTGTGTTGTCTTTTAATACTCAGCTACTATATGGGGGGGGCATATTTTTCATACAAGTCCTTTACCAGATTACCCCAAATCATTCCCCATCCTGTGGATTATCTTTTTACTATTTTAATAGCATTCTTTGAAGTGCAAGAAATTTTAATTTTGATGAAATACAAGAGACCTATTTTGTTGATTATGCTTTGAAGATATAAAATTTATGCCTGTTTTCTTCTAAGCATTTCACAGTTTTAGCTCTTATTTAGATCAATGGTTCATTGGGTTAATTTTTGTATATGGTATAGAACATAGTCTAAAAGCATCCTTTGGTATTTAATGTCCAGTTACCCTAGCACCATTTATTAAAAAAGATTATTCTTTTCCTATTGTTTTAGCATGCTTCTCAAAATTCAATAGATCAAACTAGATAAAATCACTTAACTAGGCTTTTCTTTATGCCAGCACCACTATAGCAGTGGCTATCCCTGTGTTGAGTTGTCCTTTGATTTTGCCTCCCTTTGGCCAGCATTCTAGAATCTAAAGAAAAGTCATGCCTACGAGATTTAGATCCTGACCTCTAAGTAATCAGTCTGGATTTACAGAACCCCGAGCACCTCGTAACCTTCACACCTTATCAGAATGTGTAACACCCCGTCTTACTCCTTCATCCTGCACACCAATGTGCACAAAGCACATAACTGCCAAGACTCCTAACTTGCAGAAAGGAACATGTCTGCCTAAGGAATTACAGGAACTAGCCCTAGGAGATCAGGGTCGGTTGTGATGTTCCTTTCAGAGGGAGGGGGAATAATACACATCCTGGATGATGAAGTCCCACCCATAGTCTGCCTACCCATTATCCCATGGCGCCTCCTTCCCCTTTCCCTACTAAACCCCTTGCCCAAGCCTGGGTTCCCTAAAATGCTCCTTCTGGAAGACAATAACACCTCTTCTCAATCTTGTCAGACTGCTGATCCTGAATAAACCTGATTTCTTCCTACCAATGCCCAGTTCCAGACTGTTGGCTTTTGAGCAATGAGCAGTCAGACTTGGGTACAAAAATACCACCCTGTTTTGATGACTGTAGTGGCAGGGCTGTAAGTTCAGAAATCTTTTCTGAAGTATGACTCTTCCAACTTTGGTCTTTTTCAATATTGTTTTGGTTATTGGGGGGTCCCTTGTATTTAGGACAAGCTGATTTTTGCTAAAAAAAAAAAAAAAAAAAAAGGGGGAGGACAGCTGGGGTTTTTATAGGAATTGTGTCAAATCTATAAATTAATTGTGGGGAATAGGCTAACTTAAAAATAGAAGGTCTTCAAAACCACAGGCACGGGATGTTTTCTATTTAATTACGTCTATGCACATTTTTATTCGATGATAATTTGTAAGTTACAATGTGTAAGTCTCATACTTCCAGAGCTACATTTCTTCTTCTTTTTCTTGTTTTGTTTTTGTTTGTTTGTTTTCTGAGGTTGGGTCTCACTCTAGCCCAGGCTGACCTGAAATTCACTATGTAGTCTCAGGGTGGCCTCGAACTCATGGGGATCCTCCTACCTCTGCCTCCAGAGTGCTGGGATTAAAGGTGTATGCCACCACACCTGGCTTACATTTATTCTTTTTTTTTTCTTTTTGGTTTATTCAAGGTAGGGTCTTTCTCTAGCCCAGGCTGACCTGGAATTCACTATGTAGTCTCAGGGTGGCCTCGAACTCATGGCGATCCTCCTACTTTTGCCTCCCGATTAAAGGCATGCACCACCACGCCCGGCACATTTATTCTTAATATTTTATTCTTGTTATAAATGGAAATACTTTCTTATATCCAATTTTAGGTTTTTGTAGCTAAATGAATATATTTTTATATATATGCACCATATATACATATATATGTATATAATGTTGATTTTTATATGTTACCCAGATCTCTTGCTGCCTTGATCAAATGGTAATCTAGTAGATTCTTTGGGATTTTCTACAGAAAAGTATTTTACTCCATTTCCTAACTACCCTGAGACTAAAACCTACAGTACAATGTTAAACAGAACAGCATCCTTGTCTTGCTCCTGATCTTGGGGAAAAACATTCATTCTTTCGCCATCAAGTATGAAATTAGCATGGCAGGCAGAATTCTTATATCGACTTGTTTTAAAGATTTTTAAAAGACTATTTCAGTGTTATGTCCTTCATGAGAGATCATAAATATGCCCAACTTCCTCAATGTTTATTTCTCTAACCAAACTTTAGCATTCATTTTACTTGTACTAAGGAGGAAAAAGTGATTAACACATCTTTTTTAAAAAAAAATTCAAGAGCCAGGCGTGATGGCGCACACCTTTAATCCCAGCACTCGGGAGGCAGAGGTAGGAGGATTGCCGTGAGTTCGAGGCCACCCTGAGACTACACAGTGAATTCCAGGTCAGCCTGAGCTAGAGTGAGACCCTACCTCAAAAAAAAAAAATTTCAAGTAATGCTCAAGTTTAGCAAGACCCAAAATGGACATAATTAATAAAATTCAGTGCCTGTGTCAGGTAAAATAAATATTTGTTCATATGAAGTCCAAGCAGTGGTCATTATGTTAAAGTCAGCCTGACATTTCCCCAAATTGCCAGCCACTCAAGTCACTGTGGAAGGAAGAGAAGACCTGATTCTGAGCATGTGCTGTATCTTGGTATCAATTTTCACTGCTTAGACATTCTCTAAGGCTTTGTTCTATTGCTCACCCAAATTAATTCTACCACAAAAGGTTCTTCATGGCAACTAAAAGAAAACACACACATTTAGAAGGATCTATTCTAATTGTTGTTAAATCTGTAAATCCTAAACAAAGAGAGATTTGACAGTTACCTAATTTGATTATTTAGACAAATGAGATACTTCAGGGAGGAAAGTACATCCTGGAACTTGGGTTATGCAGTTGGAGTCCCTAAGTACATCATATTAAAAGCACCATCTTGGTTCACTGGGCACATTTAGAGAGGTAAGGGGAAATTTCTGGATTATAAAAGGAAAAGGCCGGGTGTGGTGGCACACGCCTTCAATCCCAGCACCCAGGAGGCAGAGAAAGGAGGATCACCGTGAGTTCCAGGCCACCCTGAGTCTACATAGTGAATTCCAGGTCAGCCTGGGCTAGAGTGAGACCCTTCCTCGAAAAAACAAAATTAAAAAAAAAAAAAAAAAGGAAAGGCTTCATAGCCCAGATCTCTGTATTCCTTGCTGTGCCTCCTTAGATGATGCCTTTATGTGACTTGAAAAAAGAATAAAAGCTACTTAAACAACAGGGATGTTGTGGAGATTCATGATTACTCATAAAGAGCCTGGAAAGTAGCAGCCACTTGATTTTTTTTGTAGTAATAGTGGCAGCATTGTTGTTTAATTAAACACTTCAGGAAATAGTCGCATGCATTTAGATTTCTGGTTTTCAAACTCTTGTGGTTAACAACCTTTGCATGTGTGGGAGAGCACTTGACTAGCATGGCCAAAGCCATGGGTTCTATCTCCAGTACCTCCAAAAAAAAGTTTACATGTGTTTGTGCAGGTGCTGCATGTGCATATATGTATTCATGTTCATGGGTGTGTAGGCACTCGTGTGTGGGGGATGCATGTGCACATGTGTGCAGGCATGGAGGCAAGAGGTTGACATCGGGTGTCTAGCTCAGTCACTCTTCCACTTTTCTTTTTTCGTAGGCAGTGTCTTTCCCTGTCCATGGGACTCATGAGTTCAGTGGACAAGCTAGCCATCAATCCCCAGGGCTTTCAATCTCTCCAGTGCAGGGATTACAGGTGTGGACCACCAGGCCTGGCATATCACGTGGGTGCTGGGGATCCAATCAAATCTTCACACTTGTGTGGCAAGTACTTTACCTTTTCAGCAATCTCCCCAGCACCCTCAAAAAAATTGGGGGGGGGGGCTGGAGAGATGGCTTAGCGGTTAAGGCGCATGCCTGCGAAGCCAAAGGACCCAGGTTAGACTCCCCAGGACCCACGTAAGCCAGATGCACAAGGTGGCGCATGCATCTGGAGTTCCTTTGCAGTGGCTGGAGGCCCTGGTGCACCCAATCTTTCTCTCTGCCTCTCTCTGTCTCTCTCTCCCTCTCTCTGTCTCTAATAAATACATAAAATAAAATAAGTAAAATTAAAAAAAATTTTGGTATATGTGTAGTGTGTGTGTGTGTGTGTGTGTGTGTGCACGTGTGTGAATGTGGGTACGTATATCCCATGGTATGCATGTAGAAACCAGAGGGCAACCTTCAGGTGTCAGCCCCCGCCTTCTCCTTTGTTTGGAGGCGGGGTCTCCCAACCTCCTTATTGTCCACCACCGCATTGGCCAGGCTAGCAAGCTTCCAGGAAATTCTCACTATCTCTGCCTCCCTTTGAGCACACTAGGGTTACAGAAGCCTGCCATGGCTCCTGGTTTTATATGGGGCCTGAGGATCTTAACTCAAGTCCTCAGTCTTGGCTGGCAAGCACTTTATCTCCCCAACCCCATGAAAACATTTTTAAGTAATATTTCTAAGCAGTATTAGTGTGTGGGAATATTATGGTAAACAACTGCACCTTCCATTTCACTTGTAAGCGAACACGATCTTATGTAAATTACCAAAGAAGTGTCAGACTAGTTTAGAATCCAGCAGAAATAAAAGGGATGCATACTGGAAGGACTTCACACTGTAGGGGCAAAGGGAAGTGTCTTCTCAGCCCTGTGAAGGTGCCCTGCAATAAGCTGACAGAGGTGAAACAGGAGAAGAGACACACAAACTCCCAGCATGCAAGAGGAGAAGATCACAACACACAAGGAAAACGCAGAGGTGTGACTACCCACCTGCTACCCACAAACTTCTGGATCTCTTGTTCTATAGGAGACAGGGAAAGTAAGGAATGCAGACACTGCTGAGGGTTTATAAATGACTACTCTGGCATTGATTGGCCCCCAGACAGCCTCTGTGAGATTTCAATGAGCCAACCTTCTTTTCTGAAATACACCGGGAGATTTGGGGGCAGGGAAAAGGGTGGGCACATTTCCTTTCACTCCTCATCTGAAAGCAGAGAAGGGGAATTCCAGGGCTTTCCCTTTACATCAAATTGCTCAGCCTGCCAAGACGACATATTTGAGGGGTGCCAGTCTCTAAGCCCCAAAGCATGTATTATCATTATAAGATCAGAAGTGCAGGCTGGGCTGAAAATATAGGAAGGGACTTGGCACACATTCTAAAACATAGTTTTTATTAAAAAATTCAAACTCTTCACTTATGCAGCCATTGTTCCCTCACTTTCCTTAGCAGAACAGCATGGGGGAAAGCAATGAACTAAAAGTCTGTTGTCGTAAGAAATATGTAACTGATTTCTTTCACAGAAGGCAGCAAAAACTGAGGATAGCCAAAATCTACCAACAAGACAAGAAAAGACAGTCGACTCCGACTCCCTGTCATGAGACGAGCCACCCCTCACACATCAGCTAAAGCCCAGGTGAAACCACAGAGGAATTGGCGACATGAGCGAGAGGGCTGCTTCATGGCGAGTCTGACAACCTGTGCCAGGGTGATGGAGTCAGACACTGAGGACACTCAAAATGCACGAAAACAGAAATCCAGAAGCTGCTGAGAGCTCTTAAAACAGACCCACCAATGCTCAGGGAACTTTGGGGAAAAGAGGGCAGAGAGATTGTAAGAGCCACAGGGTGGGAGGGAATATCCAGGGCACTGCCGCCACCCCCCCCGCCCCCCAAAAAATGACTGCCTGCTGTTCTCACAACTCAGAACCCACAACCCCATGGGGAATACCAGCAATCCCACGGAGAAGAGCCTTCAGTGGAATGGGGACAGGGAGGAAGAGAATGATGGTACCAACACACGATGTGACCATACAAAGTTTCTACTTAATAAAAAAGAAAGAAGCCGGGCATGGTGGCGCATGTCTTTGACCTCAGCACTTGGGAGGCAGAAGTAGGATTGCCGTGAGTTCGAGGCCACCCTGAGAATACATAGTGAATTCCAGGTCAGCCTGGGCCAGAGTGAGACCCTACCTCAAAAAACAAAACATAAATAAATAAATGAGAAAGAAAGAGAGAGCAAGCCAGGTGTAGTGGTGCACACCTTTAATCCCAGCACTCGGGAGGCAGAGATAGGAGGATCACCATAAGTTCAAGGCCACCCTGAGACTACATAGTGAATTCAGGTCAGCCTGGCCTAGAGTGAAACCTTACTTCGAAAAACTGAAAAAGAAAAAGAAAGAAATATGTAACTGGTCTGTCTTCAGTTACCGGCATAGAGTTCTAATCCCCTCGTAGCATCCTAAGTGACGGGAGTGAGAGATACATCCTCTGTTTAATGCTTGGTCTCCGTCCTGGCTCCTGACCAGGAGCTTTGAATAAGATCTTTAGAGTCTCAGCAATGGTCGGACTCTGCTTGCTTGTTAATGTGAGGGCAGGGGGCTGAGGGTTCTGAGGTAGCTTCAGGATGGGGCTGGGGGCCAGGGGAACCAAGCAGGCAATGGCTTAAGACTTCTCAGCCCCACCTATCAAGCTCTGGAGCTGGATAGTGCGGTCTTCCTTCAAACCCTAAATGACAGGGTTCAGGGACACCACCATGACTACTGAGTGGTGTGTCCCAACTTCTGCTTTGGGGTCCTAACTGGTCCTCACTGCACACACCTGTTTGCTGGCTGCTCATCGATATCCTCTGAAATCTCCTTGGTGATAAACATAAACCACTGGTTTTGGGAGTTCTGTCAGCCATTAGAGCAAATTACCAAATCTAAGGAGGGGACCCCAGGACACTCAGTCTATGGCTATGCGGTTAGAAGCCCAGGTCTTAACCCACGGCTTAGAACTGACCTAAGAAGTGGGGGCCGTCTTATGGAACTGAGCTAAGAAATGGGGGCTGTCTTATAGAACTGAGCTAAGAAATGGGGGCTGTCTTATAGAACTGAGCCCCCCCCCCCGTGGAGTCTGCACTAATCATGACTAGTCAGTGTTGGCAGAGACTTGTGCATTACCCAGCTGGTGTGTGTAGAATCTGGGGATTAGTTGGTGTGAGAACACCCACACTTTGGGTTGTCAGAAACATCATGATTGTACTCAAAATCAGTTATGTTTTCCTGAGACAAAGTTTTACTCTTACTTCAGATCCCCAAGTCACCTAAAAGGCTATGTCTATACCCTGAAAATGAATCCAGCCTAGACAATGCCAAATTCATCATTTGACCAGCGAAACAGGGCCCTGGTAGCAGCTTAGCTGACATATCTGAAATCATTCAACTCGCCAGACTAAAATCTGACCATTAGGCAGGACGACCTGGGGCTGCTGGCCAATGCTGCATACACCCTCAGGGAAACGCAGTGCGTGTCACCTATTCTGAGACAAGTAAACTGTTTTCTTAGAAAAGCCTTGCCAGTGACTTTAAGGCCACATATTTTCCTAGCTATAAAAACACATGTGTCACACAGAAGCCCCATCAGAAAGAGATCAGCATCATGCAGGCAAGCAGGGAAACGTGAGGAGACAGGACTATTATGTCCACTTCATAGCAGTGTACAAGAAGATCTAAACTCAGCCGTGCAAGTTGTTATTCCTTCTGTGATCACAGCCCAGCCACCTTGAGCAAGACCCCAGGCCAAGAGCTCTTTAGCAGGCAATGTAAATTTAGCCAGTATAAAATGTCTATTGTCTGCAAAGAAGAACACATGCACGCAGGGCTCTCTCTCATAATGTCAGCCACCAGAGACCACTAATCAACAACTTACAATGGCCAAGCAGCAGCACAAAGCAACCTGCTGGTAAGTGAGCACATGAGAAGAGTAAATCCTGCTCTCGTCCCTAGGAAGGAAGGGACAGTGGCCACACAGCTGTGGCTTGCGTAGAGCAATGTCCGCGCCATGGCACACTGCACTGACAGCAAGGACTGAAGCCTACGGAGCACTCAAGGCTGGGGCAGGCGTCATGCGAGGAACTTTACATCTGTTCGTTCATCTCATTCTCCCCACTCTTGAGCCAGGGGTTCCCAAGTTCACGGCACTGTGTTGGTGGTATAGTGGTGAGCATGGCAGCCTTCCAAATTCCCCACACTATGTCCCTGGATAGGCTGTAGACGAGAAGAAAGATGGAAGGCATTTCGCTCTGACCAAGGAGAACCTAAATGAATTTCTGTCCTCTCAAGAAGTTGAGTGTCTGGACTGGGGAGGTAGCTCATTCTGTAAAATGCTTGTCTTGTAAGCACAAGAACCTGAGTTTAATCTGCAGCGCATGTGTGCACACGTGCACGTGCACACAGAGCTGAGCATGGTGGCATGTTGTATATGTAATCTCAGCACTGGGGAGCAGAGACAGGTGAATCCCTGCGGCTTGCTGACCAGTCCATCTAGCCTACTTAGTGAGCTCCAGTGAGAGGCCCTATCTGAGAAAAGGCAAGGGATGGGCTGGAGAGATGGCTTAGAGGTTAAGGCGCTTGCCTGCGAAGCCTAAGGACCCCAGTTCCATTCTCCAGGTCCCATGTAAGCCAGATGCACAAGGGGGAGCACGCGTCTGGAGTTCGTTTGCAGTGGCTGGAGGCCCTGGAGTGCCCATTCTCTCTCTCTCTCTTTCCCTCTCTCTGTCTCTAATAAATAAATACAAAATAAAATCTTAAAAAAAAGAAAAGAAAAAGAAAAGGCAAGGGACACCTAAGGAACAGCATCCAAGGTTGTTTTCCAGCCTCCACACACGTGCACACACATGTACAGCCACACACACGTGCATCTGCACAAACACTGACCCCACACCAATACATGTATACATATACACAAAAATAATAAATTTTGCATCTCAAATGCCAATGTAATTATGGAAAGTACCCTGAGCACAAAAACTTGGAAATTCTGAGCTTAAATCTGTCATTCGTTTGTTTTGTGGCCCTGTGGAAGGCCCCAGCCAACCTGGCCCTCTGTTCTCTCAATGTCATCAAAAGACAAATTGTTACCACTGGGATGACCCAAAAGGTACCCTGGTGCAGAGAAGTGATGGGGGAGTGCTCAGCACTGAAACATCTCTATCACACCTTTCACGGCTCAAGGTCTATTGCGGAAGAGGTGGGGGAAAGAATGTAAGAGCCAAAGGAAGGGTAGGACTCCTTACAATGCAATCAACCAGACAGAAATTGGCCTCGATATCCATGAACTCACAGTGTCTAGCACTATCTTCACAAGACCCTCATAATAGGAGAAAAAGACGATGACAACAAAATAAAAGGGAGGCTAAAGGAGAGAGGGAGTGATATGATAGAGTGAATTTGTGAAGGGGAAAGTAGGGGAGGGAATTATCATGTTTTTTTGTAAGTATGGAAGCTGTCAATAAAAAAAAAGTTTAAAAAATTGTTCACAAAGACCTCTCCGGATTCACCATTCTGAAGCCTGACCATCCACAGTGTCCCCACATCTGCTCAAAGCAAAGAGGACCATGTGACATACCCCTCTGGTAAGCCTGGTTGCCAGAGGAACATCATACGTGACATGACCCACGGTGATGCATGATATTTTTTGTCTATTTTCTCGGGTTTCCCATTGCTGAGGAAATGCTACCCAAGATTTTTCTTCATAAGATTCAGATTTCCATCCCAGCTGCCCAGGTCCTGATGAGACAGCCACCAGGAAGGGAGAGGCAGCATTAATTTCATGACTTTTGAAATGCTAGGCCTACTGTTCAAGCTCAATGCACATACAAAACTTACCTCCCTTTGCTGTGACTGTTAAGAACAGGTGGTTCTTTCCACAATTGCCACTTTGTCAGGTCTAAGTGTAAAGGGGAAAGGAAGGCTTTCAAGCAAACCAAGATGACAGAGAGTTATAAAATGCCTTAGTTACTTCACACAGCCAAACACTTGTCGTTGTCATCTGAACCTCAAATTATTCATTTTAACCCCAAAAGGATGGATAAGTGACCAACTAGCCAATTATATCATTACTGAACATGTGAGGCTAAAATTAGGTGAGCAATGCTCTTAAGTGTATACTGGCTGGGGTAACACTCTGGCAAAAATAATTTCATTTTATAAGGGCAGCAATCACATCAATAGCAATAAAAGTGATGGAGTGTCATCTACTTCCTAAAAGGGTTTCTTTTGATCACCTTTCTGTTGTAAAACTGAATAATTAGTATATAAAATAAGCTACAAGGGGCTGGAGAGATGGCTTAGTGATTAAGGCATTTGCCTGCAAAACCAAAGGATCCTGGTGATCCTGGTTCCACTCTCCAGGACCCATGTAAGCCAGATGCACAAGGGGGGCACATGAGTCTGGAGTTCATTTGCAGTGGCTGGAGGCCCTGGTGTGCCCATTCTCTCTCTCTCTCTCTCTCTCTCTCTCTCTCTCCCTCTTTCTCTCTCTCAAATAAATTAATTAATTAAATATTAAAAAAAATTTTAAACAAGCTACAAGAATGACTAATTTTGTGAAGCATTACAAATCTTCACTCTCAGATGTAAATTCACTGATCCTCTTAGCTGGAAGCTTCACCAGTATCAAACTAACTGTTCAGCTCGACCTGCAAAGGAGTTCACCTTGATATTCAATCAGACACCAAGTGCCTCCTCTTTGCTGGGACCCCATCCCATCCCATCCCCACTGTCAGTTGCCCAGGCCAAACAATGATTTATCTGTCACCTACACCCATCTCCCCATACTCCGTGCAGTGAGGCCCTGAGATGCTACAGGTGCATGGCCCATGAATTAGAAGCATCAAAGAAAAGGCCACGTAAGTGAAGTGTCCCCTTTTGTCCTATCTCTGTTAAATCATTTAGAACATATTGTGGAAGGGGCTCTTCTACTTATTCCTTTTGCATTTTCATATCTGTAGCATCTATAATATAATAATAGATGCATGCATACATATGTACACTAAACCACCCACATCACATTGCTGAACCAAATATTGAAGGTTTCAGGTTATCCATTATCAATTGAATTATTGATTATCACAACATCTCAGAACAATAGCTCTTCCTTTTTCAAGTCACTCCAAAGGTTTTACACTGACCCACAACTCCGTGGCATGTGTTTCTTTACATTTCACACAGTATTTCACGGGAAGGGGAGACCAGAAGTGAACACTGTTTTCCATACTTAACAGCCTGTACGTGAATGCGATCCATTTCCTTGAAGGAGAATTTGCTTCTTTTACTTGCATTAGCAGCAGGAACTTGCTGCCTTGTTTTGGCTAGATGTTTCCCCAGCTCTGTCTTCAGAAGAACCAGTTGCTACAAAATGCTCACGCATCGTTTTTTGTTGTATTTTTTTTCCAAGACATTAAAGGAGTTCACAATAACAAAACACCACCAGTGTGTTTCCAGGTGTTCACAGGGTACCCCCTTCCCAGGATAACTCATCTGCAGGGGGAGAAGGGATCTTGTTTACCAAGTTTTTGGCAAAGAGATCTGACCTGGGGGAAAGGGGCACAAACACTCCTCTGTGACGTGATGGGAGTTTTGTAGTAGCTATTCTGCTCACTTACCTCTTCCACCTACATGGTGGGATCTTGTACCCTCCATCTGCCCTCCAGTATGGACTCATGGGCTCCACACTGGGGACATCCACAGAGTGCAGCCAGTCAGCAAAGGTGATGGCTTTCTACAGCCGAGCCTCCACCTCGCCAGCGCCAGACACACCAGGGGCTCAATCACCTTGGCCAACACTCACTCACCTGCTGCCCTGTGGATCTTCTTAGGAAGCGAAACCCTGGCACTTTCCCCGCAGGGCCCAAAGACCCAGACACACGCCCATGGCCACAATGCTTCCCTTCTCTTTTATGACATATGTTAAAAAGATATTGATATATGAGTGTGCATAGATTAATAGATACATGCATGTACACATTAATCCACGCTTATAGGGAAAAGTTAAAAGCATCACATCTGGAATGAATCCAAAAAACTGGCCCCAAAATAAGTGATGTCAGCTTGTGTTTATTGAGCACCTATTAAACACTTGGCATCAAAGCAAACAAACAAACAAATCTGAAATGATGCCACTCCCTCAAAATCTTATGCCAAGCTCATCACAGCATTCAGGTTGTGGATTATACCTGCAGGCTCAGTCTTGCGCAGGTAAATGCCTGGCAAGCAGGGAGCTGTATGCAGCCTGTTGCATGGGGGTCTATGCACTTGAGGGAGTGCAGCATTTATGAAACTTGTCGGAGGGATCTGCAGCCAGTATGTCAGAGGTCATACTAGACTGCAGAAGACTGGCACCCAAGAGCCTGTGAAATGGCCTCATGAGCCCAGCCACACATGTTGGATGCTTGCTCTGGATTAATGACATACACAATTGGAATCAAACAGGAACATTAAACAGCTTGGCTCCTGATACCTCTGGATATTAACTCAACATAAGATATAGCTTTCTAATAAATAAATAAATAAATAAGTTTAAATCTTTTTAAAAAGTTGGGCTGGAGAGATGGCTTAGCAGTTAAGGCCCATGCCTGCGAAGCCTAAGGACCCCGGTTCAACTCTCCAGGTACTACATAAGCCAGATGCCCATGGTGGCGAATGTGTCTGGAGTTCATTCACAGTGGCTAGAGGCCCTGACATGCCCATTCTCACTCTCTCTCTCTCCCTTTCTCTGTCTCTAATAAATAAAATAAATAAATAAATAGCCAGGCGTGGTGGTGCATGCCTTTAATCCAAGCACTTGGGAGGTAGGAGGAGGATCACCGTGAGTTCGAGGCCACCCTTAGACTACATAGTGAATTCCGGGTCAGCCTGAACTACAGTGAAACCCTACCTCGAAAAAAACCAAAACAATGAATAAATAAATAAATAAATATCTTTTAAAAAAAGATACAGTTTTAACTGTTTCTTATTGCTAAGAAGTAGCCTGTGACAACAGGGAAGGGTCACTGTGGTAGTTTGAATAGATGACCCCCAATATATTCAGTGTTCTATTAGTTTGGAGTTTGCATCTGCAGTCACCTTGCTGGAGGCAATGTCACTGGGCGAATCTTAAGGTGTGGTGGTGGGTTTAGGATTTCAATCTAAAGATATGCAAAGTGTGCCTAGCAGGAGTTCCTGAGGTGTGCTGTGTGGCTTTTGGCTTTTGGCTTCTCTTTCTGTCTGGTCCTGTAAAAGAGCAGGCCAGCTTCTTCTGCCATTATGAACTTCCCCTGGATCTGTAAGCTTCAATAAATATCCCTTCCTCCATAACTGTGCCTGGTCTGGAAGTTCATCTCAGCGAACCTGAAGCTGTCTGCTACAGTCACCTTCCACACAAATCACTAGACAAACAGATTTCAGAACATATCTTAAACAGAAACAATGAGTAATGTACATATCATGCTGACAGATCTTTCTTAATAGATTCTCAATAATAATATTACTGAGAATATAAAGAAACTACCCAAGGCATGTAATATATGAGTCTTTTATGTGCAAGTAATAACGACTCTAAAGTTAAGAAGTCCTGAGCAAAAGTCAACTGGGCTTAATTAAGTTTTGAGTAACACTGACAACACATTGTAGTATGAAGAGAAATATGCAATATTTCAAAGAAGGAAGATACTTTTAAATCCTCTCAAGAAGGGTACTGTGATTAGTATCAAAAACATGGGTCCTCGCAGCTCACTTACCACAAGTGACCAGCTCAACACCAAGTCATGAGAGAGGGGCGTGGGCTGGAATCACTCCTCTGCGTGGTTTAGTCCTTTCAGAAAACAAACCAGGCTCTTCTAAATTTCTAGGAATCTGACTGAATTTTCCATGATCTTTTGTCAACAGATACCTGAACTATATAGGATATGCACTTTTCACAGCTCCAGAGAATAAAACGTTTTGTTTGCCCAAACCCTAACAACAGGGTCTACTGAGTTGGGTTTGTCAAGAGTTTTAATGTTGTTGTCAGTGTTGTTTTGCAAACGGATTCAAAATGTCAGTGTTCTCTGGAGGTGTTAAAAAGTACTGCCCCGAGACGGGCGTGGTGGCGCACGCCTTTAATCCCAGCACTTGGGAGGCAGAGGTAGGAGGATCGCAGTGAGTTCGAGGCCAGCCTGAGACAACATAGTGAATTCACGGTCAGCCTGAGCTAGAGATCCTACCTTGAAAAAAAAAAAAAAAAAAGTACTGCCTCTAGGGCTGGGGAGATGACCCAGTGGATAAAGTACTTGCCAGCTAAGCATGAGGACTTCAGTTCAGATCCCAATAATGCCAGGAAAAGTCAAGATGATAGCACACGCCTGTAATCCCAGTGCTGGAGAGGCGGGGCGGAGGAGCCCTCGGGATGGCTGGCTGGCTAGTCTAGCTAAATAATGAGCTCTGGGTTTAGCGAGAGACTGTGTCTCAAAAACTGAGGTGGACAGCGACTAAGAAGATACCTGACACCTCCCTCTGGCCTCCACATACACACACACACACACCCCACCTATGTAAACATGCATGCATGCATACATAAATACACACCAAACACACATATACACACACACAATTTTTTAAATTGCTTTCTTCATTTTGCCAGGATAGAAATAGCGCAATAGCCAGGTGTGGTGGCACACACCTTTAATTCTAGCACTTGGGAAGCCAAAGTAGGAGGAGTGCTATGAGTCTGAGGCCAGCCTGACTACACAGTGAATTCCAGGTCAGCCTGGGCTACAGCAAGACCCTACCTCAGAAAAAAAGAAGAAAGAAAGAAAGAAAGAAAGAAAGAAAGAAAGAAAGGAGGGAGAGAGGGAGGGAGAGAGGGAGGGAGGGAAGAAAAAAGGAGGGAGGGAGGGTGGGAGGGAAAAGAAGAAAGAAAGAAAGAAAAAAGGAGGGAGGAAGGGAGAAAGAGAGAAAGAGAAGGGAAGGGAAGGGAGGGGAGGGGAGGGGAGGGGAAGGGAAGGGAAGGGAAGGGAAGGGAAGGGAAGGGAAGGGAAGGGAAGGGAAGGGAAGGGAAGGAAAGGAAAGGAAAGGAAAGGAAAGGAAAGGAAAGGAAAGGAAAGGAAAGGAAAGGAAAGGAAAGGAAAGGAAGAAAAGAAAAACAGAAAGAAAGAAATGGCACAATAACAAAATGCATTCTTGACCTGTAAAATCACTCTTAAGCCCATTTCTCTTTTAAGCACAGTAGCCTTTACCAAGCATGCACCAGGTCATAGTTTCCAGGCCCAGCACCCTTCCCTGCAGGCTGAGCTTAACACAACAATCACAAAACTGCAGTGTCTATGCAGAGGCACAGGAAGGACCCTTGGAACCTGCAAGACCAGCCAGTCTACAGGACACACCCTGGAGAAGACACGTATTTCCACCTCAAGTCATCTGTGAGCTGAGCACAGCCTTCTAGAAATTTCTTCAGAGAGAGCTGGATTCATATCCTTGCTTTGGCACTTAACCCATCGTGTGATTTCAGGCCAGTCAGTTCTCCTCATGTAGCACCCAGTACTTACCCCGCCCCACCCCCAGCATGGCGGACAGATCAGATGACCCATCAAATAGGCAAGGAGGTCTAGCGACGCACAGTGCCCAGCAGAGTTTCAAACAGTAGAAGCCACACTTCTCTTCATCAAGCCATCTCCACATTTCCCACTACATCCGCCCTGGCAACCTCCTCAGAACACCTAGTACACGCAGAAAATAGATGTTGGCAGGGGAGAGCTGCGGGATTTCTTTATGCTCAGAAAGTTTGGCCCAGGTACCAAGGACAACTTTCACTTCAGAATCGATGAATGTGGGACATGGACACAAAGAGCTTGTTCAATTCGAGGGAAAGAAAATCAAGCAGGTACTAATGGCAAGTGCCCAGAAATGTCTCCTTTCTATCTTTAATTCTGCTGCCATTACCTCTTTGAGAGAAAAGTAGTCAGCCGGAGGGGTCATCCCCTGGCTTGAGGCAAACTAGCATGCAGGCGGGAAAAGGCCAAGTACACCCTGCTTTGAAGGACTATCTGAAGTCTACAACAAGCCACATTGGGGGTGGAGGTGATTGCCGAAAAGAAAAATAACGGGGCTGGATAGATGGCTTAGCGGTTAAGGTATTTGCCTGCAAAGCCAAAGGACCTTGGTTTGACTCCCCAGGACCCACGTAAGCCAGATGCACAAGGTGGTGCATGCATCTGGAGTTCATCTGCAGTGACTGGGGGCCCTGGCGCACCCATTCTCTCTCTCTCTCTCTTTACCTACCTACCTACTACCTATTTCTGTATCTCTCTCTCTCTCTCTCTCTCTCAAATAATAAATAAAAATTTAAAAATAATTTAAAATAATGGAAGGGTGTTTGCTAGGACAGCTGACTTAGGCTATCCAACTAACAGGAGTGCAGAAGGGAAGGGAACACCATTGTTATCATCTTCCACATTATAGAGGAAAGGGCCCCTTGAACTACTAACTGCACATCCTAAAGTTTTTTCCCTTCCACGTCATCTTTCTCTGCACGGGGGCTGGAAAGGAAGTGAGGCAAAACCCACAGATTAAAACTTCACTCCGGCTAATCCACTTGGAAAGGAATCCACACAAGGAAAAATAAGTGACGACTTGAAGATGAAGTCCAGAGGAAGAGAATATGGAACAACATTCTCGAGGGCTTATCAGTAACAAAAACATTTAGAAAAGTAGGCTCCCTTGGTGACCGTGGAGGCAATGTCATTGCTTGGCAGTTTTTCTAAGGCAAACCAAACTGTCTGTAGAATGTAGTGAGCCAGGTATTTGAGGAAATATAGAGGCAGTGAGTGTAAGAAAGTGTCTCTGTCAGCAACAGGGCTTTGGTGGCATCAGAGAAAATTCACCCAGAAGAACAACACAAATGACCCTCAATAGTATGATTGAAAAAAGTACAGTAAGAGAAGACCACTGGGGCCTGCTTATGTCTGGAGTACTCAAGGGATGGGATCAGATAGCTGGCATGGCCCTTCCTTTGCCTGAACCATCTAAACAACAGAAGTTGGACACAAGACTGCTGGTCCCAACTGCAAACAAGCCACATTCTTCTTCCTGCAGGCTTCTTCACGGGCCATTAGTGTAAGAGAGGACAACCATGACAAGTCAGAGACACAAGCTGCATGCACCTGGAACGCCTCGCCCTGTAGACATTCCGAAACTGATGAATGAATGAATGAATGAATGAATGAGTGCTAGGACTCTGGCTGTTTCGCAGCCTCCTTCTCAGCGTAATCCACACTACCACTACCCTTTGCTTCCAGTCCACCCCCTTTTGAAGTTTCAGGATTTCTTTCCCATCTTTTCCTCCAAATTCATGTGAATGAAACAAACTCTTTCGCAGTGATCTCTAAATGGCTACCAGTGTCTTATTCTTCAGAAGATAACTTAAGGTCAAGGAATCAATCTTTACAGGTATTTTGGAAGGCACCAGACAGAGGTTTTTCATTAAAAGTCATCACAAGATGAAGTCTAACACTGCTTAAAACTTAAGTCTCTATCCTTCATTTTGGATTCATAATATGTACAAGTCTTATAACCCAACACATTTTTTTTTGCAACAAAAGCTACCATAAACTGGAAAGAAAAACTGTTATCCCCAAGTGAGTATGAAGAAACAAACACTCATATGAAAGCGAGTAGAATGCTGTTCTAGCAAGAATGAAGGCCCGCCAGGTGTGGTGGCACACGCCTTTAAATCCCAGCGCTTGGGAGGCAGAGGTAGGAGGGTTGCAGTGAGCTTGAGGCCACCCTGAGACTGCATAGTGAATTCCAGGTCAGCCTGGGCTAGAGTGAGACCCTACCTCGAAAAACAAAAAAAAAAAAAAAAAAAAAAAAAAAAAAAAAATGAAGCCCCCAGTTCAATACCTAGCACTGCAAACACAGGCTGTGGCAGCACATGCCTATAATCCCAGCGTTTGCCTGCAAAGCCAAAAGACCCAGGTTCAATTCCCCAGGAACCACGTAAGCCAGATGCACAACGGGACACATGCATCTAGAGTTTGTTTGCAGTGGCTAGAGGCCCTGATGTGCCCGTTGTCTCTGTCTCTCCCAACCCCCAAATAAATAAATAAAAATATTTTAAAATAATAAAATACAGATAAGAACACCCTTGGGTTACACTCATCCGAGGCACCACAGCTCTGAGGTGGCATAGCTGAGGGTTTTTTTGTTTTTTACAAAGCTGAGTTTTGTACTTCAAAGCCAGTGCTGCCTCTCTTCCATTCATTTTCCCAACAAATGCCCAATAAGCTAGGTGCTATCTATGGGTGAGGTGTGCCTCACGAGGGCATGGGCCTCGGTCTACAGTCACAGGACGTTGTTCTCTGCTCTCGGCTCTGCCTGCGTTACTGACTTGGGGACATGACCTGACATGACATGTGGCCACAGATGGCAGAAGGAAAGCAAACAGAGGGAGCCAGGGCACTTTTACACCTGCAGAGTGAATCACAAAGGCCACAGGAGTGTGAAAACAATGACCAAGACAGGCCAACCTGACAGAGAAGCATCTTCTCTAGGAGCCATCACTGCCTGGATGCCGGGGCAGGTGCTTCCCGACAGTCACTGTGAGCACCCTCATGCACAGCACAAGAAGAGACTCGGCCAGAGCACAGAAGCTGGCTTACAGAATGGGGATAGCCGCAGTTCCGTGGCTTGGGTGTGGTTAAGGTTAACCACGGGGCCACGGGCAAGTCGCTTCACCTCACAGCACCCAGTCCCACAGCCCACATAAGAGAGCCGGTCCAGGTAGTCTCCAGTGGACTTACAAACACACTGCCAATGGTTGGGGAGACAGCTCAGGAGGTCAAGTGTTTGCTTCACAAGGATGTGGACTTGAGTTTTGATCCCTAGTACCTATGTGCAAAATGGCACTGAACATGGTGACACATGCTTACAATCCCTGCATTGGGGGGTGGAGACAGGAAGCTCCCCAGGGCTCACTGGCCAGCCAGTCTAGCCTAGGTGGCAAGCGCCAAACCAGTGAGACCCTGACTCCGAAAAAGCTGGCTAAGGGCCTTGAGAGATGGCTTAGCAGTTAAAAGCTTGCCTGTGAAGCCTAAGGACCCAGGTTCAAGGCTCGATTCCCCAGGACCCACGTAAGCCAGATGCACAAGGTGGTGCAGTGGTTGGAGGCCCTGGCACACCTATTCTCTCTCTCTCTCTCTATCACTCTCAAATAAAATAAATAAAAATAAACAAAAATAAAGAAAAAGCTGGCTGACACCCAAGGAACATCTGCCAAGGTTGTCCTCTGGCCTTCACACCCAAAAATATGTGCATACACACCCACACATATGAACACGCCGATACAAAACAGAAGATACGGCCCTCTAATCCCAAGATTGTGCTGATTCTGCAGACCATGTTCTGAGAGAAGTGGGTGAGTCGGATTCCCATCACTGGAATCAATACCAGGAACAATCAAACATCAGGAGAAAAGGTTTGAGGCTCCCTGTTGTGGAGGTTCGAGTACAGGGGCGGAGCCCCACTGCTTCTGGACTGCTGCAGAGCAGCACATCATGGGGGGCGGGGGGAGCACAGGGAGACAGACCTGCTCACCCAATGGCCAAGATGCAAAGGAGTAGGAAAGGAAGAGTCTGAGGTCCCAGGAGCCCCTTCACAGGTATGGTCCTGGTGACCCAAGAACCTCTCATTAGGCTCCAGCTTCTAAAAGTTCCACCGTCCCCACCACCAGCAACAAACCTTTAACACATGGGACTTGGTGGCTATTTAAGATTCAAACGATAACAGAGAAGTTGGCTTCAAGATCTGGAGTATCAGCAGTTCAGCAGAAAAAAGGACTGTGTGTAGGTCGGTACTTCTTGTCATGAAGAGACTGAGAAGCCACATCCCTGTCTTATCCTAACAAGGACAGTCAGCCACACTCAGATATGAATTTTATCTCCTTTTTCTCACATGTATTATTAGCTCCCTCGAAGTCTGTTGAGCAAGGTCTCATCTTAACACCAGGTTATGACACACTGCTGACTCTGGGCACATGTTTGGAGGTGGTGATGAGGGCAGAAATGGTGGCCGTGACGCTAACCTAAGGAATGCTATCACCACCACGACCAAGCTGACACAAAACACTGACGGACCTCACAATCCCCCACAGCATTCGACAAAGACTGCCTCCTCTATATCCAGAGGCAACAATGGAGCTATGCACAGAGACCCAACCACACCAGGTGGTACAATGCTGAAATACCAATAATGTTACCAATTAGTAAATACCCAATGCCCATCACAATCTATGGTTCCAGACCCATCACTGATCTTTGGGGCATCCATCCCTGGAGGAACTGACTGTCCAGGATCCAGCCAGCAAACAAGTCCATTCTTACTGTCTTCTTTATATGGACAGTAATCAGGTCATTCCCCAAACTCACATGTGGGAACTGAATCCACAGAGCTTTCCATTAATGATATTTGGCCTTTGGGAGATAGTTAGGATTAAATAATGTCAGGGTGTATGTGTGTGTGTATATATATATAATTTCATGTTGCTGTGATACATTACCTGAAAAGCAACTTAAGGGAGGAAACATTTATTTTGGCTTATAATTCAAGGGGACAGTCCCTCCTAGGGGAAGGCAAGGTGACAGGAGTATAAAACGGAAGAGAGCAAGCAACAAGTGCTTGTGATCAGCCGTCTTTCTCCTTTGTTTCCAGTCCTGACCCCAGCCTGTGGAATATTGCCACCCACAGTTAGGATGGGTCTTCCTACCTCAATTAACCTAATCTAGGAAGTTCTTTAAAGCTATGCCCAGAGATTTCCTGCCAAAGTGATTCTAAATCCAGTCAAGTTAACAGTGGAGATGAACTACCACAGGGTGGGGCCCTTACGGCTGCAATGGTGTCCTTATACTATTAAAGATACTTCTGTCTTGCTATGTGATGCTGGATGCCACCTTGGGAATTTACAGAGCCCCTGGCCTATAAGAAGACCCCACCAGATGCCAGGTACTCAGAAGCCATGCTTTTGGAGTTCTGGAACTATGAGCTAGAGAAACATCTTTTCAGGCTGGAGAGATGGCTTAGTGGTTAAGCACTTGCCTGTGAAGCCTAAGGACCCCAGTTCGAGGCTCGATTCCCCAGGACCCATGTAAGCCAGATGCACAAGAGGATGCATGCATCTGGAGTTCCTTTGCAGTGGCTGGAGGCCTAGGCACGTCCATTCTCTCTCTCTCTCTCTCTCTCTCTCTCTATGCCTCTTTCTGTATCTCTCTCTCTCTCTCTCTCTCTCTCTCAAATAAATAAAAATATAAACATAAATTAAAAAAGAAATATCTTTTCTTATAAATTACCCAGTGCATGGTATCCAGTGATAGCAAAAGGACGTAGAGCAAGGCAATATTCTTCCAAAGTTTTCAAAATTCCCTTACTAGGATGTTATGTTGCTTTTGTAACTTCCTTTAAAAGTTTCCTAAGGTTCTAATCACTTAAACCCTGAGACTGAAAACAATGTAACAATACTGCAACAGAGCCAGGTCAAATCTACTGTGAAACTCTGGGGGTTGGGCTGGAGAGATGCCTGCAAAGTCAAAAGACCCAGGTTTCATTCTCCAGTACCTATATAAACCCAGATGCACAAAGTGGTGCATGCATAAGGACTTTGTTTGCAGTGGCTAGAGTCCCTGATGCACCCAATCTATATCTGCCTCTCTCTCTCTCTCTCTCTCTCAAATAAATAAATTAAAAAACAAAATGGGGCTGGAGGGATTGCTTAGTGGTTAAGGCACTTCCTACAAAGCCAAAGGACCCAGGTTCGATTCCCCAAAACCCACACATGCCAGATGCACAAGTGGCACATGCATCTGGAGTTTGTTTGCAGTGGCTAGAGGCCCATTCTCTGTGTGTGTGTGTTTGTCACTCTCTCTCACATAAATAAATAAAAATAAATATTTTTAATTAAAATTTTAAAAAAAAAACAGTTTAAGGCCAGATGCGGTGGTACGTGCCTTTAATCCCAGAATTTGGAAGGCAGAAATAGGAGGATCACTGTAAATTCTAAGCCAGCCTGAGAGTAAATAGTAAATTCCAGTCAGCCTTGGCTAGAGAAAGATCCTACCTTGAAAAAAAAAAAGAAAAGAAAACAACTTTGGGGGTTGTATCAATAATGGTAGTGTCAAGGACAATATTATGCCAACTTCTAGGAAAGGCCTGTCGAAAGATGATAACTACATTTTCAAAAAAGTGAGCAAGATGCTAATGTTTATGAATAAGGGTTCTTTTTAAAACTATAATTTTCATAAGATAATAAGGCCTTCTGTGTGTCAGAGGCCTCACTGTATACTCAGAAAACAACATGACTTACTTCACTCAGACTTCAAAAAGAAAAAAAAAAGGTCTGTAAAGTGAGCAGGTAGGATTCAGGTATAATTACCCCCGTGTGACAAACAAGGTAATCAAGAGGTGGAGGTGATAAGATCGGGATTCTGATTGTTGAATGACAAAGCCAGGAGGAAAACTCAGGCCTCCTGCCCTCTTCCTTCCCCTCCAAAAGAGCCTTCCTCTTTTGCAAGTAGGTTATGAAGCCATGGGGAGCCTGAAATGGGCCCAGCTGGAGTATTTCCACTAGGGGAATCAACTAAGGCTGCAAATCAGAGCTTCTGTCCCCGAGAAACTGGCTATGAGCACACACTGTACTGTCATGCCAAGACACAGCCACAGAAGGGGGAAGGCTTATCAGTCAATTCTTCCAGGTCTCCTCAGCTCTACCAGGCAGAGGAGAGAGAAAAGGCACCCGGAGTTCGAAGCCAGACGTGTACTGCATCTCACCTGCCACTTAGCAGCATTTGAACATGGGTCATTTAACCTCTCTGACCCTCCAGCTTTCTTATCTGTAAAGTGAGGGCAGTAATTGCAGCTCACTTATGAAGCTGCTCAGAGAATTAGAAGGAATTGTGGATACAAAAAAACATGTTTCACACTGCAAAATACCACAGTAGAAAACAGAATGGCAAGTTCTCACCAAGTTAAGCAAGTGCAGGCCTAGCAGGTATGAAACCCTAAGATTTGATTCTCAGTACTGCAAAACAAATACCAAATTCAAATAAAGAACAGTAGCATGCACCTGTAATCCCAACACTTGGGAGGCAGAAGCAGGAAGGTTATGAGTTCAAGGTCATCCCCCACTACATACAGTATTCAAAGCAGCCTGGGCTACATGAGACCCAGTCTCAAAAGACACCTGAACCTCCATAGGACCTGATATTTGCACTTCTGTTATGTGCTCAAGACAACTGTAAATGGGGAGCCCAGGTCTAGGCCTCCCTGGGGGCTCAGTCCAGTCCATGCTCCTGAGGTGGTTCTCATGGCGAGGTCTTCCAGTCTCAGAGTCCCCAAAACTGCCTGGACTGGGATCTGGGGAGTCAAACATGGGTCCTTAGGATTTGCAGGCAAGTGCTTTAACTGCTAAGCCATCTCTCTAGTCACTCTTCCAGCCTCTAACTCCCTTGCCCTGCCTACTAAATAAAAACTAAGTGACCACAATTGGCTTCTGTATCTTTAAGAAAGAAAGAGAGAGAGAGAGGGAATGAGGGAGGAAGAAAGGGAGGGAGGGAGGAAGAGAAGAGAAGAGAAGAGAAGAGAAGAGAAGAGAAGAGAAGAGAAGAGAAGAGAAGAGAAGAGAAAACAGGGTCTTGAAGAGACATTTGTACACCGTGTTCATAGCAGCATCATTGCCAGTAACCAAGAGGTGGGAAAACCTCTGTCTACTGATGAACAATCCACAGACATGGCACACTCATACAATAGAACAAGACTTTAAAAGTTCTGATCCCTACTAAAATGTGGAGGAACTCTGAAGATATTCTAAGAGAACAGGTTAGACACACGAGAACAAATACTGCATGATTCCACTTACATGAGGCACTTTGAGACATCAAAGTCCTCGAGGCAGAAAGTAGAGGTTGCTGGGGGCCTGGTGAGGCAAGAGGAGAAGTTATTGGTTAATGAGTACTGAGGTACAGTTCGAGGAGAGGAAAACATTCGGTAGAGGGACGGTACTGGTGGCTGTCAAACTGTACGCGTGTCCTTTAAAGTGCCAGAAGTATATACTTAAAACAGGGTGAAGAGAGCTGGGACAGTGGCTCAGTGGATAAAGCCTTGCTGTGCAAATAAGAGGGCCTGAGTACAGACCCCAGCTGGGAGGATGTGGCCGTCCATCTGTAATCCCAGCCCTCAGGAGGCAAGACAGGGGATCCTCTGGACAAGCTGGTAGCTAGCCTAGCCAAATCAGCGAACTCAGGGTTCAGTGAGAGAAGGTGGAGAGCAATGGAGGGAGACACCCAGTGTCAAACTCTGGCCTCCACATGCAGATGCACACACACACATCCGTGCACCCAAACCCTTGCAAACACAGACACACACACACACACACACACACACACCCCACATACTCACATGCAAAAAAATTGTCACATGTTTAATCACAATTGTTAAAAATAATATGAAGACTTCTACTTGTGAACAGGACCAAAAGTGCCATAGAAAGCAAACTTTTTTTATTATTAGAACCACAGACTCCATTTGTACATCATACTGACATAGACAAAATGAACCCAAGAACAATGTTCCTTTTACATTATTGCTAAAGTAAGGCTGTCCTCAACTTAGACAAAATCTGTTCCAATTGTGGTTACTATGCGAGGCCTATTTTCTTACAGAAGTGAAGTTTTGCATGGTAACTGAGATCTTGCCCCAGGCCCAGAGGAAGCCCTGGAGCCCATGATATGGCTGAAGGATTGCATTAACCACTTTGGCCTGGCCCTGGAACAGCCTAGAAGGGAGAGAAGCGAGCACAGAAGCAGAAACACCCCACCCTTGCCCAAGCCCAGGCCAGAGCACTCAGGTTTGTAATGGTTGAGGGCAGCTGGCCCAAGATGCTTCTCACCAGGATAACACCCTATGCAGGGTCCTCTGGGACCTAACAACCCCAACTGTATGCCATCACCTCAAAGTCAGAAGACGTGGGTGACTACCTCTTCTCCCTCCCATCTCCTGTTCAAATGCTACTACTTTGTAAGTGCTGGAGAGGAAAGTGCCTCTTTTAAAGCCACTTAAGGCCTGGAGAGAAGGCTTGGCAGTTAAGGCGCTTGCCTGTGAAGAATAAGGACACACATTTGACTCTCCAAATCCAACATAAGCCAGACATACAAAAGTGAGGCAAGTGCAAGGTCACACATGCCCACTAGGTGGCACAAGCTTCTGGAGTTCAAATGCAGTGGCTGAGGCCCTGGCATACCAATTCTCATTCTCTCTCTCTCTCTGTAAAAATAAAAAATAAATTAAAATTTAATTTTAATATAAATATAAAATTAAATATAATTTAATTAAAATTTAAAAAAACACTGAACACAGCCAGGCCTGGTGACTCAGGGCTGCAATCCCAGCTACTCAGGAGGCAGAGGCAGGTGAATCACATGTTCAAGGCCAGCCAAGGTAAATTATCAATCCATACCTCAAAATGAAAAATTAAACTCAACTCCGGGTTGAAGGAGAGATTGCAGCTCAAGAAAGTAAATGGAACAGTCGTACAGAAGGACGCCTGAAGATTTCCTTTCCACTCCACATGCACTACACATGTGTATCTGCACATAAACATGCATAGGCCACACTTAACACACCACACACTATACACCATACCAAACATCCTCTATACACAAGCACACACATGCAAAAGATATTAAATAAGGGCTGGAGAGATGGCTTAGTGGTTAAGGCATTTGCCTACAAAGCCAAAGGATCCTGGTTCGATTTTCCAGGACCCACATAAGCCAGATGCACAAGGGGGCGCATGCGTCTGGAGTTCGAGTGCAGTGGCTGGAGGCCCTGGCATGCGTTTTCTCTCTCTCTCTCTCTCTGCCTCGTTCTCTCTCTAAGTAAAAAAAAAGAAGAAGAAATTAAATAAATAAAGAGTTCTAAAGGGTCTGGAGATATAGCTTAGTGGTCAAGTACTTGCCTAGCATGTGTCTAATTTTGAGTACCACAAAAATGAAAAAAAATCATTTTCACAGTAAACAACTGGCAGTCTCTCAACCTACATTAAGGTGTTTATATGAGGCTTTAAGGCAAATTTCAGCAGCCACTTTATTTCCAAGGTTAAGGAAATATATTAGTTCATATTTAGGCAGGTATTAGGAGACAGAGGATACAGGATCCCTCTTGTCTTTAAACAGCTTCTGTCCTTCTACCCCAAGTCTTCTAAGTCTTCAAAGGCTCAGGGTTTGGCACAACACTGCAGGCCTTGGTGGAGAAGAACAGCATTGTGTGGGCATGCAGGCACGGGTGACACTTGAAAATCTGCCGAGGATTTATTCAATAGGATGCCTTCAGGATTCTGTTTATAGCACCAAATCCAATTTATTGCAAAACCAGTTTTGGTGATCCGTGTTGTGCTCGTGAAAGGCAGGGCCTCATCTGCTCAACCAGTAGAGTATGCACTGTCCTCCCTCTGTTTGCCCTGTTACAGCTTCCAACCAATCGTGACCCCAGACATTGTTACCAATGAGCTAAAATATATGCCAAGGGAAATACCCAATTTGGAAATCAGTGCCAAAGTGTTACACTTACAGCCTGTGACCTGAGAAATTCAGAGCTTTTTTTTTTTAGTATGTGGTGGGGGTGGGGGTGAGAGAGAGTGTGTGCATATGTGCGCAGATGCAGAGGTGCCATGGCACATGTGTGGAGGTCAGAAGATAATCACAAGTATTGGTCCTCGTTTTCCACCTTGTTTGAGGCAGGCAGGGTCTCCTGTTGCTCACTGCTGTGTAAGCGAGGCTGCTGGCCCGTGAGCTTCCTGCCTTCTCCATCGTCTGCCTCTATCTCACAGAAAGAAGGTTTGCATTGGGCTGGAGAGATGGCTTAGTGGTTAAGCACTTGCCTGTGAAGCCTAAGGACCCCAGTTCGAGGCTCGATTCTCCAGGACCCACGTAAGCCAGATGCACAAGGTGGCACATGTATCTGGAGTTCGTTTGCAGTGGCTGGAGGCCCTGGCATGCCCGTTCTCTCTCTCTCTCTCTACCTGCCTATTTCTGTATCTCTCTCTCTCAAATAAATAAATGATAAATTTAAAAAAAAAAAAAAAGGTTTGCATTACAGAAGCTTGATTCCGTACGTGGCTTTCAATGGTTCTGAGGATCTTAAGTTGTCAGGCTTGTACATCTAGTGCTTTTACCCTCTGAGCCATCTCTAGTCCAAGATCACCTCCCACCCCCCGTCCCTAAAGCCCCACATAGAGATTTTTACACAAGTTTTATGGCATGTCCATAATGCCATTCCAAAAAGCACAAAATAAATTCAGTACATAGAGAATTTAAACTGTACAGCTAGCTCAGGGTGTGGCAGAGTGGTAGAGCACTTTGCTTAGCATGTGCAAGGCCCAGGGTTCCATCCCCAGCACCACCATAGACTTTAAACCACACAGCTCAGGATGATGGAGCGACATGGTAAGTGATTGAGTCATCAAATAAAAATATTATTCTTGGGACTGGAGAGATAGCTTAGCGGTTAACCTCTTGCCTGTGAAGCCTAAGGACCCCCAGTTCAAGGCTCGATTCCCCAGTACCCACGTAAGCCAGATGCACAAGGGGGCGCATGCATAGGGAGTTCGTTTGCAGTGGCTGGAGGCCCTGGCGTGCCCATTCTCTATCTATCTGCTTCTTTCTCTCTGTCTGTCACTCTCAAATAAATAAATAAATGAATAAACAAAAAAAGAAAGAAAAAAATATATATTATTCTTAAGGTTGGGAGTATAGTCCAGCACAAAACACCTGCCTAAGCATGCATAAGGTCCCCAGAGCTGACAAAGAAAAAGTGTGCTGGCCTGGACAGGTGCCTCAGCAGTTAGGAGCACTTTCTGCACAAGCATGAGGGCCTGAGGGGGCCTGAGACCACCTGTGTTTGAATCACCACATAAACAGCTGGATATGGCCACCTGCGTGTGCAATCCCTGTCCCTTAGTGGAGTACAGTCCTGAGACTCATAAGAGCTCATGAGAAAAAAAAAATGCAGCTCCAGAACCAGGAAGAGACTTCAGCTCAAACATGAATGGACTGAAGAACAACGAAGCAGGACTCCCAACTTTCAACTCCAGCCACTGCAGGCAAACACATGGAGAGCTGCAAGGCCACACACACACACACACACACACACACACACACACACACACCACACATACACACAAGCAACAAAGAAAAGTGTGTGTGTGTGTGTGTGTGTGTGTGTGTGTGTGTGTTATCTGCAATATGACACTAAACAGAAACAAGTCACCCTCCAAAAGGAAAGGCATTCTGAAGCTGAAGAAAGACCATGGCTCCACAAAGACCCATGTGTAGCAAGATGACCTTTGCACTGGCTGATGAAGACAGGGACAGAGTTTTCAAACCCAGCTCCAGGACTAGGAAGAAGGAAAGAGAAGCAAAGGTGGTGGTGAGCTGACCAGGGGAAGGGATGTAGCAAACTAGGTCACTCCAGCTTACCAGCTGGCCTGAACATGCTGTCAGGCCAAGTCGTTTTGGTTAACGCTCGCACTATATGGACTGATCACCTCCCCCCGGGCAGTAAATGTTGAACGGCCCGGTGTGGTCTCCATATCCATTCCAATGGCCTCTGAGAAGGAAGGACTGATGAGAGAGAGCTGGCATGTGCCAAGTCCAGACTCACACACCTCGCGGCTTCCATGCACCCTCGTTGCATCTTCGTTAGAATTCTTACAGCAGGTCTTCGGGTGATCCTGTTTCATTTCATGGATGAGGCTCAGAATGGGGCGACTATAGACCGGAAGCCACGAAGCCCAGTAAGACGCGCACTCGCTCCCTGTAACCTCGGAACCGACGTTCATAGCTGCTCACTGTGCCCTAAGGAACAGCCAGCACTTGTTTTCGCTGGCTGAATGAAGCCTTGTCTGTGGTGGCTTAAACCAATTTTCAAAAAACATATTTTATTTTTTTTATTTTACTTATTTGACAGAGAGAAAAGGGAAGGAGAGACAGAGAGAGAATGGGCACGCCAGGGCCTCCAGCCACTGCCAACAAACTCCCGACACATGTGCCACCTTGTGCATCTGGCTCACGTGGGTCCTGGGGAATCGAATGTAGGTCCTTTGGCCTTGCTGGCATCCCTCCAGCCCTAAACCAATTGTTTGAGAGGTTAAATAACTCACTACCCTGCATATTTCCAACAAGGGTTTCCAAAAATCAGTTCCTTACAGACACCAGCATTTCTTTTTTTTTTTTTTTTTTTTTTTTTTTTTTTGGTTTTTCAAGGTAGGGTTTCACTCTGGCCCAGGCTGACCTGGAATTAACTATGTAGTCTCAGGGTGGCCTTGAACTCACGGCAATCCTCCTACCTTAGCCTCCCGAGTGCTGGGATTAAAGGCGTGCGCCACCACGCCTGGCACACCAGCATTTCTTCCCTACGGGTCCCAACACTGAAGGCAGCAACAGTTTGGAGTGGATTACTGTTCATTCAATCCCAGTTTTGTTCCAGACACCTTCTGGACATCACTGAATTCTTAAAATAATCCCATGAGGTGGCAACTATCTCCATCCTGACACAGAAAGATTATAGGAGAGTCACGTATCTACCAACAGCTGTGCTTTCCAGAACGTTCTATTCCATTGCCTTCCCTACCCAATATCAGAAAATATACCAGCTTTGGCATTAACCAAGAGCAAAATCCCTGTGTTTTTTTTGTTTTGTTTTGTTTTTGGTTTTGGGTTTTTGTTGTTGCTGTTTTTAGTTCCTGTAAACTAGCAGGAAATACAGTACCAAGTTCACAGCTGATAGCTAAACTCATGGAATGAATGTGGTCTGCTGCAGAATGAGCTTCACCTATGGTATGGATTTATGGAGGTTATCTTTGGTCTGGCTAGAGTCTGGATAATCCATATATTGTATAGTAAACCTGTTGTAAAAAGTCAAATCTAATCAAAAGCCAGCCAAAAGGAAAAGTGTTTTCCTGTACCACAGAAGTCAAAAGAGCATAGCCAAATGGACTGAGAAGGAAAACAATTGATGTTGGCATGTCTCCTGGAGTCCACCTGTCCTCCTAGTTTTACTACATATGCACTGAATCGGCCATATTGAGTCACAAAAGAAATCCAATCAGCTGCCCAGGACACCAGGTTTGTGTTAGCCACCCATTGGCCATTCTTTTTCATTAATTAAGGAATATGAACAGACTGGACCTTGGGCTCCCTGCTGATTGCTGTGAAATCTGAGTTGTAGGAGCTGGAGGCTTGAGGTCCTGGATCTAATGCCCCTCAAGCAAGTTGACCAATAATGTGACAATTCCCCACAGATCCAAAGCTTAAGCCCTCCGGAGGAGAGAAGAGGAGAAGAGGGAGGAGAGAGATTGAAGCGGATTTAAATAGATTTATTTGGGGAAAGGAAAGATTAGAGGGATTTATGGAGACCCAGCCAAAGACAAACACAACCAGTTAACCCCTGACAGTGCACCAATGTTCACCTGAAGCCCGCTGAGCATAATTACTGTCCACCAAGCAGACACACTTGAACCAGAAAGGAAACTGGAGACCCAGTCTCCAGGGACTGACCGAGCTCTCCTCAGAGTTCTACTTCGCAGCTCCCACTGAGCTCATCCGTGCAGACCCTGAAGTCAGTTACCTTCATTCAGTCAGTGCATTAGAACTTTTCTTGTCTTTGTGACAAAATACCTGACAGAAGCAACTTAATGGAAGAAAGATTGATTCGGGCCTGCACGTTGCAGGGTGCAGTCCATCACGGTGGGGGAGACGTGGTGGAGTTCACGGCACTGGAGTGTGTGGCTGGCATCCCCTACATCTCAGTGGATCAGGAAATAGACAGCTTAGGTCAGAAGTACAGCCGAGCTAGAATACCTCCGGGTACCCCACTTCTTCCAGCTGGGCCCCACTTCCTGAAAGTTCCACAACCTCCCTAACCAGCATCACCAGAAGAGAACTGCGTGTTCAAGCACATGAGCCTGTGAGGGATACTTTACATCCAAAACGTAGTAATCAAGAACACATTTGGCTTTTTCTCTCCAAATATAAAATGTAGACAAAAGAAAAGGGCGAGGAAGTTGATTATTTTCCACTCAATGTTTGCATTTCACATTCCCAGTCGAGTGGGAGACTTACAGGACTATAGACCCGCCTGTCAAAGTGATCTAGATCTTTCCATTGATTCACTGTAAAAGCACAAAATAGCATTTTCACACTGTTACAGCTTTTCCTGCTGTTAAAATTTCCAGTCTGTCACAGACTCTCCTACTGTGACAGAAGAAAAAGTAGCTTATAAGTCCCTTCTAAAACGTCATCTTATAAGCAGGGGTCTCTCACCTTTGAGCCCAGAAACCCATAGGGAATGAACTAACCCTATAAACTGATTTCAGAGGTTCCTGAAGCACAGACCGCTCCACCGTGCAGGAAGAGCAGAGGCGCGGAAAAATCCCTGGATATTCTGAACAAAAAAGCCACTAAAGTAGCTACCATTCATCCGAGTCTTAGAAAATTATTCTCACATCCCACATCCAATTCACCAGCAACTCTTGTTGGTTCTACCCTCAAAATACATCCCAAATCCAACCACTTCTCACTCCTCACACTAGTACCCAATTCTGCAGCTGCAGCAGTAGCATCCCTCACCTGGGTCATGGCAGCTGCTTCCTAAATTGTCTCCTACCTTTGACCTTGACACCCAACAGTCTGTTTTCAACACAGCAAGGCCCAAGGATCATGGAAAACCTATGTCAGTCCAACTGACTCCCTATTACTCTGGAGTAAAAGCCAAAGTCTTTACAATGACTGTGATTATTACTTGTGTGCATATGTACATGGTATGTGTATGCATGTTCATTGTGTGGGTATATGTGTGTGTGCAGGCATGTGTGAATATATGTGTGTATTCTTGTGCATGTGAGACCAGAGATCAATGCCAGGTGTCTTCTTCAATTGCTTTTCACCTTTTAAATTTTTTAAATTATATTTTATTTTATTTGCAAGCAGAGAGACAGAGAGAAGAGAGATGGGCAGAGAAAGAGAGAGATAAACAGAGAGAGAGAGAGAGGAGAGGATGGGTAGACCAGGGCCCCTAGCCACTGCAAAAGAACTCCAGACACACACACCACTTGCTGCATCTGGCTTTATGTGCATACTGGGGAATCGAACTCACGTCCTTAGGCTTTGCAGGCAAATGCCTTAACTGCTGAGCATGTTCTTCAGCCCTCACATTTTTTGAAACAGGATCTCTCACTGAATTCAGAGCACATCAACTATGCTAGACAAGCTAGCCAGCAAGCCAAGGAGATTGTCCTGTGTCCATGTCCCCAGTGCTGACACTACAGATGCACGTCACTGCTCCCAGCATTTTTACATGTGTGCTGCAGATTCAAACTCGGGTCTTCATGCTTGCATAGCAAGAACTTTCCCCATTGAGCCATCTCCCAAGCCCCCAAAAGCCCAAATCTTTACTCAGTCCCTAAAGCCTCTGTTCTGCTAAAGCCTCCTTCTACCTCCCTTTCCAGTTCTGCTCCAACTTTAACTCCCACTGCCTCCCAGCTTGCCTGAGTTCCAGCCACACTGACTTTGAAGTCCCTGGGTCTCAACAGTATCAGGCATGCTCCTGCCTCAGGTCCTTGTTCCTATTGTTTATGACTGGAAAATTCTTTTTTCTTTTTTTTTGGTTTTTCGTCTCACTCTGGCTCAGGCTGACCTGGAATTCACTATGTAGTCTCAGGGTGGCCTCGAACTCTCGGTGATCCTCCTACCTCTGCCTCCTGAGTGCTGGGATTAAAGGCGTGCACCACCACGCCCGGCTGGAAAATTCTATTTTTATGTACCCTTCCTCCCCCAAGTCCTTCAGATCTTAACTCAAGTGATTAGTTTCCCTGAAAAACCTTGCTTGGATACCCCACCTTAAGCTTCCCGGCACCCTCACCCCCACAAATCCATTTTCCCTGCTATATTTTTCCACTGTTTGTTGAGACAGTCTCACTATATAGCCCAGGCAGCCCTCAAAATCATGATCTTCCCGCTTCTTCCTCCTCGGTGCTCGGATCACAGGCATGTGCCAGCATAGCTTCACTTCAGTGCATAAAGGCCTCTCAGCAAGAGGATGGAGAAGTCCAAACTAATAGCAAACACTGCAGCTGGGATACTGTTGCAGTCAACTTCTCATTGCTGGGAGGAAGCACCCAACCAAAAGTAGTTTAGAGCCGGGCGTGGTGGTGCACGCCTTTAATCCTAGCACTCGGGAGGCAGAGGTAGGAGGATCGCCGAGAGTTCAAGGCCACCCTGAGACTACATAGTGAATTCCAGGTCAGCCTGGGCCAGAGTGAGACCCTACCTCAAAAAACCAAAAAAAAAAAAAAAAATAGTTTATGGGACGGAACAGTTTCTTTTGGCTTACAGACTCAAGGGGAAGCTCCACGATGGCAGGGGAAAACATGGCATGAGCAGAGGCTGGACATCACCTCCTGGCCAACATCTGGTTGACAACAGAAGCAGGAGAGTGTGCCAAACACTGGCAAGGGGAATCTGGCTAGAACACCTATAAGCCTTCCTCCAACAACACACCTCCAACAAGGTTCCATTTCCCAAATTGCCATCAGCTGGGAATCAAGCAGTCAGAAGACAGTTTATGGGACACACCTGAATCAAACCACCACCTTCCACCCCTGACCCCTTAAACTGATGCATGACTTAAAGTTGGACTGAATGCATTGCATTTTACAAGTCTGCATAGTTTTTTCAATCTCAAGACTGTTCAAACATACCATAGTCTAAAGTTTCTTAACTAAGCTGAAATATTAAAAAAAAAAAAAAAACATAATGGTACAGAATAAACTGCAAAAGATAACATTGGACATAGCAAAGGAAGATTGAATAAATACAAGATTTAAAACAAACAGGGCAAACATCAAACTCTAACTCCAAGTCCCACACTCTAACCAATGATAAGTCTCCAAGTTCAATAATTCCAACCAGTGACAAGTCTCTGGAGTTTCAATTCTGCTCCTCTAGCTAGGCTACGCACAGTCCTGGAAAACTTCATCTGGTGCCGGCAGCTCTCCTTGGCAGCCATCCCATAATCCTGCAGCTACCTCCATTGGGTCTCCACTGCAGCCCATGGTTCATCCACATGGCTCCATTAGGCCTCCATGTGGATAATCCAACAAGCCTGCTTCATGCTGCCCATGGCTATTTCCAAAAATAAACAAAACCACATTGCAAATCCAATGACCCTTCCTTTCCTGAATTTTTTATACACCATAGTACCAGGCAGGCTACCAATTTGTTAATCCGGGGGGGGGGATAAAGAAGAGCAGAACATTCCTTTAGAATTCAGGCCCCTTACTTCAAAAGAGTGTGGATTCTTCCTGCTGTCCCAATGCAGGTCAGCTGGCCCAATCTCAATGGCTATCATCTCTCAAACAATTGCAGGTGAACGGACAGCAGTTTCAGCCCAAAGATTTCTTTCTGTGCCATATCCCTCTGCTCACACCTGTCCATTTCTACGCAATGAAACCCTGCCAAATTCTCAGGACATGGGCAGGCAGAATGCAGCAAGCTTCTCACACAAACTGCTTCTAGCCAGTCCCTACAAAGTTCTTTCTTCCCCTCATAAGCAAAATCTCACAGTCCATAGCTTTCCCTGCATTCAGGTCTTTCAACTTTGACCAGAATGGCCCATCAAACTGTATTTACAGCACTGCAAGGTGTCTCGTAGGCCAAGGTTTCAAATCTTTCCACATGACTCATACCAGCCAGTTCCAAAAGGCCAACATCCACACAGTCAGGTTTCTAGCAACAAGGACTCCACTTCTCAGTACCAATTTACTCTTGCTGGCAGAAAGTACCTAATCAAAGCAGTTTGTGGGAGGAAAGGGTTTATTTTGGCTTACAGACTGGAAGAGGTGCTCCATGATGGCAAAGGAAAATATGTCACGGGCAGAGGCTGGGCATCACTTCCTGGCCAACATCAGGTGGACAGCAGCGGCAGGAGACTGTGTCAAACACTGGCCAAGGGGAAGCTGGCTATAACATTCATAAGCCTTCCCCCAACAATACACCTCCAACAAGGTTGCAATTCCCAAATTGCCATCAGCTGGGGATCAAGCATTCAGACTACATGAATTGATGGGGGGCACCTGAGTCAAACCACCACAGACACCTATTCAGAAACCTAAGGTTTTCCATTCCCATGTTTCTCTCATTAATCTTCCAAATGCTCTTCACAGACATGAACATTCTGGATAATCTCAGAATAAATAGTATTAATTAACAGAGCAAACACGTAACCCCCCATGTACCCCTCCCCCACAGAAAGAAAAGGTGGAACTATTTCCTACCTAGGGTTCCAGACAAATTCATCATTTGTTTCCTCAACCAGTGTAGTTACTGCACAATTGCAGAAGTGGTAGAAGGATGAGACAGGTAGGAAAGACAGTGTTTTCCACACAAAAAATATTCACTTATTCTCCTCCCAGAGAAGCACCCAGCAGTTGATGAAAGACCCATTGCCACTGCCACTATACAGGACAAGACAGTTGTGCAGTTTCATTCACTTCTTGTACGGCCATAAAAACACTCCTCCAACTAGAAATGAGCTACCACCAGGAAAATCCTAAGGAATTACAACTAGATCTGCCTTCCTGACTCCGCTGAGCTGCTCAATCTCAGCCTTGTCAGCACACAGCAAATCACCTGTCTTCCCAGCCCTTCCCTTTGGTTTTTAGAGATGAAGAAGATGAACCAGGGTGAAGAGAACATGAGGGAATGGCCAACCAGCCCACAGGCCACCCCACCCCAGACCCCAAGCTCAGACCCTCCACAATGCAGGATCAGTCACCTGCAGACGAGTTACTTCAGCTTCCAGTGATCAGTCTTCATGAAACCGTGCACTCATATGCACAGAGAGGAAAATGCACTGTCTAAGCCTTGCTACTGTCCAGACTCCAGGGGAAATAAGGAGTGTTCAGGAAGCCATTCTGCCTCTACCAAGGATCTAGACCTTCTCTACTCACACACATTTCTTAGCCTACAATTGCAGAAGTAACTTCCACGAGTCTGAGGCACTTCCTAGACACCATAACGACCTTTCTTTCAGTCCATACCCTCCTCCAAACGGTGTGTGTAAACTTTCTGCTGTTTCAGAAGGCACGAGAAGCTATCTCCAGTGGAGATGGCTCAAACTGCCTAGCAAATGCGCCAACAGAAATGTTTACCGTTCCTAATTTGCTGTTACACAACATTTATTCACTCTCACTGTGTGCCAAGAATCTGAAAACATGTTGTTGATTAATAAATAGTAATTAAGTCTCACCACCTAACTCAGAGATGTGGCTAGGTTCTGGGGATTCCCTTTTGAAGGAGGCTAAAGTGAAGCACATGGGTTAAAAGGCTCCTTCCTGAGGCCTGACTCTCAGACGCAGCCCAAAAACCTGCTCCTCTCCCCTGTGCTGTGCCGGACTTCTTCAATCTCCTCTTCCAAGTCCATGGGCCCACTTCTTCTCCAGCACCACACCTACGAAATGCTGACCCTCAGCTTTTAACAGTAAATGTTCCGCTCCATGAGAGAAGATGCCCACACTGATTCCAGATATCCACAATGAGAAAGGGCCCTCAGTGGAATGGGGGCAAGGGAGAGGGAACATAAGAAGATAATGTGATGGGGAGACAACCAATTTGCAATATGTTCATATTTTAAAGTTCCCAATAAAAATTATTATAAAATAGATACCCAGATAAGGCTGCCAAAGATGAGATTACAAAGTCTGGTGGCTGAGCCCTCTTTGGTTTTACAATGCTTTATTTCAAAAGCATTTTAACACTGTGAGCTGGCAGCCTGGCTTCTGGCTGGGCTTTCCTGCCTCGGGATCTTAAAGACATATGGTGAAGGTGTGACAAGCACCATGACTAGAGCTACAGTTCTCTGAGCATGGATTCCAATCATCATCGCCAGTGCCTCTGACTCCTGCTAGGTCCTCATTACAAACTCGTAAGAGAGAAATCCCTCACTGAGGGATAGGCAGTAACTTACATAGTAAGTCTCAGGACAAAGTCACTGCTAGACTTAGACCAAGGTGAAACAGACACCCTCAACTTAGGACCACTTCTAGCAAGTCCAGGGAGGAAAGAAAATGATGTTGATCATTTAAAAGATTTGAAATATTACTGCATGTAAATAGCAGGTTATTCTATAACTGTGTTTTATTTACATTCATATTAAAATTAGCCTTCCTAATCCTAAAGTCTTTTTGTTTGTTTTATTTTGTTCTTTAGTTTGTGGTCCTGGGATACAACCCTGTGCCTTTCACATGCTACACAAGCACTCAACCATTGAATTACCCAAGTTAAAATTATTATTATAGCTGAAAACCATACAGATCAAGAGCACCTCCTCTACCTCGCCCTAAATGTCACCTGCTATCATCACTAGTACTAAGGTACTAGTTCATGTTTGGTAGGTCACTTAATCTCCCTATTGCCTCAGTTTTTTCATCTGAAAACTGGAGACAGTACTTAACACTTGCACCACAAATTTACTTTGTGAATTAACTGAACGACAGGCAAAGCGCTTAAAATAAATTCCCAGCACTTAATTTATTCTTTAAAAATGTCATCATGATTGTTGTTACTAAAATGTCATTAATTAAAAAAAAAAAAAACACCTTGCTTATTGTACTTCATTCTTCCAGAAACCCTGCCAGTGCTATCTTAAACAGGAGTTCCTTTGCAAAGAATTACTTCCAGGCAGAAAGCAACACTTTGGGACCCTGGGAGAGAACCCAGAGCTCACTGGAACGTGACCAGAGCCCAAGAAGCTAGTCTTCCAGAAAGCAATCCAGCACCAGAAGGGAGAGCCCCATCTCCCCAAGGTGGAGGCCACCCTGGTCATGCCCAGCCTGCAAGCCACAACATCAAGAGCAGCAACAACAGCTCCCTTGGCTCAACATCTTGGCCACCGCAGAGGTGCAGTGCAGGGCCTCTGCCCAGAAGCAGGAGTCAGTGAGGGGAGACTGTGTCTGACTGCCAGGAGGCTGCCAACAAAGGGGCCCAGCCAGGTCATGTAAAAGGGACAGGTTCACAGAGGATGGGATTCCAGTCTCTCCAGCCTCACCTGTAGCAGCAATGGCTAGTCCCTGGCTGACAAGCAAAAGGCACAATTCTGGCCTCCTGGACCTCTGAGTCACAACCTCAAACCTGAATAAACCTACATGACAATCTTGAAAAGTTGTGACCCCTTAACTGTGAACTCCCTTAAAAAAAAAATCTATTCATTATGAACCTTACTGTGTGAATAAAATGCATGTTGGTCATATTCCCATGGAGTTATATTCTTTTTTTTTTTTTTTTTTTTTTTGGTTTTTCAAGGTAGGGTCTCTCTCTGGCCCAGGCTGACCTGGAATTAACTATGTAGTCTCAGGGTGACCTCGAACTCTCGGCGGTCCTCCTACCTCTGCCTCCCGAGTGCTGGGATTAAAGGCGTGCACCACCACGCCTGGCTTGGAGTTATATTCTTATGTCCCCTTTCCCCCACCCCTATTGCACTGAGGACCCTCCTCAGTGGGGTCACTGGTATTCACCATGGGGTCTTGAATGCATCCATCAGTCTCTGCTAGGGAGGGGGACAATGCTTCAGGACACTCTTTCCCCCTGTGGCTCTTACAACCCTTCCTTACCCCTCTTCCACAAGGGAACTCTCCTTTATTAAAAAGCTAAGTCATTTCACTTTGGCCAACATACCAAGTCAGAATGCACAGATGCCAGGAGGGAAACAGCAGTCACAATAGGGTGACACTGTTCTAGAGCCAGCCCACCAGCTGGCCCCAGGAATCAGCAGCGTGGCTGGACATGCCACCTTCATAACTTCTTGCTGGGGAACCCACTGCAGATGAGGGGAAAGAAGGAAGAGAAATGATTCACATAGTAGTGGACCTGCGCCTGGGGCTGTAGACTGTCTGGGTTGGGGGGGGGGGATCGGGAAAAGCAACCAACCACAGACACAGGGAGGTGAGATGGAGGGAGGGAAAGAAAGGAAAGGAGCCAGCAACACACCGACATCCACAAAACACTTCCTCTCTTCCTCCATGCAACGGACACCTTATAGACCCCAGCAAAACGTGCGTTTCACGGTGCACGTGTGTAACTGTGCCTACTCTACCAGATACCCATCAACAACAGAAATGATCGAGGTGGTGGGGGGAGGGGAGGACTTGAACTTCAGGCTCATTTAGCAGTGCCTGAGTATTCTTTCGCTATCAGCCTGCCCCTCTAACCTATGTGAAGCGCTGCAAAAGAAAACAAGAACCAACTCGTGGGCAGGAAGGGAACCGCAGCTGGACGGAGCCGCACATGTTAAGAGCACCGATGGATGACACAGACTTGGAATTATTTCTGTTTTCTGGAGATGCGGCCATCGGAAAGAATGGCCGGTACAACAAATTTCACTGACCATCCTGAGGCAGGGACACGCGCGTGGCTGACCTTAAGTGAAATGTACACTCGGGTGAGGTTCTGCCCACGTGTGACCCCGAAGACTGCGAAATTCTTCCCTCCCCAAATCGTGCGGCCACCCAAAGTCTTGCCTACACCAAGTACGTGCACATGTCAGTTCCATAAGAATAAATACATGATGCAAAGACCAGAGAGGATGGATGTCCCCATAACCACGTCTTTCCTCAACCCACTTGCACGCACGGTGAGTAAACGCGCACAGCCTGCAAACTAGATCCACCATGCTCAGCCCACGGTCACGCGTGGGGAGAAAGAGGTGGGAGGCTGCGGTGGCAGGGGAAGTGGAAAGTCGCCCGCGCGCGTGGGCTGCTCCCCGCGCGCCCAGCGCTCCCCTCCCCCGCCCAGGAACTGTACCACCCGCGGGCGCCAGATGCACGCGGTGGGCGCGCGGGGGGGGGTCCCCGCAGAGCCGAACCCACCCGGGACCACGAGGATGCGACGACGAGTTGGTGTGTGCCCCGCGGCCGCGGCGGCGGCGGTGGCGGCGGCAGGAGCCACCTTGCCTGTGCAGGAGGTGCCGCCGGGGCGGCCACTTCCACCCGCGGTTCCCCGGCGCCCACTTACGTTCCGAGGGTCTCCTTGAACTCGAAGATCTTCTTGATGTCTTCGGCTTGCTTCTTCCAGGAGGAGCTGCTCTCTCCGTTCTCCCGGGCCATGGCAGGCGAGCGCGGCGCGGCGCTGTGCTGCGCGGCGGGCCGGCCGGGGGCGCGCTGGGCCGGGGGCGCGGCGGTGCGCGGGCGCCGCGGAGGCGCGGGGGGCGCGGGGGAGGCGGGGGGCCGCGGGGCCCGAGGCTGCAGCGCTGTCGCAGAGCTTCCTCTCCTGCAGTTTCCTCTTTCGTTCTCGCCGCCACCGTCGCTCCTAGGCTCTTCTGTCGGCCCGGCTCGGGTTAGACACTTCCTGCCAACTGCCAGGGGGCCGTTCGCCGGCTCCGGTGCCGCTGCCTGCCAGCCTCACTTTCTGCTACTTTCTTGCCTCTCCCTCCCGTCGCCCGCCCCACGCCGCCACCCACCCCGCCTCCTCCTCCGCGGGCTCCCCGCCCTCCCTCTCTCTCTCCTCCCTCCCCGCCTCCCGCGCCACCACCGCCGCCGCCTTCGGGGATGTCCTGCCCTCCTCCCCGGGAGCCCCGTGCCCTGGGCGCGCGGACACAGACTGCACTTGGCCGCCGCGCGCCCCGGAGCCCAGGCGCCAGCAGGTGCGGCGACCCGGCAGGTGCAGGTGCAGGGTGCCGGAGCACGCGGGGGAGCCCTCGCCTTTGGGGAGCGGAGGCGGCGGTGTGGCGGGGGGGGGGGGAGCGTTAGGATGAAGTCAAGGCCGGGGACGCCCGGGCTTTCCCTCCTCGGGCGGGAGGGGGCGCCGGTGCGTGGCGCTCCGAAGCTCGGGGCCAGGCGGGGGTGGGGTGTCCAGGGCGGGGCGCCCGCGCTCGCCGTGGGGCGGGGGAGGGGCGCAGGGGCCCGATCCTTCCCTCCTTCTCTCCCTCCCACGGCTGGGGACCAGAGCGGAGACGGCTGTGGGTGTGGGCTTGAGCCGCCGGCCTGCCGGAGCGGAGCTCCCCGTGCGCGTCAGTCTCCTCCCGACTCCGCGGTTGCAGCTAATTCGCATTGCACCAAAATGGGCCTCATGTCACTTTCTGGACCGCCGACAGAGCCCCGGGAGTCTCCGCGACGGGCACGCGCAGGGCTAGCCGGCCACCGCCGCCTAGTCCCTTGGGGGTCGAAGCGCCAGGGGTTCTTGAGCTGCCGGCGGAGGCCAGACCGCGCAGGGGGCCCGGGCCAGGGCGGGACTTGGAGCGGCCGCTCCACTGTCTTGTGCTGGACCACCCACCCTTCTGGGTTCTCTGTCTTTGACGCTGGGGTGGCCTCCACCGAAACCCAGGGAATTGGTGAAAAGTGAACGTGGTCGGCTGCCTTTGCTTACCCACCCACCGTCACTCCCACAGCTGGCTCAGTCAAGGTGCCCAGCTGGTAGGTCTGTACCTTGAAACAACCTCTTCCACGGACTGGAGAAACTGACAGAACTCCCAGAGTGTCTGGAGTGAACTTGGACCTGCCCACCCGCACCTGGTGTCCACCTGTCCGAGGGCAGTCCAAGTGCCAGCCAGGTCCTTCCTTGGTGCTGGTCTCATGGTCCCATGGACGGGCAAAGACTACTTCTTATAAGCTTATTATTATTATTATTATTATCATCATCATCATAGAAAGAGAGAATGGGCGCGCCAGGACCTCTGGCCACTGCAAAGGGACTCCAGAAGTATGCGCTATCTTGTGCATCTATCTGGCTTACGTGGCACCTGGAGAATGGAACGTGCGTCGTTAGGTTTCGCAGTCAAGCGCCTTAACTGCTAAGCCATCTCTCCAGCCCAAGACTACCTCTTGATTGGAAAATTTTATTTTCTTTCTGTGGAGACTTCCACTTGCTTAAGGCTTCTAAGCTAGGTAAACAGTACTGTCTCTTGATTGGGGACACCTGTCCCATTTTCCCAGGACTGTTCCAATTTCATTTTGAGAGGGGGAGAAAAAAATCAGCTTTCAAAAAAGAAGTCTTCATCCAGTACCTTCTGCCTGGTTGTGACTGGCTCCATGCTCTGCCTTCAAGTCCCTTTGGTGACACTCCCTCCTCACCCCCAGCCCAAGGAAGTAAGACAACCTCCCCATCGCTAGCGCCTCAATGCAGTTTCCATCCTTCCAAGACTGTTCACCTAAGCTGAGAAGAGCAAATAGGGAGTTAGAGCCTGTCCTTGCTTTGGAAACGGGACAGCTGAGAAATGCATAGGAAAGTGATTGTGTGATCATCATACAAGTGCACTTACACAACCCTAGATGGTGTAGCCTACTACAGAGGAGCCATAATGAACCAAACACGAGATTAAATCAGGCGCATGAGAAAAATGATGCAATCAAGAGACCTGGGAGGCAGTAAACACAAGATATGTGAGGCTCCTACCAGTGCAACTCAGCAGGTCTTCTTAAAGTAAATGGGTTTTTATGTAAGTATAGGAGCACGTTCTAGGATTTAAAAGTCAGTATAGTAAAAATATACACCAGTAACAGTCGTTTGTTATCAAATACTATCTACTGTACATAATGGTCTGCGCAATAGTTTTAAGTTTTGTTTACACCGTCACCACACACATGAGTAATGGGTCATGCTATGATGTTAAGACAGCTATGAGGTCACTAGGTGATAGGACTTTTTCAACCTCAGAATATCATTATGCCTGCATGACTACACTTGCTGTTAGAAACAGACAATATCTACAACTCACTGTCAAGGAAGAACAGAAACTGCTAAGGAATTTCTCTGGATGGGGCATGTCTAAAGGACCCAGCATCCACTTCAGTTAAGAGCTTTACAGAAATGTCTGACTTGTGTCAAAGGTTATAGAATGTGAATGGTGGATGACAGAGTAGAAATGAACTAAAATCCCAATTGACACTCCCAATCTTTCTCTTTCCCTCTCTCCTCCTCCTCCTCCATCTGTCCCTCTCCCTCTCCTAAAAAGGAGGTGAAGGGCGTGGTGGCACACGATTAATTCCAGCAAATCGATTCCCCAATACCTATGTAAAGCCAGATGCAGAAAGTGGTGCATACATCTGGAGTTCCTTTGCAGCAGCTGGAGGCCCTGGCACACCCATATTCTCATTCTCTCCATCTATCTATCTATCTATCTATCTATCTATCTATCTATCTATCTATCCCTCCCTCCCTCCTTCTCCTTGCAAATAAATAAAAGATTCTTTTTAAATAAGGGGCAATTTCATAGGAATAGTGCAGATAGAAGGGAAGGTATTAGCTGGGCGTGGTGGCGCACGCCTTTAATCCCAGCACTTGGGAGGCAGAGGTAGGAGGATCACCGTGAGTTCAAGGCCACCCTGAGTCTACATAGTTAATTCCAGGTCAGCCTGGGCCAGAGTGAGACCCTACCTCAAAAAAAAAAAAAAAAAAAAAAAAAAAGAAGGGAAGGTATTGGTGAAGTTTTATGTGGCTCTGTATCATGACTTTTCCTACAAGGCTACGAACTCCATGAGATGAAGAAGGAACTTGGCATTCTCCCCACTGGATGTGTCCCTCACATGATGCACAGTCACTTACACATGGTGACCCATAAAAGTGTTTTGCATAGACAAAGAAATGGAGTTGACGCTGTAGCTCGCTTGCTCTGTTTTCGAAACTCCACAATGACATTCATTCAGCATTAGCCAGCTAGTCTCATCTGAGCAAGATGGCTGAGAAGAAAACACACACTTTTAAGTCAGACCCAGAAGAATGGATCCCAAGGCCCAAGGAAGGAGATGGAAATGCCAAAGACAGATGAATTCAGGTTTTATTATTTTTCACTTCACCCTCACCAGATTCTATCTAAAATAAATATATTCCCTAAGAATAGTCCAACCTTAACTCTAAATATCCCAGTTCTTTTTACTGGAGGGTCATTGCTCATTAAACTCTCCTCAAAGGAGACCGGCCATTCTCTCCAGCTTGCCACATTTCTCTGGGGGAACAGGAGACAAGTGCAAATCTTCTGCATGCTACCCTGAACTTTCCTGTCAGTAAACTGTTTCCAGTTAGTCAAGTACTGTCTATTCCCCAACAATTCCACTCCAGAAAGCTCTGACATTCCCAGTTACCAAGGCTTATCATTTAAATGGTTAAGTGTCCCCTAAAGGCCTATGTGTTAAAGGCCTGGTCCATAGCATGACATTATTGGAAGATGATGGAAACTTTAAGAACTGGGGCCTTGGGGCTGGAGAGATGGTTTAATGGTTAAGGCACTTGCTTGCAAAGCCAAAGGACCCAGGTTCAATTCCTCAGGACCCACAAGGTGGGAGTTCCTTTGCAGTGGCTGGAGGCCTGGTGTGCCCATTCTCTCTTTCTGTCTCTCTCTAGTAAATAAAATAAAGCCAGGTGTGGTGGTGCATGCCTTTAATCCCAGCACTCAGGAGGCAGAGGATCACTGTGAATTCGAGGCCACCCTGAGACTACATAGTTAATTCCAGGTCAGCCTGGGCCAGAGTGAAGACCATACCTCAAAAAATCAAAAAACCAAAATAAATAAATAAATAAAATATTTTTTAAAAAGAAGCGGGGCCTTTAGGTAATTGGGGGAGACCTTGAAGAGAAATATGGAACACAGTTCTCTTCCTCACTATCCAAGGGTCAGGGAAGAGAGTGTTTTTGCTCTACCACAACACTTTTGACACATGTGCCTCACCACAGGGCTAGAGCACTGATATAAAATTCCAAAACTATGAGCCAAAATAAACCTTTTGCCTTAACAATTTTTTTCTCAGATATTTTGGGGTTTTGCTTTTTTTTGTTGTTGTCATTTGAGTGGTTTCCTGTTTAGGGGTTGGCTTTTTTAAGTGTGTGCGTGTGTATTCACACATACTGAGGATTGAACTCAGTGTTTCACAGGTGTGAAGCACGTGTCCTCTCACTAAACTACACTCTCATCCCCTCCAGTATTTGTTATAGTGACAGAGAAGCTGACTAACACAGGTTCAAAATAATTGTACTTCCTCGGAGTCCTTAAATTTGTTTAGTTAAAGCACTCAATGAAAAGGCACTTTAATAATCCATCATTAAAGGGTTACTTGTCTTCTGTCCATAAACTCTTCTCCAGTTAGCCCTTTAGGCCAGGAGGTCATGACTATGTGGTGCAGGATAAGTACTGGGCAAATGGTATGGGGGAAATAAATATTGTGCTATCTAAGGCAAATGCACAGATTAAATTTGACAAATTTGACTGGGTGTGGTGGCGCACGCCTTTAATCTCAGCTCTCGGGAGGCAGAAGTAGGAGGATTATCATGAGTTCGAGGCCACCCTGAGACTACATAGTGAATTCCAGGTCAGCCTGAGCTAGAATGAGACCTTACCTAGAAAAAAAAATTGCAAAATTACTAAATTACTTCTCTAAAGAGGCTATCAAACCCCAAATGATAAGCCAGAAAAGTAAGTGTGTAGGATAGAAAGATCTAGAAATCCAGACACTAGACCCAAGTCCCAGGTCTGCCACTAGTTTGTGTATGCAACAGAGTATATACAAAGCAGTTTGGCCGGGCGTGGTGGCGCATGCCTTTAATCCCAGCACTCGGGAGGCAGAGGTAGGAGGATCGCCGAGAGTTCGAGGCCACCCTGAGACTACATAGTTAATTCCAGGTCAGCCTGGACCAGAGTGAGACCCTACCTTGCAAAACCAAAAAAAAAAAAAAAACAAAACAAAAAAAAAAAAAAAAAAAAAGCAGTTTGTACAAGAGAGAATAATACATCAACTAGATGAATGTTAGGTGTCCTAAATAAATGGTTTTTTTTTTTATATATGATGAAAATCTTACCTACAATACCATTATTCTACCTTTGAAAACTTCAGAACTCTTTTTAAAAATGTATTAAATATTTTATTGGGGGATGTAGAGATGGCTTAGCAATTAAGACAATTGCCTGGGAAGTCTAAGGACCCAGGTTCAATTCCCCAGAACCCATGTAGGCCAGCTACACATGGTGGCACATGTGTCTGGAATTTGTCGACAGTGGCTAGAGGCCATGATGTACTCATTCTCTATCTGCATCTCTCTCCCTCTCTCTCTCTGTCTCTCTCTCATAAATAAAAATAAAATATATAAAAAATATTTTATTGGGCTGTGGCAATAAAGAGCTCATCTACCAAGTTAGACCCCACGTTTAATCCCCAGTGTATGTAAGCCCTACCCTCAATTCCTGGCACTCAAAGTAAAAAAATATTAGGTAACCTATACCCTACATGAAAAGTTGCTTATATTTCAACAAGGAGTACTTGAGGGAAGAACATTTCCTTATTAAACATCCGGTCTCATCTTTTGTATTAAATGGGCTAGGAGAGCAATCAGAGGTGAGGGGCTTGTCCTCATAAATGCTCTAAAATTATTGGCACCTTATGTTGAAAAGCATAACTAGCTGGGCATGGTGGCACACACCTTTAATCCCAGTGCTCAGGAGGCAGAGGTAGGAGGATCACTGAGAGTTCAAGGCCTTCCTGAGACTACATAGTGAATTCCAGATCAGCCTGAGCTAGAGTGAGACCCTACCTCGAAAAAAAAAAAAAAAAAAAAAGAAAAAAAAAAAGAAAAGAAAGAAAAAAGAAAAAGAAAGAAAGGCATAACTAAATGAAGAGACTCAAAACTGCCCCTCTGCAAAGAAGTCTGATTATATTATAGCCTTATGTTGTAAGGCAATATGGAAAAACTAAAAGAACCTTCTGATACAAACATGGGTCATTAAGAGCCTAGGTGTGTAAAGTTTAAGAAACATTGCAAAAGAGGGGGTATAAAGATTGTAAGAGCCACAGGGTGGGGAGATCTATCCTGAGACATTGTCCCCTCATGGTACATTCATGACCCCACAATGAATAACAACCCCACTGAGGAAGACTCCCCGTGGAATGGAGACAGAGGGAGGATATAAGAGTATAACATGCTGGGCGTGGTGGCGCACACCTTTAATCCCAGCACTTGGGAGGCAGAGGTAGGAGGATCACCATGAGCTTGAGGCCATCCTGAGACTACAGCATGAATTCCAGGTCAGCCTGGACTAGAGGGAAACCCTACCTAGAAAAGCCAACAACAACAACAAAGGAGTATAACCTAATAGAAATATGACCAATATGCAATTTATTCATGCTGCAAAGTTCATAATAATTTTTTTTTATTTTTGGAGAGAAAGACAGAGAGGGAGACAGATAGAGAATGGGTGCGCCAGCAGCCTCTCAGCTACTGTGAAAGAAATCCAGATGCGTGCACCCCCTTGTGGGCAAGTGCGGCATTGCGCTCTTGCGCCACTTTTTGCATTTGGCTAAACGTGGGACCTGGAGATTGGAACCGGGTTCTTAGGCTTAGCAGGCAGACGCCTGAACCGCTAAGCCATCTCTCCAGCCCTATAATAATAAGATTTTTAAAAAGAAGAGCTCAAGTGTTATCCAAGGAGAAGTCCACTTAGCATGGAAAATGCCAAAGGCCCGCTCCTTATACAAACTCTTTGCAAATAGCTAGTCATGAAAAAACTCAGCTATTTCGACTAGGTAGAATAAACATGAAACCTTTACAAAATTTCTCCAAATACAAGAAAGGGATGTAGCTCAGCAGTAGAACACTTGCCTAGCATGTGTGAAGCCCTGGGTTTGATCTCCAAAACAAGAAAGAGGAGAGGAAAGAGAAGAAGAAGGGAAAAGGGAGAGGAGAGATCCATGTATGACCACTCTTAAGGCATGTTCTAATAAAACTAACATATCCAGGGCTGGAGAGATGGCATAGCGGTTAAGGTGCATGCCTGTGAAGCCTATGGACCCAAGTTCAATTCTCCAGGTCCCACGTAATCCCAGATGCACATGGAAGTGCATGAGTCTGGAGTTCGTTTGTGATGGCTAGAGGCCCTGGCAAGCCCATTCTCACTCTCTCTCTCTCTGTCTCCTTCTCCCTCCTTCTTTAATAAATAAATAAATAAAAATAAAATCTTTAAAAAAACCCCAACATATCCAAAGAAAGAACCTTTCAGGGAAAAAAAAGTCATATGACATATGATATATATATATATATATATATCAACTTGCCGCAAAAAAATATTAGGCACTACCAGAAATTAAACTTAGGGCCTTGGGATGCTAGGCATGTATAGTACCACTGAGCTGTTTTGTTTTTTGAGACAAGATCTTAAGTTACCCATGCTAGACTTGAACTCTCTGTAACCCAGGCAGGCCTTGACCTTGCAATCCTCCTGTTTCAGCCTCCTAAGTAGCTGGGATTACAGGCCTGTGTCACCAGGCTCATTCTTGTTGCAGATTTTTCAATAGCCATAACTGCTAATAGAAGACAGTGACTAGGGCTGGGGATGTAGCTCCATAGTACCCCCACCATCAAAGAACATCTATAGGGCAAGGCATGGTAGCACACACCTTTAATCCCAGCACGCAGGAGGCAGAGGTAGGAGGATCATGATGAGTTTGAGGCCACCCTGAGAATACAGAGTGGATTCCAGGTCAGCCAGGGCTAAAGTGAGACCCTACCTCAAAAAAAACTCCTCAAGGCTAGAGAGATGGTTTAGCAGTTAAGGCGCTTGCCTGCGAAGCCTAAGGACCCATGTTCGACTCTCCAGATCCCATGTAAGCCAGACACACAAAGGTGAGGCAAGTGCAGTGTCACACATGCCCACCAGGTGGCTCAAGCATCTCGAGTTTGATTGCAGTGGATGAGGCCCTGGGCCACCTTGTCTCTTTCTAAAATAAAATAAAAATAATAATTTTTTTAAAGTCTATAAGCTCTCCAAGGAAAGTCCTTATGTCATAAGACTTTCATAGTAATAACAGTTGAGTTTGTATGATGCACCAGGCCCTCGTCTGTGTTTCCTCCTTTCATTTACTAAGCCTTACATCAGCAGGGAGGTAGGTAATACCATTCCCATTCTACAGGGGAGAGAACTGCGAACAGAAAAAGGTAAGAATCACATCCCAGGGCAAATAGCCTGAATGAATAAAGCCTACACAGCCTGCTCTAGAGCCACACTCCCAACCGTTGCACCATAGACTCTGAAAAGCTGCTCCTCAAATGAGAGGCATGAAGAAAACACGGAGAAGCTACTACCAGACAAAGGAGAAATGGTCATGGAGCAGACCAACAGGGTAGCTGTCAAATAGAACAGAAAGATCACTCTTGAAGTTAATCTAATTTGTTTTTAGTTAGTATACAGTGATTTAGGCATCATCCATGCTGGCATTTTCAAATACTGTTTAAGTTGATTCTCATCACCATCTACTCTCCCAAATGTCCTCCTCTCTGGATCCTCCCCCTTCTGTTTGTCCTTCCACCCTCCCCTCACCCCTCTTTCTGCTCATCTCTTTACACTCTCTCGGTTATGATTCTACCTTTATAGGACTTACCCACATTTCCCCCTTACGTACATACTTGTAGGAAATATAGGTTAGGCTCTGCATATGAGAAAGAAAAATTATTTTAATTTTTAAAATTTATTTATTTCAGAGAGAGAGAGAGAAAGAAAGAAAGAATGGGTGTACCAGGGGCTCCAGCCACTGCACATGAACCCCAGACGCATGCACCACCTTGTACATCTGGCTTACATGGGTCCTGAGGAATCGAACCTGGGTCCTTTGGCTTTGCAAGCAAATGCTTTAACTGCTAAGTCATCCCTCCAACCCCAGAAAAATGATTTTTAACAAATAATCTGTAGAATTGTCCAAAACCAAAATAAGATGCCTAACTCTCCAAAAGGAATGTGTTTTTATGATCAAAATCATGTTTTTCACTTTCATTTTCCTTTTTGCCAACCCTCAAGAGACTTCAGTGAACACACGCCCTTGGGTATTTACACAGAGGACATTAGCCTGCCTTAGGCCTAAGTGCAGACTTTCCCTGACTCTCTCCCAGATGTGCACTTGGCCGCTTCTACTACTGACATTGAGACATAATCTTGTCAGCTCTGATTAGAATTAAGAGTCTATTCTTAACTCAATGAGATGCATTTGGCAATATGCACAAATGTATTTAAGAACACTGACAATAAATATACTGCCTCTCATATGGGGAACTTGCCCTGAAAATGGGGTCTCCCCTGATTTCCTACCCTGAGTTTAAGTTTACTGAAACAAAATCCTGCTTTGTGTACGTGAGTATGTGTGCATTTGTGTGTACAGATGCACATGAATGTACAGGTGTTCATGTGTGCATGTATGCACAAAGCCAGAGGCTAACCTCAGCTGCTGTTCTGCAGGCACATCATCTACCTCCTCTTGTTGAGACAGGATTTCTCATTGGCCTGGAGCTCACCAAGTCGACTAGATAGGCCCAGGAGTCCTGCCTTCACCTCGCTGACATGAGGGTTATAGGCATGCATCACCAGGCCTAAAATTTTTATGTAAATACTGGGGATTAAACTCAGGTCCTCAAGTTTTTGAGGGAAACACTGACTGATCTACCTCCCCAACCCTGAAATAAAAGATTTTCCATTTACTTTGGTATTAATAGTATATTCCAAACAGCTGAGGAAAACATAGTTGATGACAAGTATAAATGAACATTAAGAGCACGTATCAGCAAGATGCTTCCTCCAGCAATGTAAAAATAATTTTAAAAAATAAAGAAAATGGAGACTCTGGGACTGGAGAGATGGCTCAGCAGTGAAAGGTGTTAGCTTATAAGGCCCAATGGCCCAGGTTCGTATGGTTACCCCAGTAACCACATAAATGCACAAAATGGCACATGTCACCAGGCCTGGCTTTGTCTCTTAAATGCATAGAAAATACCCTATTCCATGCTGTAATTAGTTTTAACTGTATCTAGAGTACTTTTTCATTTGTGGATTGGAGGGTTGTTTGTCTTTATAAATCTTTATATTTTGATATCTTCACCTTTGTTAGTTTTTTTCCTTTATAACCTGTGCTTTCTAGAATTTCTTTTAACTTTTTATTGACAGCTTCCATAAGCCTTCTAGAATTTAAAGAAATTCTTTTTTGTTTGTTTGTTTATTTGTTTGAGGTAGGGTCTCACTGTAGCCCAGGCTGACCTGGAATTTACTATGTAGTCTCAGGGTGGCCTCGAACTCACGGTGATCCACCTACCTCTGCCTCCCAAGTGCTGGGATTAAAGGCGTGTGCCATCACGCGCGGCCAAGAAATTATTTCTTATTTTCGACGTCATTTAGTCTCTTGGCACTCTGTTTTGCAAGCCTGGCATGATGCTGCAAGGCTGTAATCCCAACACTCAGGAAGCTGAAGTAGGAGGGAAAGTTTCAGTTACACAGAGAGTTTCAGGCCAGCCTGGGCTACATAAGACCATCTCAAAAAATAAAACAAAAAAAATCTTTAATCCATCTGGAATTTAGCTTTATAAGAGCAGGTATCTAGTTTTATAGTTCCCCACATGATGTCCAGCATCTTTTACTAAATAATCCCTCCCTTCCGCACTGATTGCTGACATTAGCTGTCAGTCATATTTTGATATGCAAAGACCAGGGTTTGTTTTTCTGTTATCTTCCTAGCGTTCTAACTAGACATGGTTTCAACAATGACACCCTGTTTTGCAAGTCCACCTGCTTGTTGTTCAAACTGTGTGAACTACTTTTGGTCCCTTCTTCTTTTAAGACTGACAGTAAAAAGAGCACTGTTGCCTTCCATGAGAAATTCTACTGGAAGGCGAACTGAACTTGTAAACACAGCCATGCTTGTGACATCTGAGTCTCTCCCAGCACAAATATGAGTATCTCTCTACTAAAGCCTTCCTTTTCTGTCCTTCAATGATAAATAAAAACCTATAGAAAGTAAAAAAAAAAAAAGTGGCACATTTTTCTGGAGTTCATTTGCAGTGGCATGTCCATTCCCCTTATTCCCTCTTTCTCTCTCTCTCTCCTCTATCTGCTTGCAAAAAGTGAAACAATTATTTGAAAAAAAGAAAATGGAGGGCCTGAGAGATGGCTTAGCAGTTAAGGTGCTTGCCTGCAAAGCCAAAGGACCTCAGTTCAATTCCCCAGGACCACGTAAGCCAGATGCACAAGGTGGCGCATGCATCTGAGTTCATTTGCAGTGGCTGAAAGCCCTGACACACCCATTTTGTCTCTCTCACTCTGCCTCTTTCCTTCTGTCAAGTGAATAAATAAATAAATAAACAAATAAATAAATAATAAAATATTTTTAAAAAAGAATAAGAAAGAAAATGGAGAATCTATAGAAACATTTAAGACTAAAATGCAAGCCTGGCATGATGCTGCAAGGCTGTAATCCCAACACTCAGGAAGCTGAAGTAGGAGGGAAAGTTTCAGTTACACAGAGAGTTTCAGGCCAGCCTGGGCTACATAAGACCATCTCAAAAAATAAAACAAAAAAAATCTTTAATCCATCTGGAATTTAGCTTTATAAGAGCAGGTATCTAGTTTTATAGTTCCCCACATGATGTCCAGCATCTTTTACTAAATAATCCCTCCCTTCCGCACTGATTGCTGACATTAGCTGTCAGTCATATTTTGATATGCAAAGACCAGGGTTTGTTTTTCTGTTATCTTCCTAGCGTTCTAACTAGACATGGTTTCAACAATGACACCCTGTTTTGCAAGTCCACCTGCTTGTTGTTCAAACTGTGTGAACTACTTTTGGTCCCTTCTTCTTTTAAGACTGACAGTAAAAAGAGCACTGTTGCCTTCCATGAGAAATTCTACTGGAAGGCGAACTGAACTTGTAAACACAGCCATGCTTGTGACATCTGAGTCTCTCCCAGCACAAATATGAGTATCTCTCTACTAAAGCCTTCCTTTTCTGTCCTTCAATGATAAATAAAAACCTATAGAAAGTAAAAAAAAAAAAAAGTGGCACATTTTTCTGGAGTTCATTTGCAGTGGCATGTCCATTCCCCTTATTCCCTCTTTCTCTCTCTCTCTCCTCTATCTGCTTGCAAAAAAGTGAAACAATTATTTGAAAAAAAGAAAATGGAGGGCCTGAGAGATGGCTTAGCAGTTAAGGTGCTTGCCTGCAAAGCCAAAGGACCTCAGTTCAATTCCCCAGGACCCACGTAAGCCAGATGCACAAGGTGGCGCATGCATCTGGAGTTCATTTGCAGTGGCTGAAAGCCCTGACACACCCATTTTGTCTCTCTCACTCTGCCTCTTTCCTTCTGTCAAGTGAATAAATAAATAAATAAACAAATAAATAAATAATAAAATATTTTTTAAAAAAGAATAAGAAAGAAAATGGAGAATCTATAGAAACATTTAAGACTAAAATAAGATGGCTAAAATTTCCAATGGGGGCTGGAGAGATGGCTTAGCAGTTAAGGCTCTTGCCTGAGAAGCCTAAGAACTCATGTTCGAATCTCCAGATCCCATGTAGCCAGATGCATAGTGACCCAAGTGTGCAGTGTTATACATGTGCCATAAGGGGGCACACACATCTGGAGTTCATTTGCAGCAGACTGAAGGACCTGGTGTGCCAATTTTCTCTCTCTCTCTCTCTAAAACAAAAATAAAAAATAATAAAATTTCCAATGGTATATATTTTTTAATTATCCAAACCATTTTTAAAGGTTTCTTTCAAGATAGGGTCTCATTCTCACTCAGGCTGACCTGGAATTCTCTATGTAGTCCAGGCTGGCCTTGAACTCACATGATTCTCCTACCTCTGCCTCCTGAGTGCTGGGTTAAAGGTATTCATTGCCACGTCTGACCAAATCTGTTTTTTTCAGTCTCATTTTATATTTTAATTTAGTTTTGTAATTTTTATTTATTTTATTTTTTTTGGAGAGAGACACAGAGAGAGACAGAGAGAGAGACAGAGAGAGAGGAAGACAGAGATGGGGGCGCCAGCAGTGTCTCAGCTGTTGAGAAAGAAATCCAGATGTGTGCGCCCCCCTTGTGGTCAAGAGCAGCATTGCGCCCTTGCGTCACTTTGCATCTGGCTAAACGTGGGACCTGGAGATTGGAACCAGCGTTCTTAGGCTTAGGAGGCAGGCGCCTTAACCCCAAAGCCATCTCTCCAACCCTAATTTATTATTTTTTTAAAGCAGAACCAGACCTAACAACAACTAGAGACTTAAAAATATATATCATTGAAGGTTTTCTCCAAAATCCCATCTCTTCCTATCTTTTTTTTTTTTTTTGAGAGAGAGACACACAGAGAGAGACAGAGAGAGAGAGGGAGAGGAAGACAGACAGAGATGGGCGCACCAGCAGCCTCTCAGCTGCTGTGACCAAAATCCAGATGTGTGCACCCCTTTGTGGTCAAGTGCAGCATTGAGCCCTTGCATCACTTTGCATCTGGCTAAACGTGGGACCTGGAGATTGGAACCACTGGAGATTGGAACTCGTGTTCTTAGGCTTAGGAGGCAGGTGCCTTAACCGCTAAGCCATCTCTCCAGCCCTCTTCCTTAAAAACCATGTGTGTGTTTGTGCATGTGTATGTGTGCCTGCATATTTGTGTGTGAGAGCATGGAACAGTGTATGTGGTGAAAGGACAATCTGGGTATTAGTCCTCGCCTTCCACATTGTTTGGTAAAACAAGGTCTCTTTCTTGTTTGCTACTGCATTCACCCTGCTAGCTGGCCTGCATGTTTTCAGAGATTTTTTCCCATCTTATTGTAGGAGCACTGGGGTTACAGATATGAGCTGCTGTGTCTGGCTTTACATGGGTTCTGGGGATCCAAACTCAGAGTCTCACATTTGAGTTCATATCAAGAACCTTTACCACTGTATTAGTTACCTTCTCATTAGTGGGACAAAATACTTGACCAAAAAAATCATTTTAAAGGAGAAAGGGTTTATTTCAGCCTTACAGTTCTAGGTTACAGTCCATCATGGCACAAGCTTGAGGCCGGTGGTCACGTTCTGTTCCCAGTGAGGAAGCAGAAGGTGATGAGTGCTGCTGCCCAGCCCCCTCTCCTCTTCACACAGCCCAGGATCCCAGCTCACGGAGTGTTGCCAGAGGTGAGTCTTCCCACTTCAATGAACTGAATCAGGAGAATTCCTCCCAGGCATTCCCAGAGACTAACCTAATTCAGGTAATCTTTCAGTTGGTAATCAATATAAAAATCATCATTCCCATTAAACCATCTCTTTTAAAAAAATCTTTTCCTATTAAAAAAGTTGTAATTATCAGAAGTTATCAAAAGTTTTTAAGTACTTGAATTATAGACAAATAATGTTGGGGCTGGAGAGATGGCTTAGCAGTTAAGGCGTTTGCTTGCGAAGCATAAGGACCCTTGTTCTACTCCCCAGATCCCATGTTAGCCAGACGCACAAGTCAAGGTGAGGCAAGAGCAAGGTTACACATTCCCACTAGGTGGCACAGGTGTCTGGAATTCGATTGCAGTGGCTGAGGCCCTGGTGCATCAATCTCTCTGTCTCCTCTCTGTCTCCCTGGCTCTCTTTCTCACTCTGTCTAAAAAATAAAATAAAAAATAAAAAAATAAAGCTGGGCATGGTGCCACACACCTTTAATCCCAGAACTTGGGAGGCAGAGGTAGGAGGATCACTGTGAGTTCGAGGCCACCCTGAGACTACACAATGAATTCCAGGTCAGCCTGACCTAGGGTAAGACCCTATCTTGGAAAACCAAATAATAATAATAATAATAATAATAATAATAATAATGTTGAAGCAAGAAGAGATGTCAATCTTAACAAATACTTACAGTACTTGGCAAATAACCTAACACAGTATGCAATTGGCATATTTATCATAGTATGCCTGAGGAGTTAAGAACTATAAGCTATTGTTATTATTATCATTTCTCTTTCTCTTTTTGCAATGTTGAGGACTTAATGAAGGCTCTATGCATACCTAGCAAGTAAGAATTCTACCACTGAGACACCCCACCACCAGATCAAGGAGTATAAAATCAAGGATCAGTGTGCTGGGCTCACCCATGCCCTTTAGCCTTTCTGAGTGCCGTAATTGCCATGAGAGACACTCATTGAGCTTGTGTTTTGAAATGGACGCTGTGTATAGAAAATGAATAGTGCTCAAGTCTTGCTTGTAAGATGTTCAAAGTCTAAAAGAGGAAGGCAAGATGTGTAAATGGCAAGAATAAAATGTGTTTAGTCTCTGTGATAGTCAGTATCCACTGTCAACGTGACTGGATTTGATCACCATGGAAACACACACGTCTGCGAGGATGTTTCCAAAATAATGTCTAAGTAGGAAAGATCTACTATGAATGTGGGTGACGCCATGGGCTGGAGTCCTGGATTGAATAAAAAGGAGAAAGAAAGCTAAACACCAGCATTCATATCTCTCTGCTTGCTGACTTCAGATGCACTGTGACCAGCTGGCTTGCATGCCTGCCATACTGAACTGTGTCTCTCAAGCCATAAGCCAAAATCAATCCTTCCTTCCTTAGATGGCTACTCTCTGGTATTTTGTCACAGCAACCAGAAAAGTAACTAATACAGGTTCTAATAGGGTTTTACATAGGACATGGTGCAAAGGCACAGATTGAAGGGGATTGGTGTCCTGCAGACATCCCAAGGCGCTTTGCAGAAAAGATCACTGGTGAAGTGGGTCTGGAAGATTCAGTAAGACTTTGCCAAGCAGAAAGAGAAGGGTGTAGATTTAAAGGCAAAGCATGCAAAAATGCCAACCCAAGAGTGGCGTAATCATCAAAATAGTGTGCATTTGATTCCAGTCCCCAAACTGCAGCAGTTAACAATGACGAAGATTTGTTTCTCACATCTGCCATAAGTTGTTGCGGGACCCGACGGCAGAGCAGGCATCAATTTTCAACTTTGCTAGTTACAATCACAGAAGGAAACTCAATGCAGTCTTGTGCTAGCAATGAGATGTTATGCCCAAATAAATAAATAAATAACATGTATCACTTCCACTTATAAGCCATTGGCTGGAACTAGTGGCACAAAGGAGCCTGAGAGTGGCAACCTCTCCTAGTCCTTCAGTGTCCTCCAGGGACTGGGTCATTAGCCACCATCCCCCCTACTCCCAACATACTAACGTCTGCAGATGCTCCAGTTTCTTGTGGCAGAGTATTGCACATAACCTATGAAACCCTCCCATTTACTGTAAATCACCTCCGGATGACTTATCTAACACAATATAAATGCTATGTAAGTAGTTGCTACACAGTTCTGAGGGAATATGACAAGGAAGAAAAGTCTGAACGTGTCATAGGTACATGCAATTTCTCTTTCATATAGTTTTGACCCACAGTTGATTGAATCTGCAGACAGCTGACTGTATTTGGCAAACAACACTTAAAGGTGCCACATAAAGCTGTGTGTTCAGCAAGTGTGTTATACAAATGGGGTTGGTTAGAGAGCCCAATTAGTAGCAGATGAAGCTGGAGAAAACTTGGTCTGTTATGAAAAAAGCCTCACTTAGACCAAAAAAAATTAAAAAGGTTTGTTGAAGTCTTTGAGTTTTTGTTTGTTTGTTTTGATGCATGTGTATGTGGCATGCATACATGTGTATATGTGTGGTTGTGTGTATATAGACGTGTGTGTGTGTGTGTGTGTGTGTGTGTGTGTGCCCACGCACCAGTGTGCATGTATGTCTAGGCCAGAGATTGATGTCAGGTGTTCTATCTACTCAGTCACTCTCCACCTTATTTTGTGTGTGCTGTGTGTGTGGAGTATGTGTACGTGTCGTGTATGTACATTCTTGTGGAAATGTGCACACCCTGGGTACACATGTGAGGATGCTACAGGAGGCCATTGGGTATTCTCTTTTTGCTTATCTGTCTGTATTGTTCTCTGCCCCACATAAGCCTGAGGTTACAGATATGCACATGGCCATGGCCATGGACAGCTGTCTACCTGGGCGGGGTGGGGAGAACTCCTGTGGTCTCAGGCTCTCTCGGGCCCTCATGCTTGAATAGCAAGCACTTTTAACTTCTCAGCCATCTCTCACTCCCTACATTTTTTTTTAGACAGGATCTTATTGAATCTAGAGCTCACTGATCTGGCTAAATAAACTAGCCAGTGAACCCCTTGGGGATTCCCTGTCTATGTCTCCCCGGTACTCAAATAACAGGCATTTTTTAAAAATATATTTTTATTTATTTACAAGCAGAGGAGAGAAAGAGAAGAGCAAGAGAGAGAATGGGTGTTCCAGGGCCTCCAGCCACTGCAAATGAACTCCAGATGCATGCGCCACCTTGTGCATCTGGCTTACATGGGTACCAAAACATAGAAACATTGCACACTACATTCAGAGATGGTTCTGTCACCCATCAGAAGTGTACAGGTCTGTGGTTAGTTTTCTACCCATGGTAGGATACAGCCTTAACCTCAACAAACACTGAGCACCTCCAAGGAATTCAGACTGGCGGCTTCAGGGCAAATCACAGAGGTGCTTGTTAAGTAGCCACCGTGGTGTCAGGATCAGATCTCAGTGTCTAGTCATTAAGGAATCTCGAAGTCTGGACTGAAGTCATAAGGAAATGTCAAACATGGCCTAATGACCATGGTTTGAAATGCAGCCTACTATTGATAGACTCCTACAGGTGACACAGCTTGGATCACCTCATGATCGTTAGCTTGAGTTTGAAAGACCTTTGCTCTAGAATTGTGGCATTGGTGAGTGGGTTGGTTGGTACCTGGTGCTTAAGTAACTTTGCAGACAACCTGATGCAGGAAGCAAACCAACAAGTAATTGACTCCATCAGTCTGGTGAGAGCTATTTGCCTGTTCAGACTTTCGCCTTAGGGCTACAGCAGAACAACCAGACTAGGTACAATAGAGGTGGATTTTATTTGTTTGTTTGTTTTAAACATGAGTTAGGTGAAAAAGTCATCTTGCTGTGTTCCAGAATCGGGTGCTCTAAATACCGACCACAAACCAAAACAAGGTGTTGTACAGAACAAATAAACCAAAAACCATGACGCCCTCTGACGTTTAACACTCTCCCTGACTTCGGGCATTTTCCTTTTTCCTTGTTTTAGTCAGGGATAACACGTGGAGATGGAGGAGATCTATCTGCAAAGTACTATGGACTTCTCATAGGAAAGACAGCAGAGAAACATAAGGTATTAATAGTGTATATCTTTTTTTTCTTTTTTTTTTTTTAAATGGCTGTTACATCTGGCTCTTTGTTTTTGGATTTTTTTTTTTTCACTTTTGACCTACACTGCAAAATGAATGATTTTAAGAGAAAAAAAAATCCTGCTAAATTACATCCACCCACAAGACTCCCACTAGACGGGTGCATTTTCTCTTATATGTAAATAATCTTGGAATGTCACAAGATTCTTTTTCCCAGCAGGGGTTCTCTAAAAGAAAAAAAAAAAAGAACTCTCAGTTGGCAAGATGCTGTCAGTACATTATTCCCAGTGTGGCTCTGGAGGCATTAACTGTTTTGAACCAAAACTTTGACAACCTATCACTGGGCGAGGTGTGTGGCTGAGCAGCAGAGTGCTTGCCTAGCATGCCCATGGCCCTGGGTTTGATTCTCAGAACTAAGAACCTCACAGATGCTACACACACACTTTATGCTAGGCCCCACCATTTAAAAGAGAGAGAGAAAATGACCTGTGGCCTTTGTTCAAAAAGGAAGAGGAGGAATATGAGAAGGAGGGAAAAGAAGTAGAGTCTGGGTGTGATGACACCGTCTCATAATCCCATGTAGCATGTCGGAGTCAGAAGCAGGGGGATTGCCACCAGCTTGAGTCCAGTACAGTCAACATAGCAAGTTCCAGATAAGACAAGCCTGAGCTACGAGCAAGAGCTTGTCTTAAAAATGGTGTGGGGGTGTGGCGGGGAGGGGGGCTGGAGAGATGGCTTAGCAGTTAAGGCATTTGCCTACAAAGCCAAAGGATCCCAGTTTGACTCTCCAGGACCCACGTAAGCCAGATGCACAAGGAGGCACATGCCTCTGGAGATCGTTTGCAGTGGCTGGAGGCCCTTGCGCACTCCCTCCCTCTCTCTCTCTCTCAAATAAATAAATAAATAAATAAATAAATAAATAAATAAATAAATAAATAAAATCTATTTTTAAAAATGGTGCAGGACTGGGGAAGATAGCTCAGCTTGTAGAGCGTTGCCTGGCATGCATAAAGCCCTGTGTTCAATGCCAGGCACCTCATGAATCAGACACAATAACACACACCTGTGATCCCAGTGCTCAGGAGGTGGAGGAGGGAGAAGGAGTTCAATGCAGCCTTGGCTATTTTGGTAGTTCAAGGACAGCCAGGGCTACATGGGACCTTGCCTCTAGAAGGTGGGAAGGGGAGGAGGCAGAAAAACAGGAAGAGAAGATTCTCCAAGTTGGCAAAGTACCAAGATTGGGCCACTGTGGACCTTCAACTTCTCCACGTGTCTCTAAACGTGGAGCCAAGGTGAAGGGAAAATATCCTTCCAGAAGGTTTCAGGGCAACAATTCAGTTAAGGGCTTCTCAGCACTCCTGGTCTGACTGCTTTTTTTTTTCCCAGGGCTCACAGATTGAGACATGTGTGGAATTTGCACCTCAGGTGGCCACAAACCAGCCTGTGGGATTATTGGAGAACTATACCTCTGACAAGGTAGATCCTCTATCCAATGCACACGGGCCCTTAAACCAACACGGGTAGGAAAGGTGTTTAAGTCACCAGCCTGAAGCAGAGCCTTTCTCCTAATTAAATCTGCATGGAAACTGAGCAGAGGGAACAGTGACTGACTTGGGCTCACGCACTCTACAGCCTCTTAGCTTTCCCCACACTTCCTCCCTGGAGAGCCCCAGGCTTCTAGATCTCAAACAGCTCTCCAGCCCCCTGAAGGTTAATGAAGCGATTTCCCTCTGCACCAGCCAGAAACAACACTGGAAGTGGGTTTATTTTTACCCCAGGCTTTGTCATCTATCATTACTGAAAAACTAAGAGACAAGTTTTGGCTGAATATCCTGTGGAATAGTCAAGATTTCCACGCAGGGTTTGGCCCTGCGCCTGCCACAGTTATCTCATTTGGAGTGGCCTCCTCCCTCTCCTGCCAATGTTCCTCATTAGCGAGGAGACTTGGATTCAAAACAGGAGACTGCCATTCTTGGTCAGTCACCTAAGGGATCCTTGATGACATCATAATGCAGTACTTGTTTTTGGTTTTGATTTGTTTGTTTGTTTGTTTGTTTTGAAGTAGGATCTCGCTCTAGGCCAGGCTGACCTGGAATTCACTCTGTATTCTCGGGGTGGCCTTGAACTCACAGCAATCCTCCTACCTCTGCTTCCCAAGTGCTGTGATAAAATGCATGCACTACCACATCCAGCTATAATCATGGCTTCTTTCACAGAAACAAATTGTATCTTAGGTGACATGGTATGTTTAATTCAAGAGATTGTGGGTTTGGAGACAAACTTCAACATTTTTTTTTGCAGATTGCTTCAGTACATAGACTAACCAGAAAAAAATTATTGAAGCGTATTTATTTACTCTGGATTTAAGGGTATTTTACTTTTTAAAATTTTGTTATTTCAGGGCTGGAGACATATCTTAGCGGTTAAGGCACCTGCCTGTGAAGCCTAAGGACTCATGTTCAACTTTCCAGGTCCCACATAAGTCAGACACACAGTGACACAGCACACAAGGTCATACATGTGCACAAGGGGGCACACACATCTGGAGTTCAATTGCAGTGGCTGGAGGCCCTGGCAAGTCAATTCTCTCTCTCTCTCTCTCTCTCTCTCTCTCTCACACACACACACACACACACACACACACACACACTACTCTTGCTTTCTCCCATAACAAAATGGGGGGGCAGTCTGTTGGGCTTGCCTCAAAAAAGGTTTTTGTTTGTTTGTTTTTGTTATTTGAAAGCAGAAAGAGAGAGAATGGATATACCAGGGCCTTTTGCCACAGCCAACCAACTCACCTTGTGCATCTGGCTTTACATGAGTACTGGGGATTCGAACCTGGGCCATCGGGCTAGCAAGCAAGTGCCTTAACCACTAAGCAATCTCTCCATTCCAGGATATTTCACTTTTTGAGGATATCTTTTCCCTGATTTTCAAGATGGAAATTATATTGCCTGGTGATTTGATGATTATATCTGGAACCAAGAAACGTGGCGTGTAATGCACTTGAAACTCTCTGTTACGTGCTACCTTACATTCAAAGTCCCCTCTCCATACAACTGCTCCTATATGTCCCACTCATTTCATCTTCTTTTCCAGTCAAACAAACCTGGTTGCAGCTTCTCCAAGCAAATCGAAATGGCTTAGAGATGGTTACTGTGTGTCACAGGGCCCAAGCTCTGGCCCTTGGATCATGTGTTTGCATATTCAATTTCAGGCTCCCTCCTATTTCCATATTTACTTTTCTCTAAGCACCAACCTAGTACCTGCTTCTCAAACTCAGAAATACTTGTTTCAAGATGGCTTTTGACAGATGAGGAAACTGAGGTGTCAGACCGTGTCAGGGCCATGGGGCTAGACAGAAAATAACACAAACTAGCTTATGGTCCAATCTGAAAATAATCCCTCAATGCATTGCTATCCTGCTTCCCAGGAAGTCATAGAGATAAGAGCCATGGTTGTTTCAGGGTGCCAACCTGACTGGGATCCAGGGGGCCTCGGTTAAAGGTTATTGCTGGGCCCATTTGCCAGTGTGTATTGGGTGAGATTAGCATTTGAGTCCCTGGGTTTAGTGAAGTGAATTGTTCTCACCAGGATGGGTAGGCTTCATACAATCCATCCCAAGGATCTTGATAAAACAAAAGGCAACTGCTGGAGTTGGGACATTGATCTTCTGCCCTGGTGAACATGGACTTGTATTATTCACTCTGTTGGTTCTCAGCCTTCAGACTAGAATGACATCATTGGTTCCTGGGTCTCCTGCTCACAGACAGCAGATCACAGGGTTTCTCAACTTTCATAATCCTATGAACCAAGTCTTCATAATGCCTACACATGCACACATAAATACAAACACACACACACACACACACACACACACACACGTGCATGCGAGCACACACATCCTATTGTTCTGGTCCTCTAACAAGCATGTTGGACTTTTTGGCACTGTGACGGTGACGTTGTCATTTCTCTTTCTATAAAGGCCACACTTGAGAACTGAGCAATCGAGTTACCAAAAACATGACCAAAATTTTTTATAATATTGGTGAAGATATGCTTGGGCTGCAGCACAGTAGGAAATTAAACTCGAGCTGAGCTGGAAGCCTCCTCCCCATTGGCTAATTGTCATGGTGCTGGAAAGTGCCATGCAGCCTGCTTGGAGAGAAAAGTCATCAAGGGGCTTAGCCAGCAATGGACCTGCAAGGTACACACTGGCCATCCATGCAAAATGCAATGGTGTAATGGTGATGTGTCTCTTATGAGGGAAACCAACTGCTCTCTGATTAGATTTGAGGCCTGCTCCAGGGAGGGAAATCATGCCTGGTACTGAAAAGTTAATCAAAAGCCTACAGCTGGGGAGGTCATAATCCCTAAGTGGAGACTGACTTCTATTGTTTAGCTAAATAAGTATCTTATGCCAACCAAATTACCCTCTAAATTTATATTTATATTTCTCTCCATAGACTAATGCTACTCTCACTTTTGGTTAGAGATGCTTCCCTTCAGATGATGGAAACTATTGGAGATACTCAAAACTTACCAAAGCGCAAAAAAGTGAAACATCTCTACCACACCTTCCAAGGAATAAGAGATGACAGAAAAAATGCAAGAGCCAAAAGAAGAGAAGTGTTAGCCAGGAGTGGTGGCGCATGCCTTTAATCCCAGCACTCGGGAGGCAGAGGTAGGAGGATTTCCATGAGTTCAAGGCCACCCTGAGACTACTTAGTGAGTTCCAGGTCAGCCTGGGCTAGAGTGAGACCCTAAATAGGAAGAAAAAAAAAATAAGAGAAGTGCTTCAGAATACTATCTTCCAGAAACGCAGTGGCCAGGGCACTCATGGCCGACAGTGGCTGATGCTACCTACACAACACCTGCATAGTATGATGGCAAAAAAAAAAAAAAAAAAAAAAAAAAGCTAGGCTGGAGATGGCTCAGATGTTAAGGTACTTACCTGCAAAGCCCAAGGACCCAGGTTTAATTCCCCAGTACCCACATAAGCCAGATGTACAAGGTAGTGCGTGTTTCTAGAGTTTGTCTGCACCGGCTAGAGGCCCTAGTGTACCCAATCTCTTTCTCTCTCAAGTAAACAAATTTTAAAAATGTCTTTTTAAGAAAAGCCAGTGAAGGTACTCAACAGTGAACACTGCAAACTTTAAATTTGGCCAGCCAGGCCAAATGAGCCAATGGGTGCAATAGTGGCATGTCTGTTATGGGGGAAACCAACTGCTCTCTAATTAGACTGGAGGCCCATTCCATGGGAGGGAATATATCCCTGATACTGAAAAGCTACAACAGGGGTATTCATGAGCCCTAGGGGTGTAACATCTGCTGGTGTCATGCTAAATATATATACTATGCTCACCAAACTGGCCAGTAAGCACTTCTCTTAATGTCTACACCCATATATTAATGCTACTCTCACTTTTGGTTAGAAAAGCTACTCTTTTCAGATGGCAGTGACCTTGGGATGATTCAGAAGGTACCATGGTGCTGAGAAGAAGGGACAGAGGAGTGTTCAGCACTGAAACATCTTAAACCCACCTTCCAAGGCTCAGAGTCCATTGCGGAAGAGGGGGCGGAAAGAATGTAAGAGCCAAAGGAAGGGTAGGACTCCTTACAACATGCTCCTCCAGACACAAAATGGCCTGGATATCCATGACCTCACAGTGCTTGACACTCCCTACACAAGACCATCATAATAGGAGGAAAAGATCATGACATCAAACTGAAAAAAGAGACTGATTGAGAGGGAGAGGGGATATGATGGAGAGTGGAGTTTCAAAGGGGAAAGAGGGGGGAGGGAGGGAAGTACCATGGGATATTGTCTACAATTAAAGAAGTTGTCAATAAATAAATGAAAATTAAAAAAAAAAGAAAAGAAATGATGAGATCAAAATAGAAGAGGAACTAGTTGAAAAGGAGGGGTTCAGCAGAGGGACATGGGGAGAGAGGACAAAGGAGGGGGATTATAATCAGGGCATATTATGAATCAAAAGTTTTAAATCTTACATGTTTAGTAAGTTTATGGGCTGCATTCATAGCTATCCTGTGTGGAGGGCTGGACACACCTATGACCTTGACTTATAGGCTTTAGGTAGAAACTAAGGCTTTGGTAACTAAGGCTTTAAGTAGAAACCAAGAATCTGTGTATTACATATTCCACCTAGAGCTCCTAATAACAAACCCTAGTTTTTTCACACAAATTCACTGATTATACAACTAAGTACTGAAGGCAGATTCAGAGTGGAGATAGCTTGGGAGAAGTAGTCCCAAGCCTGTGTATGAGAATGGCAGTGGGGTCATAACCCCTGCAATACCACGAAGGTTTGGTCCTCTGTTCTGCTTCTACCACCAGAAATGGACAGTCCTCATGGACACATGACGGGGATGGTTGTGAAACCTGCTGCCCTCAGCTCTCTGCCTTCTGCTGAGAAAGAGAAGGCAGAAGGAGGTTCCCAAGCCGTGTACACTGATCCCTCACACATTCATCTCCTTCCTGTGTGGTTCATGTTATTTCCTCTGGGAGATTTAAGCCACCAGGCCATGTGTAGTTGATCTTGAGTCAAAGAAGCCTGATTCGACACCCAGTTACAACACAGCAATCCGTCACCATTCTGGGATCCCTGAGCTTGTTTCAAGATGTCACCTGCATGTCCATACTCAGAGATCCACTTTCTTCTTCATTCAGGGACTAACTCTAGCACGTTTCACACTAAGTAAACAGCCAGAGCTCCAGGATTCTATCCCAAAGCCTCCCACTGCTCCCAGCAGAAGGTCAGGAGGGGTTTTTCCCCTGGTGTATGCCTGACTCAGATTTCTCCTCTCCCCATGCTTTGCTTTGAGGAGGCCGTGGTTCCAGGTTTTCTGGTTTCAAAATAAATTGGCAGAAATGTGAAGTGATGTCAATACCGCCCTCCTGCCCGCAGGCAGCTGGGTCCCAGTGGGAGGTCTCTTAGCAACCAGGCTCAAATCAAATATTTGGGCGTCTGGACACATTCTGATTGGAATGAGATCATGAACAAAAACTTCTCTCTTTCCCTCAACCCAGCTACTGAGGGTTCTGAAAGGATGCTGAGCCCCTGAACTGCCTCCCTGCACTGGGTAAGTGTGACTCATGCAGGCGTTCAATTAGAGCCGTCCCCACGATGAGGCAGTGCCGCCCCAGACTGGCAGGCCAGAGCTCCAACTGCTATTTCTGGCTTCATACGTCTCCTTAGACATGACACTCAACTTTTTTTGCTGCGGTGCCTGCATAAAGCCCAAAGTTTTAATTTGATCCCATCAGGCATTTGTGCATGGGTCTTTTCTGGAAGTCAGAATGATCACAGGTTCACAGGGGCGTGAGTGGCAAGTCCAATTCAGAAGAAACCAGAAGGAAGGAAGGAAGGAAGGAAGGAAGGAAGGAAGGAGGGAGGGAGGGAGGGAGGGAGGGAGGGAGGGAGGGAGGGAGGGAAGGGAAAGAGGGAAGAAGGGAGGGAGGGAAGAAGGGAGGGAGGGAAGAAGGGAGGGGGGGAAGAGGGAGAGAGGAGGGAGGGAGAAGGAAGGGAGGGAGTTGGTTTTATACACACTTTTTCTCCATCTGCCATCTCATCCTACCTTCCACCTTCCCCGCAAGTGACAAATGGCAAATGAGTGGGAGAAGGGGGCAGACAGATGCCAGCCAAGACAGTCGCACATCTTTTATTAGCCAACCTCAAACCTTACTCTCATCCTGTTCCTGTGCATATAAGGAAAAAAATGGTTTGCCTCAAATCGGACTTTTTAAGTTGAAATTGATATTCTGACATACAAGGGAGATTTTATTTAAGTATGTGTATGTGATGTGCATGCATGTGTGTATGCATGTTCATGGGTATACGTGTATAGATGTGTGTGTGGATGCACATGTGTTTGGAGGCCAGAGGTTGAAGTCAGGGTTCGTTCTCAATAGATCACCACCTCGTTCTTCGAGAAAGGATCTCTGGCCAGACCTAGAGCTCACCAACTGGGCTAGTGAGCCCCAGGGGATTTCTTGACTGCTGCCCCAGTAGGAGACAGGGGCCACCACACTCAGCATTTAAGTGGGTGCTGGGGATCTGAGTTCACATCCTTTATGCTTGCATGGCTAAGGCATCTCTCCAGCCTGATTTCACCTTTTATATATATAAAATGGAGCTTTTAAGTCCTAGTCTCTTTTTTAAAAAGTATTTATTGGGGGCTGGAGCGATGGCTTAGCAGTTAAGGCACCTGCCTCCTAAGCCTAAGAACCCGGTTCCAATCTCCAGGTCCCACGTTTAGCCAGATGCAAAGTGACGCAAGGGTGCAATCCCGCACTTGACCACAAGGGGGCGCACGCATATGGATTTCGTTCACAGCAGCTGAGAGGCTGCTGGTGCGCCTATCTCTATGTCTCCCTCTCCCTCTCTCTCTGTCTCTCTGTGTCTCGCTCAAAAAAAAAAAAAAAAAAACATATTTATTGGCCGGGTGTGATGGCACACACCTTTAATCTCAGCACTCAGGAGGCAGAGGTAGAAGGATTGCCATGATTTTGAAGCCACCTTGAGACTACATAGTTAATTCCAGGCCAGCCTGGGCCAGAGTAAGACCCTACCTCAAAAAAAACAACATATATATATATATATATATTTAAGAGAGAGAGTATGGGTGTGCCAGGGCCTCTTGCCTCTGCAAATGAACTACAGACACATGCTCCAACTTGTGCATCTGGCTTTACATCAGGCAGGCAGGCTTTGCAAGCAAGCACTTTAACCACTGAGCCATCTCCCCAGCCCATGTCCCAGTCTCTTGATGTCCTGAGAAGTAGGTGGATCTTCTGTCCAACATCCCGGCCTCTGCATGTCCATCGCTGGTACTAAGCACACCCTCATTCCCACCATGGGGGACTAACTTCTGAGGGCATAGGTATCTGACCACCTCACTGAGCCCCATCGGCTACTAAGTCTTATCACCACTTTGTCATCCTTTGAAGATGCCTTATCCATAGCCTTGGGAGCAAACACTGCTAAGTTCTAAATAAATGCTCCATGAATTGAACTGATACAAAAAAAAAAAAATGGAAATGTTGTCTTTTGTCCTGATGACCATGAAATAAACATGAGAAGGCAGCCAGAAACCAGGCATGAAGTGAATTTGGCACCACTGGTTAACCTCCCCCGTCTCTAGCTTTACAGTCTTGGGCAGATTAAATAACCCTTCCCAGTCTCTATTTCCTTATCCAGAAAATGGGAATAGCATTCTCTGTTTAGCTGGAGTGTTTTAGGGGAATCAGACAATAACTGACTATAAAGTATCTAAACAAAGGGAGCTAATCAGGAGTCACTATTATTGCTGTCACTGCATTTTCACTTGAAATGCTGAATCTCTTTTTAATATTGGCTTATTTAAGACAGAGAAGGATGGAGGAGTGGAAGAGGCAGATAGAGAGAGAGAGGCTGGGTTTGCCAGGGCCTCCAGCCACTGCAAATGAACTCCAGACACATGGACCACCTTGTGCATCTTATAAGGGTACTGGAGAATTGAACCTTAGGTCCTTAAGCTCCATAGGGAAGCACCTTAACCACTAAGCTATCTCTCCAGCCCAGTACTGAATCTTTTTATCACTGGATCCTAGCACAAAAGCATATTTGGGTTACTTATTTGTTCTGGTTATAAAATTACTTTAACTCTCTACTTAAAAATCTGAAGAACAGGACTGGAGCGATGGCTTGGTGGTTAAGGCACCTACCTGCCAAGCCTAAGAACGCCAGTTCCAGGTCCCACGTTTAGCCAGACACAAAAAGTGATGCAAGGCGCAATGCCGCACTTGCCCACAAGGGGGCGCACGCATCTGAGTTAATTCACAGTGGCTGAGAGGCCACTGGTGCACTCATTCTCATTCTCTCTCTCTCTCTCTCTCTCTCTCTCTCTCAGGTAAAAAAAAAATCTGAAGAACAGTGCATACAATTCATTGGCACTCCACTTTTTAAGGCTAATTATCTTAGCTAAATCATCCCTTGGTTTAACACACACACACACACACATACCCCCCTGTGGTAATGACAGGACATTTGTTAAAACAATTTCAGTCCTTGGTTTCCTTTGGAAATAGCAGCCTATACCATCCTTCAAGGCTCGGTTTTTGGTTGATTTATATGATATAGTCAATGAACATAAATGTTAACTACATTACTTTACCAAAACACAAATCTTTCACTTTTAAATTTTCAACCACTCTGTCTAGTAGATAAGATGTAATTTACATATCTGGGAGAGGAGGCAAATTTGGCCAAGCCCAGTGTTGCAGTCAGGTTTGCATTGCTGGCAGAAAACACCCAACCAAGAGCAGCTTGTGGGAAAATAGGGTTTATTTTGGCTTACAGGCTCAAGAGGGAAGCTCCATGGTGATGGCAGGGGAAAATGATGGTATGAGCAGAGGGTGGACATCACCTTCTGGCCAACATCAGATGGACAACAACAAGAGGAGAGTGTGCCAAACTCTAGCAAGAGGAAGCTGACTATAACACCCATAAGCATGTCCCTGCAACAACACACTGCCTCTAGGAGGTGTTACTTCCAAAAATGCCATCAGCTGGGGACCTAGCATTCTGAACACGTAAGTTTATGGGGGACACCTGAATCAAACCACCACACTCAGCCAGCTGGAATAGAGGGATCTGAACACACCTCACCCGGTACTGCTGCTTTGGCAACAGTAGACTGAGCAATATTGAGATCAACTCTCCAACCAATGATAACTTCTAAAACCGGATGAAATATTTGTTTAATTTTCTTAAAAATATCAGGGTACTGTTAAGGAGTAACGAACCACCTGCCAAAATCAGTGAGACGGTAGTCCTGTACAAGCTTCCTTTCTGAGCATTTGTCGATCTGGAAAAACAGCCGTTTGGAGATGAGTTATCCTTTTAATAACCTCATAAAGGCACGAGAACAATATTCAAAAGCCCAGGGCCAACCAAAGTTCAGGATTCAGTTGAACCATTCCCCCACTTTACCCCAGGGCCTCGGGGGCTGAGGGAGAAGGGATCCTGTACAGTCCACAGGCTTATAGACAAGTCCCTATGTTGGGCAGTTCAAGGAGTCTCAAGCTTTGAACTTGGAGTAAGGTGATTCTGACTGCCCCCCTCCTCCCCCCCGCCCCCGTGCCTGGCAGATACAGGACAAAGGGCCCTGGAAGTAGAGGCCACCATTATTCGCATGCGCACATGTACATTTACATCATGCTCATGTTGTGGGACAGCCTAGGCCTCCAAGGACACAGGCGCACGGAGCAGGAAGGGCAGGAATATGGGTTGGATACAATGTTGAGTACATACCTTAAGGATTCAGATATTCAAATTCAAACCCCGCGGGGAGGTATCAAGAGGATGGGATCTTAATCTAATTTGACAGTGTTTGGAGGTGTGACCTTTGGGGGTTGAACAGGATCAGATAAGGTTATCAGAATGGAGCCCTTGAGGTTGGATGGGGTACTCTATAAGAAGAAGGGAGGGCCAGGGAGCATTTGCCACAAGTGTGAGGATCTGAGACTACCTGAGTTCCATTCCCCAGGAGCCTTGTAAAACTAGCTGGGAATGGTCACATGTGTTTGTAGCCCGAGTCCTGTTAGCAACAGCAAGTGTTAAATAGCTTTCAGAGAGAGATTGCTTCAGGACGAATGACAGAGGAAGGACACCCGATGCTTCTCTCTGTCCTCCAAGAGGGCACAGCCACGCACATCTGCACATGCAGGTGCACAGTCCACGCACACACACATGTACACATACCACACTACACATACTACACACACAAAAAGGAGGAGGAGAAGGTTGGGAGGATCAAAAGACACACATATTAGTCCAGGTTCTCTAGAGGGATAGAACCGATGAATTGTATTGAAAAGAGAGACTGATTGAGAGGGGGAGGGGATACAATGGAGAGTGGAGTTTCAAAGGGGAAAGTGGGGGAAGGGAAGTACCATGGCAAATTGTCTACAATTAAGGAAGTTGTCAATAAAAATAAATTTTTTAAAAAGGGGGGGGGGCTGGAGGGATGGCTTAGCAGTTAAGGCGTTTGCCTGCAAAGCCAAAGGACTCAGGTTCAATTCCCCAGGACCCATGTTTAGCCAGATGCACAAGGGGTGCATGCATCTGGAGTTTGTTTGCAGTGGCTGGAGGCCCTGGTGCACCCATTCTCTCTCTCTCTCCCTCCCTCCCTCTTTCTGTCAAATAAATAAATAAATAAAAATTTTTTAAAGGAGGGGGTTACAGCAGTCAAACAATAGCAGTCTGCAGGTTTGAGAGCCAAGGAACCCAGTAGCTGTTCAGTCCATGTGGCTGGCTGCCTAAGCAGTCCCAATCCAGAACTGAAGGCCTGGAGGCTTTATGGAGGGCCACTGGTCTTCAGCCCACACTGATCTTCAAGCCACACTAGAAGGCAGCAAACAGCCCAGGCAGCCAGGTGGGAGGAAGGGATTTAATGAAGCTTACAGATCCAAGGGAATTTCCATATTGGAGAAGAAGCTGGCCCCCTTGCACAGGTCCAGGCAGAGAGAAATATCACCACCAGCATCATAAGCTATCACACTCCAGGAACCCCAGGCAGAGCTCAAGCTCTCTGCATAGCTTTACCCTAGAATTCCAGATCCACCCCAAACACACCTTAGGGCTGGGCCCTCAGATCTGCCCATAGCCACACCTCCTTCAGCCAGGCAGCTGGAAATCCAAGAAGCTTTAATAAAACTGAATCTATTGGGAGAATATACATCCAAACTACCACACACCTGGAGGTCCTGTCTCTTGCCATGTGATACCCTGCACTGCTCCAGGGACTCCAAAAGCAAGAAGGCCTTTGCCAGATGTCACTTCCCAATCTTCAGAAGAAATGTGAGCCCAGATAAACCTCTTTTCATTACAAAGTAGTCTGCCTTTGCGGGCTCATTATAGTAATGAAATTCAGAATGAGACAAGTGAAGATAGGCGCACAGATTCAGAAATGATATTTCTTCATCTCAGACTATAAAACAAATATGTTTAGTATATTCAGAAACAGAAGCCTCGCTTGAAAATCCTAACAAGTCACTAGAAACTATAGAAAATGTTATAAAAAATATTTTGGGGGTTTTTCGAGGTAGGGTCTCACTGTAGCCCAGGCTGACCTGGAATTTGCTATGTAGTCTCAGGCTAGCCTTGAACTCACAGTGATCCTCTTACCTCCGCTAGCTGGGATTAAAGGCATGCACCACCACATGCAGCATAAAATATTTTTTGCAAGAACCAAACAGAAATTCCCAAGCTAAGAAACACATTATTTAAATTAAAATGCCAAACACTGATTTAACAGTAGATTATCAGAGCTGCAGTGAGAATTAGTGAACTAGAAGCTAAAACAACTGTCACACAACATTCGGTTTGAAAAGGAAGCAAGGCAAATATAAAAGACTGTTTACAAGGTCTAATATCAAGGCTGAAAAGGAACCACAAATACCAGGCCAATGCTCTGTCATTGAGCTACACTTCAAGTCCCACAAACAGAAATCTTAAAGTTAAATTATCTGAGACCACATCTGGCTTTCTTTCCGCTTCCAGAAGCCCATCTTCCAACCAGGCCTGAACATAGCTCTCTTGTGCTTGGAGCAAAGCAGCAATCCAGACAAGCTAATTAGCAGTCAAAATGCCTCCACTTGAAGTAGCTCTATGACCAATCTGAGCTGACAGCAGAGGAACCCCACAAGGTGTTACTGGCTACTTACTCTCGCTCTCTCCCCTTTCCTCTATCCTTGCCTCCTCTTATTCTTCTCTCTTCCTCTCCTGAACTTTCTGGTTGTTTCCACCTACCTGCAAGACTGATTCATGCCCAGGAAAAAGAAGGGTCGCCCATGTCATCTTGTCAGTCCCTGTGCAGCGTGCTTAGGTTAGGCCTTGCTTCTTGTGAGAATAAACTCATAGCAATCTGTCTGTCTTCTCTCTGTCCTTGTGACCAGTAGCAGATAGTTAGAGAATTGGCAGTTGGCTGAAGCCATGGGAAATCAAAGCTTCCTGAGACAGCTCAACCATACCTGCCCTTTGGGCCAGAGAATGAGGAGACAAGTGGAGGCTGTCATCACTCACATTTGGCAAGTCTGTGTTTCCTCCAGAATCCAGAAACCCAGACAGGCAATTCATGGGTTCCAGAAGCCTCTATTATGGATGGAGAGGTGCTTTGTTTTGTTTGAGTAGACAACATGTAAAATATAAATTTTTATACAAAAATCTAGACCCCCCTTCTCTGGAAAAATCAAAAGGTTTAGCAACACTTCTGATTAGTTCATAACTTAGAGTCAAACAGACCCTCTGGCATAGGCAGGGGCAAGCCAGGAAGTGCAGTTAGTTATACTAGAGGCACAGAGAGGCTTTGTGGGGCCTGAAGCTCATGTAATTTAGAATGAATTTTCTAAGAAAAATAAATTGACATTATAAATACAAAATCATTAGGGCCTCTCCAAGGGCTGGAGCAGTGAGAATTCAGCTACCCACACATTTTTCTTCTTTTTCTTTCTTTGTTATTATTAACAACATATTTCCATATGGATACATCATGTGTTGGTACCCTCTTTTCCTTCATCACTGTCCCCCCATTCTGCTGAGGACCCTCCTCAGTGGGGTTGCAGGTATTCCCTGTGGGATTGTGGTTTACGTATTGTGGGAGCAGCAGTCAGTTTTAGGGGGGAGGCAATGTCCCTGGGTATGACGTCTCAGCCTGTGGCTCTTACAATCTTTCTGCCCCCTCTTATGCAAAATTCCCTCTGCCATGGTGGGTGAGTTTTAAGTCTACTTCAGTAATGGGCTCTTAGGAGCCTCAAAAATATTTTTTATTTATTTCCAAGTAGAGAGATACAGCCAGAGACAGAGAGAGGGAGGGAAGAGTATGAGCACACCTGAGCCTCCAGCCACTACAAAATAACTCTAGGTGCATGCACCGCTTTGTGCATCTGGCTTTATGTGGATACTGGGGGATCGAACCAGGATCATTGGGCTTTGTAGGCAAGTGCCTTCACTGCCATCTCTCCAGCTCACTTTTTTCTTTTTAAAAAAAATTTTTTTTTACTTTATTTACTTTTGGAGAGAGAGACAGACAGAGAGAGAGGGAGAGGGAAACAGATAGAGATGGGCACGCCAGCAGTCTCTCAGCTGCCGTGAGTGAAATCCAGATGTGTGCACCCCCTTGTGGGCAAGTGCAGTATGGCGCCCTTGCCTCACTTTGCATCTGGCTAAACGTGGGACCTGGAGATTGGAACCGGGTTCTTAGGCTTAGCAGGCAGGCACCTTAACCGCTAAGCCATCTCTTCAGCCCTAAAAATTATTATTTATTGATTTTTTTTCTGTTTTTTTTTTAAGAGAGAGCGAGTGAGCAAGCGAAAATTAGCATGCCAGGGACTCCAGCCACTGCAAACAAACTCCACAAGCATGTGAGCCACCTTGTGCATCTGGCTTATGTGGGTCCTGGAGAATCGAACCTGGGTCCTTTGGCTTTGCAGGCAAACACCTTAACCACTAAGTCGTCTCTCCCGCCCTATTTATTGATTGCTTTATAAAAAGATTGTCCTCTTAGACCCCTCACCCCTGCCTCAATTCTGCTGAGGGTCTTCTTTGAGGGGGCAGATTATGGCTATTCATTATGGAGACCAAAGGCTTCAGTCAGTCTGGGGGCCCAGTAAGTGGAGATACAGTGCCTCAAGCTATTCTCACCCGCCCTGAGCATCTTACAATCTTTCCATCCCCTCTTCTGAAATGTTTCCTGAGCCTTAGCAAGCAAAACAGGGACTGATTTAGTATTGATTTCTTTGTCGCCTCTAGGTCTCTGTTTTGATGAGGTTTGCGTGCCCATCGTGTCTGCCGCCATCTCCCTTGAACTGGTTTTCAGGCTAGCCGTGAGAGTGGTATTCGTGTGGCCGCTTCCTCTATAGTGATTTCTGGGCCTGGGCAGATGAGGTGGAGGTGATCCATCTCGTGATAGAGGGCTCTCTTTTCTTGAAGTATCCATGTGTCCTGGTTCTCCCCAGTATTCTCCACCATATGTAAGACAGACAAATTCTCCAACCAAAGGTGAGAGCAGTTTGAATTAAAGGGGATAAGCCGAGTCATTAGGGAGACTGACTGATGTGTACGTCCTCTGGAAGTCTTCTCTGGAACCTATCGGTTTCCTGTCCTGGGGGATCTGGCTTGGTCCCCAGAGCCAGATGTGAGTTCTCCCTGCTGAGTGAGTCTCCTGTCCAACCTGTGAGCAGCTGTTTCCCTGCATCAACTGTGTGCCACAAGTGTAGACCTCTTGCTCAGCTGGTGGATTTTGCATCTGGCAGGATCTCCTGCTTTTTCAATCTGTTAGCAACTGTAATTCTCCAACAGTTCTCGTGGCACTTTCCAGCACTATTGGGGCAGGCCAGGAGGGGACTGGATTCCCTCTCATTTCCAGCACAATCACTTGATGTCCTGGGGCTAAAGGCTGTAGTGTCTTCAGCAACAGGGGCTTGCCTTTCGGCTCTTTCAGGTATCCAAGTGTTTTGGCAGTGGCTACCAACAGAATTTTTATGTGACTACAAATGAGAGAAAACACATCATCTCTCTTTCTGCAGCAGACTTAATTCATTCATATGACTGTCTCCAATTACCTCCATTTTCCCACAGATGATATAACTTCATTCTTTTTTGTGGATAAAAAAAAAAAAACTTCCACTGTATATATTCCACATTTTCCCTATTCATTCCTCTGTTTTGGGACAACTAGGTTGACTTGACTACTGTGAATAGTATTGATGCAGGATTGGGGTTCAGGAGGAGCCCACCAGAATTAATGAACCCCAAGTTTTTGTTCTGTCCTACTTTTAATAAAGAATTAATAAATGTGGACTTAAGAAGAATAAATTATAAATTATTAACTTTAGGGGGAAATCACAAATTGTGGGGTTTATTTAAGGGATATTGGGGTCTAGGAAGGAAGGCTAAACACCTGGGGAGTAGGAAACATACTCTCATGTGGAAACACCGTATAGTTTATAAGGTTCATTTAAGAGAAATTGAAATCTTTAGAAAAAGATTAGAGCAGACTGCAAGCACGCGGAAAGCAGAATCTAGGAACTCGTGTAAGGAGACTTAGGAGGAACCCCCATAGCATCCACGCTGAGTTTCCCCATGGAAGAAAGTTAAAAGGGCAAATGGTGGTGGTGAGTTAAGGAAGAATAGCAGAGAGAAAATATAATGAAGAGAGTTATACTCAGGGTTACCTCAAGTTCAGAGTAATTACACAGGTAACAGGCCTGGAGGTAGAGAGAGACCCACGTGGTAGATCTTAGAGTGCATGGACAATACGCACGTGGTAGACTCAGAGACCAGAGGAAAATCATACGTGGAATTAAAATGAGAAGTTACCCCAAACTATAAAGCAGAGGCAAGCAGAAAAGCCATCCAGACCAAGAAACAATATGCTGCCACCCCCTCCCCCACCCAGCCAGGCTGTGTGAGACGGGAAACCACTCATGTGTATCCAAGCAGAGGGAAAACACACACACGCACGCACGCACGCACCCACCCACCCACCCACCCACGCACCTAGGCCAGGGTCACATCCAGAGAGGGAGAGGCTGGAAGGCCGTAGCCTTTATAGCATCAGAGTCAGGTATGTCAGGGGAAGATCTGATTGGCTAGTAAATTTGGAGGCTGGTCAGCCCACCCAGGTTGCACAGTAGACTGTGGGCAGCAGGGGGCGCTGTAAATCAGTCTCCATCAGACAAGAGTTCCACTTTTGCTAAGAGTTCCACTCTTGTGTCAGGATGAGGTGGCACCTCCAGTTCTCTTTGAGCCTCAATCCCCAACTGAAATTGCCTTAACAAAATGCTTTCTTCTGTCCTCCTTCAGGAGTGCAGTAAACACTCAAGTACAATGCCTCTCTTTTCATGCATCCTGAGCTTCCATGGAAAATCCATTGTGGTTTCACCCACAGCTATTGTTTCACACCTAGTGTGATTCTCTCTGGTTTGCAGTAGGTGTCTGAGGCTGTGACCTGTTTCCTATACTTTATTACCAGCAACCCCTGCTTCCATCCCTAGCCCTGATTTCCAGTATCAAATGCAGACAAGTCCTGGACCTATAAAGTTCACCCTTCCTTGAACTCCAGTAACTAAAATGAAAGCTGATTTCATTTCATTTACAAGGGAATAAAGAGAAACTGTTCCGCTTTACAACGCCTTTGTCTTTGCTAGGCTAAAAAGACAAAGGAGAGCTGAGGGTGTGGCTCCGTGGTAGAGTTCTTGCCCAGAATGATGTGTGACACCCTGGGGCTCTAGCCTCAGCACTACAAAGAAAACAAAAGCTCAAGTACTTACCTCCAGTTAAAACACCAAGCAATTCCTTTTCTCCACACCGATTGGGGGGGGGGGGGGAGGACCAGAGGTGGAATGAATGTGTTTAGTCTACAGCCTAATTTCTATTCATTCTGGAATGCCCATGACATTTACTGAGAGTGCTTCAGGTCTGGCCCACAGCACTCCAAATGGCTTTGTTTGGGAAAGTAAAAGAGGGACATGCCAAGAAAAAACATTTTTTTTTTCCCAAATATATGACAGGTCATAGTGCTATAAATAGAGCAGGAATGAGATGGCCTGCAGTACTTATTGAGCACCTGCTGTATGCTAACACTGCCACCTGTATACTAAGCATCGCGTTACACATGCCAATAGGCTGTCCCCGGGCTCTCTCAATCTAGCTACAGAACAGGCGCCCACAGGGAAAGCTACATAACAGAGAACCGTGGCGAAGGATGGCAGGAATTCAGAGGCTGAAATAAGCAGGTGCTCCCAGGGGAGAGAGAACCTCACATGGCTCAAGGGACCTGGAATGGTGAGAAGCTGCCCTGAGAAAATGCCACGTGGAGAAGGGTGGGGATGACTGGGGGTGCAGAGGGCCAGAGGGGAGGGCCAGAGGCTGTCTGTGGAACGAGGGATAAAAAGAAGTAGGGATCCAATTCAGAGGATTTTGAATTCTAGACGGAGTTTTGGATTGCCCAGCTCAGTGATAGGGCGTAATAGATATAATACAATTGCATATAGGTAAAAATTGCATATGGGGAGTACTGAAGGAGAAACAGGAGTAAGGTAGCTTTTTACAGGGAGTTTGACACAGAAGCTCAAAGAGGGAACAAGAAGATGCCATTCTGTCCATGCTAGCAAATCTGTCTCTCTAGGATGTCTGCCAGCACACAGCCCAGCAGCAACTTCCCGCTTCTTCCTTCTCTCAGTATCTCTGACTCAGCCCCTGAGTCCTTGAGCCAATCAGGTCTTGGCCTCTCCGTAGGCTCACCCTAATTGGTTGTCTGATCTTTAGAAATCAGGTTACCCACGTGGCCCAGCCCTCTCCTTTTGCACTGTGAGCTGGCCTAAAGAGCAAGTAAGTGTGGGTCGCCACTATTCAGCCTGGCTGGGAAGCAGGAAGCCCTTCTGTGGAGCTGGGATTTTCTGCTTGCCTTCTGTGTCGTGCTTTGTACATAAAAAAAAAAAAAAAAATCTGACTCCTTCAGTCTTTCTTAATCCTCTCTGAATGGCATACTTTTTTTTTTTTTTTTTTTTTATTTGAGACGGGGTGAGGAGGTGGATAGAGAAAGAGAGAGTATGGGTGCGCGAGGGCCTCTAACCTCTGCAAGTGAACTCCAGATGCCTAGGCCGCCGTATGCCTCTGGCTTATGTGGGACCTAGAGAATCGAACCTGGGTCCTTAGGCTTCACAGGCAAGAGCCTTAACCGTTAAGCCATCTCTCCAGTCTCCTCTCTGGTCTTTTATTTGAAGGAGAAAAGGATAATTATTTCTTCCACCTGGGCGACCTGATGAAACTAAGTTTCTTTCATCTAATAGTGAGTAAGGGGCTGGAGAGATGGTTTAGCAGTTAAGGCATTTGCCTGCATAGCCAAAGGATTCCAGTTACTTTCCACGTAAACCAGATGCACAAGAGGGCGCATGCATCTGAAATTTGTTTGCAGTGGCTGGAAGCCCTTGCACGTCCATTCTCTCTCTCTCTCTCTCTCTCTCTCTCTCTCTCTCTCTCTCTCTCTCTCTCTCTCTCCCCTGCCTATTTCTGTATCTCTCTCTCTCACTCTCTCTCTCTCTGGCAGATAAATAAATAAATAAAATATTTTATTAAAAAAAGAAATGAGTTACAGGTGGCCCAGTGGTTAAGGTGCTTGTCTGCAAAGACTAACGACCCGAGTTCAATTCCCCAGTACCCATATAAAGCCAATACACAAAATGGCGCATTCATCTGGAGTTCATCTGCAGTGGCTGGAAGCCCTGGTGCACCCATTCTGTCTGTATCTGTTCTTTCTATCTCTCTATGCTTACAAATAAATAAATTAAAATATTTTAAAATAAAGAAATGGGCCAGGCGTGGTGGCACTATCCTTTAATCCTAGCACTTGGGAGGCAGAGTTAGGAGGATTGCTATGAGTTTGAGGTCACCCTGAAACTACTTAGTGAATTCCAGGTCAGCCTGGGCTAAAGTGGGACACTACCTTGATAAACCAAAAAAAGAAGAAGAAAGGAAAAAAAAAAAAAAAGCAATGGGAAATGAGTCACCAGTGACACATTTAGCAGTACATGAAAGGGCTTGTTTTCCTGAATACAGACCCCAGAATATAGCTTCTCAAATGTGGGCCACGATCCCATATGGGGTTGTGTAGTTGAATACAGGGATTGTGAAAACATTGACAGTAGTAAAAGGTTTCTGAATGGACAATGACCTCAGGTTAATTCAAAATCACATGCACAGTAAATCCCAGATGTTTCTGCCAGCTTCACTCATACTAGGTTTTGAGCACACAACAAGTGCCCTTTGCACTGTGTATGCCATCACACCACACAATACCAATACAGAGTGCACAAAGCACCTCAGCTCCGATTCAAGACCATTATATATTACAAACTGCAACGTCTTTTCTATACATACAAAGCTTTCTGCTCTAATAGAAACATAATGGTTCAACTCTAGAAAACAAAGAAATTTAATATTTTCCTAGCAACATTCCTCAGCACACAAGTATGTCTTTGCATTGTAAAGTGTTAGAAATGTTTGATTTTCAGAACTGCTACTTGAGTTGCTAGTAAGTTTCATTTTTAAAATTTTATTTATTTCTTTGCTTATTTATTTATTTGAGACATACACAGAGGGTAGGAGAGAGAATGGGAGCACCAGGGCCTCCCATCTCTGCAAACAAACTCCAGAGGCATGCACCACTTTGTGCATGTGGCTTTATGTGGGTACTAGGGAATTAAACCCAGGCCACCAGACTTTGCAAGCAAGCACCTTTAACTGTTGAGCCATCTCTCCTATCCAACAAGTTTCATTTAAAAAATGGTCACATTCGGGGCTAGAGAGATGGCTTAGTGGTTAAGGCACTTGCCTGAAAAGCCAAAGGACACAGGTTCGATTCCCCAGGACCCACATAAGTCAGATGCACAAGGTGGTGCATGTGTCTGGAGATCATTTGCAGCGGCTGGAGGGCCTGGCATACCCTTTCTCTCTGTCAAATAAATAAATAAAATAAATTTTTTTTAAATGGTTAAATTAATTTTGTCTTTGGATTAGGCCAGAATTTCCAACAACTTCTGAAATAGCCCTAAACAGATTTCTGCCAATTTATTCCACATATTTATGTAAAGTGGCATTCTAGCATTGACAATTACAAAATTAAAATATTGATCAACTCTGAAAAATGTTAATGATGCTCTATGTTCTACAGAATCAAATATTTATCCAAGGAAGTTAGGGATATGGCTCAGAGGGTTTGATCCTCAGTACCCACATAAAAAGCCAGACATGTACACTCATGGCCAGCAGCCCTGGCACAGTGGGAGCACAGACAGGAGGATTGCTGGGGCTCCCAAGTCAGCCAGTCTAACTGAAAGATGGGGAGCTCTAGGCTCAGTCAGAAACTTTTATCAAGGAAATAAGAAAGAAAAGTGACAAAGGAGGGTACCAAACACCTTCCTCTGGCCTCTACACATGTGCACACACACAAAGAGTGCATCTGCACGTACACAGTGTTGCAGTCAGGTTCACATTGCTGGCCGAAAACACCTGACCAAGAGCAGCTTGTGAGGAAAAAAAAAAAAAGCTTTATTTCAGCTTAAAGACTCAAAGGGAAGCTCCGTGATGGCAGGGGAAAATGGTGGCATAAGCAGAGGGTGGACATCATCTCCTGGGCAACATCAGATGGACAAGAACAACAGGAGAGTGTGCCCCATAAGCCCACCCCCAACAATACACTGCCTCCAAGAGGTTTAATTCTCAATTTGCCAACAGCTGGGGACATGGCATTCAGAACACCTAAGTTAATGAGGGAAACCTGAATCAAACCACCACATTCCACTCCTGGCCCCCATAAACTGATAACCATACATGATGTAAAATTCAATGCATTCAGTTCATCTTTAAAAGTCCGCATAGTTTTATCAATCCCAATGATGTTCAAACATCCCCATAATCCAAGGTCTTTTAATTGAGCCATAATAACAAAAAGTTATTTTTAAAAACCATAATGGCACAAAATAAACATTCACACTGCAAAAGATGGCATTGGGCATAGCAAAGAAATATTCAACCAATACAAGATTTAAACAGGGCCAACATCAAACTCTGTAGCTCTTAGTTCAACAACTCTATTCAGTGACAAGTCTCCAAGTCCAATAATTCTAACCAGCAACAAGTCTAACGACTAAGTTTATGGGGAACACATGAATCAAACCACCACAACATGCATATATCACACACACTACCACACATATTATACACACACCAAAATACTTTCATCCAAGATTTATTTTTTTATGTAAAAATAAACAAGCACAGGCTGGAGAGATGGCTCAGAAGGTAAGGCATTTGCCTACAAAGCCTAGTGACCTGAGTTCAATTCCCCAGTACCCATGTAAAGCCAGATGCACAGTGGTGTATGCATCTGGTGTTCATTTACAGCCACCGAAGGCCCTGGCACACCCACTCCCCATCTCCAACTTTCTTCTATCTCTTGCTGTCTGCTTGCAAATAAATAAATAAAAATATTTCAAAAAACAAGTACATCATGTCACTATGAAAATTTGCTTCATCTTTAATAGATGGAAAAATTATATTTTACCAAAAAGTTCTTTGAAGATAATTTTTTGATTTATTACTAGTAACTTTTATTTGTACACCTATGTTACATACCTATATATCTGGGGTCATGTAAAAATTCCTTAGGGGAAAAAGGATCACAAGTGGAAAAGGTTTAAGAAACACTGCCCTAGAGCCCAAAAACTTTAAAAATCTTTGCTAATTTGAGAAGTGATTCTCCAAACTGCATTTAAGGGATTATTTTATTACTTGTGAGTCTGAATTTTTTGAAATATATTGTTATTCATGTTTATTCCTATGAATTGCTTCTATTTTTCTCTTGTCACAATGCAATTATTATGTATTTCCCTAACACCCACAGACAAAGCAAAGCAAAGTGGAGAGCACAAGAAGTGAAAGTAGCAATGGTGATGTGTGCTAGAATGTCAAGGGTCAAAAACTAGAGGGCTGGGAAAAGCCGGGCATGGTGGCACACGCCTTTAATCCCAGCACTCGGGAGGCAGAGGTAGGATCGCTGAGAGTTCAAGACCATCCAGAGACTACATAGTGAATTCCAGGTCAGCCTGGACCAGAGTGAGACCCTACCTCGAAAAAAAAAAAAAAAACAAGAGGACTGGGACCACACTTTTGGAAATGGGGACTTTACTAGCAACTCAGAAAGGAGGGGGAGGGACAAAGAGCCCAGGGAATAGGCATGGATTTCAGTGCTGCTAGCCCAGAAAAGACAGCCTGTGCTGGGTTAGCAGGGTAGGGATGCCCAAGATGCAAGAGAAGCAAAAGGGAGAGAGGAAAGGTGATGTGGCAGTGTGAATGTATATCCCCCATAGACTCGGGTGTTTTATTAAACTTAAAAGTTTATAGCGTCAGCTTCTAGCAGGCAGACTCCTGCTACAAGGGGGAATGTCACTGGGGGTAGATCTCAGTTCCAGCCTAAAGGTCTTGAGCTGTGGCTGTGCTGGCTCTTTGGCAGTGCCTCGCTTAGATTTATGAATGGGAGCCAGCTCCTTCCTCCGTTGTGTGGAACTTCCCCTGGAATTTGTAAGCTTGAAATAAATCCCTTCCTCCCATAAACTACTTGGTTTAGATATTCTTCCCAGAAATGTGGAGCTGACTACAACAGATATCTGCTACCAGGAGTGGGTTGTGGTTGTGCGATGAATCTCACCATATGGGTTTTATTTTCTCTGGAACTTTTGTTCTGGACATATACTTGGTACTTGCAACTGAAGACACTTTCAGAATAGTAAGCCACGTTTTATGGGCTATTCTGGTGAGAGTTTGAAGATGCTAAATGAAGAGAAAATTGTATTTGGAGACTTTGCGTATGAACTTTTAAAAAGGAAGGAAAAAAACACATAGAACTTTGTGGAATTTGGCTACTGGCATAAAGACTGGCTGAGTTCTGCTGCCCATGTTTAGGAAGTATGATCAATATCAAATTTGAAAGTAATAGACTGGCAAAAGACAAAGAACTGAGAGATAAAAGATTTAATTTTGGAAAAAAATCTAAAGAAGTTTAAGGTTACTGGCACTGAGACAGGTTGCTAAAGCTGCTATGGTTAGATTGCCACCACTCAGGATGCCTCAACTACTTTACATTAAAACAATGGAAAGGATGCCCAAGGTGATTCCACTCAGGAAAATCTGAACGGAACTGTGTCTGGTTTGGATGTTCATCCCAGCAACTAGGCCTGCTACAACAGTTGTGTATATAAAAAGGAAAGTAGGAGCTGGAGAGATGGCTTAGCAGTTAAGTACTTGCCTGTGAAGCCTAAGGACCCTGGTTTGAGGCTCAATTCCCCAGGAGCCATGTAAGCCAGATGTACAAGGTGGTGCATGCATCTGGAGTTCGTTTGCAGTGGCTGGAGGCCCTGGCGCACCCATTCTCTATCTATCTGCCTCTTTCTGTCTGTCACCCTCAAATAAAAATAAATAAATAAATAAATAAATAATTGTTTTTAATTTAAAAAGGAAAGAAGATGAGATAGAGAGAGAAATACAGAGATCAGAGAGAGAGATGGTGTAGAGAAATACACATCTTACTTCAACAAGTGAGCCAGAAGAAACAGCAAGGGAATGCCACCTTTTATGTCCCTACCCTTAGGACATGGTGACTTGCCCAGGGAAGGGCCTGTTGGAAATGCGGACTAGTGCTCAGGAAAGGAGCCAAGTTGGCTATATCCCCTGTTGAATTTTGAGACGGGGTGGTGAGGAGCAGGGAGGAAGGGAGGGAGCACTGAGATTCTCACATTATGTATAGAGTCCAAGCTGCCCAGGAGTTCAAGGCCAACCTGAGCAACATAGAGATACTCTGTCTCAAAGGGAAAGGGGGAAGGAGGGTATTGCAGTCAGGTTTGCATTTCTGGCAGAAATCACCTGACCAAGAGCAGCTTGTGGGATAAAAGGTTTATTTTGGCTTACAGACTCAAGGGGAAGCTCCATGATGGCAGGGGAAAACAATGGCATGAGCAGAAGGTAGACATCACCCCCTGGCCAACATAAGGTGGACAATAGCAACAGGAGAGTGTGCCAAACACTGGCAAGCCCACCCCCAACAATATACTGTCTCAAAGAGGAATTAATTCCCAAATCTCCATCAGCTGGGAACCTAGAATTTATATTACCTAATTTTATGGGGGACACCTGAATCTAACCACCACTTTCCACTCCTGGGCCCCATAAACTGATAACCATCCATGAAGTAAAATGCAATGCATTCAGACCATCTTTGAAAGTCTCCATAGTTTTATCAATCCTAATGATGTTCAAACATTCTCATAGTCCAAGGTCTTTTAACTGAGCCATAATAGCAAAAAAAATCCTCCCCAAACCTGTAATGGCACAGAATAAACATTGATTGACAGTGCAAAAGATGGCATTGGGAGCTGGGTGTGATGGCGCATGCCTTTAATCCCAGCACTTGGGAGGCAGAGGTAGGAGGATCGCCATGAGTTCAAGGCCACCCTGAGACTACAGAATGAATTCCAGGTCAGCCTGAGCTAGAGTGAAACCCTACCTGGAAAAAAAAGATGGCATTGGGTATAGCAAAGAAACATTCAACCAATACAAGATTGGGGGGGGATTTCGAGGTAGGGTCTCGCTCTAGGCCTAGTTGACCTGGAATTCACTATGTAGTCTCATGGTGTCCTTGAACTCATGGCCATCTTCCTACCTCTGCCTCCCGAGCAATACAAGATTTAAACAGGGCAAACATTAAACTCTGTAACTACAAGTTCAACAACTCTAATCAGTGACAAATCTCCAAGTCTGATAATTCTAACCAGCAACAAGTCTCTGGAGTTCCAATTCTGCCCCTCCAGCTAGGCTACTCACAGTCCTGGAAAACTTCATCTGGGTCCAGCAGCTTTCATGGTCCCGGCATCTCCACTGGGTCTCCACTGTAACTCACGGTTCATCCTCAAGGCTCCATCTGGTCTCCATTCAGGCATCCAGCAAACTTGCTGCTTCATACTGCCCATGGCTGTTTGCAAAACACAAGACAGTGTTGCAAATTCAATGACCCTCTCTTTCTGCATTTCTCCATAATTCCAGGTAGGGTGCCAATTTGTTAATCCGGGGGGGCGGAGAATAAAGCAAACTTTGAAGAGCAGGACACTCCTTGAGCACTCAGACCTCTTCAACAGAGTCTACATTCTTCCTGTTGCCTTAGTGCAGGTCAGCTGGCCCAATCTCAATGGTTGTAATCTCTCATACAATTGTAGTTGAACAGGCAACAGTTTTGGCCCAAAGATTCCTTTCTGTGCCATATCCCTCTGCACACACTGGTCCATTTCTACACAATTCAAGCCTGCCCAAGTTCTCAGGACATGGGCATAATAGCAAGCCTCTCACACAAACTGCTTCTAGCCCAGTCCAGGCAAAGCTCTTTCTCACCCTCATAAGCCAAACCTCACAGTCCATAGTTCTTATTGAATTCAGGTCTTTCAACTCTGACCAGAATAGTCCATCAAGCTGCACTACAGGCATCACTTAGGCCAAGGTTTCAAACCCTTCACATTCTTCTTGAAAATCAGCTCCAAAAGGACAAAGCCACACAGTCAGGTGTCTAGCAGCAAATGACCCCACTCCTCAGTACCAACATTACTGTTGCAGTCATGTGGACATCACACCCTGGCCAACATAAGGTGGACAATAGCAACAGGAGAGTGTGCCAAACACTGGCAAGGGGAAAGTGGCTATAACACCCATAAGCCCACCCCCAACAACACAGTGCCTCAAACAGGTATTAATTCCCAAATCTCCATCAGCTGGGAACCTAACATTCAGAAGTTTATGGAGGATACCTGAATCACCACCACAGAGGGAAAGAGAAAGGAAGGGGAGAAGAGAGGCAGAGGAATGGAAGGGGCTCTTAATTACATTTGATTGGCATTGATTGTAATCTGTGCTTCTAATATGTCTATTGTATTTTGACCAAAACTGGTCAAAGAAGTGGAGCCTAAGGGAAAGTTTTAAGTCTTGAAACAAGATTGTGGGACCTCTGGCCACTTCCTTTTCATCTCTTTTACATCCTGGTCATGAGATGAGCAGCTCTTCTCCACCACATGTGCCTAGCATGACGTACTGCTTTGCTACAGGCCCCAAAGCCACAGGCCCAACCTGTCTTCAACTGAAACCTTTAACACTGTGGGCTGAAATAACTCTCTTCAAGCCAGGTGTTGTGGCTCACACTTTTAAGCCCAGCACTTGGGAGGCAGAGAGAGTTCAAGGCCTGTCTGGGACTACAGAGTGAGTTCCAGGTCAGTCTGGGCTAGAGTGAGACCCTGCCTCAAAAAAAAAAAAATCATTACTTTGGGTCTGGAGAGATGGCTCAGTCGTTACAGGTGCTTTCTTGGAAAGCTTAATGGCCTGGGTTCAATTTCCCAGCATCAGTTACTTTTTTAATTACTGCGATGAAATATCTAACAGAAACAACTTAAGGAAGATTTGTTTTGACCTACAGAGGGGCTACAGTCATAGTGAGGAAGGCATGGTGGCAGAAGCAGGAAGTGTCTTGTCATACTGTATCTGAAGTCAGGAAGCAGAGTGAATAAGAAGTAAGGATGGGCTATAAGACCTCAAGGTTCAACCCCTGTGATCAACTTCTTCTAGCAAGGCCCCACTTTCTTTTTCATTTTTTTCTGAGAGAGAGAGGGAGAGATAATTGGCATGCCACAACCTTCAGCCACTGCAATAGAACTCCAGATGTGTGCACTACCTTGTGTGCATGTTCAACCTCCTTTGCTTGTGTCACCTTATATATCTGGCTTACATGGGATCTGGTGAGTCAAACATGGGTCCCTAGACTTCACAGGCAAGCGCCTTAACCACTAAGCTATCTCTCCAGCCCAAGGCTCCACTTTCTAAAAAAGTCTTTCCAAACAGGGCCACCAGCTGAGGATCAAGTGTTCAAACACATGAGCCTATGGGGGACTTTTCACATTCAAACTACAACAAAACTTGGTTTTGTTTTTCATGGTTTCAGTTATCTATAGTAAGCAATAGTCCAAAATATTAAATGGAAAATTCCAGAAAGAAACAATTGCTAAATATAAATATTATTATAAGATGTTGTTGCAATTATTCAATTTTATTATTGTTGTTAGTAATTTCCTGCATGCCTAATTTATAAATTAAGCTCTATCATAGGTCTTTATGAATAGGAAAAATGTAGCATACGTAGAGTTTCACATTATCTATAGTTTCAAGAATCCATAGGAGTCTTGTGACACTTCTCTTACAGATCAGAGAAGGTTACTATATAGAAAACTTCACTGTTCCAGAGATCTTCATGTGCCTATAGAAATAGTTTCTGTGATGTTTTGATTCAGGAATCCCCCATAAACTTAGGTATTCTGAATGCTAGGTTCCCAGGTGATGGAGATTTGGGAATTAACGCCTCCTGGAAGCAGTGTATTGTTGAGGGCGGGCTTATAGGTATTATAGCCAATTTCCCCTTGCCAGTGTTTGGCACACTCTCCTGCTGCTATTGTCCATCTGATGTTAGTCAGGATGTGATGTCCACCCTCTGCTCATGCCATCATTTTTCCCTGCCATCATGGAGCTTCCCCTCGAGCCTATAAGCCAAAATAAACTTTTTTTTCCCACAAGCTGGTCTTGGTCGGGTGATTTCTGCCAGCAATGCGAACCTGACTGCAACAGTTGCCTGTGACAATAAAAAAATTATTCATTTCTTTCTTTCTTTTCTCCTAGTCATAACTCATGTGAAAGACAAATATTCCAAGCAACAGATACCTGGACTAAATCTAAGAAATGATCCTGAATTTCTCTGTCTCTTCTTTGGTGGAAACATAAAATAAAATAAAAGCTGGGTGTGGTGGTGCATGCCTTTAATACCAGCACTCAGGAGGCAGAGGTAGAAGTATCACCATGAGTTTGAGGCCACCCTGAGACTACATAGTGAATTCCAGGTCAGCCTGGACCAGAGTGAGACCCTACCTAAGAAAATCAAAAAAATAAAATAAAATTAAATAAATTAAATTAAATTAAATTAAAAGCATGGCCTGGTTTCTAAAATGGAACATTTATGGAATTGGAAAAATCAAAACAAAACACTAATGGAATATGAACATAAGCTTGCCTCATGTTTTTAAATTGAGAATGGGAGTTTTAACCTCAATGAAACAGACTCCATAGAGAAAGTCAAAGTTATAACCACATGAACTTTACTTTCCTAAATAGAAACCTTTTGGAATAAACATAGACTCCACAGAGATGGATTCTACTTACCCCCTTTCTTAGGAGTGATGTGTGAATCATTGTTTTTACTTTGAACTTAATCTACTTGTCTCAAAGTTCTATTAAGAAAGCAGTGGAGCTGGGCATGGTGGTGCACACCTTTAATCCTAGCACTCAGGAGGCAGAGGCAGAAGGAACACTATGAGTGAGCAGCCTGGAACTACAGTAATATCTTAGCTCTGAAACAAAGAAGAAAAAAAAGCAGTGGTAGACAGGTTGTAGTCACAGGACTACATGATAGATCATGCTAGAACTGAGGTGGAAGTCAGCTTCCTGCCAGCTAGCTTCTGTAGAGCTGGAAAGGGCTACTGGAGCTGTGAGGGCATAAGCCTCACCAATAGTGTGAACAAGCAGTGGATCCTGAAAGCTACAAAATCACTCAGCCAAGCAAAATGTATCCACTGGAGCAATAGTGGCACATGGGTTATGGGGGTGATCAACTTTCCTCTGACTGGACATGAGGCCAGCTCAGTGGGAGGGAATTCATTCCTGCTACTGAGACCCAAGTCAGAAGCCCATGGCTTGGAACATCATAGACCCCCATTAAGAAGGAAGCTGCCACTGTTTTTTTAGCCAAAAGAAGGGTTATGCCTGATAAAAAGTCTTCCAAATATCTATGTGTATACCCTCTGATCCATGCTGCTCTCACTTTTGGTTGAGAATCTCTCTCTCTCTTTTTTTTTTTTTTTTTTTTTTTTTTTACAGATCGTGGCAAATACCAGAGAGATCCAAGTTTCATCAGCATGATAAGAAAAGAAAGCCAAATCCCTACCATGAACAAGTCATTTCCAACACATCTGCCAGGGCCCAGGAGATATTACAGAAGAAGTGGCAGATTAAACATGAGTGCTGCTCTCTCTGCCAGCCTGAGAACCTCCTCCAGGGAGATGGCAGTAGACACTGAGGAGACTCAAGACTCATCAAAGCAGAAAATCAGAGGCTGCTGAGAGCTCAACACTAAAGGGGGCTTACAACACACCCTCCAAGGCCCAGGAAACGTTGCAGAAGAAGTGGCAGAAAGAATGTAAGAGCCACAAGATAGGAAGATGTACTGTAAGGCATTGTCCCCCACACCACCACAGAGGCTGATTGGTGCATTCATGACCCCAAAGTGATTACTGATAACCCTACTGAGGGACCCCTCAATGGAATGAGGGCAGAGGAGAAGGGACGTAAGAGCATAGCCTGATGGGAATATGACCAATTTGTAATATGTTGTCAACCCCTGTGTGTCACCCTCAGTTTGGAAGCAACTTTAAGGAAAATTTGCTCTATCCAAGTGCCAAACATTGCTACTTGTAACTTGTATTATAGTCTGCCATCATCACAAGCCACATTCTAACTGAGTCCTACCAGCCTTGCTATTAGAACATGGTTCCAATGATGTCTAGACTATAGAGTCTCCTAGACTCTCCACTCTACTAGCCTGGGGAGACGATGGCTTGTGGCAGTCAGTCACCTGCCACAGTTGAATGAATGAATGAAGACATGTGAAGGCAGCTGTGGTTGTTTGAATGTGAATGTATGGCCCCATAGACTACGGTGTTTTATTAAAATTAAACTTGTAGCTTGGTTTTGTCTTCAGCTATTTGTCAGTAGAGCCAGATCCTGGAGTCCAGCCTTAAGGTGGATTTGGAGGGCATGTATAAATTCCAGCCCAGAGGTGTGTGGAGGTAGACTGAGCTCTCGGTTTACACTGCCTGCTGCCTGTTGGTGTTTGCTCACTGCAGTTTTTCTCTCTGTTTGGATGTACGGATGTAAGCAGCTTCTTCTGCCATTGACAGAACTTCCCCTGGATCTGTAAGCCTGAAATAAACTTGTTCCTCCTGGTGTAGTTTGAATGTATGCCCCTCATAGACTCAGGTATGGTTTTTTTTGGCGGGGTGGGGAGGGGATTGAGGAAGGGTCTTGCTTTAGCTCAGGCTGACCTGGAATTCACTATGTAGTCTCAGGGTGGTCTCAAACTCACAGTGATCCTCCCACCTCTGCCTCCCGAGTGCTGGGACTAAAGGTGTGCACCACCACGCCCGGCTTTAGATTTGGGTGTTTTCTTAAAGCTTGTGACTTGGATCTCCAGCTTCCTGGCTGGAGGAGGTGTCACTGGGGGTGGATCTGAACGACAGCCTAACATTGTAAAAGAGCAGTCTGAGCTCCAGTTCCTGCTTGCTGCTTTTTGATGTTGCTGGCTGATGGTGGTTTTTCTCTCTGCTTGGATTTATGAATGGGAACCAGCTTCTTCTACCAGAGAGGGAACCTCACTCTGCATCTATAAGCTGAAATAAACTCTGTCTGGTTTAGATGTTCATCCCAGCAACATGAAGCTGACTACCACAGCAACTTAGACCAGGGCTCCAGACTAAACAGTAAACATTGTTTGTGTTGTTGGGGTTTTGCTGTTGTTGTTGTTCTGCTTTGGTTTTAATTTTATTTATTTATTTATTTTTTGGCTCTCAGGCTGGTCTGGAACTTGTGGCACTCCACCTGCCTTTAGCCTATCAAGTGCTGAAATTCTGGGCGTGAGTCACCATACCCAGCTTAAATAGTAGTCTTTATCAGTTAAATTCATGATCTTAGGCGGGCGTGGTGGTGCATGCCTTGAATCCCAGCACTCAGGAGGCACAGGTAGGAGGATCACTGTGAGTTTGAGGCCACGCCGAGACTACATAGTGAATTCCATGTCAGCCTGGGCTAGAGTGAGACTCTACCTCAAAATAACCAAAACAAAACGAAAAAAAAATCATGATCTGGGCTGGAGAGATGGCTTAGCGGTTAAGGCGCCTGCCTGCTAAGCCTAAAGAACCCGGTTCCAATCTCCAGGTCCCACGTTTAGCCAGATGCAAAGTTACACAAGGGCACAATGCTGCACTTGCCCACAAGGGGGCGCACACATCTGGATTTCGTTCACAGCAGCTGAGAGACTGCTGGTGCACCCATCTCTCTCTCTCTTCCTCTCCCTCTCTCTCTGTCTCTTTCTGTGTCTCTCTTCAAAAAAAAAATCATGATCTCAGCAGTTTAGAAATTCCTACTTGCCTTGTCTATGCAAGGTCTCCATACTTTGTGGTTCTTTTTCTGTGTCTGTCTGTTTGTCTGTCAGTCAGGCTTGAGCTACCCAAAAGAAGTTATATTTAAATGCAGTCTTCTTGGTGCTAGAGAAGCAGCCGGGTGCTTTTCTCAGTAGGTGAGTTAATAAGACTAAGATGAAGGAGAGAGAGGTGGCCTATATATAAAAGTCAATATGCAAAATTAAAACAAACTCTAGGCCAGGAAAGCAAGCCACTGGGGCATATATGACAGGAGGTTTTTTTTTTTCACATTTTCTCTGGGTCGTAGTCTCAAGTATTTAATATTTCTGAGGAATATCTAAAAAAGAAGTTGGTTGTAGCTAAGCCTCCTTCTGGTCCTGAAATTGCATAAGTCTATGTTTATTGAAGGAAGTATAAAGCCAAGGGAAGTGAAATTGATACCCCCCCCCACGTGGTTTGAAAGCCCATGTGATGAGCCTGGAAGAAACATGAAAATGGATTTAAAGAGGAAAGAGGGGGGCTAGAGGAATGGCTTAGCAGTTAAGGCGTTTGACTGCAAAGCCAAAGGACCCAGGTTCAATTCCTTAGGACCCACGTTAGCCAGATACACAAGGGGACGCATGCATCTGGAGTTCGTTTGCAGTGGCTGGAGGCCTCCCCCCCCTTTCTCTCTATCTCTGTCTCTCCTTCTCTCTCTGTTAAATTAATTAATTAATTAATTAATTAATTTAAAAAGAGGAACGAGAATAAAGTTTACGGATGTGGAAGGTAGGAGGGGGAGGTGAGTCTATGTGGAAGTAGAGGTTTGGAGTGTGGGCGGGGGGTGGGTGAAGCTTACCAAGACCTGGAGGTTCAGGAGAAATGAATGGGCAACAAAGAAACCTTACCCACCTGTTAAGTGTCTTCTTGTAATCTTATTATAGTGGGCTTTGCCTTCAGGCTTAGATGAGCCTGAGAGAGAGCTAATTGGTCTGGGCTAGGAACTGGCTCAAGAGGCAGCCAGCCATGAGGCCAAGTTTTGGGGCTGAGCTTAACCAACTATAATGTCAGGATAAGATTTAATCCTTCCAGGAATGTTCCTTCCTACGTATGGGCTCAGGTTATTTATGGAAAGACAGGTCTACGGAACTCCTTTAGGCAAAAGATAGGACACCAGATCCTACCGGGGCAGGCTCAAAGACATTCCTGCCTTTGCTGTTGGGGCCCAATCACCCTAGGTGCCTCACTTGTGTGTACATGTATATGTGGAAGCCAGAGGACAACCTCAGGTACTGAGCTTAGGAATGCCATCTGCCTTTTCTTAAACATGTCTGTCACTGGCTTGGAGCTCACCAGTTGTCTAAACTGATTGGACAACAAGCCCCAGAGAGGCACCTGTCTCTACCTCCATGTCACTAGGATAGACCCACACCACACGCCTGACATTTGTACATGGGCTCCGGGAAGCAAACTCAGGTATTTGTGCTTGCAGGATAAGCACTTTACCAATGGAGCCATCTCCCCAGCCCTTTACCCCTTTCTGAGACAGGATCTTGCTTAGTAGCTCAGTCTGCCTTAATCCTCCTGCCCCTACCTCCCAAGTGCTGGGATTACAGACAAGTACCTCATGTCCAGTTTAAAGGCTGATTTTTTTATAGACTTCACTTTTTTAATGTTTTATTTTTATTTATCTGAGAGGGAGAAAGAAACAGAGAGAGGCAGACAGGGAATGGGTGTGCTAGGGCTTCCATCTGTTGCAAACTCCAGATGCATGTGCCAACTTGTGCATCTGGCTTACGTGGGTCCTGGGGAATTGAACCTAGGTCCTTTGGCTTTGCAGGCAAGTGCCTCAACCACTAAGCCATCTCTCCAGACCCAAAGGCTGATTTTAACCTTGGTAGGATCTCTTCCTTGATTTCCAGGCTCTGAGATTTTCATGTATCCTTTCTTCCTCCCTTCCTCCAAACCCTGAGCTGCCATCAACTCACAGAGTACAAATTCAGGTCAGCAATAGTCCAAGTAAACCGAGACAGTCACATCAATGATGGGCTCCAGAAGCAAGTGGGGATTTGTACACATAGTTTGATATTCAGGCTTGTCCACGAGCAGCAGAGGACCATAGGCAGATGGAGGCAGAAGAGCCTGGTGGAGGAAAGAGCTTTGGTTACTCCATAGATGTGGGCTTTAACCTCAGCTCTAGCTATGAGTTAAGTTGGTCATCTAAGCCCCAGTTTCCTGTTATCTGTGAAACCAGGAGAATGCTTTCAAAGAGCCAGGCATGCTGCCCAGGACACAGAGTAGATGAGCAAAATAAGAGCTGCTATCAGCAACAGACACAAATACTTCCTTACAAGGAGGTGCTATGCTCAGCCCTTCTTTATTAAGGGACAGAGAGGGCGCAAGTCTCTTCCACCTCCCTGCTGCTAACACGGGAAGGGAGTATGGAAAGCACTTCCCTGCAACTGACAAGTAATAGTTATAATATTTAGTAGTCCAAAGAGTTGCCCGGTACATCAGACCTCCCACATGGGAGCCTGCTCTTGAAACCTCACAGCTGTCTCTGGAGAGTTATGTGTGGGGAGCCACTGGAAACTAGGCCAGGCCAGGTAGATTATCCACAGCATAAAGCAAAATTTTGGAAGCCTGCCAGAGCTGCTGGTGTAGAAGATGAGTCCCTGGCTGTATGCAGAGTTAGCATGAGGGGCACCTCATAACTCAGCTCTTCTCCCAGAGCTGCTGATGTACAAGACAAGCCCCTGGAGGGTGGGGTGTTAGTGTGGGGACCACCTCATAACTCAGCTCTTCTCCAGAAGACAGTAAGGACCCTTCCTCCTCCCTAAGGTCTAGCAGGGCTAACTTTGTGAAGGAATACTGCTCCAAAAATTCAGTTGCCAGGCATGGAGGTGCACACATTCAATCCCAGCACTCGGAAGGTAGAGGTAAGAGGATCGCCAAGAGTTCAAGGCTACCCTGAGGCTACATAGTGAATTCCAGGTCAGCCTAGGCTAGAGTGAGTCCCTATGTAGCAGACAGCTTCAGGTTCGCTGAGATGAACTTCCAGACCGGGCACAGTTATGGAGGAAGGGATATTATTTATTGAACCTTACAGATCCAGGGGAAGTTCCATAATGGCAAGAGAAGCGGCCTGCTCTCCACAGGGCCAAGCAGAGAGAGAGAAACCAACCAGCCACCACAGCACACAGAGCAAAACTACAGCCAAAAGGTCACACAGCATACTTCAGGAACTCCTGCTAGGCACATTTGCATATCTTTACAATGGAATCTCAAACCCACCATTAACAACTTAAGACCGGCCCCCAGTGACATTGCCTCTAGCAAGGTGATTGAAGATGCAAACTATAACTAATAAAACACTGAATATATTGGGGGACATATATTCAAACTACCACACCCTACCTCGAAAATCCAAAAGAAAAAATTTCACAGTGATACTGACTTGAGGAAGTTAAAACACATTTTCTCCAAAAGGTGCTATGGAGAGTCACTGGGGACTTTCTGATCAGTTTACAACTACTCCAAGGTGAAGCTGAAGCAGAAACCATGAACTTGAATTTGTTTGTAGTGGCTGGAGACCCTGGCACACCCATTCTCTATCTATCAGCCTCTCTCCCTCTCTCTCAAATAAATAAAAATTAAAAAGATACTTTTTAAATTATAAATTTACCATCCCACCCTGGCATGGTAGCACACACCTTCAATCCCAGCACTTAGGAGGCAGAGGTAGGAAGATTGCTGTGAATTTGAGGCTAGCCTGGGGATACAGAGTGAGCTCCAGGTCAGCCTGGGCTAGAGTGAGACCCTACCTCAAAAAAAAAAAAAAAAAAAAAAAAAAAAAAAAAAAAAACATTACCAGCCGGGCGTGGTGGCACACACCTTTAATCCCAGCACTTGAGAGGCAGAGGTAGGAGGATGGCCATGAGTTCAAGGCCACCCTGAAACTACATAGTTAATTCCAGGTCAGCCTGGGCCAGAGTCAGACCCAACCTCAAAAACCTAAAAAAGTAAATAAATAAAATAAAATAAAAAGTTTACCATCCCAAGTTTACCATATTTCCTGACAGCATCTGCCACAGGTGTTTAGGTAAAAAGGAGAAAGTAAGTCTTAACCCTTTCCCTCAAGGATCTAAATTCTATACTTGGGAGCCAAGCTAGTCTAATGAACAGTAAAATAACACATGCCTTAATTAAATTTTCCTTGGATTAGCCATAATAATAAAACAAATTGGAAGCTTTATATGCCTCAAAATTCTAATTGATTTGCTCTTTAAACCAATCTTCCCAAATGGATCCACTGGGGACTTTGGCTGGTTGCTAATACTCCCCCATTTATCTACTCAACACTTACTGAACACCTAGTATGGCGGACCATGCCAAGTGTAATGGCTTAGCTGTGGCCAAATAATTGATGGCTTGTTTTGACGTGGATTTTTCCAGCTTTCTTTGTAATGGGGTGAGGTAACAACGGGGTGCACAGAGAAGTTTTGATAGTCAGTTTTTCATTGTTGTAACAAATATGAGAAGCAATTTAGAAGGAGGAACTGGCTCACATTTGTGGAGGCTCCAGTCCATGGACACTTGCTTCCATTGTTTGTGGACCATGGTTAAGTCAGAACATGACAGCCGCACTTGGAGGAGCAAAGGTGCTCGCCTCATAGCATACAGGGAGCAGACAAATAGAGGCCTGGGATAAGTAGAACCTTCTAGACTCTGATGATCTACTTCCTCCAACAAGGCTATACCTCTGAAAGTTTTCATCACTTCCCAATAATATCACAAATCTATCTTTGGATTAATACAATTGTCTCACAATGATTAGATCTACCATTTTGGGTCAAGTCTTCAACACATGAGCCTTTGAGGGAACACTATTTTTTAAAAATATCTTTAAATTTTTCTTTATTTGAGAGAGAAAGAAAGAGGCAGATAGAGAAAGAGAGAGTAGACACGCCAGGGCCTCCAGCTGCTGCAAATGAACTCCAGACACATGTGCCACCTTGTGCATCGGCTTATGTGGGTCCTGGGGGATCAAATCTGGGTCCTTTGGCTTTACAGGCAAGCACCTTGACCACTGAGCCATCTCTCCATCCCTGGAGAACACTCTTATTCAAACCAAAATGGCAATATTGGGATAGATTCTCTTCCCCGCATCTTAATGTAAACCATTGTTCTGAACAATGTCTTTATCTAAATGTCTAAAATGAGTCCTTATTCTCAACTTTCCCCAGGTTTCTTGTATAGAAATTCCTTAAAATTGTAAGGAACAGGTTCTATTTCTGTCTTTAACAAGGTTTCTAGTTGAAACTAAGGAGATGACTCAGTGGTTAAAGGAGGTTGCATGCAAGTCTGTGAGCCCAAGTTCAAATCCCCAGCACCCACAGAAAGCCAGGTGCAAAGTGGTGCATGCATCTGTGATTCCAGCAAGCCTAGAGCAATCGGAGGAAACCAAGAGGATGTGGAAGATTAGACTGGCACACACAAAATGCAATGGCAAAACCAAAACGACAAGGGAGACTCTGTCTCGAGTTGAATGGAGGGTGAAGACAAACACCTCAAGGTTGTCCTCAGACCTCACATGTGCACACATGCACACACATGCCCATAAACACATACATCATACACATCCATAAATACCTACAAATACACACACATATTTTTTATTTATTTTTCTATTGACAACTTTCATAGTTGTAGACAATAACTCATGGTAATTCCCTTCCTCCCCCCACATTCCCCTTTGAAACTCCACTCTCCACCATATCTCCTCCCCCCTCAATCTGTCTTTTATTTTAATGTCATCATCATTTCCTCCTATTATGATGGTCTTGTGAAGGTAGTGTCAGGCACTGTGAGGTCATGGATATCCAGGCCATTTTGTGTCTGGAGGAGCACGTTGTAAGGAGTCCTACCCTTCCTTTGGCTCTTATGTTCTTTCTGCCACCTCTTCTGCAATGGACCCTGAGCCTTGCAAGGTGTGTTAGAGATATTTCAGTGCTGAGCACTCCTCTGTCCCTTCTTCTCAGCACCATGGTACCTTCTGAATCATCCCAAGGTCACTGCCATCTGAAAAGAGTAGCTTTTCTAACCAAAAGTGAGAGTAGCATTAATAGATGGGTGTGGACATTAACAGAAGTTTTTACTGGGCAGTTTGGTGAGCATAGTATATATATTTAGCCAGACACCAGCAGATGTTACACCCCTAGGGCTCATGACAACCCCTGTTGTAGGTTCTCAGTATCAGGGATGTATTCCCTCCCATGGAGCAGGCCTCCAGTCCAATTAGAGAGTGGTTGGTTTCCTCCATAACAGACATGCCACTATTGCACCCGTTGGCTCATTTGGTCTGGCTGGCCAAATTGCAAAGTCCACTGTGAATATCTTCACTGGTGTTTTCTCTCTCTCCCATTGAACTGCATGCGATGTAGCTTTTTCCAGCTTTATGTCAGCTGTTCCACATGGAGGAGGCTTTCAGCTCAGCTCCAGCAGGATTTCTCAGTGACCTTGCAGCCCAAGTATGTGGAGTCTTTAGCAATAGGGTCTTATCATCTATTCCTGGTGGGAAACCAAGGGCCTCGGCAATGGCCTGTAATGTTTTGGGGGTATCAGTGACCTTCCTGGCCAACAACTCACTGGAAGGTATCCCCTCCTTGGCACTGCAAATTATCTAGTAACAATCTAAGGCTTCTGAGTGTTCCATTGTCCAAAAAAGTAGGTTTCCATATGACTTATTTATATCCTCTTAGATTATGATTAGCTCTCCCTCCACCTTTCCTGTACTCAATCTCTTCCCCTGACCTCACTTAGGCCTTTTCACCCCCATTAATCTGTTCTTCTACTTACATATATACAATACCATCCTCTTAAGTCTCCCCTCCCTCCCTTTCTATTCCCTTTGTAGCTTACTGACTTCTGATACTGAGTGTTATTATTACTCCCATAGAAGTCCAATCATTTGTAGCTAGGATCCACATATAAGAGAGAATATGAGATGTTTGGCTTTCTGGGCCTGGGTTACCTCACTAAGTATAATCATTTCCAGATCCTTCCATTTTCCAGAAAATTCCATAATTCCATTTTTCTTTTTTTTAATATTTTATTATTTATTTATTTATTTGAGAGAGAGAGATACAGAAATAGGCAGGAGAGAGAGAGAGAGAGAGAGAGAGAGAGAGAGAGAGAATGGGTGCGCCAGGGCCTCCAGCCACTGCAAACGAACTCCAGATGCATGCCCCCCCTTGTGCATCTGGCTTATGTGGGTCTTGGAGAATCAAGCCTCGAACCAGGGTCCTTAGGCTTCATAGGCAAGCATTTAACCACTAAGCCATCTCTCCAGCCCCATAATTCCATTTTTCTTTACTGCTAAGTAGAACTTCATTGTGTAAATGTGCCACATCTTCATTATCCACTGATCAGTTGAGGGACATCTAGGCTGGTTCCATTTCCTAGCTATTGTGAATGGAGTGACAATAAACATGGTTGAGCAAGTATCTCTAAGGTAGTGAGATGAGTCCTTAGGATATATGCCTAGGAGTGATATAGCTGGGTCATATGGTAAATCTATTTTTAGCTATCTCAGGAACATCCACACTGATTTCCACAATGGCTGGAACAAATTGCATTCCCACCAACAGTGTAGAAGACTTCCTCTTTTTCCACTTCATCACCAGCATTTACTGTCATTTTTTTTCATGATGGTAGCCAATCTGACAAGAGTGAGATGGAATCTCAACATGGTTTTAATCTGCATTTCCCTGATGGCTAGGGATGTAGAACAATTTTTTAGATGTTTATATGCCATCTGTATTTCTTCTTTTGAGAATTCTCTATTTAGTTCCATAGCCCATTTTTTAATTGGGTTGTTTGATTTCTTATTATTTAGTTTTTTGAGTTCTTTGTATATCCTAGATATTAATCCTCTGTCAGATATATAGCTGGAAAGATTTTCTCCCATTCCGTAGGTTGCCTCTTTGATCTATCCACAGTGAAGTTGGATATGTATCAAGTTTAAGATTCTTTTCAAAGAGAAATTCATACTGTGAATTTTCCTTAGGGGTGAGAAATGTCTGGAAGGAGGAATGGGTGGAGGTGGTGGGCTATCCTGGTGGTGTCTGTTGACCCCAGCCCAGATCCCATCCACAACATGGAAACATTATGTTCAGAGATTTATGATGACTCACTCCTCTAAAAGTAAATTGATGAGTCACTCTTCTTATCATTTAGTAAATGTCATGTCTTGCTTGGAAGCTTTGAAGATCAATTACAATGCCTCCCATAAGAGACCTCGCTTCCACTTTCTCCTGTTGGAGCTTTCATTGGGATCTCGAAGCTGCATGTTATCAACTCATTACAGCTGACATGATTAAGTGCCTTCTGTGTACAGGGTATATGCCAGCATGTTGGCAGTCACAGAGCCCCTGAATTGGAATAGAGAATGCTGATGGGACCATAATCAAATACCATTTGGATAGATTCTGTGAGTGCATGTCAAGTTCTGTGGAAGTGATGAATGACAAGTGGTCACCTCCTAAACAGGTCTAAAAGTTTCAGTGATAATTTTTTTTTTTTTTTGGTTTTGCGAGGTAGGGTCTCACTCTGGTCCAGGCTGACCTGGAATTAACTATGTAGTCTCAGGGTGGCCTCGAACTCTTGGCGATCCTCCTACCTCTGCCTCCCGAGTGCTGGGATTAAAGGCATGCGCCACCACGCCCGGCTCTCAGTGATAATTTTATAGCTGGAGGGTTAGGTGGGTTGTGGTGGTAACCGTTCAGGCAGGGAGAACATCATAAGCAAAAAGCAAAGATGAGAATGGGGAACCTCAAGTATCCATCATAACCATGGGTACCCAGGGACTTATGAGATATGGAAGTAAAACATGAGGGATAACAAATTTAAAAGCTCGTGTGTGTGTGTGTGTGTGTGTGTGTGTGTGTGTGTGTGTGTGTGTTGCTAGGTTTGTATTATATATATATTACAAGTGGAGAAACATGTACCTAGGCATGACACATGCCACCTAATCATAGGTCGTCCTCACAAAAGCAGGATTTGGAGAAGAAATATAGCTTTGTCCTCTTTGTCCTTTCTATTAGGGCAGGATTAGAGGCAATAGAAATTAGCCCAGAAGCGGAAGAGGTTGAAGGTCTTTGGAGACCAACACTATTGTTGCCTCTGATGCCTACGCTTTGCCCCACAAAAGAAAGTAGAATTACCTTTGGGAGGACCTTATTCACGTAGCCCAGCCCCACCACCAGAATGCCTTCCACACATAATAGGTCCATGGAGGCCTTCTGCTACAGTTTGGATCTCTGTAAAGGACCTTGTTAAAGGTTCAGTTTCCAATTTAGTTCTATTTGGGGAGGTTGTGAAAGCTTTAAGAAGTGATGCCTTTTGTCAGAGGAGAAAAGTCAGTAATGTTTTCAACCAGCAGTGGATCCTGCAAGTTCTACAGCTGGCCAGCCTTGTCAGATGTGCCAAATGGTGCACTAGTGGCATGTCTGTTATAAGGGAAACCAACTGCTCTCTGATTGGATTTGAGGCTCACTTCATGGGACAGAATTTCTGCCTGGTACTGAAAACCTAATCAAAAGCCTATGGCTGGGAAGGTCATAAGCCCTAAGAGGGAAACTATTCTTGTTGTTTGGCTAAATGGATATATTATGCCCACCAACCTGTCCTCTAAATACTTGTATCTACATATTAATGTTACTATCACTTTTGGTTAGAAAAAGGTTCTCTTTTCAAATATCAGTGACCACTGGGGTGACTTAAGACTCATCAAAGTACTAAAGGGACAATGGAATTTTTAGCACTAAATGAGACATCTCTATCCACACCCTCCAAGACTCGGGGTTTATTTCAGAAGAGGTGGTAGAAAGAATGTAAAAGCCAAAGGAAGGGGAGATGTGCTCACAATATTTCCTTTCAGACATAAAGTGGCCTTGATGGGGCCCAAGAGAAATTGCAGAGGAAGCTGCAACATGAATGCTGCTCTTACTGCTAACCTGACAACCAGGGTGATGGTGACAGACACAGTAATCAATCTGAACTCATCAAAGCAGAAATCCAGAGGCAGAAATCAAACTGACAACAGGCCTGCCATAGCTCAGGGAACATTGCAGAAGAAGGGAGAAAGTCATTAAGAGCCACAGAGTGAGTAAGACACACTTCCTCTGTTACTCCACAAGGATTGCCTGAGGCCTTCATTACCCAACACTGAATACCAATAACCCCACTGAGGAGGGCCCATTGAAGCAGGCCTGTTATATATAAAATAATTCAAAAAACAGGAATGTTGGGCTGGAAAATGGCTCAAGGGTTAAAGGTGCTTGCTTGCAAAGCCTGATGGCCTGGGTTCAATTCCCCAGTGCCCAGGTAAGGCCAAATGCACAAATGATGCATGCATCTGGGGTTCATTTGTAGTGGGAAAAGGTGCACTTTCTTTCTTTCTTTGTCTCTTTCCCTGCACACAAATAAAATATTTAAAAATAGGAATGTATCAAAAAAGTGGCCTTGATATTCATGACTTCATTCTGGTTGATGCTACTTACACAAGACCTGCATAACAGGAGAGAAAGAAACGATGGCACCAAAATTAAAAAGAGACTAGTTGGAAAGAAGAGGGAATTAGTGGAAGGTGGATTTGAGAGAGAAAAAAGGGAGAAAGGTAAGAAGGAGTAGGATCAGGATATATTATCTGTATGTATGGAGGCTGTCAATAGAAAGTTGTTTTTTTTTTTTGAGAGTGGTAAAGAGAGAGAGAATTGATGCTCCAGGGCCTCTCAGCCACTATGAACGAACTCCACATGCATGCACCCCCTTGTGAGCAAGTGCGGCATTGCATGCTTGCATCACTTTTGCATCTGGCTAAATGTGGGACCTGGAGATTTGAAAAAGCATTCTTAGGCTTCGCAGGCAGGTGCCTTAACCACTAAGCCATCTCTCCACGAGGTCATTAGGGCTCTGGTCTCTTCCTTGTCCTGTTCTATTTGCATCCATGAGTGCTCTGCTCCTCTGTGAACTACTGCCATGATACACTTCCTCACCACAGGACCAAAAGCAACAGTGCTAATCAGACATAACTGAAGTCTCCAAAACTGTAATCCAAAATAAACTGTTCCTCTTTGAAGTCGCTTATCTTGGGTATGTGGCTACAGTAGCAGAAAGGTGACTAATGTACTCTGTCAGTATTGAGCTGCTGTCAGGGGAGGTTGGATTTTTCAGGCTGGACCTGCCAACAACCCTGTTTGTGCTAGGCATTCACCATGGGAATATGACTGAATGCTTGCCAGAAGTTTACAAGTGATCCCCACTGTCCTTAAGATGTCAATCACATTCAGATATTTATTTGATTCATAGCCCGTGGTCCTTGTGAGGACCTTGAGGATGGTACAGTGTAATGGATTAGTGAGGCCAAACAAGAAATCATCTGGGCTGTGAATGTATCTCAGAGGTCGATCACTGGTCTGGTATGCACAAGGCCCCAAGCTCTATCCTCAATACCACAACAAAAAAAAAGAAAGAAAGAAATCAGAACTCACTAAAGTTTCACATGTAGGCCTCCTCTCCAAGCAAAAGCTTTCTTGGCTTTATTAATCCCTCTCTAGAGTATTCATAATCACCTTTCTATCTCCTTGTCCTGGGTAACTGAAAGCACAGAGTTCAAATCCTGCCTTATTGCTACTTCTGAAAATTTAGTCAAATTATTAAGTGAATTCTCAGGCAAGTTTCTTTCTCTTCTCTGGACTTCATAGGGAGATGTTAGGCTTGTTTCCAGCAAGACCATGTGGAATGAATGGTTCAGATAGAAAGACTTATAAAATTCAATATAATGGGGCTGGAGAGATGGCTTAGTGGTTAAGGCTTTTGCCTGCAAAGCTAAAGGACCCCGGTACAATTTTCCAGGACCCACGTAAGCCAGATGCACAAGGGGGCACATGCATCTGGAGTTCGTTTGCAGTGGCTAGATGCCCTGGCACTCCCACTCTCTACCCCCCCCCCGCCTCTTTCTCTCAAATGAATAAATAAAATATAAAAAAATTCAATATGATGTAAAACATTACCCATTATAATATTAATTATTGTTTTTAGGTCTCAATCTCAAATGTTTAAAGTACTGAATATAGGCAAGGACCCCTTTGCTTTCTTTGTTTCCAGTTAATGGCTCTGATCTCGCATGTGATGACATCATCTTGGTCCCTTTGGCAGAACTTCTGGGTCTCGAATCACCATAAACAAAGGCCTGGCTCTGACCCAACATGTGAATCAGTGAATTAATTCTTGTCATCCATTAACCTTGGGCCTGAAGCAGTGACTTGGTACTGATGGCATCAGGAACTTGAAGCCATGTGAGAGAGCTACCCTAAGGTAGAGAGGAATGGGCAGTCTGCAGTCTCCTAAAAAGGGGACTGGACAACTTATCTGTGCTTTCGCTCCTATCTGGCCTTTTTAATTTGATCTAGTCTTCTAGAAAGTTCGATGGAACAAAATTATGAAAGAAAGGAGAAAAAGAAAGAGAATACAAATGAGAAAAAGGTAAGTTCTTGTCATAGGCTGCATGCTAGATCTAGAAACTTCCACTGCCCTTACTTACTCCTATGCATTCATTTCTCAGATATGTAAGTGCTCCTCCCCCACATTTCCTTCCTAAACTTTCAGATATTTAAAAACTGTGATTTGTAACCGTGATGGAAATAAAATCTTCACTGTTTTAAGTGCATATACTTAAAATGCGTTTTACAATAGTATTAAGCATATTCACATTATCTCCGGAACACTTTCATCTTACAAAACTGAAGTTATTTACCCCTTCCACAATTCATTTTCCCCTTCCTCCCTTCCAAAGACTGTTTTCTTACGTGCATGTGTTTGTTCATTTGTTTTGTTAACAGGATCTTTTATGTAGCCCAGGCTGTCCTTGTAGTCACTATGTAGCCCAAGCTAATCTAAAATTTCCAATCTTCCTGTTTCAGTCTCGCACAGGTATGTGTTACCATGCCTATCTCTTTCTTATTAATTTTTAAATTTCATTTATTTATTTATTTATTTATTTATTTATTTGAGAGAGAGAGGTTGAGAGAGAGAAAGAAATGGGCACAACAGGGCATCCAGCCAGTGTAAACAAGCCCCAGATGCATGCACAACCTTGTGCATTTGGCTTACATGGTTACTGGGGAATTGAACCTGGGTCCTTGGTCTTTATAGGCAAGCACCTTAACTGCTACACCTTCTCTATGGACCTTTAAATCTCTATTATTTCTTTGCAGATGTTTTATTCTGGTTGGTTGTGGTGGCACACACTGATAGAAAATAGCTGAAGAGGAAGAGGCAGGAGGATCAGGAGTTCAAGATCAGACAATTGTTTTATCCTTCAGCAAGTTCTACACCTCAGTAGATCACCCACATTTTTTATTTTTATTTATTTATTTATTTATTTTTTGTTTATCAAGTAAGGGTTTCCCTCCAGCCCAAGGTGACCTGGAATTCACTATGTAGTCTCAGGGTGGCCTCGAACTCTTGACGATCCTCCTACCTCTGCCTCCCGAGTGCTGGGACTAAAGGCGTGTGCCACCATGCCTGGCTCTCACCCACGTTTTAAAATTATCTCTGTTGTCATTGTTTAGACTCATCTCTGAGCAACTTTGAGAAAAAACAAGCATTTCTTTCTGCAGTGAAGCTTTCCTTCAGGGTACACTGGGGCCACTAAAGTTGGCACTGCCATGTAAATTTGGTATTCAGAAGGAGGAGAGCATTTCCTGGTTCTTACTGAAGCTCTGCCAGCAGGCTGGTGCTAGCCCTCATGGAGAATCCCAGGAGGCCTGTCTCAAACATCCTCTCTTACGGGACTAGTCCACTAGATGATGGATCATTGGTAACAAATGCAAGACAGGACATATTTGTTCTTTGCTGTTCTGGGACTCCAGCCCAGGGTCTTGTCCATGCTAGATAAGCACTCTACCACTGAGCTACATCCCCAGCCAAGTCTGTATAGTTAGTCACTACATGAGTGGCAGCGGCTACAGATACTGAGGCAACTAGAGAAACTGAGTCTAATTGTGAGTCAGTATCATTAGGCAAGTTTCTGGGTTATAAAAGATGGACGGCTTCATGGCAGGGTGCATAGGCAAACAGGCTAAGCAGACGTTTGATGGTGATCAGTGGGGTGGTGTTTGCTGGGAGAGGAGAGGGGGACCATTATCATCAAAAAGCCAGGCTGTGCGGGGCATGATGTGGTGCCTTTAATCCAAGCACTCAGGAGGCAGAGGTAGGAGAATCACTGTGAGTTCAAGGTCACCCTGACACTACATAGTGAATGCCAGGTCAGTCTGCGATACAGCAAGACCTTACCTCAAAAAGCCAAAACAAGCCGGGTGTGGTGGCACATGCCTTTAATCTCAGCACTCGGGAGGCAGAGGTAGCAGGATTGCAATGAGTTCGAGGCCAGCCTGAGACTACAGAGTGAATTCCATGTCAGCCTGGGCCAGAGTGAGACCCTACCTCAAAAAACCAAAAAGAATAAAAAAAGAAAAAAGAAAAAAGAAGAAGCCAGGTTGTATAGATACGAATTCAGGCAGGAGGGTTGGGGTGCAGCTCAGCGGTAGAGCACTGGGTTAGTGAGGCTCTGGGATCCATCTCTAGCACTAAAAAAAAAGTCATTCAGACAGGAGTTTAGAAAGATGAGATCAAGAGCCAGGTGTGGTGGTGCACACCTTTAATCCCAGCACTCGGGAGGCAGAGGTAAGAGGATCACCATGACTTCAAGGCTACCCCGAGACTACATAATGAATTCCAGGTCAGCCTGAACTAGAGTGAGACCCTACCTCAAAAAACCAAAAAAAAAAAAGAAGAAGAAGAAAAGAAAGATGAGATCAAGACTGAAGAGACCGGTCAGTCAGTAAAATTCTTGCCTAGCAAGCAGGAAAACCTGAATGTGATGCTCAGTTCTCACGTAAAAATGCCAGGTGTGGTGGCATGCACCTGTAGTTTCAGCACTGGGGAGGCAGAGACAGGCTGGAGCTCACTGGCCAGCTAATCTAGCCTAATTGGTGAGCTTCAGGCCAATGAGAGACCATGTCTCAAGAGTAGGTGGACGTCGTACCTGAGGAATGACACCCAAGGTTGTCCTCTGGTTTAACTCAAACACACATGCACCTGGACATACATTTGAGCATACATACATACATACAAGCACACCACAAACTTGAAAGAAAGAGAGGAAGAAAAGGAAGGGCGTGACAGAGGGTGCTCAGCACTGAGACATCTCTATCACAGCTTCCAAGGCCCAGGGTCCATTGCAGAAGAGGTGGCGGAAAGAATGTCAGAGCCAAAGGAAGAGCAGGACTCCTTACAATGTGCTTCTCTAGAGACAAAATGGCCTGGATATCCATGACCTCACAGTGCCTGACACTACCTACACAAGACCATCATAATAGGAGGAAAAGATGACATCATCAAAATTAAAGAGAGACTAATTGAGAGGGGAAAGGGGTATGATGGAGGGTAGAGATGCAAAGAGGAAAGTGGGGGGGAGGGAGGGAATGACCATGGGTTATTGTCTGTAATTATGGAAGTTGTCAATAAAATAATAAATTTAGGGGCTGAAGAAATGGATTAGTGGTTAAGGCACTTGCCTGCGAAGCCGAAGAACCCAGGTTCGATTCTCCAGGTTAGCCAGAAGGACAAGGTGGCGCATGCATCTGGAATTCATTTGCAGTGGCTGGAGTCCCTGGTATGCCCATTCTTTCTCTCTCTTTGTCTCTTGTCCTGTGCTTCATTCTCTCTCTCAAATAAATAAATAATTTTTTTTTTTTTTGGTTTTTGCGAGGTAGGGTCTCACACTGGTCCATGCTGACCTGGAATTAACTATGTAGTCTCAGGGTGGCCTCGAACTCTCGGCAATCCTCCTACCTCTGCCTCCCGAGTGCTGGGATTAAAGGCGTGCGCCACCACGCCCGGCATAAATAAAATTTTTTAAAAAATAGAAAGTGATGGAAAGGGAAGGGAAGGGCAAGGAAGGGGGGAGAGGAAAGAGAAATGAAAAGAAAAAGATGGGATTGGGGGCTGGAGGGATGGCTTAGTGGTTAAGGTGCTTGCTTGCAAAGCCAAAGGACCCAAGTTCGATTCCCCAGGACCCATGTTAGCCTGTTGCTCAAGGGGGCATATGTGTCTGGAGTTCGTTTGCAGTGGCTGGAGACCCTGGCACACCCATTCTCTCTCTTTCTCTTTCCCTCTTTCTCTGTCAAATAAATAAATAAAAATAAAATATATTTTTTAAAAAGATGGGACTTTTCCAAATTAAGGAAGGTGGCTGAAAGCCCAGGCAAGAGCCCAGGCCTAGGGCCATAGGAAAAGCCTCTCTCAGAGCAGGCAAGCCAGTGCTCTGGAGAACAGCAACAATAATGAGAGCAGTGCTCTAGCAGGCAACAAAGGTCCTCGGCAAGATTTTAAGGAGAGTCATCCCTAGGAAACCAGTAAAGACAGGCAAGCTTGCTCTTCCTCTCTTGTACAAACCTACATTCCCTGTTTCACCAAACCTTTGCGGTCTGAAGCCATCTAAAACAAAGACTCTCCTCTACCCCAGCCATCAACTGTTTTTCCTACTTCCTTTAATCCCCGTGTTTTTGCAATTGCTTTACAGAATTCAGTTTGTGAGAAGGAAGTGCTCCGTTCTCCCTGCAGCTAGGGAAATCACCTTCTTTTTTCTCTGTCCAGAAACAAGACCCGAAGATATGATGTAGCCTCACCATGTTGCAAGCTAGCTGTTCCAAGACAGCTCCTGAGACTGCTCACCCAGCCTTCCCTGCAGCTGGATGACCGTTCACAGGGCACCTTGAGAGATGAGGCAGTGGGCTCCATGAGAGATGGAGGGGACAAATCTGAACTGCTACTTGACAAGACTAGAACGGAGTCATCATGCCCAGGGGAGCCAGTGTGGTTAGAGGCAGCCCCCCTGCGGTACTTCCACCTAAGGAGAATAAAACCCTGCTGCGGTTGCAGAGAATGAAATTGCTCTGATCCGCAGGTCCTGTGGTTCTTGCCTCAATCCTCTTCCCGACACACGATGGCCCAGGGGCTAGTGGCTGAGCTCGTTGGTACAACACATGCTCAGTATGCATTAGGCCCTGGATTCAATCCCAAGCACCCAAATTAAACAGTATACCTCGGTTTCCAAAGAAATGCCATGCCGTGTGTGCACACACAGGTGTAAGAGTGTATGTGAAAACCATAAGTCACGCTAGCGTCATAAACATCTTGGAAAGGGCATGAAAATCAAAAGTACAAACAAGTATCCTTCAAAGAGAAAAATACCAGTTTTACATATTTTTAAATATTTTTATTTATTTTCAAGGAGAGAGAGAGAATAGACATGGCATAGCCACTGCAAATACACTCCAGATGCATGTGCCACCTTGTGCATCCTGTTTACATGGGTACTGGGGAATCAAACCCAAGTCATTGGGTTTTACAGGCAAGTACCTTAACCGCCAAGCCATCTTTTTCTCTCTCTCTCTTTCTCTCTCTCTTTTTAAATATTTTATTTTTTTTATTTATTTATTTATTAGAGACAGAGGGGGAGAGAGAGAGACAAACAGAGGGGGAGAGAGAGATAGAGAAAGAGAGAGAGTGAGAATGGGCATGTCTGGGCCTCTAGCCACTGCAAATGAATTCCAATTGAATGTGCCACCATGTGCATCTAGCTTACGTGGGACCTGGAGAATTTAACCGGGGTCCTTAGGTTTCACAGGCAAATGCCTTAACCGCTAAGCCATCTCTCCAGCCCCCTCTCTCTTTCTCTTAAGATATAGTCTTACTATGTAGTTCAATCTGATTTAAATTAACAATGTAGCTCAGGCTAGCCTCAAACTTGCAGAATGATGCAAATAGAATATTAGTAAGGCGAAGCAAAAATATTTATGATGCTATATCTTAACTTAGTGTTTATTTACCACATTGAAAGAACAGAAAAGAAAACCCACATGGTCTTCTCTGCCAATAGAAGGATTGGATACATGCCCATACATCTGGAGTTTGTTTGCAGTGCTAAAGACCCTGGCATGCCCATCCTCTCTATCTTTCTGTCTCTCCTCTCTCTCTTTCACCCTTTTTCTCTCTCTCTCCTTGCAAATAAATAAATTAATAAAAATATTTTTAATAAGTAATAACCATGAGGGCTGGAGAGATGACTTAGCAGTTAAGGCATTTGCCTGCAAAGCCAAAGGATCCAGGTCAACTCTCCAGGACCCACGTAAGCCAGATGCACAAAGGGGTGCATGCATCTGGAGTTCATTTGCAGTGGCTGGAGGCCTTGCACCCATTCTCTCTCCCTCTCTTACTCTCTCTGCCTCTTTCTCTCTCTTAAATAAATAAATAAATAAATAAATAAATAAATAAATAAATAAATTTTTAAAAAGTAATAACCATGGAAGAAAACACTGATAAATTAGACTTAAACAGACTTTTAAAAAATTTTGTTCAAAGTATATCATTAAGAAATTGAGGGGTAGCTGGGGAAATGGCTTAACAGTTAAGGCATTTGCCTACAAAGCCAAAGGGCCTTGGCTCGATTCCCCAGGACCCACGTAAACCAGATGCCCAATTGCCCATCAACTAATGAATGGATAATGAAGATGTGGTAGATATACAAAATGGAATATTATTTTTAACAGAAAGATGCGGTAGATATACATGATTATTATTCATTCACAAAGAAATACAAATTACAGCCAGGCAAGGTGGCTTACACCTATAACCCCAGCACTGTGGTGGCTGAGATAGGGGAATCACCATGAGCTTGCCAATCTGGCCTAGAGTGAGACCCTGCCTCAAAAATCCAGAAAAGAGGGCTAGAGAGATGACTTAGTGGTTAAGGCACTTGCCTGCATAGGCTAAAGACCCATGTTTGAGTCTCCAGATCTCACATAAGCCAAATGCACAAAGGTGAGGCAAGCGCAAGGTCACACATGCCCACTAGGTGGTGCAAGTGTCTAGAGTTCGATTGCAGTGGCTGAGGCCCTGGAACACCAATTCTCTCTCTCTCTTTCTCAAATAAAAAAAATTATTTAAAGAAGAAATACTTTGGGGCTGAGGAGATGGCACCACCACACCCCAGCACACATAAATGAATTATGCCAGGGGCAGTCATGAGCTCTAGGGGTGTAATCCTGCCAGTGTCTGGCTAACTACATATACTATGCCCACCGAACTGTCCAGTAAGCACTTTTCTTAAAGTCCATACCCATATATTAATGCTACTCTCACTTTTGGTTAGAGAAATTTCTCTTCTCAAATGACAGTGACCTCTGGGATGACTCAAAAGGTACCATAATGCTGAGAAGATGTGACAGAGGAGTGCTCAGCCCTGAAACATCTCTATCACACCTTCCAAGGCTCAAGATCCATCATGGAAGAGGTGGCAGGAAGGGTAGGACTGCTTACAATGCAATCTTCCAGACACAAAATGGCTTGGATATCCATGACCTCACAGTGCCTAGTACTACCTACACAAGACCCTCATAATAGGAGGAAAAGATGATGACATCAAAATACAAGAGAGACTAATTGAGAGGGGTAGGGGATATGATGGAGAGTGGATTTGTGAAGGGGAAAGTGGGAGAGGAGAGGGAAATATCATTGTTTATTGCCTATAATTATACAAGATGTCAATTTTAAAGTTTAAAAAAATGAATAGGAAGTACAAATTATGACATTTGTGGAGAAATGGATAAACTGGAGATCATCACATTAAGCAAAATAAGGCACACTCAGAAACATAAATGTCATTAGATTCCTAAATTAATCTAAATTAAATGTAAAGTAATGCCAATATAAATTAAAAATAAAAGACATCTAAAAGGGAACAAAATGAAATGCAAACAGACAAGAAAAAAATATTTGGCACCAAATCTGATAAAGGGTTTATTTTTGGTTTTGGTGTATGTATGGTATATGTGTGCATGCAAGTGGTGTATACATGCATGTATACAGATGCACAGGACCCATGCATACATGTACAGAAGCTGGAGGAGGACAGGGTGTCCCACTAGCGCTCTTCTGCATTATTTCCTTGGGGCAGAATCTCTCCCAGAACCTGCAGTTCTCCACTTCTTGGCTAGACTGGCTGACCAGTGGCCTCCAGTGATGTTCTCATCTTCACCCACTCTATGTGGAGGCTACAGGCATGTGCAGCCACACCCCAGTTTTTATGTGGGTGCTGGGGATTGGACGCAAATCCTCATGCTTATGCAGTAAGTGCTCACATCCAAAACATCATCCTCTCAACCTAAGGACCCCCGTTCAATTCCCCAGGACCAAGTAGGCCAGATGCACAAGGTGGTGCATGCGTCTGGAGTTCATTTGCAGTGGCTAGAAGCCCTGGTGCACCCATTCTCTCTCTCTCTCTCTCTTTCTCCATCTCTTCTCTGCCTCTTTCTCTCTCTCAAATAAATAAAATATTTAATTTTTTTCTTTTTTTATTATTGACAATTTCCATAATTATAGACAATAAACCATGATAATTCCCTCTCCCCTCATTTTCCCCTTCACAACTCCACTCTCCATCATATCCTCTCCCTTTCTCAATCATTCTCTCTTTTATTTTGATGTCATCACCTTTTCCTCCTATATAATGGTCTTGTGTGGATAGTGTCAGGCACTTCAAGGTCACAGATACACAAGTCATTTTGCGTCTGGAAGAGTGCATGGTAAGGAGTCCTTCCTTTGGCTCTTACATTCTTCCTACCACCTCTTCTGCAATGGACCCTGAGCCTTAGAAGGTGTGATAGAGATGTTTCAATGCTGAGCACTCCTCTGTCCCTTCTTCTCAGCACTATGTTGCCTTTTGAATCATCCCAGAGGTCACCACCATCTGAAAATAGAAGCTTCTCTAACCAAAAGTGATAACAACATTAATATATGGGTATGAACATTATAATGAGTGCTTACTGGGCAGTTTGGTGAGCATAATATATGCATTTAGCCAGACACCAGTAGGCATTACACCTCTAGAGCTCATGACTTCCCCCATCATAGGTTTTCAGTATCAGGTATGTATCCCCCCTTCCCATGGAGTGAGCTTCCAGTCCACTTAGAAAGCAGTTGGTTTCTCCCATAACAGACATGCCACTGTTATACCCATTGGCTCATTTGGCCTGGCTGGCCCAACTTAAGACTTGCAGTGTCCACTGTTGTTTATCTCTACTGATGACTTCTCTCTTTCCCATGGAGCTGCATGTAGTGTAGCTTTTTCCAGCTTGCTATCAGCTAATCTACACAGAGGAGGTTTTTAGCTCAGCTTCAGCAAGATTTCTCAGTGACCTTTCAGCTCATGCATGCGGTGTCTTAAGCCATAGTGTCTTACCATCTATTCCTGGTGAGAAACCAAGAACCTTGGCAATGGCCTGTAATGTCTTTCTCTCCCTCTCTCTTTCTCCCTCCCTCTCTCTCTCTCTCTCAAATAAATAAATAAAATATTTTAAAACTTTTTTAAAAAGTTAAAATTTTAAATTTTCATCTTACTAACTTTAGAGAAACAAAATTTTAACTTAACACTAGCAAAGATGTAGTTCACAGATAGATGGATAATGAAGATACTATATAATCACATGAGATTTACATATTATAAATTGAAATAATCCTCCTCTAAGATGGCTTACAGGTTAGGGCACTTGCCTGTGAAGCCTAAGGACTCATGTTCTACTCTCCAGGTCCCATGTAAGCCAAATGCACAGTGACACAAGCACACAAAGTCACACAAGGACACAAGGGAGCTCAATTGCAGTGGCTGGAGGCTCTTGCACACCAATTAACTCTCTCATTTTCCCTCTCTCTCCCTCCCTCTCTCCCTCTCTGTCCCTCTTGCTCTCTTGCATTAAAAAAAAAAAAAAAGGCCAGTCTAGGCCAGGCATGGTGGCGCACACCTTTAATCTCAACCCTTGGGAGGCAAAGGTAGAAGGATCACTGTGAGTTCGAGGCTACCCTGAGACTACAGAGTGAATACCAGGTCATCCTGGGCTAGAGTGACACCCTACCTCAAAAACAAAACAAAACAAAATAAGAAGGCTAGTCTATCGTGGTTGTCTCGAAAAAAAATAAAATAAAATAAATTGGTACAAGACATCAAGTCAACAAAATGCTCCCACTCTGCACCACTTATCATTCACATGTACCTGGGTTCACTCCCTAGCACTAATAAATACACAAGAAACCAAAGTAAATCAATAATATATATTCTTGAGACAGGTTTCAAGTCATCTAGGCTACCCCTGAACTTGCCCTGTAGCCAAGAATGCCCTTGAACTGCAGATTCTTCTGCCTCTACCTCTCAAATGCTGAGATTAGAGTAGATGTGAGCCACCATGCCAGGTTTATGCATTTCTGGGGATCGAACCCAGGACTTTGTGCATGCCAGGCAAACATTTGGACAACTGAGGTATGTCCCTATCCCAGCTAATAATTTTTTGCATCTATGGTGTGAGTGCATGTGTACAAGTGAACTTGTTTATGTATCAACACAGATATGTGTGGGGTATGCATGCATGTGCATGTGGAGGCCAAAAGTCCAGGTCAGGTGTCTTCCTCAATTGTTCCACACCTTACTTTTTTTTAAATACTTTTTTTTTTGTTTTTCATTTACTTGAGAGAGAGAGAGAGGCAGAGAGAGAGAGAGAGGGAGAGAGAGAAAGAGAGAGAGAGACAGAGAGAGACAGAGAGAGAATGGGCATACCAGGGCCTCTAGCCACTGCAAAAGAACTCCAGATGCATGCACTCCCTTGTGCATCTGGCTTACGTGGGTCCTAATGAATCAAACTGGATCCTTTGTCTTTGCCGGCAAATGCCTTAACCGCTAAGCCATCTCTCCAGCCCCACCTTACGTTTTTGAGACAGCAACTCTCAGTGAAGCTGGGGATCACACCTGGGTCCAGATAAGGTAGCCAGGGAATCACAAGGACTCTTGTTTCTGCCATCCCAGCAGTGGGATTACAGGCCTACGTGGCTTTTTCATTGTTGCTAGGGAGCCAAACTCAGATCTTCATGATTGTATGTCAAATACTTTGCTGATACATCTCTCTAGTCCCCCAATAAGTAGTTTTAAAAACAAAGAAACAAAAAAAAGGTTCACTCTCTGACACTTTCATTGGCACAGTCAAGAACATGTTGCAAATGGCCTATGGATGGTGATGCTCCCTAGTGAATAAACTTACAATAAAAAAAGGAAAGTGGGGCTTGAGAGATGGCTTAGTGGTTAAGACACTTGCCAGCAAAGCCTAAGGATCCAGGTTCAATTCTCCAGGTCCCACATAAGCCAGATCACAACGTAGCGCATGCATCTGGAGTTCGTTTGCAGTGGTTAGAGGCCCTGGTGTGCCCATTTCTCTGTGGGTGTGTCTCTAATAAATGAAAAAATAAAAATAAATAAAAAATAAAGGAAAGGGCAGGAGAGATGGCTTAGCAGTTAAGACACTTGCCTATGAGGCCTAAGAACTCCTGAGAGTCCTCCAGATCCCACATATAGCCAGAAGCAACAGTGATGCAAGCGTGCAGTGCCACACATGCCCACAAAGGAGCACACACATCTGAAGTTCATTCATGTTGCCTGAAAGGACCTGGCACACCCATATTCTCTCTCTCTCTCTCTCTCTCTCTCTCTCTCTGCCTTTTTCTCTCTCTCTACCTCTTTCTCTCTCTGTCTCTTGCTCTATCTCTCTAAAAAAACACTAAAAAATAAATAAAAATAAAAATAAATGGAAAAAGGTTCTATTCCCCAGGACCCACATAAGCCAGATGCACAAAGGGGTGGATGCTTCTGGAGTTTGTTTGCAGTGGCTGGATGCCCTGATGTGCCCATTATCTCTCTCTCTCTCTCAGAATGGATAAAGTAAAACATTTAAAAAACCTGAGTCTAAACTTCAAATTCAGCCTCTGCACTTCCGTTTCAGCATAGCCAGGCCCGGCAGTGCACACTTGTAATCCTAGCACTTGGGAGGTGGAGACAGGAGGATCAGGAATTTGTCATCCTTTGCTACAAAGAAAGTTTGAGGCCACAAATTTCTCCTGTTTCTCTTTCTTCTCTGTCTTTTTCTTTTTTCTTTTCCTTGGCCCTGGCCCTGGCCTGTAACTCCCTGTACCAGGATGTGGTCTACATCCACAACGAGCTGTTGATCATAAGACTTATAGATCTCCCAAAACAAGACAGGAGAGCACTTGATTACCACCAGAGGTTAATGGTAAGACCCTACTGCTGAAGACACCATACGCTGTTGGCATGGACCATGGAGAGACCTGGTTGGAATCTGGAGGGAAGCCAGTCTCCAGACAATTAGCCCATCTAGGTCTGGAAGGCACTACATGAGCTTCCAAGGGAAAGTGGCCAACATCTGTCCAAGTAACTCAAAGTCTAAGCGACTCAGAAGCAAACAACCTGTGATGCTCACACAAGTGCAGTAGTGGCACCCAGCCATGGTGGGTAACCAGCTGCTCTTGGATTGGCTAACAGATCTGCTCAGTAGAAAGGAAACCATATCTGGAACTGGGAAACAAGTCAGAATCAATCATATCCAGATAATGATTCTGCTTTCCATTGTCAAGCTCCCACTAACCTTAGACTATAAAGAGGGTCTACACCCTTTTAATTCTCTCTAAATTAATAATGGTTATTCCATTTAACCGGTGCTGACATCATTCTCTTCTGGAGAATCTGCTTCTCTTTTTTCACATGGGAACTGGACCTGAGGAAATAAATGACCCAGTGCACTCCACCCCGGCCGCAGCTGAAACCACAGAGGAATTGGGTAAATGAGCAAGAGTGCTGCTTTCTCAGTGAATTTGCTGTCAGTACAAGGGTGAAGGAGATAGACACTGAGGACACTCAACACCTACCAAACCAGGTTGGCACTTCCAGAACTAGCTGGCCCTCCCTTCAAAGCATTCTGAGGATGAACCCTCAGGAAGGACAACTCCAGGCATTTGCATTCACAAAATACAGCTGCAGACCCTCCTCTGTCTCCATGGCTCCTGCAGATGACTCAAAATCTTGGCCACCAAGACGCCTCAGTGGCAGCTAAGAAACAAAGATAAGAGTTGCTTGCCTCCCTTCCCTCAGGAAGTTGTGTCATATTCAGGGACTTCTACTGCAAAAGGGAGATAAGACACTTCCCCACACAGACTGTTTCATACTTTACAGACACGAGTCCCAAATCCAGGGTTTCAGTAGGTGTCTTGCAAATATTTACCTACATGGCAACAGGGCAGTATTAGTGAGAGGTCCGTGTGACCTCAGGGACTCATATGCCTCAGTCCATTCTCTCAACAATATGAAAAAACCACGTCCTTTCCCATGCTTACTGTCCAAGTATTGAAAGCCACGTGAATGTTGGTAATTTCTCAATCACCTGGTCATCCAGGGTTTGACCATAAATAAAAAAGACACCAGGCTTGCTTATGGGTGTAGAGAATGGCTGCTGCTTGCCCTGGAGTTCAGACTCACCCTTCCTCTCTCAGGTGAATTACCACAAGCTCCACAGACATTTCTAGTACTGCTGTCAATCTTCCCTCAGGTAATTTAAGAAAACCAAGCATTTTGGTGCTTAAATAAATCGACAACTACAAAACACAATAAATAGAGGACACAGCCCATAACCTTCTTGCATACTTCCCTGTCTTCAGAGACCGACACAGCTGAGAACTTCTCAGAATGTGGACTCGCCAGCCTCCTTCAGAAACGTGCTGCAGGGAAGGCTTAACTGAAAGGCAGAGCCTGTCTAAAGTACACAAGAGGAAGGCTTCAGTCGCTAAAAACCTCATACAACAATTCAGACTTTTGTCTTCAGGGAATCAGTGTCATCAGCTCTGTCAAGTGTTCCACTCAAAACTTCTATGCATGTTTAGACACCGTGCAGGCCTTTCATTACCTGCCACACGCATGGCGCCATCTTGTGGTGCTTCTCTTCACAACTTGGAAGAAGTGGCCCAAGCAGTCAGTCCACATTCAGGCACTAGCTTAAGAAAACTTGAGTTTTCCCTTCTTAAAATATATATATATTTATTTATATATATATTATTGAGACAGAGAGAAAGGGAGAGAGAAAGAGAGAAAAGAATGGGTGTGCCAGGGCCTTTAGCCACTGCAAATGAACTCCAGACGCATGCACTACCTTGTGCATCTGGCTTACGTGGGACCTGGAGAATCAAACCTAAGTCCTTAGGCTTCTTGCAAAGCAAATGCTTTCCCTGCTTAACTGAAAAAAAAAAAGAGTCCATAACACATTTCCATGGATACCAATTGCAATTTCTGCACCCCCAACTCAGAAATCACAAGATAAGAGAAAACTTAAGGAAGAACTGTGATCGTTTTGCAGAGGAAAAAAAAATTGAATGTCAATTACTTTTTCTGTTTTGTTTTGGTTTTATTTTTCGAGGTAGGGTCTCAGTTGAGCTCAGGCTGACCTGAAATTCACTATGTAGTCTCAGGGTAGCCTCGAACTCATGGCCATCCTCCTACCTCTGTCTCCCGGGTGCTGGGATTAAAGGCGTGTGCCACCATGGTTGGCTGACAATTTTATTTTTATTAGAGAAAAACTTCATCCTACGGTCTATGCCCTGTTGGACCATGTTTGACTATCTCATGCCTAGATGGTTTTAAAGGGAAGAGTATGTTTTTGAATGTGGTTATGGATGGATTGGTTTCACACAGGCCGAAAGGGAACCTGTGGTGTTAACAAATGCCCACTGGGTTTTCTTACCTTCTTTCTTGTGAGTAAGCAGTACTGCTTCCATCAATCTTACCTATGAAGGTGCAGGTGATTTGTTCATGTGAGAAAAAAAAATCCCACTCACCTGTGCCTGCTGGACCAACATGGACCATTCTAGTGCTAGTCTTAACTTGGTCTTCGTGCTGACTGTAGACACTGGTTAGATGTGCTGTTAAGTTCTGTGTTTTGTGTGGTTATGAAATCACAGCTGGGGTCTGTGGCCAGAGAGTGGTGAGAGGTAACAGAGCTCCAGACAACTCGGTGTCGTTGATGTTACCCATCCAACCTCACAGCAGACAGACTCTCAAACTCACCGTGTTAGTTGGGGTTATGCTACTATAGCAAACACCCAAGGCCCTCAACTAATTTTAAATATTTTTATTTATTTATTAGAGGGAGGGGAAGAGTGAATATGGACATGCTAGGGCCTCTTGCTACTGCAAATGAACTTCAAATGCATTCACCACTTTGTGCATCTGGCTTTATGTGGGTACTGGGGACTCAAATCCTGGGCCAACAGACCATCAACTTATAAAGGGAAAAGGTTTGGCTCATAGGACATGATGTTCCAGTCCATGGTCAGCTGGCTCCATGGCTTTTGGACCTGTAGCAAGGGAGCAAACACATCATGGTGGGAGCATATGGTAGAGCAAAATTACTCACCTCATACCTGGAACATGAAAGAGACCAGGTTTTCTCAAACCCCTTCAAAGGCATAGTCAATGACCCAAGGCTTCCGCTTAAAGTTCTCACCAATCTCTCAACAGTGTCATAAGAATGACCAAACTTCTGGCCTGGAGAGATGGCTTAGCGGTGAAGGCACATGCCTGAGAAGCCTAAGGACCCCGGTTCAGTTCTCCAGGTCTCACGTAAGCCAGATGCACAAGGGGGCACACACATCTGGAGTTAGTTTGTAGTGGCTAGATGCCCTGATGTGCCCATTCTCACTCTCCCTCTCTCTCTTTCCCTCTTTCTGTCTCAAATAAATAAATAAGTAAAAATGAAATCTTAAGAAAAAAGAATGGCCAAACTTCTAATACAAGGGCCTTTGAAAGTTTTGCAGAAAAAAATACAATCATAAGACCCACAGACTTGCCTATGGGAGCATCAAGGACACTCAATAACAGAACACAGTACTTATGCGTTTACAAGACTGCACGACTTCACTTGCCCCATAGCCTTATGAGTTCTTCTCACCCTTGATGGTGTTAAAGGCACTTGCTTGCAAAGCCTGACAACCTGACTTTACTTCCCCAGTACCCAGACATACAAAGTAACATGAATGTTTGGAGTTCATTTGCAGTGGCACTAGGCCCTGGGTGTGCCCATTCTCATTCATTCTCTCTCTCTTTCTTTACAAATAAATGAAAAGAAAAAGACTTTCTTCAAACACAATCACATGCTGAGGTACAGGGATGGCTTAGGGGACACAATTCAGCCCCTAACACTTTATTTTCCACTTTCCTGCCCTTAACAGTAATTTTATAATATTTTAAAATACTTTTGTAGTTTATATTTTATTTTTAATTATCTATTTGAGAGACTGAGAGACAGAACAGGTGCGCCAGGTCCCCTAGCCACTGCAAATGAACTCCAGATGCGTTTGCCCCCTTGTGCATCTAGCTTACATGGGTTCTGGGGAGTAGAACCTGGGTCCTTAGGCTTCACAGGCAAGTGCTTTAACTGCTAAGCCATCTCTTTATCCCTAGAATATTCTTGAATACATTTCTTCCTATTTTATAGTTCATTATCTGACAGAGCTTATTAATCTACTGAACATTTCATTACTGCCCTTAAGAAGCTTATCATGGGCCGGGCATGGTGGTGCATGCCTTTAATCCCAGCACTTTGGAGGCAGAGGCAGGAGGATTGCCGAGAGTACAAGGCCACCCTGAGACTACATAGTGAATTCCAGGTCAGCCTGGACCAGAGTGAGATCCTACCTCTCAAAACCAAAAAAAAAAAAAGCTTATCATATAAACTACATACCAGAGACAACTGTAAAATAATACAATACAGCAGTTAATTAGTTGCTACTTTGGACAATGTGGACTATAATTCTTTAGAAGTTTAAAGATGATTGAAGGTGTTGTGGCTATGGCAGGCCCTGGTTAGGCACAGAAGAAGTTTTGAGACGTGTGTGAGGCTTAATATTTAAATATTGGTTCTAAACCCTAACAGCAGTAAGAAAAAATTGTTAACCCAGAATTTGTGACAATAAAGACCATCGACCACAAATTATGGCCAAATTGAAGCAAGTTTTTTTTTTTTTTTTTTTGAGAGAGAGAGAGAGACAATGGGCGTGCCAGCAGCCTCTCAGCCTCTGTGTAGGAACTCTAGACACATGTGCCCCCTTGTGCGCATGTGTGATATTGCACACTTGCATCACTTTTGCCTCTGGCTAAACGTGAGACCTGGATCTCTCCATCTCTGAAGCAAGTTTTCATTGTGCACAATAGAGCCGGCCCTGCACCTGCCTCCTAAGGCAGGGATGTAGCAAGTAGCCCCGAGTCAGGGGCTTTTCAGAGGCAAGCAAGTGTGGTGACAGAAGCAGGCCAGCTGCTACAGATAAACTACTTCCCGGAACGTTATGAATACCCAATCCTGGGAACAGTAACCAGGGAACATTTGTAGCCTCAGTTCAGACATAGAAACTTAGAGAAACAGAAACTTAGTCGTTATATCAAAATTGCTCTTGTGTTAAAATGGAGTCAGGTTGGCTCTTCAAAAATGATACAACAAAATTTATAGCAAGGGCTGGAGAGATACCTTTGTGGTTAAGGCACTTGCCTGCAAAGCCAAAGGACAAGGTTCAATTCCCTAGGACCCATGTAAGCCAGAGGCACAAGGCAGTGCATGCATGTGGAGTTCATTTGCAGCAGCTGGAGGCACTGGTGTGCCCATTCTCTCTGTCTGTCTCTTTCTACCTCTTTCTATCTCTCTTAAATAAATAAATTAATTAAATAAAATAGAAAAAAATTAAAAACAAATTTGTAGGAAATGGATGAGCTTAGAACAGATCATACTCTGAACATACTCAATCACAAAAAGACAAATGTCACATGTTCTCACTCATCTGTGGTTCATAACATGGATCAGCTTGAGTTGTTGGCATATCACAGGCAACTTGAGGTCCAGACAATAGGGATGAAAGGGTTTAGGGGGGGAGGGGAAACATGGGTGGGGGAAGATAAACACAAAACTAAACCAAAAATGAACTAATACCATAGAAACCTTTCTCCTTGAAGGTAGACTAAAAGTTAACCCTCAACAGGACTATAGGGGGAATGTCTGAAAAAAAAGGGTTCTAGAGAGGGTGGGATGAAAAAAACTTTGGCTTTAGCCAGGCATGGTGGCACACACCTTTAATCCCAGAACTTGATTACCCACCTGAGTTAAAGGTAAGACCCTATTGCTGAAGACACCATATGCTGTTGGAACAGAACATAGAGAAACCGGACTGGAATCTAGAAGAGAGCCAGTTCCCAGACAATTAGCCTGTCTAATGTTGGAAAGTGCTATGTGAGCTCGGGGGAGTGGGGAAGGACTGGCCAACAACAGTACGAGCAAGCAGAGGGCCTAAGCTACTCAAAAGCAACCAGCCTTTCAAGCTGTACACACCAGTGTAAAGGTGGCACACAGCCTTGGTGGGTAACCAATAGCTTTCTGATTGGCTAAGAGAGGCACTCAGTGTAAAGGAACCCATATCTGGAACTGGGAACCGGGTCTGAATGCTATGGAAACAAAGATTATGCTCTCCAGTGTCAAGATATCACTAGTCTTTGGCTAAAAGGGGGGCTACATCCAGCAAACTCTCCCTAAATTAATAATGCTTATCCAATTTAACCTATTCTGACTTTACTCTCCATTGGAGAATCTTTTTCGGAAGATAGCGAGACCTGAGGAGATAAACCACCCCTTGCATCTCACTTGAGGCCCAGGTGAAACCCCAGAGAAAGTGAGGAGACGAGCAAGAGTGCTGTTTCCATGGTGAGCCTGACAATCAGCACCAGAATGAAGGAGATGGATGTGGAGGATACCCAACACTTACCATAGCAGAGATCCAGAGGCTTCTAAGATCTCATCACTGAAGTAGACTTAAAACACACCCACCAAGGCTCAGGGAATTTTGTGGAAGAGGGGGAAGAAAAACTGTAACAGCCACAGGTTTGGATGTCATACCCAGAAGCCCGGCCTTCCCCAATAACTGACTGCTGATCCACAATGCATAACTCAGAAACTAAGCAAACACTCAACAACCAGTAAGATCTCATGAAACTAAAAATCTTTTGTACAGAGTATACCGTAATCAGAGCCAACAGACAACCCACAGAATGAGAGAAAAGTCTTCGCCAGTTGTATCTACAACAGAGGCCTAATATCTAGAATATACAAAGAACTCAAAAAACTCTAAACAATGAAAAATTCAAACAATCTATTTTTTAAAAAGACCAGAAAACTTAACAGAGAATTCTCATAGGAAGCAATACAAATAGCCACTACTCACTCAAAGAAATGTTCAAAGTCCTCAGCCATCAGGGAAAGGCAGATTAAAACAACTTTGTGATTCCACCTTACTCCAGTCAGGATGGCAATCATCAAAAACACAAATGAGGGCTGGAGAGATGGCTTAGCAGTTAAAGTGCTTCCTATAAAGCCTAAGGACCCATGTTTGCCTCTCCAGATCCCATGTAAGCCAGATGCACAAAGGTAAGGCAAGCACAAGGTTACACATGCCCACTAGGTGGCACAAGCATCTGGCATTCGATTGTAGTGACTGAGACCCTGGCATGCCAATTCTCTCTATGTCTCTCTCCCTCTTTAAAATAAAATAAATTTTAAAAATTAAAAAAACTCAAATAAGGCCTGGAAAGATGGCGTAACAGTTAAGGTGCTTGCCTGCAAAGCCTGAGGGCCCAGGTTTGATTCCCTAGTATCCACATAAGCCAGATGCAGAAGGTGGCTCATGCATCTGGAGTTTGTTTGTAGTGCCTGGAGGTCCTGGTGTGCCCATATTCATTCTCTCTCTCTCTCTCCCTCCCTCTCTCTCTCCCCTCTCTCTCTCTCTCTCTCTCTCTCTCAAATAAATAAATATATAAAAATCAAATGACAACAAATGCTGGCTAGGATGCAGGGGCGGGGGAGGAACCCTAATTCACTGTTAATGGGAGTGAAAACTTGTACAACCACTATGGAAATAAGTATGGAGACACCTGAAAAAGATGAAAATAGATCTACCATCTGATCCAGCTGTCCACTCCTAGGCATTTACTCTAAAGACTCTACTCTTTATGTTAAAGATACTTGCTCAACCATGTTTATTTCTGCTCTCTTCACAATATCTAGGAATTGGAATCAACCCACATGCCCATGAACAGATGAATGGATAATGAAGATGTGGTACACATACACAGTGGAATGCTTCTCAGTGGTAAGGAAAAATGGAATCATACAATTTGCAGGAAAATTGATGGACTTTGAAAATATCATCCTAAGTGAGGTCACACAGTCTAAGAAAGACAAATGTTGCATGTCTTGTTTCATATGTGTCTCCTAAAATGGACCAGATGAAGAGGAAGGCAAAAGGCAGTAAGCATTAAGACCATGGGTGTATAACTAGAATAAGACCAGGAAAAGGTGAAAACAGGTATGGAGGAGAGGAAGGGATACCACACAAACTAATAGAAGGGAAGACTATTGGGGGTGAGAGAATAGGGATATGGGGGAACGGAGTGTGGGTAGGGAAACTATATAATACTAAAGACTAAAGTAATTAGTACAGTAGGAACCTTCCTCCTGGATACCAGTATACAAAATAGAACCCACAAGTAAGGGAGGTAGATGGACCAGACTGAAATGCCTAGTAGAAGACAGAGACAGCTTAATCCTAAAACCATAGTCTCAGCTTGTGAATCCCAGGACCAGAACTGGGTTACCCCCCATAGACAGCAGTTGGCCAGGGAAGTCCATGAGGTCCCCAAAACAATGTAGGCCTTTGCCAAGCCCTTAGTTACCCAACAGAACTAAAATATAAGACTCTATTGCTGAAGACACCACAGGCTGCCATCCCAGGACACCGAAAGACCACGTGGGCACTGAGAGGAGAACCAGGGATCTCCTGACAAACCTTCATGGCACTGGAAAGTGCTGTGAGCTATGAAGTGATCATGTTCACCAACAGTGCAAATAAGCAGAAGACCCTGTAAAGTACACAACTCACCAGATGGATAACAAGCACACATGTGTGCAATAGTGGCACACAGCCCATGGGGGTAACCAACTGCCCTCTGATTGAACATGAGGCCTGTTCAGTGGTAGAGAATTCATAACTGGTACTGGGAACCAAGTCAGTTTCCCACAGGCAGGAGGAAACTCACAATCCCCAAGAGAGATGGCTTAGCAGTTAAGGTGCTTGCCTGAGAAGCTTAAGGACCCATGTTCGATTCTCCAGATCCCACATAAGGCAGACACACAAAGGTGAGGCAAGAAGAAGATCACACATACCCACTAGGTGGCACAAGTGTCTGGAGTTCAACCGCAGTGGCTGAGCCCCTGGCACACTATTTCTCTGTCTCTCTCTATGTCTCTCTCTAAAACAAAAAAAAGTAACTAAGGACTAGGCATGGTGGTACATGCCTTTAATCCCAATACTAGCACTCAGGAAGCAGAGGTAGTAGGACTGCTGTGAGTTTGAGACCAGTCTGGAATGACAGAGCGAATTCTAGCCTAGGCTAGAGTGAGAGCCTAACTCAAAAAAAAAGCAATAACTAAGGAGCTGGAAGCATATCACAGTGATAAGAGCATATGTTTAGCATGCCTGAGGCCCCAGCTTCTATTCCTTGTACCATGAAACAAGTAAACAATACGTAACAAAAAGTTGGAGAGAGAGAGAAGTCACTAATGATGTTAAATATCAATGGACTCTACAAGCCTCACAAGTGGCCAGCCAGGCCTAATGTGTCAACTGGTACAATAGTAGCATGTCTGTTATGGGACAAAAGGACTGCTCTCTGATTGGACTGGAGGGAATACATGTCTGGTATTGAAATCTACTCAAAAGCCTAAGGCTTGGGAGGTCATAAGCCCTAGGGGGAAACTATTACTATTTTCTGGCTAAATGCATGTATTATGCCCACCAAATGGCCCTCTAAGAGTTTACATTTGCAGGGCGTGGTGGCGCACGCCTTTAATCCCAGCACTCGGGAGGCAGAGGTAGGAGGATCACCGAGAGTTCAAGGCCACCCTGAGACTACATAGTTAATTCCAGGTCAGCCTGGACCAGAGTGAGACCCTACCTTGCAAAACCAAAAAAAAAAAAAAAAAAAGTTTACATTTATGCCCACATATTAATGTTAGCATCACTTTTGGTTAGAGAAGCTTCTCTTTTCAGATGGCACTGACCACTGAGGTGGCTCAAAACTCACCATAGTGCTGACAAGTGACAGTGGAGTGTTCAGCACTAAGTGAGACATCTCTATCACACCCTCCAAGGCTCAGAGTCCATTGTGGAAGAGGTGGCAGAAAAGAATGTAAGACCCAAAGGAAGGGTAGAACTGCTTACATTGCAATCTTCTAGACATAGAATGGCCTTGATATTCATGACCTCAGACTGACTGACATTACCTACACAAAGCCTTCATAAGAGGAGGAAGAAAACGAGGACACCAAAATAGAAGAGAGATTCATTGGAAAGAAGAAGAAGAAGGGATTCAATGGAGGGTGGATTTGGGAGGGGGAGGTGACAGTGATGGGAGGCAGTTATGGTTTCTTGTCTCTATTTATGGAAGTTGTCAATAAAAAGTTTTTTTTTAAGCCCATAGAACAACAATGGTGTCATCATTACCAATACAAGTCCATGAAGCTCTGCTTCTCCTACATGTGAGAGAAGCAGAGATAAATTCTGGCTAAGAATCTGGGGCTTTCATTGAACGAGATAGATGCCTTTTACTAGGGAGAAAATAAACACCCTTAAAAGCGATAATGTTGCTTGTCATTTGTGGAGCATTTTTCATCTTCAATGCAATACATAGACATTAAATAACCAACTGCCAGTGCTTCTTCTCAGATAAGAACAAACACACAGTGCCATGTAGGATCCTCTGCTAGTCCTCAGTCCTAAACGATGAACACTGCCCACACATCTGGCTGAGCAAGATGACATCTTAAGAGAGAAAATGGGGGTGGGGAGGAAGCTAGTGGAATGAAGAAAGCAAGCAGAGGGCTGGAGAGATGGCTTAGTGGTGAAGGCGTTTGCCTGCAAAGCCAAAGGACCCAGGTTCAATTCCCCAGTACCCGCATTAGCCAGATGCACAAGGGGGTGCATGTGTCTGGAATTCGTTTGCTGGAGGCCCTGGTGCACCCATTCTCTCTCCCTCTCTCTCTGTAAATAATTAATTTTTTTAAAAAAATCAGTGAGCAGAGAGAAGACCTGCAGCATATCTCCTGACCACTGGGAGTCTGGGATGACATATGAATTCTCTCCATGATTCTGGCCTGGCTCTGCTTCCGTTTATCCTCCTGTGTGACTGCACAGAGAAGTCCCCACAGAGATAAGTCATTGTGGGTCATCCCTCAAACTGCCACACAACATTTTCTGTTTCTCTGTGTACCTGGCATACATACTTCCTTACACCAGATTCAGGTGCCACCTGGCATAGCAGAACAAATCACTTTATTATTATTATTATTATTTGAGAGAGAGAGAGAGAAAGAAAGAGACAGAGAGAGAGAGAGAGAGAATGGGTGCACCAGAGGCCTCTCAGATGCTGTGAATGAATTCCAGATGCGTGCAGCACCCTTGTGGGCAAGTGCGGCATTGTGCCCTTGCATCACTTTTTGCGATTGGCTAAGTGTGGGACCTGGAGATAGAAAAGGCATTCTTAGGATTGGCAGGCAGGCGCCTTAACCATGAAGCCATCTCTCCAGCCTGCCAATCACTTTTAATATATGTAAATGTAAATGCGTGTGCACATTGTACATAACATCAGTACTTTTTCTTGCTGTCTGCTCCCCCCTTTTTTTTTTTTTTTTTTTTTTTTTTGGTTTTTCGAGGAAGGGTCTCACTCTAGCACAGGCTGACCTGGAATTCACTATGTAGTCTCAGGGTGGCCTTGAACTCACCGCGATCCTCCTACCTTTGCCTCCTGAATGCTGGGATTAAAGGCATGCTCCACCATGCCCGGCTCTAGGGCTGAGATCTGGGGAAGGAATTAATAATTCACCATGACTCTTATCCCAGTGTTTTACAGTGATGTGGCTATAAGGAATACATGAGATTTAAGGACTGGCTTACTCTTGCTTAAGAAACCACTACATACATGTATACAATGGAGTTCAATTCAGCAGAAAGGAAAAATGAAATCATGAAATTTGCAGGAAAGGATTATACTAAGTAAGGTAACCCAGGCCCAGAAAGTCAAACACCGCATGTTGTCTCTCATATGTGGATTCTAGCTACAAATGTTTAAACTTGCATGTGAGATAAAGTAAAAGTCAGTAATAGAGGCCAGGAAGCTAGAAAGGGGCTACTAGGGAGGAAGAAGAGGGGAGGACTTAAGGAGTGAGTATTTTATATATATGTAAGTAGATGAACAGATTACTGGAGGTGGAATAGCCTAAGTGAGGTCAGGGGAAGAGATTGCATAAAGAAAGGGTGGGAGGAGGGTTCATCAAAATTTAAGATGTTAGGAATAGCCATATGGAAACCTACTTCTTTGGATAAAGGTGCACACAACAGCCATACTTTGTTACTAGAAAAATTTCAGTGCCAGGGGTGGGACACCTTACAGTGAGTTGTTGGCCAGGGAGGTCCCCAATGCCCCCAAAACATTACAGGCCATTGCCAAGGCTCTTTGTTACCCTCCAGAACTAGATGGTAAGACCCTTTTACTGAAGACTCCACATGCTCCAAGGTCACTGAGAAATCAAGCTGGAGCTGACCTGGAAACTTCCTTCCTGTGGACCAGCTGACAGAAAGCTGGAACCAGCTACATTGCATTCAGCCCTTTGGAAGAACGAAGTCATCAGTGTTGGTAAACAGCAGTAGACCCTGAAAGCCTTACAACTGGCCAGCCAGGCCAAATGTGCCAACTGATGCAATAGTGACATGTCTGTTATAGGGGAAAACAACGGCTCTCTAATTGGACTGGAGGCCTGCTCCATGGGAGGGAATACATCCCTGGTACTAAAAACCTAGTCAAAAGCCTAAGGCTGGAGAAGTCATGAGCCCTAGGAGAGTAACACCTGCTGCTGTCTGGGTAAATGCATATATTATTCCCATTAAATTGCCTTGTAAGCACTTTTTTTGTTGTTTTGTTTTTCCAGGTAAGGTCTCTCTCTCTCTAGCTCAGGCTGACCTAGAATTCACTATGTAGTATCAGGGTGGCCTTGAACTCATGGCAATCCTCCTACCTCTGCCTCCTGAATGCTGGGATTAAAGGCGTGCACCACTACGCCCCGTGTAAGCACTTTTAAAAATATTTATACCCATATATTTATGCTACTCTCACCTTTGGTTAGAGAAGCTTCTCTTCTATTTCCAGATGGCACTGACCACTGGGGTGACTCAAAACTCACCATAGTGCTGACTAGTGACAGTGGAGTGTTCAGCACTAAGTGAGACATCTCTATCACACCTTCCAAGGCTCAGAGTCCATTGTGGAAGAGGTGGCAGAAAAGAATATAAGACCCAAAGGAAGGGTAGGGCTGCTTACAATGCAATCTTCCAGACACAAAATGGCCTGGATATCCATGATCTCATAGTGCCTGACACTGCCTACACAAGACCATCATAACAGGAGGAAAAGATGACGACATCAAAGAGAGACTGATTGGAAAGGGGAGAGGACTTGATGGAGGGTGGATTTGAGAGGGAGGAATTATCATGATTTATTGTCTATACTTATAGAAGCTTCCAATAAGAGGTATTAAAAAAATCACCATTTCAAAAAGAAGACAATGCTGCACTGGCTTTGAGGAATGCTGCCTGAACTCAGCAGCTCTGCACCCTATCAACTACATACACAAAGAGGCCAAGTGGGAAGCAGGGGCCAGAGCCTCTAACAGCTCAGCATGCGGGCCTCTTGCTCAGAACCCTGTATCTCAGAGTATAGTGAACCACAAAGCATCCCAGGTGCCCTGATTCTGCCATCCACAGTCATCATTTCTGAAAGCCTAGAGTGCAATTCTCCCAACAAGACCCCTCTCTGTCTCTCAGTCATGTCTCTGTGAAGCTGAATGGCATGCAACAGATCACTCCTGGCCACCATCTGATGGCTAATTGCATTATAAAACATGAGAGGGTTTCCCCCTCTAGAGAGAGTCCTTTTGTTTTTTGTACACTCGTACATTTAATTATACCACCTTTTTAATGTATAAAATGTCATCTCCTGCACCTTATAAAATCAACAATTAGGGCTGGAGAGATGGCTTAGCGGTTAAGGTGGCTGCCTGCTAAGCCCAAGAACGCTGGTTCCAATCTCCAGCGGTTCCAATCTCCAGGTCCCACGTTTAGCCAGATGCAGTGATGCAAGGGCGCAATGCCGCACTTGCCCACAAGGGGGCGCACACATCTGGATTTCGTTCACAGCAGCTGAGAGACTGCTGGCGCAACCATCTCTATCTGTCTCCCTCTCCCTCTCTCTCTGTCTGTCTGTCTCTCTGTGTCTCTCTCCAAAAATAAATAAAAAATAATAAAAAATTTTTTTAAATCAACAATTATAACTCAACACACATCTTTGTTTACCACTATCTGGCTACCATATGCATGTATCCTCATATCTTTCTTAGACAATCAGTGTGAATGTGTGTGTGTCCCACTTTCACCATTAGACTATAAACCTAAAGGCCAAAGGCTATTTCATCTTACTAGTGCAAGACTAACATGTTTACACAAAGTGACTATGGGACTGAAGAGATGACTCAGCAAGAAAGCACACTTGCTACACAAGCACAAGGTCCCCAGCACCTACATGAGAAACCAGTTCTGGCTGCTCATGCCTGTAACCCCAGCACTGGGGGCATGGCAACAGGAGGGTCACTGGGACTCGTCTGGTCAGCAAGTTGAGCTGAAAAGATGAAGAGCTCAAGGGTCAGTGAGAGACTGTCTTAGGAAAACAAGGCAGAGAATGATGGAGGAGGACACTTGACATGTGTGCGTGTACACTGGGTGCATGCATCTGTACACACACATACCATATATACTACACTGTTGCATAAAACTTTTTCCCTGGGAAGATGCAAGCACGCATCTATTATCCTGTCCGGTTCCGGGTTCACAATAGAAAACTGACACCGTTTCTTAGTTTTTTTTGAGGTAGGGTCTTGCTTTGTCCCAGGCTGACCTGGAATTCACTATGTAGTCTAAAGCTAGCCTTAAACTCATAGCAATCCTCCTACCTCTGCTTCCCGAGTGCTGGGATATAAAGGTGTGTGCCACCATGCCTGGCCCAAGGTTTTATTTAATGCTAGGAGAGACTGGCAAGATCCGAAAGAAAGGTGAAGGGAGCTTCAGAACACCAGGAGAGACTGGCCAAATCTAAAGCAAGAGGAAGAAGCTTCGGAACACCAGGAAAGTCTGAGAGGATCCAAACCCTGAATAAGGGGAGGAAAGAAATTTTAAGGGAATTCTAGGAAAGGGGAGCAAAAAGGATTGCAGTGCAAGGCAAGAGGGCTGAGCACCCGTGATTCGAGGTGACTCAAGCCTACATGATGTAGAGCTACTCCCTTTCTGGGTCTGGATTTCATGGCCAGCTGTTAGTGACGGAGGATAGGAGAAAACTGGCTTTTAAAGGAAGTCTTACTTAGAGATTGAGGCCCAGAGAGAACCAGATGTCACCCCACATGACATGACACCTCACCCCGGCACAATAACAGACTCTTGGCTGGAAATGGAACTTGTGTCTGATGGAGACTGGTGTTCAGTGGCCCCTGCTGGCCATAGTCTAGCACACTACTTGGATCGATGGCCCATATGGGCTCTCTCTAGGACCCCCTCTCCTCCGCAAACCAATCAGGTCTTCTTCTTGCCTAAAAAGGCTTCTGTCCTCTTCCTGTCCCACTCCACCCTGCTCAGCTCAGCTCTGCTTTTCTGGCTTTGCTCAGCCTGCCTAAGGCTCTTCTTTGGGGCCACAGCAATACCTATGAGTCCAGCTTCCCTCTCACCTGGCCTGGCTGGATGTAGGGAGAACATAAAACCATTTTGGAGGAGGGGTGAGCTACAGAGATGGCTTAGTGGTTAAGGCATTTGCCTGCACAGCCTAAGGACCCAGGTTCAGCTCCCTAGAACCCATGCAAGCATGATCACATGGTGGCACACACATCTGGAGTTTGCTGGCAGTGGCTGGAGGCCCTGACCCCTCTCTATCTCTGTCAATAAGCAAATAAAAATAAAATTAAAAAAAAAGTTTCTTGGTTTGGGGGGACTTTTCTGCTTGCCTCTGCTTTAGAGTTTGGGGTAACTTATCACTTTGACTTCCTGCATGATTTGCCTCTGGTTCCTGAATCTAGCATGTGCGTGTTTTCCTTCACTCGATCTACCACGTGGGCACTTTCTCTAACTCTAGGCCTGCTACCTGTGTAATTCCTGTCAACTCGGGGCCACCATGAGCGAAACACTCTCCGTTACTCATTTCTCCTCGGAGGCTCTCGGTCTCGACTTTGACATCTGCCTTCTCATTTTACCTTGAGCCTCGCCATTTGTCCTTTTAACTTCTCTAAAAACACATGGCAAATGCCATGCAGGTTCCTCCTAAGTTTACTTACATAAGCTTCCCTGTGGAAGCAATTTTACTCTAATCTCTCTTTAAAAGCCTCAGTTTCCCTTGAGTCCACATACTTGCAGCTTTACCCTAAACTCCCTTTAAAGACATCAGGTTTCTCTTAAATCCTAATCTCCTTTAAACAAACCCTACAATTTGTAATTTTCTTTTCAAAAAGCTTAGTAATTCATAATTTATCCTTCTTGAGTCCATCTTTATTCTTTACTAAAGATAGGACAGAATCCAAACTTGGGGTTCCTCCAGAACCCCAAAATCCTACCTTATTAGGGTTCCCTGGGAGTGCCTATAAAAACTCCCTTACAGAAGTGAGGTTTACATTGCCACATCCCCTCCCAAACACAGGGAGTAGCTGGGAGGTCTGTGGTGGTTTGATTAAGGTGTCCCCCATAAACTTAGGTGTTCTTAATGTCCCCAACTGATGGCAATTTGGAAATTAATGCCTCCTTGAGGCAGTGTATTGTTGGGGGAAGGCTTGAGGGTGTTAACCACCTTCCTCTTGACAGTGTTTGGCACACTCTACTGTGGCTGTTGTCCATCTGATGTTGGCCAGGAGGGGATGTCCACCCTCTGCTCATGCCATCATTTTCCCCTTCCATCATGGTGCTTCCTCTTAAGTCTGTAAGCCAAAACAAAGTCCTTTTTCCCACAAGCTGCTCTTGGTCGAGTGTTTTTTGCCAGCAATGCGAACCTGACCGCAACAAGGTCTCATTCCTCACTGACGCCTTGAGGTAGTAAGGTTTAGTCAATTTCCTTAACAGCAGAGAAGGATTATCTGGTCCTGGACATCCCTACTGGACAGGAGTAGACAGAATAAAGAGGAAAAGCAGCTTTCTTGAAATCTAACATACCACAGATAGGACTCAGATGACAGACCAAAGCAAGCATAATTGCTCCAAAATGCCCTTTGGTAAACCAATGAGTTTACTGGGGTTACTTACAGAGCACAGATGAGAGATCACTTATAGGGACATTGGTTACTCAGAGGCAGCTGCATCATCACAAGGTCTCATCCTATTCTAGATGGTGGCCTCCTGGGGTGGCATTATGGAGTCCCTCCTTGAGTTAATTTTGTGCATCCTGTATAACCAACCTAGAAGCTCAAAGGATCACTTGTAGCTGGGGAAAGAGCAGGAGGGAGTGGCTGGAGACCCAGGTGAGGGTCTTATAACCCTTCCCTTCTCCATCTGCTGCTCCTTTACCATGGCCATAAACCTGTCAGTGCACTGTTCTGCTCCAAAGTTGCCATAGCTACTGAGCAAAAGCATTCTTTACTCCAAGATGGCATCATGATATGCCTGGAGGAATAATGTCATAACACATACTAGTGCACACACACATAACACAGACACATCCATACACCCCTGTAAAACCTCCACTGGGGAGGCTGAGGCAGGATATCGAGCTACAAGACAGTCTGGACTATTTTGGGAGACCTGCCTCCAGCCCTCTCCCCCAAAATGTACTGAAAGCAAACAAACTTAAAGGGAACAGGAAATCAAGCGAAATGGATATTCTGATCCATAACCAAGAGAATATTCTGGAATTTCCATATGTTTATACAAATACACACACACACACACACACACACACACACACACATATATAAATTTTATTTATTTGAGAGAATGGGCACACCAGGGCCCCCAGCCACTGCAAATGAACTCCAGATGCATGCACCACCATGTGCATCTGGCTTACATGGGACCTGGAGAATCAAACCTGGGTCCTTAGTCTTGGCAGGCAAGAGCCTTAACCGCTAAGCCATCTCTCTAGCCCATCAACTTCTTTAATTGTAGACAATATCCCATGGTTCTTTCCTTCCCCCCACTTTCCCCTCCCCCTCTCAATCAGTCTCTCTTTTCAGTTTGATGTCATGATCTTTTCCTCCTATTAGGATGGTCTTGTGTAGGTAGTGTCAGGCACTGTGAGGTCATGAATATCCAGGCCATTTTGTGTCTGGAGGAGCACCTTGTAAGGAGTCCTACTCTTCCTTTGGCTCTTACATTCTTTCCACCTCCTCTTCCGCAATGGACCCTGAGCCTTGGAAGGTGGGTTTGAGATGTTTTCAGTGCTGAGCACTCCTCTGTCCCTTCTTCTCAGTACCATGGTGCCTTCTGAGTCATCCCAAGGTTGTCACCATCTGAAAAGAGAAGCTTCTCTAAACAAAAGTGAGAGGGTGTGGAAATTAAGAGAAGTGCTTACTGGGCAGTTTGGTGATCATAGTATATACATTTAGCAAGACACCAGCAGACATTACACCTCTAGGGCTCATGACTACCCCCGTAGTACATTTTCAGTATTCCCTCCCATGGAGCAGGCCTCCAGTCCAAAAAGAGAGCAGTTGGTTTCCCCCATAACAGACATGGCACTATTGCACCCGTTGGCTCATTTGGCCTGGCTGGCCAAATTTAAAGCTTGCAGTGTTCACTGTTGAGTACCTTCACTGGTGTTTTCTCTCTCTCATTGAACTACATGCAGCATAGCTTTTTCCAACTTTCTGTCAGCTGGTCCACATGGAGGAGGCTCTCAGCTCAGCTCCAGTGGGTTTTCTCAGTGAACTTGCCACCCAAGTGTATAGAGTCTTCAGCAATAGGATCTTACCATCTATTCCTGGTGGGAAACCAAGGGCCTCGGCAATGGCCTATAATGTTTTGGGGGTATCTTTGACCTCCCTGGCCAACAACTCACTGGAAGGTATCCCATCCCTGGCACTGAAAATTTTCTAGTAACAATCTATGGCTTCTGAGTGTTCCATTGTCCAGAAAAGTAGGTTTCCATATGACTTTTTTTTTTTTTTTTTTTTTTTTTTTTTGGTTTTCCGAGGTAGGGTCTCACTCTAGCTCAGGCTGACCTGGAACTCATGGCAATCCTCCTACCTCTGCCTCCCGAGTGCTGGGATTAAAGGCATGCGCCACCACGCCCGGCATATGACTCTTTTATATCCTCTTTGATTTTGATTAGCTCTCCCTCCACTGTTCCTTTACTCAATCTCTTCCCCTGACCTCACTTAGGCTGCTTCACCCAAACTCTCTATTTAGTTCCATAGCCCATTTTTGAATTGGGTTGTTTGGTTTCTTATTATTTAATTTTTTGAGTTTTTTATATTTATCCTTATTTTTTCATCATATTTGTTTTATTTATTTATATTTGTTTGTTTAATATTCATACTCATTTGTTTATTATATTTACTTACTTATCATATTAATTTATTGTTCTATATTTACTTATTATTTATATTTGTTGATTTAGTATTTATTATTTATTATGTAGACTTATTTGTAGCCATTTATTTAATATTTACACTTATACATTGATTTATATCTACACTAAAGGGCATCAGGAATTTTCTGGTGGGTCTTATCCACAGGAACACTGTCCACCTCTTTGAGACAGGGTTTCTCCCGGGACACCAATCGTAATGGACTGGCTAGCCATCAAGGCCCAGAGATCTGCCAATCTGTGTTTTCCCAAATTAAAAAATATTATTTTAAATATTTTATTTATTCATTTATTTATTTGAGGGAGGCAAAAGAGAAGGACAGGGAGGAGACACAGAGAGAGAGAGAGAGAGAGAGAGAGAGCAAGAGAGAGAGAATGGGTGCACCAGGGCCATGAGCCACTGCAAACGAACTCCAGATGCATGCACCACCTTGTATACCTGGCTTATGTGGGTCCTGGAGAATAGAACCTGGGTCCCTTGGCTTTGCAGGCAAGTGCCTTAAGCCCTAAGCCATCTCTCCATCTCTGGTTTTTATTTTTTATATTTTTGGTTTTTCGAGGTAGGGTCTCACTGTAGCTCAGGCTGACCTGGAATTCACTATGTAGTCTTAGGGTGCCTTAAAACTCATGGTAATCCTCCAACCTCTGCCTCTTGAGTGCTGGGATTCAAGATGTGTGCCAACACACCTGGCTTTTTTATTTTATTTATTTTCTTATTTTATAATTTTAGTTTTTCGAGGTAGGTAGGGTCTCTAATTCAGGCTGACCTGGAATTCACTATGTTGTCTCAGGGTGGTGCCACCACACCCGGCTTTTCACGCCTGGCTTTTAATCTCTGATCTCCATTTTTATCTCTTGGAGTTGCAGGCCAGCTTAGGGCTAGAGAAAGTTCGAAGTCAGATGCACAAGGTGATGCATGCATTGGGAGTTCATTTGCAGGGGCTAGAGACCCTGGTGCACCCATTCTCTCTCTCTTTCTCGCTCTGTCCCTCACAAATAAACAAATAATAATTTTTTTAAAAGGAAAACTGGGGTTGGAAAGATTGCTCAGCGGTTAAGGCACTTGCTTGCAAAGCCTAAGAACCTGAGTTAAATTCCACAGTATGCAAGTAAAGTCAGATACACAGCCTGGGACAAGAGAGGCAGTTATAGGTCAGCCTAGTCTGGCCGCAAACTCACTGAGATCCTCCTGCCCCTTCCTCTGACATCTACTGGGATTAAAGGTGTGCACCACTGCATTGGTCCATTTTTTAAAAAATATTTTGTTTTTTATTCATTTATCATTTGTAAGAGAGAAAGAAGTAGCTAGAGAGAGAGAAAATGAGCATGCTAGGGACCCCAGCCACTACAGACAAACGCCAGACCCGTATGCCAACTTATGAATCTGACTTTAAGTAACCTGGGAATGGGGTGAAGATCAGTGGCAGAATGATTGCCTAGACAATCTGGGGTTCTGAGTGCCATCCCAAACACCGAAACAAAATAAAACAAATGAAATACATGGAACTCAATGCAAAATTTGAGATTTATTGAACTTGTGATTATACATATATTTATTTATTTGTATTGTTTTGTTTTTTTCGAGGTAGGGTTTCACTCTCCCCAGGCTCACTTGGAATTCACTATGTAGGGATTAATGGCATGTGCCACTATGCCTGGCCCCTGATTATATCTTTAATAAGAGTAATTCAACCTGCCTTTTTATTTTTCTTAAAGATTCTCATAAAGAGAAATTTCCACACCAGCACTTGAGGGGAAGAGGTAGGTGTATCACCGTGAGTTGGAGGCCACCCTGAGACTACATAGTGAATTCCAGATCAGCCTGGACTAGAGTGAGACGCTACCTCAAAAAACCAAAAAAATAAAAAAATAAAAATAAAAAAGGAATGAATGGAAGATAATGTGATTTCCCTATTGCCCTAAATAATGTCTCCCAACCACAGCCACCTTCGTAGAAACCCCTGTCTTCACTTCATTATTTCTTCTCCCATAATGTCTGCCACTCTTGGCACTATTGTTCCTAAGCCCTAACTTCCCAGTTACAAACAGAAATTTCCAAGTGTTTGCTAGACATTCCACTTAGTCTGAGTGTCTTTCATCTTGGCATGGCTAACTAATGGTTATCATTGATGTCGTCTGTGTCTTCTCCATCATCAAGGCCCTTATGAGCACCCACACGTATGTGGGCATGTGACAGGTGTTCTAAAGACGTACTTCACGCAGGCAAATTTAGCATCATCCTCTTTGCTCCCTTTTCCCATTCACAGCATTCTGAGAAGTCTTGCTGAAGAATTCACTTAATTTGCAACTTGCTGCACCCTTCACATGACTCATCCAACTCCCTTTCTAGATGAAAGGAAGTGGGGACTAAAGTGAGGGGAGAAGTGACCAGGAGGAAAAAGTGAAGAAGCTTGGAAGAAGATTATACTATATATCTATATCTATCATTTATCTATCTATCTATCTACATATCTATCTATCTATCTATCTATCTATCTATCTATCTATCTATATCTCACCATTAGAGTAAAAGGAAATGAAGAAAGTCAGGTCTGGGGCTAAGAAACTGCAGGTGATGAAAATAGCATTCTTGGGCTGGAGAGATGGCTTAGCGGTTAAGGCATTTGCCTGCAAATTTCAACTCTCCAGGACCCACGTAATTTAGATGCACAAGGGGGCACATGCATCTGGAGTTTGTTTGCAGTGGCTGGTGGCACTGGTGCACCCATTCTCTCTCTGCTTCTTTCTTTCTCTCAAATAAATAAATAAAATCTATTTTTTAAAAAAGATTCTCTTAACATTATTCACAACTCCAAACTGGAAGTAGTTAAAGTGGCCAAAAATGGACAAAAACTAAGCTCCATGAGTTCCTCATTCTTTTTAAAAAAATATTTATTTATTTACCTGAGATACAAAGAGAGAAAGAGGCAGAGAGAGAGAAAATAGATGTGCCAAGAACTCTAGCCACTGAAAACAAACTCCAGACACATGCACCTCCATGTGTATCTAGCATATGTGAATCCTGGGGAATTGGACCTGGGTCCTTAGGCTTCACAGGCAAGTGCCTTAACAGCTAAGCCATCTTTCCAGCCCAAGTTCATCATTCTCTTACCAATTTAGAGTACTGGACACAAGGTAAGTGTAACAAATATTATTGAATGACGAATTCATGAATGAATATGGTAACCCTTCCCATAAAACACAATGAAATCATTACATGCATAATCATGAAAACTTTCTAATAATGTTAAAATAAAAGGTTCTCTCCACCAGACTCTCTGCTTTTTACCATTTAATATTCACATCATGGAATAGCTTTCCTTTTCCAGACCTCCTTATTATAGCCTGACTTCCTTTGCCACATGCCTATAAGACAACAAGTGTGCTGGCCCTCTTGGTTCAGGTGCGTGAGCAGGTGCACAAGGTGTGTCCGGCAGCTGTACTTACCTAGGCAGTTACTCACTGGCACTGTGGGTCTGTGTCCATCTTGCAAGCATAGTTAATGGGAAGTGTTCTGGGAGGTCGATCATTGGTTGTGTGCTGTTTCATTGGAGTTATGCTCTTTCAAGGCTGAAGGCCAAAAGCACATGGAAAACTCACTAAAAGAAAGTTACTATGAGGACTTGCTTCAAAACAGCCAGCTCACATTCCCCAAGGTTCTTTGTGTCCTGCTCCACTGTGGCTGTGAGTGAGTTTGTTTTTACACTGACATGTTTATAGTCTAAGTTTCAGCTTTGGAGATCGGCATCATAAGAAGCATGAGGGTGACTGCTGAAGAGTTCATAATCACTAGTAAGACTGACGTGTGAACTGGACAATAACAGCCATCTAGTCATCCACTGACCAGAGATGTCCGAATTCTGTGGTTTTGTGGTCTTTGTTCATTGCCACTAGAAGGAAATTATGACACTTTACCGTTACTTACAGAAATGGCTTTCTAAAGATAATTTCACAAATTACCAAAACATCCATTTTCATTTTTGAGTGTCTGTTGCTTTTTTTGTTTTGTTTTGTTTTGTTTTGCAAGGTAGGGTCTCACTCTGGTCCAGGCTGACCTGGAATTCACTATGTAGTCTCAGGGTGGCCTCGAACTCTCAGCGATCCTCCTACCTCTGCCCCCCGAGTGCTGGGATTAAAGGCGTGTGCCACCACGCCCGGCTTTCTGTTGCTTTTTTATTTCCCTTAGTGGACCTATACTAGGGAAGCCTCCTGAAACAGCATTATGTCGGATCTCCTTAAGTGCTCCAGTGATGAGAAGGTATGCTCCTTTGTTACCTGAGGCTAAGGGTAATGACTATACTACAGTGGCTTGGAGAACCCTGTCATTCCTTAAGAAACCTGAAATAGCTGTGCCAATAGCACCATCTAGTGAGGGAAGTAGGTCGCCGCAGAGTCTACTTTTGTCACAAAAAAAAAGAGAAAATGCACTTTCAAACTTCTTGTAAAAAAGTGGATGACTGTGCTGGAGAGATGGCTTAGCAGTTAAACGCTTGCCTAAGGACCCCTGATCGAAGCTCGATTCTCCAGGACCCACCTAAGCCAGATGCACAAGGGGGTGCATGCATCTGGAGTTTGTTTGCAGTGGCTGGAGGCCCTGGTGCACCCATTCTCTCTCTCTCTCTCTCTCTCTCTCTCTCTTTTCTCTCTCTCTCTCCCTGCCTATTTCTGTATCTCTCTCTCAAAAAATAAATAATAAATAAAATTTAAAAAAATAAAAATAAAGCCGGGCGTGGTGACGCACACCTTTTATCTCAGCACTCGGGAGGCAGAGGTAGGAGGATCGCTGAGAGTTCAAGGCCACCCTGAGACTACATAGTTAATTCCAGGTCAGCCTGGACCAGAGTGAGACCCTACCTCGCAAAAACCAAATAAATAAATAAATAAATAAATAAATAAATAAATAAATAAATAAATAAAGCGGATTACTGAAGCATAGACTTTTGGAAAAGGGAATAAATGGAAAGTAATTTAATCCATCTTGTCCATTTACATATTGAGACTAGAGAGTCCAAAGAAGTGAAGTGATTGATCTCACATTGTGGCTAGTTAGTAGCAAAACATCTGGCTCTTATTTTCAAGGTTAGCATTTTGCATCTTCATTACAGTGAACTATGCTTGTATTTTACAGGGATTACTGTCTTAGGTTTGTGGCTTAGGCATTTAAGGCAAACACAGTAGATGAGGAGAATGTAAAGAAACTTTCATAATGCACACATTATGAGTAACATGCTCTTTTGAACCTGATTTCATCACTCAGAGAAATGCGTTTTTATTTTATGAAAGAGAGAGGGAGGGAGAGAATTGGCATGCCAGGGCCTCTAGCAACTGTAATCAAACTCCAGATGCATGTGCCACACTGTGCATATGTGTGACATTGTGTGTCTGGTTTACATGGGTTCTGGGGAGTTGAATCTGGGTCCTTAGGCTTCACAGGCAACCATCTTAACCGCTAAGCCATCTCTCCAGCCCTGAGTATTAGTTTGTACTTTCTATGACTGAGTTATGACTGTTGAGCCTCATGATAAACTTTTAAGCAAAGAAGTGTATGTGAAAATTTATTTAAAATGTAGTTTATTATATTGATTGAAGAATTGACATCTGGCAATCAAAAATGCAGAAAAAATGGATAACAATGGGCTTGGAAAACATTTTTCATTTCATAACTCTAATAATTTCAAAGTTCTCCCCATGATTTCTGCAAATTTCATGAGAGCTTGTACTTTTATGTTTTTTAAAATTTTTCATTTTATTTTTATTTATTTGAGAGAGCAAGAGAGAAAGAGGCAGAGAGCGAGAGAGGAAGAGAATGGGCATGCCAGGACCTCCAGCCACTGCAAACTAACTCCCAATGCATGGGCCACCTTCTGCATCTGGCTTACTTGGGTCCTGGGAAATTGAACCAATGTCCTTTGGCTTTGCAGTCAAACACCTTAACTGCTAAGACATCTCTCTAGACCTGGCTTGTGCTTTTATATTTACTCTGCTTCTAGTCTCAAGATAGACCAAAGCCAGCTGGGTATGGTGGTGCATGCCTTTAATCCCAGCACTCAGCAGGCAGAGGTAGGAGGATTGCCATGAGTTTGAGGCCATCCTGAGACTACATAGTGAATTCCAGGTCAGTCTGGACTGAGTGCGACCCTATCTCAGGAAAATAAAAGATAGAACTCATGCACATCACATCCTCATGACTCCCCTTTCCAGAAAGAATCTTTATAGTCGGGAAAGCCATGGTCTATTATATGCATGACAAACCACTTGTCTCATTTTATTAGTTATATGATTTACTTATTTATTTGTGTGAGAGAGACAGGCAGAGAGAGAAAGAGAGAGAGAGAGAGAGAGAGAGAGAGAGAGAGAGAGGGTTTGCTAGGGCCTCCAGCCACTGCAAAGGATGGCACCTGGCTTTATGTGGATACAGGTTTATCAAACCTGGGTCCTTGGCTTTGCAAGCAAGTGTCTTAACTGCTAAGCCATCTCTCCAGTCCCAACTCATCCCATTTTAGACATTCCTGTGCTGGTCCACCCCTTTACCAACCTGCCAGAGGAGAGTTTCTTTGGACACTTTTATTCATGTGGCCTCTACTGGGACATGGACTGAGCTTCCTACTATTTTGTGTGCTTGTTTTTGCAAGGTAGGGTCTCACGCTAGCCCAGGCTGACCCAGAATTCACTAGGTAGTCTCAGGGTGGCCTTGAACTTACTGCAGATCCTCCTATCTCTACCTCCTGAGTGCTGGGATTAAAAGCATGTGCCACATACTTGGCTTTAGTTTTTATTTATTTGCCACCGTGACTGGTTAAGACACTTAAAACATTTTTTTTTATTAAGACCATACTGTGGTTGCTCATGGTGGTGCACACCTTTAATCCCAGCACTTGGGAGGCAGAGATAGGTAGATTACCATGAGTTCAAGGCCACCCTGAGACTACATAGTGAATTCCGGGTCAGCCTGGGCTAGCGTGAGACTCTACCTCAAAAAAAACCAACCAAACAAACAAACCCAAAACAACAAAAAATTAACATAATTTTTATGGATGCATCATGTGTCTTTTACCTTGTCCCTGCCCCCATTCCGCTGAAGACACTCCTCATTGGGGTTGCAGGTAATCCCCATGCGGTTGTGGGTTATGCATTGTGGGAGCCACAGTCAGTTATTGGGGGAAATCAGTGCCTCTGGGCATGATGTCCCAACCTGTGCTCTTAAAATCTCTCCGTCCCCTCTTGCACAAAATTCCCTGAGCCGTGGTGGGTGAGTTTTAAGTCTATGTCAGCACGAGCTTTTAGGAGCTTCTGGATCTCTGCTTTGGTAGGTGTTGAGTGTCCTCAGGGTCTGTCTCCTTTACCCTGGCACTGATTGTTAGGTTCACCATGGAAACTGCATTCTTGCTCGTCTCCCCAGTTCCTCTGTGGTTTCAGCTGGGCCATGAGGGAGATACAAAGGGTAATTTATCTCCTAGGGTCTCACTACCTTCTGAAAAGAAAAACATATTCTCCAGACAGTGAAGTCAGCACAGGTTAAATGGGATAAGCATTATTAATTTAGGGAGAATTTGATGATGTAGCCCTTCTTTTAGCCAAAGACTAGTGAGAGCTTTTGCTTCTATAGGATTCTGATCTGGTTCCAATTCCAGATATGGGTCCTTTACACTGAGCAGATCTCTTAGCCAATCAGAAAGCTATCAGTTACCCACTAAAGCTGTGTGCCACCATTGTACTGGTAGCTAAGATCTGAGTAGCTAAGATCCCTGCTTGCTCATAGCATTCCTGGCCACTTTTCTCCAGTAGCTCATGGAGCACTTTCCAGCATTAGACAGGCAAACTGGGGACTAGCTCACTTCTGGATTCCAGTTGTGTTCTGTGGCGGCAACATATGGTGTCATATAGGTCAGCTATAGGGTCTTACCTTTTTTTTTTTTTTTTTTTTTTTTTTTTGGTTTTGCGAGGTAGGGTCTCACTCTGGCCCAGGCTGACCTGGAATTAACTATGTAGTCTCAGGGTGGCCTTGAACTCTCGGCGATCCTCCTACCTCTGCCTCCCAAGTTCTGGGATTAAAGGCATGCACCACCACGCCCGGCTAAGGTCTTGCCTTTTATCTCAGGGGAGTAATCAAGTGCCTGACAGAAGCCAAATACTTTTTAAAATTTGTAAATATTTGATTTATTTGACAAAGAGATAGAGGAGAGAGAGAGCAAGGCATGGTGGCGCACACCTTTAATTCCAGCACTTGGGAGGCAGTGGTAGGAGGATCACTGTGAGTTCAAGGCTACCCTGGACTAGAGTGAGACCCCCACCTCAAAGAAAGAGAGAGAGAGAGGAGAGAGAGAGAGAACGCCAGGTGCTTGTGCCACTTTATGTATCTAGCTTTATGTAAGTATTAAACCCCAGGCCTTCTGGCTTTGCAAGCTAGTGCCTTTAACTGCTGAGCCATCTCTCCAGCTCCATGATTACTTTCTAAAAATATATTATTTTATTTATTTGTTGGGCACTGCTAAAAACAGGCTGGGACTGTGAGGAGGCCAGCCTGAACTGTTGGACATGGCCGGAGGCCTTGGGCTGTGGGTGTTGCAGCTGGCTTTATCATGGGGAACCCACCCTGGTGATGGTGACTGGCCTTCTCTACCCTCAGGCAAGGTTGTAGTGTGCCCTGTTATCGCCCCAGAGTGGGCAGAACTGGTGAGGCCCTGTCCCCCTTGATCTCAAAAGCTCTGGCCATCCCATAAGTCAGGCTTTGCCCTTCCCCCAAGTCCCTGACCTTCTGGCTAGCTGCCCAAGGGACCCTTATGTGGCTGAAGTCACCTAGCTTTTCCCGCTACTCCTGTTATCTCTCTTATAGCTCCTCCCTCACAACTCTGAAGTCATGTAGCTTTTCCTGCCACTATCTCCCTTACACTTCTACCTTTCAACCAATTAGATAGCAACCTATAAACTATGTATCCAATCACCATATCATCTGTATGTGCCATCTCAACCTTTCTCAAGTGTTTATAATCCCAGTCCCCTTTGAATAAAAGAAAGCATGCTATCCATCAAAGGGCCTCACACACACCTACTCCAGGACCCTGCTTCTTTCCCCCAAATCATCCTGCACCCAGGACATTGGTGGCCAATGACCCCTAGGAATGGTGAAGAACCACATTTATTCATTTGAGGGGAGTGTGTGGGGGGGAGAGAGAGAGAGAAAGAGAGAGAGAGGAGAGAATGGTATGCCAGGGCCTCTTGCCATTGCAAATGACCAGATGCATGCACCACTTTGCATCCAGCTTTGCATGGGTGCTGGGGACTGGAACCTGGATGGCTGGTGTTGTGGTTTGTATTTATTGACTGTTTGCTGTGTATTTATTGACTGTTTGCTGTGCATCTTGTCTGGTGTGATATCAAGCACTTTCCAGTAGCTCATTTTCTCATTTGATCTTTACAACTCTGAGTATGAGGAAGGGGTGCAGGTGTCAGAAAAATGAGGGAAGTGGGGGCTGGAGAGATGGCTTAGTGGTTAAGGCACTTGACTGTGAAGCCAAAGGACCCAGGTTTGATTCCCCAGGACCCACGTAAAGCCAGATGCACAAGGTGGTGCATGCATCTGGAGTTTGTTTGCAGTGGCTGAAGGCCCTGGCACACCTTTTTCCCCTCTCTCTTTCAGATAAATAGATAATTATTTTTTTAAATGAGGGAACTGACCTAAGATCACAAAGAAAGGATTGAAAACCAGGTCTGTGTGTGGGCCTAAACCTGTCCTCTTTCTCTTTATTACATAGCCTTTCAGGGGAAGGAGGAGAAAGTATTTAGACCTGAGGCTGTGTGCAAGAAATACCAACAGTTCTATTGTTTCACGACTTTAAAAGATGATTTTAACCAGGTGTAGTGGTGTACACCTTCAATCCCAACACTTGGGAGGCAGAGATAGGAAGATTGCCTTGAGTCCAAGGTGACCCTGAGAATACATAGTGAATTCCAGATCAGCCTGGGCTAGACTGAGACCCTACCTGGAAAAAAAATTATTATTATTATCATTATTATTATTGGGTTTACCATTTTTAAATGAAACCAGGCCCTTATGGGAGAAAGAAAGATAGGGAGTGGATCCCTTGGAGTGTTTGATTGTGACATTACAGAGGTTCCAGTAGTGGGTGATGAAGTGTGACTGTGGGTGCCAAGGGTGAAGTAGGTCATGCATGCACTAAGGGACCAAGAGACCCCATCATGTCACCTGGAGAATGGTAGGACAATAGTGAGTGAACATGGCATGATCTTTACTGTAAAAGGAGCAGTTAGAGGTTGATCGGGAGGAGAGGTAGAGAATGATCTGTCTGGCTGCCAAAGAAGGAATTTTTTTTGTTGTTGTTTTGAGATAGGGTCTCACTGTGACCTAGGCTGACCTAGAATCAACTATGTAGTCTCAGGGTGGCCTCGAACTCTCAGCAATCCTCCTACCTCTGCCTCCCGAGTGCTGGGATTAAAGGCGTGCGCCACCATGCCCAGCCTAAAATATGTTTTTAAATTATATTTTATTCATTTATTTATTTGAGAGAGAGAAAGAGGCAGAGAGAGAGAGAGAGGGAGAGAGAATGGGCATGCCAGGGCCTTCATCCACTGCAAAGAAACTCCAGATGCATGCGCCCACTTGTGTATCTGGCTTACGTGGGTCCTGGGGAGTCAAACTGGGATCCTTTGCCTTTGCAGGCAAACACCTTAACCGCTAAGCCATCTCTCCAACTCACATGAATCAATCTTTAAAAATCAATCAGATCAGAGTAACTGGCCTACCACCTCAGAGTCTGCCACCCACAATCCTCTCTAGTGCCTCTTTGGAAAGATTGCTATCAAACTTGTCCTTTCATGCTATAGAACATTAGAAATCATTCTTCCTATCCAATGGAACCCCTATTGCCACTAGCCATGCTTCCTCCATTTGCTTTCTTCCCACACTTCCCGGGCTCCGGTAATTACCTTTCTATCCTCTATTGGTTTGGGAACAACTTTATTAACTTCCACATGTAAGTTAGAGCATGTGCTATTGAAGTGCCAGGACCACCAAGTATGGGTTGGGGTCTTTGGGAGTCACCCAGTGAGACAACAAGACTGAGGAGCTCGAATGCAATAACATAGAATTCTTTATTATCAAGCCTAGGCAGGGACTCTAACCATACAGACCAACGCAGTGGGTGTGTGCGGGAGAGAGCCCCGACCCTCGGGAGGAAAGGGTTTATATGGGGAAGGGGTACAGCAGTTACATCATATTGCAACATTTGAAATGGTTGGTTCAAAAAGCGCGCGCGGGAGCATTCCGAGCTGCTTATCTAGGATCAGCAGCTTGTTTGAAGAACTTGTTTTTGTAAGAGGTCGGAGGCCCCTGTAGTTTATCACCTCCGGGATGTCTTAAGACTTTCCAGAATTGAACAATAAGAGAGAGGGAGGGGGTTGAGCAAGCATGGGTTACAGAAGCAAAGGTCAGCACGTTAACCAGCAAGTTCCTTATCTGAGTCAAGCCTGGTTTTTTTATTTCAAATGGCAGTCTGTTTTACTATAATGGCTACCTTTTTAAAAATGGCAGTACTACTGTCAAGCTGGAGCGCTGGCAAGTGGAGTTAGAGAAGCTAAAGGCAACATGTTAATTTCTTAGATCTCACACTATTTACTTTTATGTATCTGACTTTTTCTTTGAGGTAGGGGCTCGCTGTAGCCCAGGGTGAACGGGAACACACTCTGTAGACCCAAGTTGGTCTTGAACTCATGGCGATCCTCCTACCACTGCCTCCTGGATGTTTAAAGGCATGTGCCACCCACAAATGGCATATCTGACTCTTTTTTTCCAATCCACAAAATATCCTCCAGTTCTTTCCATGTAACTACAAATGACTGAGCTTTCACTTAATGTCTGAATTATATTCTACCACATATATTATCTACACATGCACATATATATCCGTTAACCTTATTAATACCACCTGAACAGTGAATGTTCATCAACTGAGATCAGACAAACCCATCATAATATAAGAGATGCTGGTAGCTCTAGCTGAGGGCAGACAGAGCTGTTGAATTGAATAGAAAATGACTACTTTTGAGCCTTTTTTTTTTTTGGTTTTTTGAGGTAGGGATTCACTGCAGCTCAGGCTGACCTGGAATTTACTATGTATTCTCAGGGTGGCCTTGAACTCATGGCAATCCTTCTACCTCTGCCTCCTGAGTGCTGGGATTAAAGGCATGCGCCACCACATCCTGCTTACTTTTGAGCCACTTTATGAGGAAATAGTGTTAATTTTGAACAGTAGATAAAGCTATTGAGACATTATCAGGATAATATAGAACTACATAAAACATTCTTTTATTATTTATTTTAGAGGGAGGGAGGCAGGGAGGAAAAGAAACAGAGAGAGAAAGAGATAGTGGGTCAGGGCCTCCAGCCACTGCAAATGAACTCCAGATACATGTGCCACCTTGTGCATCTGGCTTACATGGGTCCTGGAGAATTGATCCTGGATCCTTTGGCTTTGCAGGAAATGCCTTAACCGCTAAGCCATTTCTCCAGCCCAGAATTATCACATTGTTTTTAATGATTTATTTAAAAAATATTATTTATTTAGAGAGAGAGAAAGAGGAGAGAGAGAGAGAGAATGGGCATGCCATGGCCTCCAGCCACTGCAAATGAACTCCAGATGCATGTGGCCCCTTGTGCATCTGGCTTACATGGGTCCCGGAGAATCAAACCGGGGTCCTTTGGCTTTGCAGGCAAACACCTTAACCACTAAGCCATCTCTCCAGCCCTTAATCATTTTTTTTTATCATTTTTATTCTCTAGGTATACAATAATATAATCTATAAGGAGTGATCATTTTACCTCCCTCATTCAGATTGTATATTCTTTAGTTTCCTCTATTTTCTAATTGAATTAGCTGATACTTACTGATTCTATGAAAATTAACAGTCACGGTGATCATCGTGCCCATTGTGTTATTATTGCTCTTCCTTGAATGTACGACTGGAGTTGTCTAAAGTCTGTGTAGATCTTTTCTCAATTGTGACGTGGGGAAATGTCCCAGTTAGAAGAGTTGTAGTGGGACAAGTAGACCTGAGATTCCCCAGCCTCCCTTATCCCAGCCATGAGCCGACAGTAAAGCAGTGAAGCAGGGACCAGTCACTATAAACAGATCTCTGTAGAGGTAAAGGAACAAATACAGGCAGATCTGCTTCGAGGAACTCCACCAACCCTACAGAACCACTAGGTGACCGGTGAAAATGCTAATGTTTTTGACACCTCCGTGGGCTGTCAGTGCTACAGTGTCTTCCAGAGGTCACGATGATCCCAGAAACCACTGGAGACCAGAGGTCACGCTCATGGGGATGGCCATGCCGTTCTTATGGTCAGAGACTGATTTCCATGAGGCTTGGGTTACAGTTCATTCCAGTAAGCTGCTGGATGACCTCTTTAAATCTCGACTTATTTTTGAAATCACTGGATAGGCTGAGACACATAAGAGTTCAAACCTCACTAGATCTGTCTTGCTCTTCTTATAGATGGCATTATTTTTTTTTAAAAAATCACTTATTTATTTATTTATTTATTTATTTATTTATTTATTTATTTATTTATTTCAGAGAGAGAGAGAAATAGGGGCTGGAGAGATGGCTTAGTGATTAAGGAGCATGCCTATGAGCCCAAGGACCCGGGTTTGATTCTCCAGGTCCCACAGAAACCAGATGCACATGGTGGTGCATGCATCTGGAGTTCATTTGCAGTGGCTAGAGGCCCTGGAGTGCTCATTCTCTCTCTCTCTCTCTCTCTCTCTCTCTCTCTCTGTCTCTCTCCTTCTCCCTTTCTGTCGCTAATAAATAAGTAAAATAAACAAATCTTAAAAATGAGAAAGAGAAATAGGGAGGGGGAGAGAGAAAATGGGTGTGTCAGGGAAACTGGAGTCAAGGAACCACAGCCTGGCACCTCTGAAACCATCAGCCAAAGTGAACGTTCCAGAAATTAACCTGTTTCTGCCTCCTTTCTTTCTGTAGACACACTAGGATTACAGATATCTGACACAGAGTCCAGCTTTTATGTGGGCTCTGGGGATTTGAACCAGTACTTAGGTTTGCAGGGCAGGCAAGTGCTTTATCCACTGAGCCTTCCCCATATCCCTGACCTTACTTTTGATACAGGGTCTAGAACTGAACCCAGAACACACTGATTTGGCTAGACTAGCCTGTCAGCAAACCCGAGGGCTCCTCACTGCTCTGCTTCCCCAGCACTGAGACTACAGGCATGTGCCACAATACACGGCTTTAATGTGGGTGCTGGGGATCCAAACCCAGGTCATTTTTACCCTCTGAGCCATCTTCCCAGCTCTCACAGTTCCATTTTAAAGTTTTTATTTTATTTTATTTTTTGGTTGGCATACAGAGATTTAGGTTATCATTTATCCTGTCATTTTCAAATACAGTTTGTTTTTGTTGATTCCTGTCCCCCCACTTCTCTTCCCCTCTTCCTATATCTTCTCTTCTTCTGTTTGCACATTCATTCCAGGGTCCCATAATCTTCCCTTTTATCACATTGCAATACTCATTGGCATAGTTTTCACAGTAGGAATTTCTCAAGACAATAATGCACTCCTGTAAACCTTCATTTGTGAGGCAGAAGCAGGAAGATCACAGCAAGTTCGAGGCCAGCCTGGCCTAGATAGTGAGTTCCAGGACAGCCAGGGATACATAGAGAAAGCCCATTCCAAGAAAGAAAACAAAACAAACAAAACAAAACAAGCAGCCAACCACACAACAAAAAAGATTTAACAATGATATGGTGGCATTTTCCTAGCAGAGTGGCCATGTCAGATGACATACAACTTCCTGAGGTGGTGAGCTGAGCACCAAGTCAGTTCTTTGCACATATCTTTTCTGGAGAATGTCTTCCGGGATATTTGTTTTTTCTGAGAGTGTAAGAAGTGCCCTAAATATCCTGAAAAGTTTTTACTACAAGAAACATGTTCCTCCAGTCGGGGTGAGCATATGGTGCTTTCCTGTGTTACCAGCTGAGGCTCCACTAGGTGGAGCTATTACATAAACTATGGTACTTGGAACCGCACACTGACGAGTTGTCATTGCGGCTCAACTGCAGCTCTGCCCACTTGACTGACATTGTAACTTGATTCAGAGTGAGGAAGAGAAGTCTTGGCAAAATCAACGAGTGAGGTGACCAGTGCTCTGTCTTCACTGCTTGTGTGCATGGAACGTTGTGAGCCACAACACACTGCATCTCAACACCCAGCTCCTTGCAGCAAAAACTGTCATGGCATTTGTAAGATAGGAATGAAATTTGAGATTTCCTGCTCTGGAGATAGGAATGTATTGACATTCGGTGTTTAAAAAGTTTTCTTAGGAAATCAACCACGAGTCTGAGAAAGTTTAAACGTTGTACAAGTAAAAGCAGATTCGGTTTAATGGCGACCTGGGAGCTGCCTTGAAATATCTTTCCATGGAGTTTATACTCTGTATCTTTCTTGGAGTTGGGGGCACTAGAAAGCAGGCTTTATTTATTTATGTGCAGGTGGTGTGTGTGGGGGCATGCCACTTCTCTTGCTACTGTAAACACGTGATCTTCTGTTTTTATGTGGGTGTTGGGGACTTGAACTCAGCCTGGCAGGTTTTACAAGTAAACACCTTTAACTGCTGGGCCATCTCCCTATTTCCTGAAAGCAAGACTTTTGACATCTAAGTATGCTTGGAAGTAGTTTAATGAACCTGCTTCACATAGAATTCATTTTGTAGTTCTATTATATCTGAACTGCAAAATTGTCAAGAAACGAACATAAAGGAAATTCAAAGGCATGAATAGAAAGAATAATTCCAAACTCATAATAAAGGCAGCAATTATTTAAGTGCTGGGAAAGTATTGTAAGTGACATAATATTAGTGTAAGATAACATTTCATTTTATTCCTTTAAGCTTTTAAATGTCTCTAACTCAAGAAATTATTAACCTTTTCCATAGGTTTCTTGGCTGTTCACGGATAGAACAGTGGGGTCTAAGAACAATGGGTGGAAAATCACATCAAACAGAAGTGTATTGCTTCTTTAATTATAAATGTATACCCAAACTATTCAATCACTATTTGTGATTCTGACATCATCAGAAATCTTTGTTTTTTTTTTAATTTATTGGGAAATGGAGAGAGAGAGAGAGAATGAATGAGAATAGGCACCCAAGGGCCTTTGGCCACTGCAAATGAACTCCAGATGCCTGTCCTACTTGGTGAATTTGGCTTAACCTGGGCACTGGGGAATCTATATAAGAGATAGAAATGAAAGAATAAGGAAAAAGATGCAGTTTACAAGTAGAGATAGAAGCAATAGAACTCTCAGGATGAAATATTTTTCCTATGACGTCTCGGGGGAAAACGCTGTTGAGTCATGTTTCCACATATTAAATTCTCATGTTAGGAAAGTGAAGTGCATCATGGGATGTTTGTACAAATATAAAGTAAGTCAATAAATCAGCAGTCTATTGTTAGCATATAAGACAATGCAATAGAAACAAAGACTTAAAAGAGCTGTTGACTTGCCTTCTTCTGAATCTGTATTAAAGCTCCCTTAGTCTTTTGAGAGAACTGGAGAAATAAAAAGTCTGGGTCAAATTGGGGTAATGAGTATGCTGGGTGGTGGTTGGTGAATCTCCAAGGCTGTAATTGCTAATCTGATCTTTCTGTTTGCTTCTCCAACGTGGCTTTGAGAGAGGGATTGAACAAGTTACAAAACAGGGCTGGCTCTGAATGCTACAGCTAAACACTCCAGGCTTCATTGGTTTCTACACAGCCGGAGAAACTGGGAGATTCAACAAATCCTGTTATAAATTTAGTTGAAGTGAATTGTGAAAGAGTTGCATTGAGTGTCTTTGGTATTTTTACAAAAAGGATTAGGTTAGACTCATGACAAAACAGCAACAACAACAAAACCCCAGAGACTTTTTTTCCCCCTACAGAAATAGCATTGCCCACCCTTGTGCCATAGCTTTTATTTCTGCCATCTGGGAAGATGGTGTGCAGTTGCTTATAATCTGCTCCCCTCACAAGCATCTAAGCATCGTCTCCAAAACAATGACTGTGCTCTGTGTGTGTGTGTGTGCGTGTGTGTGTCCCCTCCTAGAAGGTACAGCATGTGCATGGCACAGAGGGGTGCTCAGTACATATTGGTGACAAGAATAAATGGATAAATGTGTACTGGTCATGGTTGATTTTATCTTTTGGAGGGGGATTTGAGAAAGGGATGGGGTAATTTGTAAAACATTGGAGATCAGAGTCACTATATTTTAATGCAATGACATTCCACTTTGATTTGGGGAATCAGGTATATTCTCAGTGTTAACTAATGGTTTCTGTATGGAAGGCTCTCCTGTGTCCTCCCTCTTAAAAGGAGGGGTCGACTATTGTTTGTCAGAATGTAAATTAGTGCAGACATTATGGAAAACAGTGGGAGGGTTTCTCTACTAAAATGGGTTCACAAAGCTGTCCCACTACTAAGTATATGCCCAGAGGAAGTGAAATGAAATCAGTATGTTGCAAATATGGCACAGAACCAGGCATGATGGCATGTGACTGCTTTCTCGGCACTCTGAAGTCTGAGGCAGGAGGATAATAAGGCTAACCTGGCTATGTAATAAGATCCTGCTTCACAAGAAAAAAAGAAAAGAAAAGAAAAGAAAAAGCAATTTTACTACCATGTCTGCAGTAGCCAGAATATGCAATCAATATAAATTTCCAAAACAGATTTATGGATGTGTACAAAATGTCACCGGCATGACACATTCCCATTCCCTCATTTCAACATGGATGAAGCCAGAGATGATTATACTCAATGAAATAATCCCAGTACAGAAAGTAGAGCATCTTAGGATCACATCCACAAGTGGAAGGTACGAAAATGGTCTCACAGAAGTTGGCAGTAGAAGAGTGGTGACCAGAGGCTGAGGGTGGGGTGTGGTGAGGAAGGTTAGTTCATGGGAAAAGAGTTACTGCTTGATAGAAGGGGATACATTTTACACTCTACACCACAATATGATGAATGCAACAAACAAAGTAATGATGGTGATGAATTTGCTACTTACTCTAAGTTGCTCACGACCTATTGTGCACATGAATTAATTTAGAGTATCATATCTTGTAAATATATACAGGCAGAATGCCAATCAAAAACTCAATAAAATACACGATTTGTGAGCTTTCTAGGTGGATAAAAGCATTTGCTGTGCAAGCTTGATGAGTGGAGTTCAAATCCCCAGAACCTACCTAAGGCAGGATGGAGATGGGACATGTGTCTGTCCAACACACCTACAGTTATACCTGTAACTTCCACTGCCTAGCATTTCTGCATTTCCATAAAGGTCGTTGACCAGTTTGAATTGATTTTTGTGCAGGATGAGAGATGTGGGTCTAATTTTGTTTTTCTGCAATCTGGTCTTCCCTTGCATACCTGAATCTGAGGAATGAACACGTTTCAGTCAACTCTAAAGGCTATTCCAGCTCGTCCTTTTCTTCTCTCCTTTTCCTGTCTCTGCCTGGGTACTTATGCGTGGCTCCCCTCTTCCCTGGGGGGAGGGGAGCAGAGCACTGTTTCTTCATCTGGATCGTTTTCTGCTTGCCTTTGTTTTATCATTTGGGGTCACTTCTCACTGTAATTACATGTATGATTTCCCTCTGGTCCCTGGATCTACAACTTGTGTATTTCCCCTACACTCCAGATCCACCATGGTGAGCGCTCCCTCTAACTCTAGGCCTCCTACCTGTGTAATTTCTCTCGACTTGGGATAACCATTAGTGTGACTTTCTTCACTACTCCTCCTCTCTATCGCTTGGTCTTGCTTTGAATTTTTTTTTCTCTCTGCTATTCTTCCCCAAGCCACTACCACTTACTTGCCCTCTTAATGTTCTTCCCTGGGGAAACTCAAAGTGAATGCTGTGGTTGTTCCTTCTAAATCTCCCTACATAAGCACCTACGTTCTATCTTCCACGTGTTTATGGTTCTGCCCCAGCCATGTCTCTCGAATGAATTTGATGGACTCTGCTGTGTCTTCCATGTGAGTCCGTGTTTCCCACTTCCCAACGTGCTGGTACCTCTGCTCTGGACTTCTTCCTTGATCCCAGTTTCCCTTAAGTAAACCCCACAATTTGTGATTTCTCTCTAAATCAACTTAATGATTCATAAATAATCCTTCTTGAGTTCATCTTTATTAATTCTTTGTTAGAGGTAGGACAGGGCCCAACATTTGGGTTCATAAATTTGGGGGAATCCCTCCCTGTGGTAGTTTGAATAGATGGCCCCAATATATTCAGTGTTTTACTAGTTTGTTGTTTGCATCTGCATTCACCTGGCTGGTGGATCTTAAGGTGTGGTGGTGGGTTTGAGATTCCATTGTAAAGATATTCAAAGTGGGCCTAGTTGGAGTTCCTGAAGTATTCTGTGCTTTTGGCTTGTGGCTTTGCTCTCTGTGTTTGGTCCTGGCACAGCAGGCCAGCTTCTTCTGCCATTATGGAACTTCCCCTGGATCTGTAAGCTTCAATAAATAATATCACTTCCTCCATAACTGTGCCTGGTCTGGAAGTTCATCTCAGAGAACCTAAAGCTGTCTTCTACACTCCCAAACCCCAAAATCTTGTGTCACCACTTTTCATTGTCATTCTGTCTTTGTGTTTTTGTTGCTATTTGGGATTGAAGTGCTTTGACTCATTTCCTTTTCTTTTTGTGTAACTTCTGTTGTATACATGGGGTTATTTTGGGGCTTATGTAAAATAAACTAGTCCATTTTAAGCTGATAACAAGTGGCAAGTTCAGTTGCATACAAAAGTTCTACATTTTAACTTCTCTCCCTCTTCACTTTATGTTATTGGTGTCACAATTCAGATCTACTTATATTGTTTATGTTATAACATATTTTAGAGTCCTTTTAAAGATTCTATTCATCTATTTTTGCTTTTTTTTTTTTTTTTTTTTTTGGTTTTCTGAGGTAGGGTCTCACTCTAGTGAAGGCTGATCTGGAATTAAGTATGTAGTCTCAGGGTGCCTCAAACTCATGGCCATCCTCCTACCTCTGCCTCCTGAGTGCTGAGATTAAAGGCATTTGCCACCATGCCTGGCTAACTATTTTTGCTTTTATATTTATTTATGAGAGAGAGAGAGAGAATGGGCATGTCAGGGCCTCCAACCATTGCAAACAAACTCCAGACACATGAACCACCATGTGCATCTGGCTTATGTGGGTACTGGGGAATCAAACCTGGGTCCTTAGGCTTTGTAGGCAAGCACCTTAACTAATAAGCAATTTCTCCAGCCTTATTTTCGTTAAAATATATATATATTGTGGGCTGGAGAGATGGCTTAGCGGTTAAGGTGCCTGCCTGCTAAGCCTAAGAATGCTGGTTCCAATATCCAGCGGTTCCAATCTCCAGGTCCCACGTTTAGCCAGATACAAAGTGAGGCAAGGGCGCAATGCCGCACTTACCCACAAGGGGGCGCACACATCTGGATTTCGTTCACAGCAGCTGAGAGACTGCTGGTGCGCCCATTTCTGTCTCCCTCTCCCTCTCTGTCTATCTCTCTCTGTCTTTCTCTCCAAAAATAAATAAAAAAATAATAATAATTAAAATTATATATATTGTATAACATATACATAATATATATGTACATATTGTATATATATGTATGCATATATATGTATGTATATGTATATATGTATACATTTGGGAGAGAGAAAGAGAGAAGCAGAGAAAGAATCGGTGCACCAGGGCATCCAGCCACTGCAAACGAACTCCAGACACATGAGCCCCTCTTGTGCATCTAGCTTATGTGGGTCCTGGAGAATCAAACTGGGATCCTTTTGGCTTTGCAGGCAAGTGCCTTAACTGATAAACCTTCTCTCCAGCCCTATTATGTTTTTTAAATATATTTATTTGAGAGGCGGGGTGGGGGGGAGGATGGGTATTACTAGAAATGAACTCCATATGCATGCACCACTTTGTGCATCTGACTTCACATGAGTATTGAGGAATTGAACCCAGGCTATCAGGCTTTGCAAGCAGTACCTTTATCCACCAAACAATCTCTTCAGCACTTTGATAGTCCTTTGAAAAGTGGATTCTTTGGCATGTGCATGTGGATAGCAATATGTGTGATATGATGTATGTGGTATATTCCTGTGTGTGTGTTTTGTGTATGTGCATGCAGAAGATAGAGGAGAAAGTTCGGTGTCCCCTCCCTACCATTCCTCCCCTGTGGCTAGACTTCATCAGATCCAGCAGAGCTCCAAGCTTTCTGAGATAGAAGCTGGTTCCACGGACAGTTCCAGAACTGTTGGTGCACTGGACATATAGAATAACTCTTAATCCCCAGAGTGAAGCTTAGAGCTGGGTTTTTTAAATTACTTGCTCTGTGCTGAAAGAGTTATTATTATTATTATTTTGGCTTTTCAAGGTAGCATCTCACTGTAGCCCAGGCTGACTTGGAATTCACTATGTAGTCTCAGGCTGGCCTCACATTCACAACAATCCTCCTACCTCTGCCTCCCGAGTGAGTGTTGGGATTAAAGGTGTGTGCCACCATGCCCAGCAGGGAGAGAGAATGGGTGTGCCAGGGCCTCTAGCAGCTGCAAACAAATCCCAGATGCATGCACCACTTCGTGTATCTGCCTTTACGTGGATACTGCAGAGTCGAATAGGTAGTTAGGCTTTGTAGGCAAATGCCTTAACCACTGGGCACTTTCTCTAGCCCTGAAATAATTTTTTATTTCATCTTATTTGCTCTGTGGATTAATACAGAGGAATTTATGGTGTCTATTAACCCAATCCACTAACTCTGGTCTACAGGTAGGAAGACAGTGTTGGTGTCCTCAAGGCTCCAAGATGGGTAAGACAGGAGCCAATCCTTTAGGCAATCCATTCAGAAACATAGGAGCACTAAATGTTTGAGCCAACCCTGTCCCTACATTGAGGCTAGGCGGCCTATTCCCAACCCTCTTGCACTGCATTTGGAGCATAGAGTCTGTGGAAATGGTATTCAGTTACTTTGCCAGATTTGGAATGTCTTGGCTCTCTGAAGTTGTACTTTACCTAATAGTCATGAATACTACTTAGAATCAGGTAAAATCACTCTTCAAGACTGGAAGAAGGCAGGCTGGAGAGACAGCTTAGCAGTTAAGGTGTTTGCCTGCAAGCCAAAGGATCCTGGTTCCACTCCCCAGGACCCTCATAAGCGAGATGCACAAGGGGGCGCACACATCTGGAGTACATTTGCAGTAGCTGGAGGCCCTAGGGGGCCCATTCTCTCTCTCTCTCTCTCTCTCTCTCTCTCTCTCTCTCTCTCTCTCACTCCTCTCTTATTTTTTTGTTTGTTTTTGGTTTTTGAGGTAGGGTCTCACTCTAGCCTAGGCTGACCTGGAATTCACTAAGTAGTCTCAGGCTGGCCTGGAACTCATGGCAACCCTCCTCCCTTTGCCTCCCGAGTGCTGGGATTAAAGGCGTGCACCACACGCCCGGCTGTCTACCTGCCTATTTCTGTATCACTCTCTCTCAAATAAATAAATTAATTTTTTTAAAAAAAGGGCTGGAGAGATGGTTTAGCGGTTAAGGCGCCTGCCTCCTAAGCCTAAGAACGCTGGTTCCAATCTCCAGCGGTTCCAATCTCCAGGTCCCACGTTTAGCCAGATGCAAAGTGACGCAAGGGCGCAATGCTGCACTTGGCCACAAGGGGCGCACACATCTGGATTTCGTTCATAGCAGCTGAGACTGCTGGCGCGCCCATCTCTGTCTCACTCTCCCTCTCTGTCTATCTCTCTCTGTGTCTCTCTCCAAAAAATAATAAAAAAAAAAGATTGGAAGAAGGAGTTGGAGAGATGGCTCAGCAATTAAAGGTGCTTGCTTTCCAAGCCTGTTGGCCCAGGTACAATTCACCAGCCACCCATGGAAGACCTCATGTTTGTTCGCAGAAAAAAAGAAATCTTCACATATACCCATACACAAATAAATCAAGGAACTTTTTTTTGAAGTAGAGTCTCACTCTGTCCCAGGCTGACCTAGAATTAACTCTGTAGTCTCAGGGTGGCCTCGAACTCACAACAGTCCTCCTACCTCTACCTTCCTAGTGCTAGGATTAAAGGTGAGTGCCACTTTGCCTGGCTAGAACATTTTTTAAAAGATAAAGAAGATGCCAGCTTTTGGGGGCAGGTTTTCTTTTCTTTACTTTTTTTTAGCAGATGCCCTAGGCCAATATTTTAAGATACTTGTGTGTTAAGGCTGAATAATCTTTCAATCCCTACAGCATCAGTGTTTCTTGCTGAAAGAAACTATTTCATATTTTTCTTTGTGGAGCATCTAGCAAAGTATTGCATACTTAATAGTTTTCAATGTAAACTCGTGATGTAAAACTGGAAAGAGGAAAAAGTTAGCTATAGGTAGAAAGAACGACAAGTAAGGAAAAGATCTGATATGACAAGCGAGCTATCTATTTATCCACAAATCAAAAGTTAAGCTTATAACACTTTGTACAGACTCAGGCTTTTGCAGTGCTAATGACCAAGCCCTGGCCCTATATCACCAGGTCACATCGCAGCCCCTCCGTGGGTGTTTTAAAGTTGTTTGAATGAGTATTGCAAACAACCGTTCAGTGATTATGCTGTTTGGGAGAAAGAGGTACTATTTGTTATTGTTCGAGGCCACCCTGAGAGCACATAGTTAATTCCAGGTCAGCCTATGAGACCCTACCTCGCAAAATCAAAAAAAAAAAGTTGTTTGAATGAGTATTGCCTCCCAACCATTTTCAATTATGCTGTTAAGCTAAGATTTGTTTTTAAGTCATCACTCTGGTCCAGTCTGACTTGACTACAGGACTGTTTTCCCTAGACAACTATATTCATGTATTCATGCAGATAACATTTCATAAAAAGAGCATAATTTTGCTTCATTCATATTGCCCAATGAGAATCACATCATCTTCACTCTGCTGCGGAACATAAAGTGAGCTCTTTGTTCTGCCTGGAAAGGTGATGTGGGATGAACCCAGCCTGTCTTCGGTTGTTCATATCATCTACGTATTAGTGTTAGTGAAGAGTCTGTCCAGGCAGATGCTCTTCCCAGCTCTTGGTGGTGCTGACACACAGAGGAACATTGTGTTTTATATCTTACAAGGCTAAGGAGATGAAAACAGCCTTACACAATAAGGTCATACAAGCACGCAGTAAATGTAAAGTAACAAGTTATTCTATCTCTGGAGTCTATCACTCCAGATTTCCCCCTCTAGTTTTATTATACGTTTAGTTGTGTTCCAACTTAACCCTGCTTATTATTTAATAACGAGTGTACTTATGCATAACATAATGTTATGTATATTATATATAATTAAAGAAAATTTGATTAATTGTGCTTTAAGGCTGATGAGAGAAAATCAGTGATGAAAATAAATTCATGTTTTGGATACAGATTCATTAAAGAAATTAATTCTAAGACTACAACAGAGTGTAGTTAGCAATGATTATGCTGTTTAGCTAAGATATATTTGGTTTTTTTTTTTTTTTTGGTTTTGCAAGGTAGGGTCTCACTCTGGTCCAGGCTGACCTGGAATTAACTATGTAGTCTCAGGTTGGCCTCGAACTCTAGCTTTTCCTGTTTTCTTTAATTGCTATGTTTATTTTGTCCTTATTCAGAAATTGGAAAGATTAAAAAGGATGGGATCCTTTGGCCTATTTTTTCTACTCTTTTTTTTTTTTTTTTTTTGGTTTTTCGAGGTAGGGTCTCACTCTGGTTCAGGCTGACCTGGAATTATCTATGTAGTCTCAGGGTGGCCTCGAACTCATGGCAATCCTCCTACCTCTGCCTCCCGGGTGCTGGGATTAAAGGCGTGCGCCACCACGCCCGGCCTTATTTTTTCTACTCTTAATTGATAATACAAATATTAATTAATAAAACAGTATATCAGGGATCATAAGGGGGTGACAGGTTATAGCACCTTCTACACCAAAGATAGCAGGAGAGAACTTAGTGATGTAATAGAGAGGAAGGAGACAGATTATTATTATTATCATTATTATTATGGTTTTTGAGGTAGGGTCTCACTCTAGCCCAGGCTGACCTGGAATTTACTATGTAATCTCAGGCTGGCCTTGAACTCACAGCGATCCTCCTACGTCTGCCTCCTGAGTGCTGGGATCAAAGGCGTGCGCCACCATGCCCGCTCAGATATTTTTAATATAATAGGATCCATGATAGCCTTTCCAGAAAAATAATGAAGCTAAGACAATCATGCCTTTATAAAAGCAATAAGCATGCACAGTTTTCAAAATCAACATTTTCAAAAATCTGGAAACTCTTCCAAACTTGTAATAATTTGTAGAACATTTGTTCATGAAAAAAAAAGAGACTAACTCTTGGTAAGGCCGTGAGATTTGAAGTGTCTTAACTTGCCTGATTCTCAGTCTCCTCTTATCTGGAGATAGGTCAATTGAGATTTTCCTCACCTGACAGAACAACAACATCAAGCCTCAGACACATTAAGACCCACACTGTGAATGGGACTGGCAGATGCATAATGGGTCTCAGAAGGGGAGGAGAAAGCAACAGGAACCAAAAGAATGCTGGAGGAAATGGTATTTAAAATTCCCAGGTGATTTGAAAGATATCAATGTATGTAATAAAGAAGAAGAAAAAAGGAGTAGGATGGGGGAAACTCTACATTAAAAAGAAAAGCCAAAGAGATACACATGTAGACACCACCTAATTTCACTGCTCAAAGCCAACAGGGAAGACAGAACACAGCAAGCGGAGAGAGAACCAAGTCTTTGTGTGCAAAGGGGACTCAATACAACTAACAGCTAACTTCTCAGCAGAATCTGTGAGGCTAGGAATGAGGTACAATGCACCCAGAGCGCTAAAAGCCAAACAAATACTATGCAAGAAGTGGGTAAGTTAAAACACTGCAAAAAAGTCCTTCAAAAATGAAGAAGTTTAAGCACTCCAAGACTGAACCAAGAAAATATAGTTTGATTCTACCAGATCTGCCTTACAAAAGGAAAATGAAAAGAAGTTCTTTAATTCAAAAGAAAGGACACTGGAAAGTTAACTTCAGTCCACACAACGAACTAAAGCGCTTGTGAAGATAAATAAAGATTAGAGTAGTGTGAACGTTTTCAGGATCAAAATGGAGTCACTTATGTCAAAACCTAAGAGAAAAACAAAGTAGGCAAGAGGTTATGAAGAGATTTCTTGACAATATACATAATAGCTGGGACTAGCACGAAAGGCATCAAGATGTACAACCTTGAACAAAGGTCACTAGGCCCTTATTCAAAAAATACTTGTGTGGGGACATGGTTCAGCATCTGCCTATCCACTTTGGACTGACATACCTGTCATTATTGGTCCTCATATTCCATTTGTCCAACTCTTTTTTCCACCTTTAGTTTTAAATTTTATCTTTTCTTGGCTTTGGTCCCTTGAATATGCTTACATATATTTCTATTATAGTGTTCATTTATTAATAAATTTATTATTTTGGAAGAACCTCTGGTACTTAGATTGACAGTGGAAACAAAATATAGAATAGAAGAACAATAAAGAATTAATGAAACCCCCAATTTTTTAAAGAAAAAATCAAGTAAACACACTGTGAAATAGACTGATCAAGGGAAAAAAAGTTAGACTCAAATACTAAAACCAAAACTGGAAAAAAAAATTACTTTTACCACCAGGGTTTATTCCAGGAACCCAAGATGACCAATGTTAAGAAATGCTCAGCCAGGAGTGGTGGCGCAAGCCTTTAATCCCAGCACTCGGGAGGCAGAGGTAGGAGGATAGCCGTGAGTTTGAGGCCACCCTGAGACTACAGACTGAATTCCAGATCATCCTGAGCTAGAGTGAGACCCTACCTCGAAAAGCAAACAAACAAACAAACAACAAAAAGAAATGCTCAATGCAGGGGACAGCAACAGAAAGGGGCCAAAATAATGTTTTTGACATCTGAAAGTAAAGTGTTACACCATGTTAGCAAAATAAAGATGAAAAGCCACACAATAATCTTAATGCATGCAAAAACAATGACAAAATTCAACACCCTTTTATGATAAAGACACTCAGAAGCTGACTATGTTTAGACCAGAGCTCTCTCATGTTTATAAAAAAAAATAACTGGAGAAGGCACAACTATTACTTTTTGTGTGGGGCAGATAAGTGGATAGAGACAGGGTCTTGGTAGGCTGTCCTTGAACTTGAAATCCTTCTGCTTTGGTCTCCAGAGTACTGGGATTGTAGCTGGATTGTTTGTACCTTCCCACTGCAATCGTATTTTAATGGTAAAATGGGGCATTCTTGTTCTATAAGAAGGCAAGCACACTTACCTCTCTAACTCAATATTGGACTAGAATTTTTACACAGGATAATTGGCAAGACAAAGAAATAAAAGGCATGCATATGGAAAATGGAGAGGAAGAAGCAAAACAATTTCTGTTTATTAATAATATAATCCTAGCTTGGCGTGGTGGCACACACCTATAATCCCAGAACACGGGAGGCAGAGGTAGGAGGATCGCCATGAGTGTGAGGCCACCTGAGAGTACATAGTGAATTCCAGGTCAGCCTGGGCTAGAGTGAGATCCTACCTCACAAAACCAAAATAATAATAATAGTTCTATATAGAGAAAATCCCAAGGAATCCACTGAATAATAGTATAATAATTTAGTAAGGTCTCAAGATACCATGTTAATATACAGAAAACAGTTGTATTGCTATAATTCAGCAATGATCAATATCAAAGTGAAGTTAAGAAGACACCATTTCCATCTTAGTACTATGATGAAATGAAGTACTATGAAGAAACAGAGGTGACAAAAGAAGTACAAGCTTAGGAAACTGAAAATTACAAAAATAGCTGTGTGAGGTCACACACGCCTTTAATCCCAGCATTCTGGAGGCAGAGGTAGGAGGATCACTGTGAGTTTGAGGCCAGCCTGGGACTACAGAGTGATTTCCAGGTCGGCCTGGGCTAGAGTGAGACCCTTTACCAAGGTAGTAAATGGGAAAGTCAGAAGAAGGCCGCGCCATCCCCTACAGCTGTGGAAAATCATATAAACATCAGGCCCTGTGCTTTCATTATAACACCCCCTTCTTAGCTAATTACTGCCAGCATTAAATTACAGAGTCAGGAGGCCCCACTCAATCCCAATTCATTCATTTTAGGTCACACTTTGGCAGAAAATCTGTAACAAAAGGCCAATTCTTTATCCACTAAGTCTTTTATTTGTGACTAAACAAAAGTCTTGACGAGTAGTATAATTTGCATCAAGCAAATTTGGGCTACACCAAAGGCTGATTAGCAGTTTTTCATTTTTTAAAAAAAATAAAGATTTGCTTGAGCTTGGAGTGTGCGGTGGAGGACTTCTTTCTCATTTTGAATTTCAAAAGACTCGGATGCTAATAGGTCATTTTCTTACCAGTTCAAGCATTGCATTTTTAGCATTATGAATCTGACCAAGAACAGGCAACACAATTTTTAAAAATTAATTTATCTTATTTATGTATTTATTTGCAAGCAGAGAGAGAGAGAGATAGAGAGACAAGAAAGACATACAGAGAGAATGGGCATGTCTGGGCCTCAAGACACTGCAAAGGAACTCCAGATGCATTCGCCCTTGTATATCTGGTTTACGTGGGTCCTACGGAATTGAACCTGGGTCCTTTGGCTTTACAGGCAAGTGCCTTAACCACTAAGCCTTCTCTCCAGCCCAGGCAACATCATTTTTATTTTATTTCATTTTATTTATTTATTTATTTATTCATTTATTTATTTGGTTTTTCGATGTAGGGTCTCACTTTGGCCCAGGCTGACCTGGAATTAACTATGTAGTCTCAGAGTGGCCTCTACCCTTGGTGATCCTCCTACCTCTGCCTCCCTAGTGCTGGGATTAAAAGTGTGTGTCACCATGCCGGGCTTTATTTTTTTTTTGTTTATTTGTTTGTTTTATTAGGTGTTTTGAGGTAGGGTCTTGCTATAGTTCAGGCTGACCTGGAATTCACTATGTAGTCTCAGGGTGGCCTTGAACTCATGGTGATCCTCCTATCTCTCCCTCCCAAATGCTGGGATTAAAAGCGTGCACCACCAGGCCAGGCTTCTATTTTTTTTTAATTTATTTATAGAACCTGAGTCCCTTGGCTTTGCAGGCAAGTGGCTTAACCACTAAGCCACCTCTCCATCTCCGGGATTAATTCTTTACCTTCTTGGTTTTTCGAGGTAGGGACTCATTCTAGCTCACGCTGACCTGGAATTCACTATGTCATCTCAGGGTGGCCTAGAACTCACGGCAATCCTCCAACCTCTGCCTCCTGAGTGCTGGGATTCAAGGTGTGCGTCAACACACCTGGCATTCCAGCTCTTTTTTTAAGTTATTTTTTTATTTATTTGAGAGACAGGAATATAGAGAGATAATTAAAAATTATTTTACCCACTATCTACATCTGTTTTCAGATGTATTGTAATGTTATCTTCAGATGTATGGTTAAACTGTGTGTGTTGGCACACACTTGTAATCCAATTATTCCGGAGACTGAGGCTGGAACAGTGTTTGAGACTATCCTGGGATGCAGAGCAAGACCTACTCTAAATAAATGATAAACGAACCAACATATAAGTGCGAAGTGTGGTTTCTGTTGTGGTTTCAATGGGAACTGTCCCCCACAGGCTCAAGTGATTGAACAATTGGTGCCCAGCAGGTGGCACTGTTTTGGGCGGTTTGGAACCTTTGGCACTGTGGCCTAGCTGGAGGAAGGTGGAGAATGGGACTTGGAAAGTAGTACCCACCTCTGGTTCTGACCCAAGCTCTCAGCAGGGGTCAAGCCTCTGCTGTCATGGATGTGTTAGAGCTTTCAAGAAAGTTTGAGAATTCGGTTAAGGTGTTTGCCTGCAAAGCCTAGGAACCCCGGTTCAATTGCCCAGTTCCCATGTAAGCCAGATGCACAAGGGGGCACATGTGTCTTGGGTGTGTTTGCAGTGCCTGGAGGATCTGCTCTGCCTGTTCTCCCTTTCTCTCTGCCTCTTCATCTCTCTCCCTCTGTCTCTCAAGTACATAAATAAATAAAATATTTTTTTAAACATCACCTGACAGTCAACAGTATGTTAGGTCATACACACAGGTGGACAATGCAAGGATTAAGATTAGTTCTAGACAGTTCGGCTTTGAATTTGACCATCCCATCTCTGCACAATCAGAAGTTCTATCCTCAGAAGTGTAGGTGTGGCTGCTTTTCGGAAACTTTGGTTCACAAAGGCAATGGGTTAAAAAGGGCATCTGGGGTGGGAAAGATGGCTCAGCAGATAAGCGTTTGCCTGTGAAGCCTAAGAACCCCAGTTCGAGGCTCGATTCCCCAGGGCACAAGAAAGCCAGATGCACAAATTGGTGCGTGCATCTGGAGTTCGTTTGCAGTGATTAGAGACCCTGGTGCGCCGATTCTCTCTCCCTCTCTCCTTCTCTCTGTTGCTCTCATATAAATAATTCAACAAATAATATTTTTTTAAAAAAGGAAGACTGGGCCTGGAAAAATGGCTCAGCAGTTAAGGCAAGTGCTTGCAAAGCCTAAGAACCTAAGTTAAATTCCCTAGTATGCAAGTCAAGTCAGATACACAGCGTGGGACAAGAGAGGAAGTTACAGGTCAGCCTAAGCTGGCCACCAACTCACTGAGATCCTCCTGCCTCTGCCTCCAACATCTACTGGGATTAAAGGTGTGCACCACCGCATTGATCCAGATTTTTAAAAATATTGTAAGGAGTCCTACTCTTCCTTTGACTCTTACATTCTTTTTTTATTTTTATTTATTTTTGGAGAGAGACATAGAGACAGAGAGGGAGAGGGAGACAGATAACGGGCGCACCAGCAGTCTCTCAGCTGCTGTGAACGAAATCCAGATGTGTGCGCCCCCTTGTGGGCAAGTGGGGCATTGCACCCTTGCATCACTTTACATCTGGCTAAACGTGGGACCTGGAGATTGGAACCGGGTTCTTAGGCTTAGCAGACAGGCGCCTTAACCGCTAAGCCATCTCTCCAGCCCTTGATCTAGATTTTAAAAATATTTTAATTTTTCTTTATAATTTGTGTGTTTGTGTGTGTGTGTGTGTGTGAGAGAGAGAGAGAGAGAGAGAGGGAGCTGCATGCTGGGATTAAAGGCATGCACCAACACACCTGGCTAAAAACTATATATATATATATTTTTTAATTTTTTTATTATTTTTTATTTATTTTTGGAGAGAAAGAGAGAGATAGACAGAGAGGGAGAGGGCAAGAGAGATGGGCGCGCCAGAAGTCTCTCAGCTGCTGTGAACGAAATCCAGATGTGTGCGCCTCCTTGTGGGCAAGTGCGGCATTGCGCCCTTGCCTCACTTTGCTTCTGGATAAACGTGGGACGTGGAGATTGGAACCGCTGGACATTGGGACCAGCGTTCTTAGGCTTAGCAGGCAGGCGCCTTAGCCACTAAGCCATCTCTCCAGCCCCAAAACTATATATTTTTTATTTGCATGCAAAGAGATACAGAGACAGAGAAGAAGAGAGAGACAGTGAATGGGAGCGCCAGGGCCTTCAGCCACTGCAAACGAACTCGAAATGCCTGTACCACTTTGTGCACCTGGCTTCCATGGGTACTGGGGAATCAAACCTAGGTTGTTGGGCTTTGCAGGCAAACACATTAACCGCTGAGCCATTTCTTCAGCCCTATAGATATTCTTTTTTGCAGTACCAGGGAGTCCAGGGTGTTGCATGCGTCAGGCAAATCCTTTCCACTGAACTATGCCCCCCCACCAGTTCCCAGTGCCCTAATAATTGCTAGAGAAGACTGTAATCAAGAACTGGAGAGGGTGGTGGCTGCAGCCTGATGGCATATTGTAAGCCAAGGCCTTCACTGTCCAGACAGAGAGTAAGCAGAGTCAAGCAGCCAGAAGCATTTGTGAGTTACACTTTCCTTTACCAAGGTAGTAAATGAGAAAGACAGAAGAAGGTCGTGCCATCCCCTAAGCTGTGGAAAATCATATAAACATCAGGTCCTGGGCTTTCATTATAACACCCCCTTCTTAGCTAATTACTGCCAGCATTAAATTACAGAGTCAGGAGGCCCCACTCAATCCCAATTCATTCATTTTAGGTCACACTTTGGCAGAAAATCTGTAACAAAAGGCCGACCCTTTATCCACTAAGTCTTTTATTTGTGACTAAACAAAAGTCTTGATGAGTAGTATAATTTGCGTCAAGCAGGGCTACACCAAAGGCTGATTAGCAGTTTTTCATTTTTTAAAAAAATAAAGATTTGCTTGAGCTTGGAGTGTGCTGTGGAGAACTTCTCACTTTTGAATTTCAAAAGACTTAGATGGTAATAGGTCATTTTCTTACCAGTTCAAGCATTGTGTTTTTAGCATTATGAATCTGACCAAGAACAGGCAACACAATTTTTAAAAATTAATTTGCCTGTGCTGGAGAGATGGTTTAGCGGTTAAGGGGCCTGCCTGCTAAGCTTAAGAATGTCAGTTCCAATCTCTAGGTCCCACGTTTAGCCAGATGCAAAGATGCAATGCTGCACTTGCCCACAAGGGGGCGCACATATATAGATTTCATTCACAGCTGCTGAGAGGTTGCTGGTACACCCATTCTCTGTCTTCCTCTCCCTCTCTCTCTCTGTCTCTTTCTGTGTCTCTCTCCAAAAATAAAAAAAATTAAGTAAATAATTTATATTATTTATGTATTTATTTGCAAGCAGAGAAAGAGAGATAGAGAGAGAAGAAAGACATAGAGAGAGAAAGGGCGTGTCTGGGCCTTAAGCCAGTGCAAACAAACTCCAGATGCATGCGCCCTTGTATATCTGGCTTACGTGGGTCCTAAGGAATTAAACCTGGGTCCTTTGGCTTCACAGGCAAGCACCTTAATGGCTAAGCCTTCTCTCCAGCCCTCTTTGATCTCTTTTTAAAAATGATGTTGCCTGGGCTGGAGAGATGGCTTAGTGGTTAAGGCGTATGCCTGCAAAGCCTTAAGGACCCCAGTTTGAGTTTGTTTTATTTTTTTAATTTTTTTAAAAATAGTTTATTTGCAAGCAGAGGGGGAGAGGATGGGTGTGCGAGGGCCTCTAGCCACTGCAAACAAACTCCACATACATGCCACTTTGTGCATCTGGCCTTATGTAGGTACTGGGCAAGCGCTTTAATGGCTGAGCTAGCTCTCCAGTCTAAAAATCACTTTTGAACTAAGTTTGAATTAAATATTCTAGGACGGGAGAGCTAACTCAGCAGTTAAAAGTGCTTTCTTAAAAAGCGTGACAGACCAGGGTTCAAATCCCCAGTACCCACTTAAAAGCCAAATTTAAGATGCACAAAGGGACACATGCATCTTAAATCCCTTTGCAGCAACAAGAGGCAAGAATGACACCCATTCTTTCTCCCTGCTTGCTAATAAATAAAAAATTTTAAAGTATATTTAAAAAGTCCATTTTTTTATGTGGGAGGGCTGTCAGTGAATACTGAGGCCCCAACTTTATTTAGTTCAGCTTTTTTATACTTCTTCTCAGAGCACAAGAATGCAAGCAGAACAATCATAACATTTTCACAGGATTTCTTGAGAAAGCCACGTCCTCCAACATGAATCAGAGAACAGTCAAATTTGGCCTCAAGGTCAGAAGATACTCCCTTCTCAGTCCCCAGAGCCTCAGCAGGACTCTAATCTTATGCTTGACAAGACATCCTGCTTCTCATTAGCCCACTGTACCCAGGCCCTGAACAAATGGGTGTTCAGGCACCTGACTCCTGACATATCCCCCTTTTTAAAATTATTTTTTAAGAAACCATACCCTTCTAGGCTAGGGTGCAGAAAGACTGTGCCTGTCTTAGGTTATTCTCTACACTTTTTAGGCCATACCCATCATTGGCACATAAATGTCATCATTCATGCCCTGTCTTAGATTGACCTAACTTGAATCTTACCCATCTTTGACTACCAGCCTCTGTAGGGGAGAACATCCTCCTTATGGTAGCATCTGGAGCCGGACTTTATGTAGCTCAGCTTTAATGTCCCAAAGCGAGTAGATAACATGTCTAATTATTGGTGGGAGTAAGCAAACACCATGTACGATACAGAAACCCAAAGCTGTGATACTTCCTATCCAGGAAGTAAATGAAGACCATGAAGGTAGGGAAGCTCTTAATTTTTCAAAGGTATCATTTGCTGTCTTAGGTGCATAAAAATCAAGCTCCATATTTTTTAGCATTAGAATTTCTTGATGCAATTGAATCAACTCCAGCGATATATTTGCATTATGCCGGATGCCTTGTAAATGCATTTTTTTCCCCAATGATGTTGACTGTTTACTTTTTTGGTTTGTCGAGGTAGGGTTTCACTCTGGTCTAGGCTGACCTGGAATTAATTACATAGTCTCAGGGTGGCCTTGAACTCACGGCCATCCTCCTACCTCTGCCACCATGCCCGGCGAGAAATGTTATGTTTTTTGTCATAACACAAATCTATTGAAAATCTGCATGACATTCTAAATGTGCTCTAATTTTCAACTCTTGTATCTCTTTCCCCCAAATATGTAACCGCATCATATAAAGCATCTGTTTTCTGTTCTAATTTACTATCTATGTCTTTTTGAGTTCCCAAAACAAGAGACATTTTTTGATAGCAGATTGACAAAACGTGCAGTCTGCACTTCCTGTGCTAAAGCAACAGTAGTAGTGGCAGTAGCCAGAAGCGTAATAAAAGCTAAAATTCACCAGGTGTGGTGGCGCATGCCTTTAATCCCAGCACTAGGGAGGCAGAGGTAGGAGGATCACCATGAGTTTGAGGCCACCCTGAGAGACTATGTAGCGAAATCCAGGTCAGCCTGAACTAGAGTTGACACCTGACCTCAAAAAAGCTAAAATTCCTGCATGATATTAACAGGAATCATAGCAAATGAGGGTTGTTTAACTATCATGAGTCGAGTTTCAGAGTACACTTTGTCCATGTCACATTAAACATCCCCTCATTCCAAGTAACATTCAACTGTCCCACCTCTACTGCAGAAGGGGGAGGGATGAGTTACTGTTTGCCTTAGCAGAGGAGGCTCTCACCTCCCCCATTGCCACAGCGAGCTTCCAAATGTAAGTTTGTTGATGAGTCCACATCATCAATAGCAGAGGCATCGTTATGTTCAATCCTCACGAACCGGACCAAACTCTTGCAGCCACCTGGCATTGTCAGCATCCTTGTCCAGTTTTTCTGTCGAGAAGTTATTCACCGCTCCTCTTTACTTTCCATTGATCTCAAATGCTAAGCAGTGTCCTTCATTTCTTTCCCCAGTTTTCAGATCAACCAAAGGTTCTTGAGTAAACTCCTGAAAAAATTTGTAGAAGAACTTCTGCAAGCAGCCAAAACAGCCTTGTGGGCCTTAAAATAGTGTCCTGCAGGCATTCCATCGTTTCTTCAGCCTCCATAGCCGCCGGGCTTCTCTAAAAAAGAGCATGATCAGGTACACCCATGAGCCCGGGCCGAGACACAGAATCCCGAAAGCACCAACAACGGACCAGACCTAGACGAGCCCCGGGAGTGCGGAGAAGAGAAGGGGCAAGAGCGGAGGGCTGGGGAAGGAAGGAAGGCGAGCCGGGGCCGCCACGAGTCGCGGGCTGCAGCCGCGCCGGCCGCGGGACTCCCAGCCTGACCTAATTGGGGCCGGGAGACACGAGCTGGAGCGGGGTAATCAGAGAACAGTCAAATTTGGCCTCAAGGTCAGAAGATACTCCCTTCTCAGTCCCCAGAGCCTCAGCAGGACTCTAATCTTATGCTTGACAAGACATCCTGCTTCTCATTAGCCCACTGTACCCAGGCCCTGAACAAATGGGTGTTCAGGCACCTGACTCCTGACATATCCCCCTTTTTAAAATTATTTTTTAAGAAACCATACCCTTCTAGGCTAGGGTGCAGAAAGACTGTGCCTGTCTTAGGTTATTCTCTACACTTTTAGGCCATACCCATCATTGGCACATAAATGTCATCATTCATGCCCTGTCTTAGATTGACCTAACTTGAATCTTACCCATCTTTGACTACCAGCCTCTGTAGGGGAGAACATCCTCCTTATGGTAGCATCTGGAGCCGGACTTTATGTAGCTCAGCTTTAATGTCCCAAAGCGAGTAGATAACATGTCTAATTATTGGTGGGAGTAAGCAAACACCATGTACGATACAGAAACCCAAAGCTGTGATACTTCCTATCCAGGAAGTAAATGAAGACCATGAAGGTAGGGAAGCTCTTAATTTTTCAAAGGTATCATTTGCTGTCTTAGGTGCATAAAAATCAAGCTCCATATTTTTTAGCATTAGAATTTCTTGATGCAATTGAATCAACTCCAGCGATATATTTGCATTATGCCGGATGCCTTGTAAATGCATTTTTTCCCCAATGATGTTGACTGTTTACTTTTTTGGTTTGTCGAGGTAGGGTTTCACTCTGGTCTAGGCTGACCTGGAATTAATTACATAGTCTCAGGGTGGCCTTGAACTCACGGCCATCCTCCTACCTCTGCCACCATGCCCGGCGAGAAATGTTATGTTTTTTGTCATAACACAAATCTATTGAAAATCTGCATGACATTCTAAATGTGCTCTAATTTTCAACTCTTGTATCTCTTTCCCCCAAATATGTAACCGCATCATATAAAGCATCTGTTTTCTGTTCTAATTTACTATCTATGTCTTTTTGAGTTCCCAAAACAAGAGACATTTTTTGATAGCAGATTGACAAAACGTGCAGTCTGCACTTCCTGTGCTAAAGCAACAGTAGTAGTGGCAGTAGCCAGAAGCGTAATAAAAGCTAAAATTCACCAGGTGTGGTGGCGCATGCCTTTAATCCCAGCACTAGGGAGGCAGAGGTAGGAGGATCACCATGAGTTTGAGGCCACCCTGAGAGACTATGTAGCGAAATCCAGGTCAGCCTGAACTAGAGTTGACACCTGACCTCAAAAAAGCTAAAATTCCTGCATGATATTAACAGGAATCATAGCAAATGAGGGTTGTTTAACTATCATGAGTCGAGTTTCAGAGTACACTTTGTCCATGTCACATTAAACATCCCCTCATTCCAAGTAACATTCAACTGTCCCACCTCTACTGCAGAAGGGGGAGGGATGAGTTACTGTTTGCCTTAGCAGAGGAGGCTCTCACCTCCCCCATTGCCACAGCGAGCTTCCAAATGTAAGTTTGTTGATGAGTCCACATCATCAATAGCAGAGGCATCGTTATGTTCAATCCTCACGAACCGGACCAAACTCTTGCAGCCACCTGGCATTGTCAGCATCCTTGTCCAGTTTTTCTGTCGAGAAGTTATTCACCGCTCCTCTTTACTTTCCATTGATCTCAAATGCTAAGCAGTGTCCTTCATTTCTTTCCCCAGTTTTCAGATCCACTGTTCAGGTGCCACTTGCTGGAGCCCACCGGCAGACTCGAACAGTACCTTTGCGGGAAGCTGTAGTCCAACTTTGTCAGCCTTAGCCTCCAGTCTTCTACTGTATGCTCTGTCAAACATATATACTCCTGTAACTTGGACTGTATCCACTGGCCCACAATTGCCAAACTATCTCATGGACAAATGGCCCATATCATTGTGAGAAAAATCATACCAAGGAAATCCAGCAAATGAGCCAAGCTGGCCTTTTGTGCCTTCTATCTCAACCAAAGGTTCTTGAGTAAACTCCTGAAAAAATTTGTAGAAGAACTTACTGCAAGCAGCCAAAACAGCCTTGTGGGCCTTAAAATGGTGTCCTGCAGGCATTCCATCGTTTCTTCAGCCTCCATAGCCATCGGGCTTCTCTACTAAAGAGGCGCATGATCATGTACACCCATGAGCCCGGGCCGAGACACAGAACCCCGAAAGCACCAACAACGGACCAGACCTAGAGGAGCCCCGGGAGTGCGGAGAAGAGAAGGGGCAAGAGCGGAGGGCTCGGGAAGGAAGGAAGGCGAGCCGGGGCCACCACGAGTCGCGGGCTGCAGCCACGCCGGCCGCGGGACTCCCAGCCTGACCTAATTGGGGCCGGGAGACACGAGCTGGAGCGGGGTGGGCACGGAGCCGGGGCCGACCGGGGACGGAGCAGCGGATCGCAGACTGCGGTGGCCTGCTGATGGCCCGCCAAGCCCCACCGCCTCGCCCGGGCTCCTGTGGCCCCTGACCCGGTCCGGCCCCGCGGCCCACGACTCCCTAAAATGTCCATTTTCAATCAGTCATAACAATGCTTTTCAGAACTAAGTGTTAAACATCTTCAAATTCTGAGATTCTTAGCCGGGCATGGTGGCGCATGCCTTTAATCCCAGGACTTGGGAGGCAGAGGTAGGAGGATCGCCAAGAGTTCGAGGCCACCCTGAGACTACATAGTTAATTCCAGGTCAGCCTGGGCCAGAGTGAGACCCTACCTCGAAAAAAAAATCTGAGATTCTCAACTTCAGTGTAACTGGGAAGCCTGAATAATAGCTCTGATTTCAAAGCAGAGCAGCTCAGGAAGTTTGTTGTGGAGGTTGAATGTCAGTGAATGAGGGAAGGTACAAAGTCTTCCCAGGAATCAGTGCTCCTGACATCTGCGAGCCTACCTCCATCTTACCACTTCTCTAAGAAAAGCTCTCCCCCACTTAAAAAAATGTTTATTTATTTATGAGAGAGACAGACAAACAGAGAACGGGTGCACAAGGGCCTCTAGCCACTGCAAATGAACACCAGACACATGCACTACCATATGCATCTGGTTTAGGTGGGTTCTGAGGAGTCGAACCTAGGTCCTTTGGCTTCACAGGCAAGTGTCTTAACCGCTAAGCCCTTTTTTTTTATTATTCTTATGACTTTGGATGTTTCAAAATATTGAGGGATTTTCCCAACAATTTTTCTGTCTGACACACACCAAGATTTCAGGATGCCTCTTTAATAAGTAGTCTTGTTCAAAGAGCAAAGCCTCCTTCCTTTCACTTGATTCAAACAACCACTGTCTAAAATAAAAATATAATTATAACCGCAACTTCTATCAGGAAATACTGGAAAATAACTACCACGGGCTCTCATCCGCAATTTTTATCTCCAGGCTTTCCTCCTCATGGAGTTTCTCCTTCCTCATTTCCCACCTCAACCTCTGCTCCCCTCCTGGAGGGGGAAAAAAAGAAAGAAAAAAATTCCACAGCTGGAGAACTCCATACTTAAAGCCAATTTACAGAGGAAAATAAGTACATGCTTCCTCCCTCCAACCACTCCCCCAGGCCCCAATTATTTCTTGTTCTCAGATCACTCTGGAAAAGTTAAGACAAATACTTTTAGTCTAATCTCCTTCCAGGAAGATGATGCGCTAATACTACTGCTTTCCCAAAACAAATGGTGTCTCTATTAAAATAGTAATAATAATAAAAGACTCTGGGTTGAAGGTCCCAGGAGAAGAAGAAAGGCTTCACAGGGACGGATGTGCAGCGGGAGGTGGAAGGGCCCTGTGTGAGAAGTGCACCCCCCTCCGCCAGCAGCAGCAGCCACTGCAGCATCAGCACACCCAGGGGAGCCAGGCCGCCCCTTACCTCCCCCGCTTGGGGACGGGCCCTGACAAAGGAGCCCAGAGGGTGCGCGGAGCGGCTGGCGACAGCCCGCAGGAGGCCAGGCCCCGCGGGGAGGCTCAGCCAGCTCTGGGGGTCGTCAGGGATGGAATGGGAGAGGCGGGCACCTGGGGAAGCCTGGCAGGCCGGAGGCCAGGGACCCTCCCCCACCCTCGGATCCCCGCTTAGGTTCACCTCAGGCTACCCAGGCCTCGGTCTTGCCGGCAACCCAACAATCTACAGTGCAGAGTCCCCTGAGAAGCCTTTCTTAGAAATGAGCTCACATAGAAATTTACCAGTTTGCTGAAATAATGGTCAATTTGAATGGTAGGATCTGTATTTTCAATATCAGTTCCCTAAAGTTAGTAATAAATACTCTAGTTTTCTTGAGTGAAGGACCCTAACATACTACCTACTTTACATGAGTTCCCTACTTGTAAGTATTATTTTCTAAATGTGAGATTTTAAAAATTTATATCTTACATGATTGATATTTTGTTTTATTTTATTTTATTTTTGAAGAGAGAGAGAGAGAGAGAGAGAGAGAGAAAGGGGCAGATGTGTAGAGCGAATGGGCACACCAGAGCCTTCAGCCACTGCAAACAAACTCCAGATGCCTGTGCTACTTTGTGAATTTGGCTTACATGAGGAATGAAACCTGGGCCCTTAGGCTTCACAGGCAAGCACCTTAACCACTGAACAATCTCTCCAGCCCACACGATTTATTTTTAATCAACATTTTTTATCACAGCACCAATAACAGTGATAACAAATCAGAAAATTTCTCTGTGTGTATTACCAGTAATCACTTTGCATACTCAAGAGGACACGCGTGGTTCTATTGCATCCCATCCCATGCCTACATATTAGTTCCAGAAAGTATTTCTTTTACTAAAATCCTACTTTGACTATAACCCTGTTGATCGAAAAGACATCATTTAAAGTCAGAATCATCCACTATTAAGTTATCCTACCATTAAGGTACAAGTCTGAAAAATAAATCATGTTTCCTATAATTTATACTAATAGCACTGTATTAATAATAAAGTGACAGATTTCACAATTCTTACAATGTATTCAAATCTTTCTTTTAGGAAAAATAATAATAGTCCCAGTATTTCTCTAAAAAGGAAATGAATGGCTGGGAATGGTGGCAACATGCCTTTAATCCCAGCACTTGGGAGGCAGACGTAGGAGGATTGCCATGAGTTCGAAGCCACCCTGAGACTACATAGTGAATTCCAGGTCAGCCTGAGCTACAGTGAGACCATACCTTTGGGGAAAAAAAAGAAAAGAAAGAAAGAAATGACATGAATGAAATGGTGTTCACAAGAATGCTGGCAGTGAACAGGGTTTGAGATACAGGGTGATGAATGGCCCTTTGTGGTAGTGATTGTCTCTCATTTCTCCTTCCCATCGTGGCCCTGAAAAGCAAAGATACTCCACAGTTTCCACCATGTCTCCCAAGACTCTTTCTATGTATCTGGCTTTGAAGTGAATTTATGGAAAGAGAGAGAAAAAACTGATGGCAGATTAAGAGTTTTATTGGCAGCTTGAGGAATTAATTTGTATTCTCTCTTTCTTCCTCTCTCTCTCTCTCTCTATCTATGTATGTATGTATGTATGTATGTATGTATGTATGTATGTATATATGTATGTGTGTGTATGTATCTATGTATCTATGTATGGCCAGACTTTGTATGATTGCATCATGTGTTGGTACCATGATTTCCTTTCCTCCCTGCCTCCATTCCACTGAAGCTTTCCTCAGTGGTATTGCTGGTATTCACCATGGGGTTGTGTGTTATGAGTTATGAGAACAGCAGTCATTCATTGTGTGTGGTGGGGACAATGCCTGTGGATATTACCTCCCACAAAGTGGCTCTCACAATCCTTCCACCCTCCCTCTACTGCGAAACTTTCTAAGCTGCTGAGAGGTAAACACTAAAATAGACTTAAAATACCCCCACCAAGGCTCAGGGAATAACCCCTTTAAGGCTACTTCCTAGGCAATTTACAAACCAATTTTCTCCATTTTTCAATACCCTGTTCTTTTCATAAAACATAGGAATACAGTATAAAGACTTAAAGAATTTATATATTTGATAGTCTTTTATAAAATCAAACTAGATCTACTTATAAAAACAAAATCTTGAACTGGGCATGGTGGCACACACCTTTAATCCCTGCACTCTACAGGCAGAGGTATGAAGATTGCAGCAAGTTTGAGGCCACCCTGAGAATACATAATGAATTCCAGGTCAGGCTGGGCTAAAGGGAGACCTTACCTTGAAAAACAAAACAAACAAACAAAAATTCCCTGGGAACTGTAAATACAGAATATCACCATGATGGTGAAAGCTCTACTGAACAGTGCTATCTAGACATCCAGGCATTACAATTATACATTTGCACTTAATCAGTCAAAATTTAAAAAATAAAATAAAATCATTGAACATGGTGATGTACACCTTTACTCACAAAGAGGTAGGAGGATTGCTGTGAGTTTGAGGCCAGTTTGAGACTAAATACTGAATTGCAAGTCAGCCTGGGCTATAACAACCCTGCCTCAAAAAAATAAATAAATAAAATCTTAACTTTACCTCTATGTTTATAATTAAATGTCAATATGCTTTAAAATGATTAATTTGGCCCCATGTTATTTACTCATTTGTGGCCTATATTGTTAATATATCCACCTGATAAAACATTCCTGGGAGTTTTTATGAAGAAAAAGGTTAACTTGTTCTTGACAAAAAGGTATTGTGGATATATCATGAATTAATAGGAGCTTGAAAGCTCCAGAAAATGGTGTTAAAGACAAGAAATATTAATTATCCTGATACAATTAGTGAATATTGTATAAATGTACTGAAATAGCATGAAGTACACAAGAAATGGTTATAATAATCAAAAATTATTTACAAAGTCTTTAAAAAGATGGAAATGTTTATTTCCTTGATTTGATCATTACACACTGTACACTCACTGAATTATGACACTGTATACCATAATTTTTTACAATTAAAATAATTCGAAAAAACTGAAAATAAGTAGAGACAGATGGCAAATGTGCTAGTTGAACAGAGGAGCAACAAATCCCTAAAAGCACTTCTAGTACTGGTCTTTGTGTCTTAGAGATGATTCGAGAGACACAGAGATCTCATTAGTTCTTTTACGGATAAAGGTGGAAAATATTTGTTTATATAGTTAAGAAATAGCTTTGTTTTCTACAACCACAAAGCCAGAAGACCATTTTATGATATGTATAACCCAATGACACTGTATGAAAACTTTTCAGTGAATTTTTGATTTTATATTAGACATGTTAACTTCAAATGATTAATTAGTCAATCTTGCCTTTCCAAACCAACCTATTTCCATACAAACCAATATTCATCTCCTCACCAAAATCTGAACGGAAAACACAGACAGGACATTTTGTTTGGTAGCAGATGAAAAACAGGATCGTGAAAGCATGCACACAGACTTACCGAGGTGTACAAGTGTCCCTCACTGTTCACTGCCAAATACAGGTTGGTTTGAACTCCTTGAATAGCCACCACTTGAAGACCCACAGGGATGAGGTTAAACAGAGCTGAAAATTTATAGAAAGTGTAAAGATTACACTTCTTGATTTCATAGTTTTCCAATGTGTTCCACGAGAGAATCTGGCTCCCTAAAGGTAGTATGGACTGGACAAGTATATACATAGACATGTAGCCACATAAAAACTAAAGCCTCATTCTACCTTCCAGTGTACTTAACTCATGGTTTCCATTACAGTCATTTTACTGGGGCTATAAGTACATATTCTCAAACACTCCAGGTATAATGGAAGTCTCTAGACTCAGTACTCTAGTTTCTAGAATATTGATGCTTCTTGGGTGATCTACCACCAGGAATTGTTTTGCACATTAAATAGCATCATCCTTTATAAAACTAAGCTATTTTAAATGAATTTTTTCTTAAATTTATTGATTGGAGACAGAGAGAGAGAGAGGGAGGGAGAGAACGGGCATGTCAGGGGCTTCAGCTGCAGCAAACGAACTGCAAGTGCATGTGGGACCTTGTGCATCTAGCTTCCACGGGTACTAGGGAATAGATCCTCAGACCTTTGGCTTTGTAGGCAAGTCTGTTAACCACTAAGACATCTCTCCAGTCAAAAACTAAGCTTTTAAACTGCTTCCCTAGGTATTTGACCAAATTTACACAGTCAAGGTCAGATACATCTGTCAGTTGGGAAGTGATTCCTATACTCTTAGAAGTGATATTATTAGTCCAATATCTTTATTTAAATAATCTGTATAATTTCCAATCTACCCCCTCCAAACATATCTATACCTTGTAATAAAAAGTCATATTGTCAGCTGGGTGTGGTGGCGCATGCCTTTAATCCCAGCACTGGGGAGGCAGAGGTAGGAGGATCGCTTTGAGTTCAAGGCCACCCTGAAAGTACAGAGTGAATTCCAAGTCAGCTTGGACCAGAGTGAGACCCTACATAGAAAAAACAAAATGGGGTCATTCATTTCCGTGCATGTATATTCTGTGCAGTAGATAGGATAGGATAACATGGATGAAAAATATCAATGAGGAAGGAAGTACTCCTTGCTGAGCCTACAGTGTATCTTTCCCTTAAAATCAGGGTACTTACCAAAGAGAGCTAGGACATACTAAAGGAAACGAATTGCACAGATTTCAAGCCAAGATTCTGTGCTGTATCTGACAATGCAATGTACAGGAAATAAGTGTAATCTCTTGAGTTCCTTGTGTATATGTCATACTTTTGAAGATGCCTTGCTCACAGCAGCGGCTCAAAACATTCGTATATTGATAGAAAACTGTATAATGAAACATGATAATTGTTTTTGAGAAGCAATAAATCACAATCCCATTATATAGGCCCATCATTTTAAAAGTCTGAAAGCTTAAAACTAAATTTTTCCTTATGGTTTGGTTTAAAGGTCATATTACTATGCATTACTTGACAACTACAAAACAAATGTAGGTCTGAAATCAGGTTTGGTCATAATAATAGCTAATGGAAGATAATGATAAATGAAATTCAGAATTATTTCTAGAACTTCATTATTTTACAATATTCTAAACCTTCTTTGTTGTCTTTTTGGAGTATTTTAAAAATTAATTGTGGGGGCTGGAGAGATGGCTTAGCAGTTAAGATGTTTGCCTGCAAAGCCAGAGGATCCCGGTTTGATTCTCCAGTTCTCATGTAAGCCAGATGCATAAGGAGGCACATGCATCTGGAGTTCATTTGCAGTGGCTGGAGGTCCTGGCATGCCCATTCTCCCTCCCTCTCTCTCTCTCTTTCCCTCTCTCTGTCTCTCATAAATAAATTTAAAAAAATTATTTGTGAGTAGAGAGAAAGAGAAAGAGTGTGTGCATGGGCATGCCAGGGTCCCATGCTCTACAAATAAACTTCAGATATATGTGTCACTATGTGCATTTGGCTTTACCTGGGTATTGGGGAAGCAAACTTAGGCCAACAGGCTTTATAAGCAAGGGCCTTTAACCACTGAGTCATCTCCAGCTCTTCTTACTTATCTTTTTTTTTCACTCTAGCCCAGGCTGACCTGGAAATCACTGTGCATTCTCAGGGTGGCCTCGAACTCATGGCAATCCTCCTACCTCTGCCTACCAAGTGCTGAGATTAAAGGTACACACCACCATGCCTGGCCCTCTTCTCAGTTATCTAAAGCAATCTTTAACAGAAGAGTTAAGATAATGAGGCAGAGAGAGAAAGTGAAGAGAGATTCAGATTTTTCTTTTTTTTTTTCGTTTTTTGCATTATTTTCTAACCACTCTCTGAGTTGGATTTTAATAAAAAATAAAATGCTTAAATTCCAACAGCTTGAAAGAGGTAGGAGGAAGAAAAGCAAAATAACATCAGCCATCATATGGTTTTATCTACTCCTGAATAATGGCATGAATTAATTTGCAGAACATGTATTTTTCCTAATGTACTCTAAATTTCTGTGAAGCCTGATTAAAAAACACACATGTAAAACAAACAAACAAAAAAACAAACAAACAAACAAATGAAAATCCCTAAAACCTGGAAGACAGCACTAAAGGTGATATGGCTGGTCATCCATATTAGTCCAATACTTGTTTCAGACATTCAAGATAAAATTAGTATTTCATAAAACCTGTCCAAGCGGTGTCAAGAGGTTAGTCTTGTAGATAAAAATATGAATAAGTTGTATCAGAGAAAAACTTAGAAAAAACCACTATCTTTCTACATGCTTTGGTTGTTTTAGTTTATCTGTTTTATTTTGAGACAAGGTCTTGCTTTCTTTCTTTGACTGGTGTGATACTTGCTATGTAGATCAGACTGGCCTTGCTGAACTGTGGGCAGTCTCCCTGCCTCATCCTCCATAGTGCTAGCATTACAAACATGTATCACCTTGGTCAGCATAGCTTTGGTTCCTCTAATTCTGGACTATTTCTTCACAGATTGAAGGGCAGGATGAAAAAAAAATCAGGGAGAAAGCAATTACTTGCATTTGTGTTTTGAAAGCATATTTAATAAATACTAAAAATTCCTCAATTTCAATCATAGTTTTGAAGTTGTTAATGAATGTAATTCCTTATTACTTATTCTCTTTGTGTCTACTGAAAACAGCTGCTTTCTCAGAGCTGTGCACCTAGTTGGCACGCAGTGTTTGCTGTATTCTACTCTATAGCCACACTTCTTCATCACTTAAGATAGAGTTATTTCTCGAACACGTTAATTAATAAAGATATTATTTTAAAGAAAATGAGAGAATTGACATATATACCTGGTAATATTATTACAGATTTGAAGAGAAAGGGAAACTTATCAATTTAAAATAGCCTTCATTGTACCCAAAGCAGATACAATAAACCATCAGTATGAAATGCCTATCATTTGTTTCCTTTTCAAAAAAATAAATAATTTAGCAGGGCATGGTGGTGCTTGCCTTTAATCCCAGCACTCGGGAGGCAGAGGTAGGAGGATTGCTGTGAGTTCAAGGCCACCCTGAGACTACAGAGTGAATTCCAGGTCAGCCTGGACTAGGGTGAGACCTACATGGATAAACCAAAATAAATAAATAAATAAATAAATAAATAAATAAATAAATAAATAATTTATAAGACCTAATTTGCACATTATGAAATTTTATTGGACTGACACTATTATAATAAATCTAGGTAACATAAGCTTAAATGTATAACATCAAACATGCTTTTAGAAATGGATATATTTGGAAAACTATGAAATCATCTGTTATCATGTTCTTGCTTACCATTTCAAGTTAAAATAACAGAAAAACAATTATATTGAATTCAATGAGAAAGTCAGAATAAAAGAAAAATTGAAAAAATAAAAGTGTAATACAAAGTAATGCAGATTGATGCACTGCTATATAAATGAGTGACAGTTGAAAAATACAACCTATAATCCTACTCCACTCATTTAATTAATGAGTTAAAATAAATGCCCAAACTTGTTTGGCTTGAGTGAGGAAATATATATATATATATTTGAATGGCTATACTTTCATATTGATAGATTAATCATTAAGCGTTCTGTTTTTTGGTGGTTTCTGTATATATACCCTAAATAGGGAAGTGAAGTTAGCCCCTCAACTTCCCCTCTCTCTTAACATCAAGCCTAGAGTCAAGCACCACTAATCTGCTATTTCTTTTGAGATAATTTCCATGTGCATGAATGGAGTTATGGTAATATGTACCTTTGATTGACTTACCATTCTGTGCATTATTCTGACTAAACACAGATTATCATCATCAGGCTATGTTCTTTAATAGTTTTCTGATGTCATTAGTACACAGAAATGTCATGCATTTTCAGTGACAACGAAAGGCGGAAGCTATGCATAGGTAGGAATGGAATAATTAGACCTATATTTAAAGATCCATAGTAACAAATGCAGTCTAGGTTTTGGTGTGTACATGTGTGTGTTGTATATCTCCTTAAATGATTACATACAGTGTGATCTTGATGTGTTTAGCATAGCACACTTAGTAAGACACACAGCGCAATGAACCCTCAATTCTTTTTATACTTTTCCTTTCCAGGAAAGATATATGAACACCAGATCAAAAGACATTTTTTTTTTTTTTTGTATTTGGAATGAGACATTAAAAGTTGACAGGGCAAAACTTGACCAGGTGGGGCTCATTGGTAGCTTACCATAAACTTCCCTTTAATAGTGCCCATTGTTCCCAAGAAAACAAAGCAATATACTTCCATTAATTCCTTCCCCAAACATCACTTTGTAATATAATTTGAGGAATGTTTTATTATTAATCACTATGTATTAATGTTGATTATTTAATTCTAGTAAAATATATTCCTTCATTTGGATTGTTGTTTAAAATAGAATGCATGCATAGAGCCGGAGAGATGAGATGGCTTCGCAGTGAAGGCCCTTGCCTGCAAAGCCAAAGGACCCAGGTTCAATTCCCCAGAGCCACATAAACCAGGTGCACAAGGTGGTGCATGCATCTGGAATTCATATGAGGTGCCTGGAGGCCCTGGCACGCCCAGTCTCTTTCTCTCATTCTATCTGCCTATTTCTCTCTCTCCTTCTCTCTCTCTCATGTAAATAAATAAATAAAAATAAAATATAGAATCGTATGCATGAAAGGGCATCTGGGATTCATTATGAAACTTTAATATCAACACGGTAATACAGGAGTTTGCAAAAACAGAAAAATCATCTGACATAGAGGGTCATTAATCTTAGGAACCAAGAGCTTTGGAAGAATCATGGAAGATGACTTCCTCTTCTTAGCCTAGGAAGCATTCTTAAAACGTGTAAAGCTCTTCAGTCCTTAATATCAAAAGCTTTGTCTATGACTTAGCTGTCTCTAGCTATGTAGTTCTGAAAGTAGTCTTTAGTGCTCAGATCTACTTTCCTCCATTTTCCCCCTCAGGCAACGATGGGGGTGTAACAGACAGCTTCAGGTTCACTGAGAAGAATCTGGCCTGCCTTCATAGGACCAAACATAGAGAGCGGCAATGATGTCCACTCAGCTCCCCTCCAGCAATTTCCAAGGTACACACTTGACTGCTTGTCCCCGTGTCCGGGTCACGCGTTCCCAAAGCCCAGGGAGTGCGCAGGCACGCATGTGCTCATGCACGCGCACACATACACACACACTACAAGTCTGAAGCTCAGGGGATACATCCAGGACAGAATATGCTTTGGGTCTCTGCGCCTGTCCCAGGGTAGTTGCACTGAAGCAAGCCAGTTACAGTGACAGAGGCAAGAAAGCCATCGCCTTCGAATGCACGCACACCAGCTAGGCAGCCTCATCCCCACAAGATGGGCTTCAAACTCCCCTTACATGGCCACCCCAACCCCTCCACAATCCTCCAATCTAAGAGGGGAAATGTAAAAAGGCAAAAGCCCCTTCCCACCTCATCTCCTTCTGGGCCTCTTCTTGGAGCCAAAGAGTTGGACCCCAAAAAGACATTTAAGTTGTTTTTGTCGCAGCTGATCTTGCCTTTGCTCGGGCTGTGGACACACTGGCAGGCATTGGATTTCTCGCGCTTGCAGGCTTGTCTCTTCTAACAGAGGAGCGGGGACAGCAGCTGCCATGGCCACAACCCCCACACCACCCCTTCTTTTTTTCAAAGAAAACTTTTTAATTTTTATTATTTTTTTGGAGAGAGACACAGAGAGACAGAGAGAGAGAGAGACAGAGAGAGAGACAGAGACAGAGAGAGAGTAATGGGAAGACAGAGATGGGTGCGAGAGCAGTGTCTCAGCTGCTGCAAACGAAATCCAGATGTGAGCGTCCCCTTGTGGTCAAGTGCGGCATTGCGCCCTTGCATCACATTGCATCTGGCTAAACGTGGGACCTGGAGATTGGAACCGCTGGAGACTGGAACCAGTGTTTTTAGGGTTAGGAGGCAGGCACCTTAACCCCTAAGCCATCTCTCCAGCCCACACTACCCCTTCTTTTGGGGCCCCTGGGTGGGTTCGCCTCGGGCTCCTCCTCTGCCTTCCCCGCCTGGGCTCCTCTTGGCCTGCGCTCTGCCCAGGGTTTCCCCTGAGGAGGAGCTCAACACAGCCATGGGAGCTCCTCTGGCAGTGGTCTGGCACCCACAGGTGGCTGGCAGTCTGGGTCCTAGCCAAAGCCACAGCCCTGGTCGAGGATCACAGGCTACACTGACTGGCTGGCAAAGGAGACTGTGCTGCCCTCAGGCGTGCTCTCGGGCCCAAGTCCTGAGGACACTGTGCAAGTCCAAGTGGCTCGTGTTGGAGTTGCATGGCATCACCAGCCCTGTGTGGTGCAGAGAGTGCCCGAGGAGACAGGTGGGGGAGGGAGAGTGCGGGCGCGGGGGGGGCGGTCCCTCAGGAGAGAGGCTACCGCACAATGGCGGGGGCAGCATGGGGGAGCTTGCTCCGGCCCCGGCCCCCTCCCAGTACTCTTCCAGTAGTTCTTACAACTTCTAGGACTGATGATTGCTAAAGTTGGCCCATGCCAGCTTTCCAGCAGTGATCAAACAGGTGGCCTCACATCTTCACTGTTGCTGCTACTGTTGCTGTTCTCTGAGCACAGAGCAAATACCAGGATGGGAATTCCATGTCCACAGGCCCCCTCCCTCCTCCCTCCTGAAGAGCCTAAAGGCCTCCTGCCAAAGGTCAGCCCCCTCCTTCCATCCTTCTGGGAGCCCAGCTACCCATTGTCTCCAGCAGGCTGCCACACCCACCCCATCCCCCAAATCCCCTTTGGCTCCTTTCCACCTGCCTGACCTCCCAACAATTTCAGTCTCAGCAACAAAGAAACTCTTGTGCTTGTTAGTCCAGTATAGCCGAACCACGTGAGACTTCCCATGTTGTCCCTTCACAGAGATGCCACTGCTGCCTCCTCTGTCCCTTCTCCCCAGTCTTGAAGGGCTTCATCAGAAGTGTAGATGCCTGTCTGCAAGGCTAGGTGGAGATTTACAGAATGATGCCAAGAGTTCTGAAGTCCCCTGCCTTTGCAAATTCAGCTTTCCCAAAAGCAAAGGACAACTCAGATTAATAGGAGTTAAAACTCCTGCTTTGTCTGTCTGGAATACTGTGACAATTTAACTGGCCTTGTTCATCACTGCAGTCCCATCACTCGGTATAGAACTTGTCATACAGTCTATGCTTAATCAAAATCCACTGAGAGTCACTGATGAATGACAGATGTCTGAGGAAGGAGGTGTTTCCCAGCTCACAATGTGCAATTGGTTAATTTCTGGGAGCCAGGAAAAGATACAATCTCATTGAAAGAAGGGTCACAAGAAGCTTGGAACAGGGTCAGATATTCAAGTAAGCCCATGTTCACTTGGGCCTTCTACCAAAGGTCCTTGTATTCCAACTCATTGTGGAACCCTGATGTAGAATTAAAAAAAAAATCTAAACTAAACTAAAGAAGGGCAACGTTTTGATACAAGAAAGGGACAGACTTGAAAAGGAATTAGGGGATGTTGAGGAGACAAGGAGAGATTTCTCATGTCCTTTTTCTTACCTTCTCCTCTCGTTCTCTCACCATCTGCTCAAGTACTTTCCCTAATGCATCTTAAGGATGCCTGTCAAATTATTCGTTATTCTAAATTCTTCTTTTTCTTTGCAAAAGCTCCTTTGTACATCTCATCCTTGGAGAACTACTTTCCAATAAAATGACTTGTTAATCACATGCTCTCATCAGTGCCAGATTAATAGGAAATGATCAACCTTAAATTCCCTGCCAAAATTAGCTTCATTTACTAACAGTTAATGTTATAATAGACAGCGCCTGTAGTGGTGACATTTTAGGTCACAATATACTACTGGGGTAGCTTGAGAAGAAGGAATAGCGTGAAAGAAGCCACCAATAGAATCGTTCCCACAGTTTATACTTCTCTCTTTTGAAATGTTTATTATATGTACTTGACTTCCTTCTGTCTATTATGATACCATACTTCTCAGCTCTTGTTCCATCTCTTCATGTCTTCATTGTCTTATAAGATGTGCATGAGAACAGGTGAGAGAGCCAGAGTAGATATCAACAGGCTCCATTATACAAACCAGAAAACATTCTCATCAACTTGCTTAACACCATGCAATTAATTAATTTATTAATCTGTATAGAATTACCTCCAAAGAGAAAGTGAGGCGGATTACAAAAAATTTTTTTTGAAGTCATAGTCACTGAAACACAAGGACAAGAACATTGGAATAAAGGAGTAAGGGTCCATAGAGGATGCCAGTAGAGTTTCCAACCAAGGTTTCTGACCCCTCCTCTCACTCCCTTTCATCTCTATTAGGCTGCCACAGAAACTCTGTGATCCACTGAGTGATGACTGACAGCATTCAAAAAAATAAAATTACACAATGCCAGCCAAAGCAGTAATTTTAACTGCATACAGCATGTTGCCCAGCATCTATTGAAATAATATTCCATGAAACATAAGCACTGAAACATCTAATCCAAACATGAATTCCTGTAATTATCCTGCTTGGACTAGAAACGTAACCAATCAATAGAATAGGCCAGTTGAAATGAGCAGAGTTGACAATGAAAATTGGTCCATGAAATGGCAAGAGATTGTTTTTCAGAGTTGCATAGAAGTCAAAAAAGAGGAGGCTGTTTCTGAGGTAAACTAATTCACTTGTGATCACAAAACATTTTACAGATGTCAACCTGTTCCTGTATTTTGATGAGAGTTTAAACAACGACATGGCTTTATCTGTTTTTTTCCTAGACACATTTAACATCGATTAACTACATAAAGCTTCTGATTTAGTTTGTATTTGCAATATCTTTATGTGTGCCAAAAGTACTTTCCTCTGCTTGCCACCTCAGAAGAACGGTATTTGATAAATCCTCTTCCCTTTGCATGCCACATATTCTCTCAAGTGTTCTCATGGTATCAGCAGTCACCATGAGATAACACCTAAGTGTTATTTGTCATTTACCTTCTTTTCATAAACCATAGGTAAATCTTTTCATGTCTATTGCCAATTGTTTCCAGGTATCACCTTCATCAAATCTGCCCTTTTCTTTTCTTTTCTTTTCTTTTCTTTTTTTTTTTTTTTCGAGGTAGGGTCTCACTCTGGCCCAGGCTGACCTGGAATTAACTATGTAGTCTCAGGGTGGCCTTGAACTCAAGGCAATCCTCCTACCTCTGCCTCCACACCCCGCTCCCCTTTTCTATTTTATTTCTATTTGGTTAATAGCTTTACCATCTAAATGCCAAAGGTCAAGTCGCCTGTGTCTTTTGAGACACCCAATGTCCCTTTGAGCACTATTGCAAAAATTTGGTCTACCTGGAAGCACTTTATATCCATCTATGCAGTGAATGCTGATACATATGATGCTCATGCTTCCCTTCTAAATGAAATCAGCCAACACATCATAATTATTTTACTTATAAAATCAATCAATTCTTTTATTGATCTTCTTTTAGCCACTTCCATTGCAATGACTGTAAGGAACGTCCTGGAGCCTCCAGGCAGATTCAAACAGTACCTGAGTGGTGAGTGAGGATTAAGGAAAAAGAAAGACAAGAGACAAAAGATGAACTTGGGGGGGCTGTCTGTCAATATGGAGGCATCATAAAACAGTTACATCTTTGCCTTTAGATCAAAGGACACTTCCCCCTCAATTTCCGTATTCTCTGCAGGTAACTGATCTCTGCTTGGCAAATCATTCTGCTTACCTTAGACCATTGTCAAACAGAAGTTAAGTCAAAATCAAATGGCTCCCAACAGGAAGGCCATTAGATATTTGCCCTGTCCTATTTAACTCTTTGCATAGTGCATATAATTTTCTGAAGTTTTTATAGATTGATGGAAGAGAATGATGCATATTTTATTGCCATCTCTTCTTGATGAATTCACAAGGTTTCATTAAGAGAGGCCAGGACCGCAGGGAGGGGGAAGGGAGGAGGCAGCAAGGGGGACCTCGCTTGGGCCCTGGCCCCCTCACAGTCCTCTTACACTAGTCCTTGCAACTTCTAGGCCTGATGATCAAAAAAGTTGGCCAGTGCAAGCTTTCCCACAGTGATCAAACAGGTAATGGCCTCACATCCTCCCTGTCGCTGTTCCTGCTGTTCTGTGAGGCTCAGTCCCAGGACAGGAAATCCATCTCCTCAGGCCCCCTCCCTCCTGCCTCCCTGATATATATATATCTCCATTCTTCAATGCATTATCTTTCCTTCCATACATGAATAAGTTTTGAACAGTTTTACCCAGATATTCCATAGGAACTTCAACTGAAAAATTCCAAACCTGAACTCATCTCAACACACTGAGGATTGTCTCTTGTATCTTACTCTTTTGATGATGCATTCCTAAGTTCAACCAAGCCCCCCCAAAAAAAATTGAATACTCCAGAAACATTCCCTTTATTCCTATACTGTAGCCAAGGAATAACTTAATACTGCAGATTCTACTACTTAATATCTTTTCAAATTTCCTATTGTGGAGATATTTCTTATCCTTGCCTGAATTTTACCACAGCCTCCTAAGTGCTTTCTTTGCCTACAGTCCAACTACTCACTGCTATAATTCAGACTTTAAATCGAATCATGTTAGGCCCTATTAACAAGTTGTGATTGCTTCTCCATCACATACAAGCTCTTCATTATCTGGCCTCAGATTTCTTGTCACACTTACATCTTGCTTTTCCTTTCCTGATACACGATTTTTCAGATACACCAAAATGCTTCTTTTCCCCAAAGCATAATTTCTTCCCTTCTTTGGCTACTACCACCTAGAATTCTGTTCTCTCCCACCCCGAGAGTCCTCACAATCATTTTCAGGTATTAGGTCTCTGGCAAACATTCTCTATGTGTAGTCACATTAGCCTTTGTGGTTCCAGCAGCCCACTGTACATATGATTTACATTCTTGACACCTATTAGATAAATGTCTAGCCTAGTTCTCTGCCGTTCCCATCAAGCTGTATCCTAAGGGAAGGAGCAAGACCTCCTCTTTGTGTTCCCACATTTAAATAGAGCAAGGAACTGATGTCATCATGAATTCATTAATTTGCTAACTATTTCTTTGGAAATCTGAGAGGAAGCATATGATACAAGGAAATGAGATACATGTCATTTCAAAGAAGGACATACATGGATAGTACATATTGGAACATACAGGACCTGTGCGAGGTTTTGATTACAAGTGGGCAGAACTAATACTCCAGCATTAAACTCTATAGCAGGGGACTACCTCTTTATAAGAGGGAAGGTGAAAGTTAAATCGTGTTAGCATTATAAGTGTCCATATTTTACCTATTTTCTAATATTGAAAATAATTCTTTGGAACTACACAACACTTTCAGGATTGACAAAGCTGTTAAGAAACTTGTCTTACATGATGTGCATGAGAACAGGTGAGAGATCCAGAGTGGATATTGACAGGCTCCATTATACAAACCAGAAAACATTCTCATCAACTTGCTTAACACCATGCAGTTAATTAATTTATTAATCTGTACAGAATTACCTCCAAAGAGAAAGTGAGGTGGCTTACAAAATGAATTTTTTTTGAAGTCAGAGTCACTGAAACACAAGGACAAGAACATTGGAATAAAGGAGTAAGGGGGATAGTGGATGCCAGTAGTTTCCAACCAAGGTTTCTGATGCCTCCTCACTCCCTTTCATCTCTATTAGGCTGCCACAGGAAACTCTGTGATCCCTGAGTGATGACTGACAGTTTTCGTGGCATTCAAAAAAAAAAAAAATACACAATGCCAGCCAAAGCAGTAATTTTGACTGCATACAGCATGTTGCCCAGCATCTATTGAAATAATATTCCATGAAATATAAGCACTGAAACATCTAATCCAAACATGAAATCCTGTAATTATCCTGCTTGGACTAGAAACTTGACCAATCAATAGACAAGGCGAGTTGAAACGAGCAGAGTCCACAAAGAAAATTGGTCCATAAAATGTCACAGGCTGAGATTGTTTTTCAGAGTTGCATAGAAGTCAAAAAGAGGTGGCTGTGTCTTAGGTAAACTAATTCACTGTGATCACAAAACATTTTACAGATGTCCACCTGTTCCTGTATTTTGATGAGAGTTTAAACAACGACATGGCTTTATTTGTTTTTTCCTAGACATATTTGACATATATTAACTGCATAAAGCTTCTGATTTAGTTTGTTTTTTTCAATATCTTTATGTGTGCCAAAAGTACTTTCCTCTGCTTGCCACCCCAAAAGAACAGTACTTGATAAATCCTCTTCCCTTTGCATGCCACATATTCTCTCAAGTATTCTCATGGTATCAGCAATCACCATGAGATAACACCTAAGTGTTTTTTGTCATTTACTTTCTTTTCATAAACCATAGGTAAATCTTTTCATGTCTATTGCCAATTGTTTCTATTGCCAACTGTTTCCAGTCATCATGTAGTCTCAGGGTCATCAAATCTGCCCTTTACTATTTTATTTCTATTTGGTTAATAGTTTTACCACCTAAATGCGAAAGGTTAACTCGCCAGTTTCTTTTGAGACACCCAATGTCCCTTTGAGCACTACTGCACAAATTTGTTCTACCTGGAAGCACTTTATATCTATCTATGCAGTGAATATTAACATATACGATGGTCCTGCTTCCCTTCTAAATGAAATCAGCCAACACATCATAATTATTTTACTTATAAAATCAATCAATTCTTTTATTGATCTTCTTTTAGCCACTTCCATTGCAATGACTGTAAGGAACGTCCTGGAGCCTCCAGGCAGATTCAAACAGTACCTGAGTGGTGAGTGAGGATTAAGAAAAAAAGAAAGACAAGAGACAAAAGATGAACTTGGGGGCTGTCTGTCAATATGGAGGCATCATAAAACAGTTACATCTTTGCCTTTAGATCAAAGGACACTTCCCCCTCAATTTCCGTATTCTCTGCAGGTAACTGATCTCTGCTTGGCAAATCATTCTGCTTACCTTAGACCATTGTCAAACAGAAGTTAAGTCAAAATCAAATGGCTCCCAACAGGAAGGCCATTAGATATTTGCCCTGTCCTATTTAACTCTTTGCATAGTGCATATAATTTTCTGAAGTTTTTATAGATTGATGGAAGAGAATGATGCATATTTTATTGCCATCTCTTCTTGATGAATTCACAAGGTTTCATTAAGAGAGGCCAGGACCGCAGGGAGGGGGAAGGGAGGAGGCAGCAAGGGGGACCTCGCTTGGGCCCTGGCCCCCTCACAGTCCTCTTACACTAGTCCTTGCAACTTCTAGGCCTGATGATCAAAAAAGTTGGCCAGTGCAAGCTTTCCCACAGTGATCAAACAGGTAATGGCCTCACATCCTCCCTGTCGCTGTTCCTGCTGTTCTGTGAGGCTCAGTCCCAGGACAGGAAATCCATCTCCTCAGGCCCCCTCCCTCCTGCCTCCCTGATATATATATATCTCCATTCTTCAATGCATTATCTTTCCTTCCATACATGAATAAGTTTTGAACAGTTTTACCCAGATATTCCATAGGAACTTCAACTGAAAAATTCCAAACCTGAACTCATCTCAACACACTGAGGATTGTCTCTTGTATCTTACTCTTTTGATGATGCATTCCTAAGTTCAACCAAGCCCCCCCCCAAAAAAAATTGAATACTCCAGAAACATTCCCTTTATTCCTATACTGTAGCCAAGGAATAACTTAATACTGCAGATTCTACTACTTAATATCTTTTCAAATTTCCTATTGTGGAGATATTTCTTATCCTTGCCTGAATTTTACCACAGCCTCCTAAGTGCTTTCTTTGCCTACAGTCCAACTACTCACTGCTATAATTCAGACTTTAAATCGAATCATGTTAGGCCCTATTAACAAGTTGTGATTGCTTCTCCATCACATACAAGCTCTTCATTATCTGGCCTCAGATTTCTTGTCACACTTACATCTTGCTTTTCCTTCCCTGATACACGATTTTTCAGATACACCAAAATGCTTCTTTTCCCCAAAGCATAATTTCTTCCCTTCTTTGGCTACTACCACCTAGAATTCTGTTCTCTCCTACCCCGAGAGTCCTCACAATCATTTTCAGGTATTAGGTCTCTGGCAAACATTCTCTACGTGTAGTCACTTTAGCCTTTGTGGTTCCAGCATCCCACTGTACATATGATTTACATTCTTGACACCTATTAGATAAATGTCTAGCCTAGTTCTCTGCCGTTCCCATCAAGCTGTATACTAAGGGAAGGAGCAAGACCTCCTCTTTGTGTTCCCACATTTAAATAGAGCAAGGAACTGATGTCATCATGAATTCATTAATTTGCTAACTATTTCTTTGGAAATCTGAGAGGAAGCATATGATACAAGGAAATGAGATACATGTCATTTCAAAGAAGGACATACATGGATAGTACATATTGGAACATACAGGACCTGTGTGAGGTTTTGATTACAAGTGGGCAGAACTAATACTCCAGCATTAAACTCTATAGCAGGGGACTACCTCTTTATAAGAGGGAAGGTGAAAGTTAAATCGTGTTAGCATTATAAGTGTCCATATTTTACCTATTTTCTAATATTGAAAATAATTCTTTGGAACTACACAACACTTTCAGGATTGACAAAGCTGTTAAGAAACTTGTCTTACATGATGTGCATGAGAACAGGTGAGAGATCCAGAGTGGATATTGACAGGCTCCATTATACAAACCAGAAAACATTCTCATCAACTTCCTTAACACCATGCAGTTAATTAATTTATTAATCCGTACAGAATTACCTCCAAAGAGAAAGTGAGGTGGCTTACAAAAAAAATTTTTTTGAAGTCAGAGTCACTGAAACACAAGGACAAGAACATTGGAATAAAGGAGTAAGGGATAGTGGATGCCAGTAGTTTCCAACCAAGGTTTCTGATGCCTCCTGTCACTCCCTTTCATCTGTATTAGGCGGCCACGGAAACTGTGTGATCCCCTGAGTGATGACTGACAGTTTTCGTGGCATTCAAAAAATAAAAATACACAATGCCAGCCAAAGCAGTAATTTTGACTGCATACAGCATGTTGCCCAGCATCTATTGAAATAATATTCCATGAAATACAAGCACTGAAACATCTAATCCAAACATGAAATCCTGTAATTATCCTGCTTGGCCTAGAAACTTAACCAATCAATAGACAGAGGTGAGTTGAAACGAGCAGAGTCCACAAAGAAAATTGGTCCATAAAATGTCACAGGCTGGAGATTGTTTTTCAGAGTTGCATAGAAGTCATAAAAGAGGTGGCTGTGTCTTAGGTAAACTAATTCACTGTGATCACAAAACATTTTACAGATGTCCACCTGTTCCTGTATTTTGATGAGAGTTTAAACAACGACATGGCTTTATTTGTTTTTTCCTAGACACATTTGACATATATTAACTGCATAAAGCTTCTGATTTAGTTTGTTTTGCAATATCTTTATGTGTGCCAAAAGTACTTTCCTCTGCTTGCCACCTCAAAAGAACAGTATTTGATAAATCCTCTTCCCTTTGCATGCCACATATTCGCTCAAGTATTCTCATGGTATCAGCAATCACCATGAGATAACACCTAAGTGTTTTTTGTCATTTACTTTCTTTTCATGAACCATAGGTAAATCTTTTCATGTCTATTGCCAACTGTTTCCAGTCATCACCGTCATCAAATCTGCCCTTTTCTATTTTATTTCTATTTGGTTAATAGTTTTACCACCTAAATGCCAAATGTCAACTCGCCAGTCTCTTTTGAGACACCCAATGTCCCTTTGAGCACTACTGCACAAATTTGTTCTACCTGGAAGCACTTTATATCTATCTATGCAGTGAATGTTAACACATATGATGGTCCTGCTTCCCTTCCAAATGAAATCAGCCAACGCATCATAATTATTTTACTTATAAGATCAATCAATTCTTTTATCGATCTTCTTTTAGCCACTTCCATCGCAATGGCTGTAAGGAAGGCCATTAGATATTTGTCCTGTCCTAGTTCATCTCCTTGCATGGTGCACAGCATTTTCTAAAGTTTCATAGATTTATGGAAGAGAATGATGCATATTTTATTGCCTTCTCTTCTTGATGAATTCATGAGGTTTCACTAAGCATTGCTCAAGTTATTAAGATGGAACACTGTCCTAATAGGGTGTGCTCACCACGTAGGAGGGTGGTGATAACTATGTTGAAGGGACGTGGAGACATAATCAATATCAAATAATAGGAAGAATTGGAAATTCATCCTGAAGAAGATTCTGACTTAATTCCTGGAACTAACATATTTAAATATTTCCCCTAAAGGAGCCCTGGGATCATCTGGAATCTTTCCTATTTCATGAAAACATAATGGTTTGTCCTTACTAGGAAATAAATATCGAATGTTCCATATTTTGCTACCTTTTAGCTTGCACTTCACAGATAGGAAAACCACCAATCTACAGTGCAGAGTCCCCTGAGAAGCTTTTCTTAGAAATGAACTCACATAGACATTTACCAGTTTGCTGAAATAATGGTCAATTTGGATGGTAGGATCTGTATTTTCAGTATCAGTTCCCTAAAGTTAGTAATAAATACTCTAGTTTTCTTCAGTTGAGGACCCTGACATACTACCTACTTGACGTGAGTTCCCTACTTGTAAGTATTATTTTCACAATGTGCGATTTTAAAAATTTATATCTTGCGTGATTTATATTTTATTTTATTTCATTTGAGAGAGAGAAAGGGGCAGATTTGTTGAGCAAATGGGCACACCAGAGCCTTCAGCCACTGCAAACAAACTCCAGATGCATGTGCTTCTTTGTGAATTTGGCTTACGTGAGGAATGAAACCTGGACCCTTATGCTTCACAGACAAGCACCTTAACCACTGAACAATCTCTCCAGGCCACACAATTTATTTTTAATCAACATTTTTTATCACAGCACCAATAACAGTGATAACAAATCAAAAATTTCTGTGTGTATTACAAGTAATAACTTCGCATACTCAAGAGGACACACGTGGCTCTATTGCATAGCATCCCATGCCTATGCCTACATTTAGTTCCAGAAAGTATTCATTTTACTAAAATCCTACTTTGACTATAACCCTGTTGATCTAAAAGAGATCATTTAAGGTCAGAATCATCCACTATTAAATTATCCTACCATTAGGGTACAAGTCTGAAAAATAAATCACGTTTCCTATCATTTATACTAATAGCACTGTGTTAATAATAAAGTGACAGATTTCATAATTCTTACAACGTATTCAAATCTTTCTTTTAGAAAAATAATAATAGTCCCAGTATTTCTTTAAAAAGGAAATGAATGGCTGGAAATGGTGACACATGCCTTTAATCCCAGCACTTGGGAGGCAGAGGTAGGAGCATTGCCATGAGTTCGAGGCCATCCTGAGACTACATAGTGAATTCCAGGTCAGCCTGAGCTACAGTGAGACCATACCTTTAAAAAAACATACAAGAAAGAAAGAAATACCATGAATGAAATGGTGTTGACAAGAATGCTGGCAGTGAACAGGGTTTGAGATACAGAATGATGAATGGCCCTTTGTGGTAGTGATTGTCTCTCATTTCTCCTTCCCATAGTGGCCCTGAAAAGCAAAGATACTCCACAGTTTCCACCATGTCTCCCAAGACTCTTTCTAGGTATCTGGCTTTGATGTGAATTTAGGGAAAAAAAAGAGAGAAAAACTGATTGCAGATTAAGAGTTTTATTGGCAGCTTGAGGAATTGATTTGTATTCTCTCTCTCTCCACATATATATTGCTAGCTAGACTTTGTATGATTGCATCGTGTGTTGGTACCATGATTTCCTTTCCTCCCTGCCCCCATTCCACTGAGGCCTTCCTCAGTGGTATTGCTGGTATTCACCATGGGGTTGTGTGTTATGAGTTGTGAGAACAGCAGTCATTCATTGTGTGTGGTGGGGACAATGTCTCTGGATATTATCTTCCACAAAGTGGCTCTTACAATTCTTCCACCCTCCCTCTTCTGCAAAATTTTCTGAGCTGCTGAGAGCTAAACACCAAAGTAGACTTAAAATACACCCACCAAGGCTCAGGGATTAACCCCTTTAAGGCTACTTCATAGGCAGTTTGCAAAGCAATTTTCTCCATTTTCAATACTCTGTTCTTTTCATAAAACATAGGAATACAGTATAAAGACTTAAAGAATTTATATATTTGATAGTCTTTTATAAAATCAAACTAGATCAAGGAGGGACACAGGTGGTTTGTGGAAAATAGGTCTAGGGAACTCCTTCAATCCGGAGATAAGGAGAGGAGAGATCCTTCTCTGATCTCTAGAAAAGTGGAGATTGAAAGGGCAGATTTAAGGACATTTCTGCTTTTTACTTTTGGGGCCCAGTCACCCTAAACTAACCTAACAAGGCTACCTGACTCCTCCTCACTGGGATCACAGGTGAAGAGGATTCCTGTGGCTTCAGCATCCATCTCACGACAATCATGCTACCGTGAGCCACATGCCGAGTATGGATGAAGATGTAGTGCAGGAGCCATTGAACTGTGAAGAATGTGCTGGATGGTAATGAAGAAGTCTCTGCCATGGACTGGGTGCCACCTACAAATTCGTCTGGGCCTGCACGTGATCCATGGAACTGTGAAGAATATGCTGGGTGATAATGAAGAAGTCACTGTAATGGACTAAGTCCAAGCAACCAATTTATCTGCGCCTGCACTTCCTCTGCAGGGGAGAACATCCTCTTTATGGTAGCATCTGGAGCCGGACATTATGTAGCTCAGCTTTAATGTCCCAAAGCGGGTAGATGACATGTCTAATTGTTGGTGGGAGTAAGCAGACACCACGTACGATACAGATACCCAAAGCTGCGATACTTCCTATCCAGGAAGTAAATGAAGACCATGACGGCCATGAAGATCTATTCCAGGAACATAAACTAAATTACATGGACATGGAGAATCGAACTGGGGGTACTTAGGCTTCGCAGGCATTGTCCTTAACTGATAAGCCATCTCTCAAGCCCTTTTAAGGTATTTTTAGGATTTCATTTTATTTATTTGATTTAGAGAGAACATGGGCATGCCAGGACTTCTAGCTACTGCAAAAATCTGCTGGAGTTGAGCTGCAAGCCTCCTCCATGTAAACCAACTGACAGAAAGTTGGAAAAAAGCTACCCTGCATGCAGTTCAAGGGGAGAGAGAAAACACCAGTGAAGGTACTCAACAGTGAACACTGAAAGCTTTAAATTTAGTCAGCCAGGCCAAATGAGCCAATGGGTGCAATAGTGGCGTGTCTCTTATGGGGGGGAACAAACCACTCTCTAGCTGGACTGGAGGCCCACTCCCTGAGAGGGAATACATCCCTGATACTAAAAACCTATGACACAAATAGTCATGAGCCCTACGGGTGTAATGTCTGCTGGTGTTACACTAAATGTATATACAATGCTCACCAAAATGCCCAGTAGGCTCTTCTCTTAATGTCCACACCCATATATTAATGCTACTCTCATTTGTGGTTAGAGAAGCTTTTCTTTTCAAATGGTGGCAACCTTGGGATAACTCAGAAGGCACCATGGTGCTGAGAAGTGACAGAGGAGTGCTCAGCCCTGAAACATCTCAAACCCACCTTCTAGGCTAAGGGCCCATTGCAGAAGAGGGGTTGGAAAGAATATAGGAGCCAAAGGAAGAGTAGGACTCCTTACAACGTGCTCCTCCAGACACAAAATGACCTGGATATCCAAGACCTTGCAGTTCCTGATCCTTATAATAGGAGGAAAAGATCATGACATCAAACTGAAAAGAGACTGACTGAGAGGGGGAGGGGGATATGACGGAGAGTGAAGTTTCAAAGGGGAAAGTAGGGGAAGAGAGGGAAGTACCATGGGATACTGTCTACAATTGAAGAAGTTGTCAATAAATATAAATTTAAAATAATTTTTAAAAAATCAAACTAGATCTACTTATAAAAACAAAATCTTGAACTGGGCATGGTGGCACACACCTTTAATCCCTGCACTCTACAGGCAGAGGTATGAAGACTGCAGCAAGTTTGAGGCCACCCTGAGAATACATAATGAATTCCAGGTCAGGCTGGGCTAGAGGGAGACCTTTCCTTGAAAAACAAAACAAACAAACAAAAAATCCCTGGGAAATGTAAATACAGAATATCACCATGATTGTGGAAAGCTCTACTGAACAGTGCTATCTAGACAGCCAGGGCTTACAATGGTACACATTTGCAATTAATCAGTTAACTTTAAAAAATAAAATAAAATAATTGAACATGGTGATGTACACCTTTACTCACAAAGAGGTAGGAGGATTGCTGTGAGTTTGAGGCCAGTTTGAGACTAAATAGTGAATTGCAAGTCAGCCTGGGCTATAGCAAGAGCCTACCTCAAAAAAATAAATAAATAAAATCTTAACTTTACCTCTATGTTTATAATTAAATGTCAATATGCTTTAAAATGATTAATTAGGCCCCATGTTATTTACTCATTTTTGGCCCATATTGTTAATAAATCCACATGATCAAACGTTCCTAGGAGTTTTTATGAAGAAATAGGTTAACTTGTTCTTGAAAAAAATGTAGTGTGGATATATCATGAATTAATAGGAGATTGAAAGCGCCAGAAAATGGTGTTAAAGACAAGAAATATTAATTATCCTGATACAATTAGTGAATATTGTATAAATGTACTGAAATAGCACAAAGTACATGAGAAATGGTTATATTAATCAAAAAGTATTTACAAAGTATTTAAAACGATGGAAATGCTTATTTCCCTGATTTGATCATTACACACTGTACACTCACTGAATTATGACACTGTATTCCATAATTTTTTATAATTAAAATAATTTGAAAAATTGAAAATAAGTGGAGAGAGATGGCAACTGTGCTAATTGAACAGATGAACAACAAATCCTTAAAAACACTTCTAGTACTGGTCTTTGTGTCTTAGAGCTGATTTGAGAGAAAGAGAGAGAGAGATCTCATTAGTTCTTTTAGGGATGAAGGTGGAAAATATTTGTTTATATAGGTAAGAAATAGTTTTGTTTCCTAAACCCACAAAGCCAGAAGACCATTTTATGATATGTATAACCCAATGGCACTGTATGAAAACTCTTCAGTGAATTTTTGATTTTAGATTACACATGTTAACTTCAAATGATTAATTAGTTCATCTTGCCTTTCCAAACCAACCTATTTTCTTTCTTTCTTTCTTTTTTCTTTCTTTCTTTCTTTTTTTTTTTTTTTTTGGTTTTGCGAGATAGGGTCTCACTCTGGTCCAGGCTGACCTGGAATTAACTATGTAGTCTCAGGGTGGCCTCGAACTCTCGGCGATCCTCCTACCTCTGCCTCCCAAGTGCTGGGATTAAAGGCGTGCGCCAGCACGCCCGGCTCGACAGTACATTTTTAAAGCATAGTGCTTATCACACACATCTTTTGAAAATAGCCTGCGCACCTTTCTCTCAGGAGTCATGGACCAAGGCTGATAATTTTTATCCTGTTTTGTAAGTTTACTGAGGATGATAAATTGGTCCGTTATTTCCATAAACAAAAATATAGAGATGTCAGTGCATGCTTAAGAAGAGTGTTCTTGGGATCACTCATTTCTGTGTGTATATATTCTCTGCAATAGATAGGATAACATGGATGAAAAATATTAATGAGGAAGGAAGTATTCCTTGCTGAGCCTACAGTGTTTCTTTCTCTTAAAATCAGGGTACTTACCAAAGAGGAGCTAGGACATAGTGTACAGTTCAAAGTACAAGTGTTCCCACCACAAGCCACTGGTGGTGCTTTACTCAATACTTGTCATAGTAAAGCTGGGCCCTTTTATTACGTGAGATAAAGGAAACTAATTGCACAGATTTCAAGCCAGGATTCTGTGCTAATATCTGACAATGCAATGTACAGGAAATAAGTGTAATATCTTGAGTATGTTGTGTATATATGTCATATTTTTGGAAGATGCCTTGCTCACAGCAGGTGCTCAAAATGTTTGTATATTGATAGAAAACTGTACAATGAAACATGATAATTATTTTTGAGAAGTAATAAATCACAATCTCATTATATAAGCCCATCATTAAAAAATCTGAAAGCTTAAAACTAAATTTTTCCTTATGGTTTGGTTTAAAGATATATTACTATGCATTACTTGACAACTATAAAACAAATGTAGGTCTGAAACCAGGTTTGCTCATAGTAAAATCTAATGGAAAATAATGATAAATGAAATTCAGAAGCCGGGCGTGGTGGCGCACGCCTTTAATCCCAGCACTCAGGAGGCAGAGGTAGGAGGATCGCCGAGAGTTCGAGGCCACCCTGAGACTACATAGTTAATTCCAGGTCAGCCTGGACCAGAGTGAGACCCTACCTCACAAAACCAAAAAAAAAAAAAAAAAAAAAAAAAAAAGAAAGAAATTCAGAATTATTTGTAGAACTTCATTATTTTACAATATTCTAAACCTTCTTTGTTGTCGTTTTGGACTATTTTAAAAATTATTTGTGAGTAGAGAGAAAGAGAAAGAGTGCGTGCATGGGCTTACCAGGGTCTCTTGCTCTAAAATAAACTTTAAACATATGTGTCACTATGTGCATTTGGCTTTACCTGGGTATTGGGGAACTCAACGTAGGCCAACAGGCTTTACAAGCAAGGGCCTCTAACCACTGAGTCATCTCCAGCTCTTCTTACTTATCTTTTTGTGTGTGTGTGTGAGGTAGGGTCTCACTCTAGCCCAGGCTAACCTGGAAATCACTATGCATTCTCAGGGTGGCCTTGAACTCACGGCGATCCTCCTACGTCTGCCTCCCGAGTGCTGGGATTAAAGGCGTGCACCAAGACGCCCGGCTCTAAAGCAACTTTTAACAGAAGAGTTCAGGATATGCTTTGGGTCTCTTCACCTGTCCCAGGGCAGTTGCACTGCAGAGGCGAGAAAGCCACCGCCTTCGCACACATGCACACCTGCTAGGCGGCCTCCTCCACACAAGCTGGGCTTCAAACTCCCCTGACGTGGCTGCCCCAACCCCTCCACCATGCTCCAATCTAAGGGGGACATGTCAAAAGACAAAAGCCCCTTTCCCACCTCGTCTCCTTCTGCGCCTCTTCTTGGAGTCAGAGTTGGACCGGGACAGACCTTTACCTTGTTTTTCTCTCAGCTGGTCTAGCCTTTGCTCGGGCTGCGGACACACCAGCAGGCATTGGATTTCTCGTGCTCGCCGCTTGTCTCTTCTGATGGGCAGCGAGCGGGGACAGCCGCCGCCACGGCCCCACGCCCACAGCACCCCTTCTTTTGCAGCCCTCGGTGGGTTCGCCTCAGGCCCCTCCTCTGGGCCGCCACCGGCCTGGGCTCTTCTTGACCAGCGCTGTGCTCGGGCTTCTGCGCGCTCGGGTTTCCGCCGAGGAGGGCCGTGATCCGGCTCCCGCAGGCGGCTGGCAGTCTGGGTCCAAGCCGATGCCACAGCCCCAGGTGGGGAGAGCAGGATACACTGACCGGCAGGCTGAGGAGACCAGGCCGCCCTCAGGCATGCTTGTGGCCCTGAGCCCCGAGGACACTGGGCAAGTCCCAGCCTGTCCTGTGGGAGTCGCGAGGCATCCCCCGCCCTGTGCGCGCGGGGAGAGTGCCTGAGGAGGGAGGGGGAGCGAGAGCACGGGCGCGGGGGCGGTCCTTCGGGAGAGAGGCCACGGGCGCGGGCGGGGGAGGAGGCAGCACGGGCGAGCGTGCTCCGGCGCTGGCCCCTCCCTGTCCTCTTCCACTAGTCCTGCAACTTCTAGGCCCAATGCTCGCAAAAGTTGGCCAGCGCCAGCTTTCGGGCAGTGATCAAGCAGGTAACATCCTCACATCCTCCCCATTGCTGTTCCTGCTGCCCTGTGTGAGGGGCAGTCACCAGACAGGAATTCATCTCCACAGGCCCCCTCCCCCTCCCTCCCTAACAGCACAACAGCCTCAGGGCAGCCCTCACCCTAGAAGGTCAAGGAGCCCAGCTACTGATTGTCTCCAGCCGGCCTCCCCCACCCAACCCATCCCCCAAATACCCTGAGGGTCACTCAGCCTAACACCTGTAGAGGCCTAAGGTCCTGCCCTGGTGCCCAGAGCTGGTGCCCTCGCTTGTCCCTCTGGCCAGAGCTTTGGCCGTGAACAGTGATGGAGAAAGAGCCCTGGGATAAGGGAGTTGCATTCAAGGAGCAGCGTTTGGCTCTGCTTTTGGGAAGGGGAGGAGTGGGATTGGGCTCTTCCTTGTGTCTGACTCTTAGCTGGCCAGTGGGAGTCTGGGCTGGAGCCCTTGGAGTTCACCAGACCCCTTCCCCAGCCTGAGTGACATAAAGCCCCCGCCAACTGAGGTATTTTGCATGGCCACACTTGTTGCCAGCCACTCAGAAGAGGCGACAGATGGGCTCAGCCCCAGCTACAGGGTCAGGGACAGCCACTACAGAGCTGAACACCACACTGCCACCCAATGGTTTTTGCTGACTTTTCATATCATGCCAATTTGTGTGAGCCAAACCCCCTTTTCTCTCTAGGCCCCCTCATCTCTAGCGGGTTGGGTTTGGGAATCCACGCAGTGAGCTTGAACGGTTTGCCATAGGCAGTATACGGGAAATACACAGCCCGGTCTCTTTTAGCTCTACCCATCTCCAATGTTTTGATTTCTTTTACCCGATCCTCAGGAAAGCACCTTCTCTTCCAAGTCTGACACCGGCAGGCATTGGATTTCTCGTGCTCAGGCTTGTCTCTTCTGACAGAAGAGCGAGCAGGGACAGCCGCTGCCACAGCCACGACGCCCACAGCACCCCTTCTTTTGGGGCCCCTCGGTGGGTTCACCTCGGGCCTCTCCTCCGCGCCGCCAACGGCCTGGGCTCTTCTTGGCCTGCGCTGTGCTCGGGCTTCTGGGCGCTCCGGTTTCCGCTGAGGAGGGCCGTGGTCTGGCGCTGCCAGCCACCAGCGGCTGGCAGTCTGGGTCCGAGCCGATGCCAAACACCTGGGCGGGCATAGCAGGCTACACTGACTAGCAGGCTGAGGAGACTGTGCTGCCCTCAGGCGAGCTCTTGGTCTGGAGCCCCGAGGACACTGGGCAAGTCCAGCCTCTCCGGTTGGAGTCGCGAGGCATCCCCCGCCCTGCGCACGCGGAGAGTGCCTGAGGAGGGAGGGGGAGCGAGAGCGCGGCGCGGGGGCGGTCCCTCGGGAGAGAGGCCACGGGCGCGGGCGGGGGGAGGAGGCAGCACGGGCGAGCGCGCTCCAGCCCTGGCCCCCTCCCTGTCCTCTTCCACCAGTCCTGCAACTTCTAGGCCTGATAATCACAAAAGTTGGCCAGTGCCAGCTTTCGGGCAGTGATCAAACAGGTAACATCCTCAAATCCTCCCCTTTGCTGTTCCTGCTGCCCTGTTTGAGGGGCAGTCACCAGACAGGAATTCATCTCCACAGGCCCCCTCCCTCCTCTCTCCCTAAGAGCACAACAGCCTCAGGGCGGCCCTCTCCCTGGAAGGTCAGTCCCCTCCTTCAGGGAGCCCTGTTGTTACTGATTGTCTCCAGAGGGCCTCCCCACCCAACCCATCCCCCAAATGCCCCGAGGGTCACTCAGCCTAACACCTGTAGAGGCCTAAAGTCCTGCCCTGGTGCCCAAAGCTGGGCCATTGCTTGCCCCTCTGGACAGAGCTTTGGCAGTGAACAGTGATGGAGGAAGAGCCCTGGGATGAGGGAGTTGCATTCAAGGAGCTGGGCTTGGCTCCGCTTTTGGGAAGGGGAGGAGTGGGATTGGGTTCTTCCCTGAGTGTCTGACTCTTAGCTGGCCAGTGGGAGCCTGGGCTGGAGCCCTTGGAAGTTTGCCAGACCCCTGCCCCGGCCTGAGTGACATAAGGCCCCCACCCACTGAGGTATTTTGCATGGCGACACTTGTTACCAGCCACTCAGAAGGGGTGACAGATGGGCTCAGCCCCAGCTACAGGGTCAGGGGCAGCCACTACAGAGCTGAACACCACGCTGCCACCCAGTGGTTTTTGCTGACTTTTCATATCATGCCAATTTGTGTGAGCCAAAGCCCCTTTTCTCTCTAGGGCCCCTCATCTCTAGCGGGTTGGGTTTGGGATTCCACGAGGTGAGCTTGAGGAATTTGCCATAGGCAGTATTTGGGAAATACATAGCCCATTCTCTTTTAGCTCGAGCTCATCTCCAGTGTTTTAATTTCTTTTACACGATCCTCAGGAAAGCAAGTTCTCTTCCAAGTCTGACCTGGAAATCACTATGCATTCTCAGGGTGGCATCAAACTCATGGCAATTCTCCTACCTCTACTTCCCAACTGCTAGGATTAAAGGCGCACACCACCATGCCTGGCCCCTTCCCAGTTTTCTTAAAGCAACCTTTAACAGAAGAGTTAAGATGATGACGCAGAGGGAGAAAGTGAAGAGAGATTGATATTTTTCTTCTTTTTTGCGTTCTTTTCTAACCACTCTCTGAGTTTTATTTTAATTAAAAAAAAATAGCTGGCCGTGGTGGTGCATGCCTTTAATCCCACCACTCGGGAGGCAGAGGTAGGAGGATTCCCTGAGTTCCAGGCCACCCTGAGACTACATAGTTAATTCCAGGTCAGCCTGGGCCAGAGTGAGACCCTACCTCGAAAAACAAACAAAAAACAAACAAATAAAATAAAATAAAATAAAATTCTTCAATTCCAACAGCTTGAAAGAGGCAGGAGGAAGAAAAGGAAAAAAAATCAACCATCTATATATGGACTTATCTACTCCTGAATAATGGTATGGATTAAGTGAAAGGATAAAAAAATATATAACTATACTGCTCTAATTAGCTTCTGTACACTTGCTTGCTTCAAAGGGAAATGTAACTAATATGCTTCAGCAATTCTATGCAACTGCTTGCATACGCAGGACAGACATTTCTTTGTACAAACAACCTGTGACTAGATGGAAAGTTACAAAGTTTGCAGTTAACCCATGCACAGAAAAGAAAAAAAAAAACAGAGAATGAAAAAGTCCTTATCTTATGATTCTGCAGCTCAATTTTCATCCTGCTAAAACACCCTGTGTCCTTGGGGCTGAAACAGAGCCCCTGTTCCAGGAACTAAAGTTAACAGATAACTCTGGTCCCTGATAGCGCCTCACCACCTGGAGGCATCAACCTTATCTGAAAAGCCCCTAAGCTACAACATATTTGTGGTATTCCCTCATACATATGGTTTTGTCCTATAAAAGCTCTGCCTAATTGCCCCTTCACCCCTCCTGTGGAAGCCCCGGTGCACCGGCATCATTAAACCTCCTGCTGCTTGCATTGAGTGTTCTCCGTGTGAGTGTTCTCGGGTCTGGTCGACTATCCCCTCGGGGGCCCAATAGGGGGTCCCTACATAAGTAGCAGAACATGTATTTTTCCTTATGAACTCCACATTTCTTTGAAGGCTGATTCAAAAACACACATTCAAAACAAAGAAACAAACAAACAAACAAACAAACAAACATCCCTAAAACCTAGAAGACAGCACTAAATGTGATATGGCTGGTCATCCATATTAGTCCAATATTTGCTTCAGACATTCAAGATAGAATCAGTATTTCATACAACCTGTCCAAGCTGTGTCAAGAGGTTAGTCTTATAGATAACAATATGAATAAGTTATATCAGAGAAAAACGTAGAGAAAACCACTATCTTTCTGACATGCTTTGGTTGTTTTAGTTTATTTTTAGTTTGAATATATAAATATATTTTTTTAGTAGTTATAGTTTGCATCTTCAATCACCTTGCTAGAACAAAAGGTCACTGGGGCCCAGTCTTAAGGTGTGGTGATGGTTTGAGATTCCATTGTAAAGATATGCAAATGTGTCTAGCAGGAGTTCCTGAAGTGTGCTGTGTGACCTTTTGGCTTAGTTAGTTTTGCTCTGTGTGCTGTGGTGGCTGGTTGGTTTTTTTGCTCTCTGCCTGGCCTTGTGAGAGCAGGCCGCTTCTTCTGCCATTATGGAACTTCCCTGGATCTGTAAGCTTCAATAAATAATATCCCTTCCTCCATAACTGTACCTGGTCTGGAAGTTCATCTCAGCGAACCTGAAGCTAAAAAAATACATTAAAGTGGTACCGAGGAGTGTGGGGTGAGATGAACCTGACTGTGTGGATCTTTTGGAACCTTTGTTTTGGAGGAATGGGCATGGACTTGGTGTTTGCAACTGAAGATGCCTTCTGGAGTGGTAAGCCAAGTTTTATGGACTATTCTGATGAGAGTTTGAGAATGCTAAGTGCAGACAGTATTGAACTTCAGAGGCTTGGCTTATGAGCTTTCTCTAGGGGGAAGGAAAGACTGCAGAGGACTTTGTTGGAACTGGGCTACTGGCATAAGGGATGGCTTTCCGCTATCCAGGGACAGAAAGTTTGATCAAGGTTAAATTTGTAATGGACTGATGTGCTTGGCTAAAGATATCGGACTGAGATTTTAAGATTTTAAGTTGGAAAAATAAGCAAGTTAAAAGCAGAGGCACTGAGGCTGGTTTAACTGGAGCTGCTATTGTCAACGCATTAGCAATCTTAAGGAAGGTGGAAGGAAGGTGGCCTGACTTGATTTACATTAAAACAATGGAGAGGATGCCTGAGGAAAGACTGTTAGAAATGCAAACTCTTTGGAAAAGTTGACTGGAGAAGGAACCTGCTTTTCAAGGCTATGGTTTATTTTGTCCCTGGATTTAGAATATGGCTGTGTCCTGCACACCTGGTATTAGTTTTGGAAATATGAAAAATGCATGGAGTTCATGAGTTGCACACGGTTCCAGGAGCCGCTGTTGAGACATGAAAAACTATTATCGGGAATAGGCTCAGAGCCTTTGGAAGATGGACCATGTTTTCATGGAGACCTGAAGATGTTTTGGATATACCAGGATTGCAAAAGGGCTACCATGGAGTGCAGTGTTGGCATGGGATGAAAGTTTTCCCTGGAGATCTGCCCAATGAATTGGAAAAACTGAGACTGGCAGTCTCTGGTTATATTGAACTTGAACTGCAAAGTTTGATGACTGCTGATGGTGGTTGATTTTGCATTATTCTAGTCTCTCTTTGCTGCTCAATGCCTTATACCAGTGAAAATGTTTTACTCTGTGCCTTTACATGTTGAAAGTATTTAACTTGTTTGATTTTACAGGACTCACTATCTTAAGTTGATCAAGACTGTGAGAACCTTTGAAATTGGACTAAGTACAATTTACAAAGTGTGATAGTTATAAATCTATTGGGGCCAGGTTGAATGTGGTAGTTTGAATATATGTCCCCAATATATTTAGTGTTTTAGTAGTTATAGTTTGTATCTTCAATCACCTTGCTAGAGGCAAGGTCACTGGGGGCCCAGTCTTAAGGTGTGGTGATGGTTTGAGATTTTATTGTAAAGATATGCAAATGTGTCTAGCAGGAGTTCCTGAAGTGTGCTGTGTGACCTTTTGGCTGTAGTTTTGCTCTGTGTGCTGTGGTGGCTGGTTGGCTTTTGCTCTCTCTGCTTGGCCTTGTGAGAGCAGGCCGCTTCTTCTGCCATTATGGAACTTCCCCTGGATCTGTAAGCTTCAATAAATAATATCCCTTCCTCCATAACTGTACCTGGTCTGAAGTTCATCTCAGCGAACCTGAAGCTAATTTTGAGACAAGGTCTTGCTTCTTTCTTTGACTGGTGTGATACTTGCTATGTAGCTCACACTGGCCTTGCTGAACTGTGGGCAGTCTCCCTGCCTCATCCTCTGTAGTGCTACCATTACAAACATGTATCACCTTGGTCAGCATAGCTTTGGTTTCTCTAATTCTGAACTGTTTCTTCAAAGATTGAAGGGCAGGATGAAAAAAATTTCAGGGAGAAAGCAATTACTTGCATTTGTGTTTTTAAAACATATTTAATAAATACTAAAAATTCTTCAATTTCAATCATACTTTTGAAGTTGTTAATGAATGCAATTCCTTATTGCTTATTCTCTTTGTGTCTACTGAAAACAGCTACTTTCTACATTAAAAGGATCATTTTCTCAGAGCTGTGCACCTAGTTGGCACATAGTGTTTGCTGTATTTTACTCTATAGCCACACTTCTTCATCACTTAAGATAGAGTTATTTCACTAACGGAGTAATTAATAAAGCTAATTAACAAAGATATTATTTTAAAGAAAATTAGAGAATTCACTCTGGCAGGCTACCTATAACTGGTAATATTACAGATTACAGATTTTGAGAAAGGGAATCTTATCCATTTAAAATAGCCTTCATTGTACCCAAAGCAGATACAATAAACCGTCACTATGAAATGCCTATCATTTGTTTTCTTTTCAAAAAATAAATAATTTAGCTGGGCATTTGGTGCTTGCCTTTAATCCTAGCACTCAGGAGGCAGAGGTAGGAGGATCACTGTGAGTTCAAGGCCACCCTGAGACTACAGAGTGAATTTCAGGTCAGCTGGACTAGTGTGAGACCCTACCTGGCAAAAAAATAAAAATAAATAAATAAATAAATAAATAAATAAATAAATAAATTATAAGTTCTAATTTGCACATTATGAAGTTTTATTGGACTGACACTATTATAATCAATCTAGGTAACATAAGCTTAAATGTATAACATCAAAAATGTTTTTAGAAATGGATATATTTGGGAAACTATGAAATCATTTGTTATCATGTTCTTCCTTACCATTTCAAGTTAAAATAACAGAAAAACTATTATATTGAATTCAATGAGAAAGTCAGATAAAAAGAAAAATTGAAAAAATAAAAGTGTAATACAAGTAATACAGATTAATGCACTGCTATACAAATGAGTGACAGTTGAAAAATACAACCTATAATCCTACTCCACTCAATTAATGAGTTAAAATGAATGCCAAAACATGTTTGGCTTGAGGGAGTAAATATATATAAATTTGAATGGCTGTACTTTCATATTGATAGATTAATCATTAAGCGTTCTGTTTTTTGATGGTTTCTGTCTGTATACATACCTAAATGGGGAAGTGAAGTTAGCCCCTCAACTTCCCTATCTCTTAACATCAAGCCTAGAGTCAAGCACCACTAATCTGCTATTTCTTTTCAGATAATTTCCATGTGCATGAATCGAGTTGTGGTAATATGTACCTTTGACTGACTTACCATTCTGTGCATTACTCTGACTAAACACAGATTATCATCATCAGGCTATGTTCTTTAGTAGTTTTCCGATGTCATTAGTACACAGAAATGTCATGCATTTTCAGTGGGAGTTATAAGGCAATGAAAGGCAGAAGCTATGCATAGGTAGGAATGGAATAATTAGACCTATATTTAAAGATCCATAGTAACAAATGAAGCCTAGGTTTTGGTGTGTACATGTGTGTGTTGTATATCTCCTAAAATGATTACATACAGTGTGATCTTGATGTGTTTAGCATAGCACACTTAGTAAGACACACAGCACAATGAACCCTCAATTCTTTTTATACTTTTCCTTTCCAGGAAAGACATATGATCACCAGATCAAAATGCATATATATTTTTTGTTTTTGAACTAGACATTAAAAGTTGACATGGAAAACTTGACCAGGTGGGGCTCATTGGTAGCTTACCATAAACTTCCCTTTAATAGTGCCCATTGTTCCAAAGAAAACAGAGCAATATACTTCTATTAATACCTTCCCCAAACATCACTTTGTAATATAATTTGAGGAATGTTTTATTATTAATCACTATGTATTAATGTTGATTATTTAATTCTAGTAAAATATATTCCTTCATTTGGATTGTTGTTTAAAATAGAATGCATGCATAGAGCTGGAGAGATGAGATGGTTTAGCAGTGAAGGCCCTTGCCTGCAAAGCCAAAGGACCCAGGTTCAACTCCCCAGACCCACATAAACCAGGTGCACAAGGTGGTGCATGCATCTGGAATTCATATGCAGTGGCTGGAGGCCCTGGCAGGCCCATTCTCTTTCTCTCACTCTATCTGCCTATTTCTCTCTCCTCCTCAAGTCAATAAATAAATAAAAATAAAATATAGAATCATATGCATGAAAGGGCATCTGGGATTCATTATGAAACTTTAATATCAACACGGTAATACAGGAGTTTGCAAAAACAGAAAACTCATCTGACCTAGAGGGTCTTCAATCTTAGGAACCAAGAGCTTTGGAAGAATCATGGAAGATGATTTCCTCTTCTTAGCCTAGGAAGCATTCTTAAAATGTGTAAAGCTCTTCAGTCCTTAATATCAAAAGCCTTGTCTATGACTTAGCTGTCTCTAGCTATGTAGTTCTGAAAGTAGTCTTTAGTGCTCAGATCTACTTTCCTCCATTTTTCCCTTCAAGCAATGATGGGGGTGTAGCAGACAGCTTCAGGATCACTGAGAAGAAGCTGGCCTGAACATAGGACCAAACACAGAGAGCAGGAATGATCCGCTCAGTTCCCCTCAGGCAATTTCAGGGTACACATTTGACTGCTTGTCCCCGTGTCCCAGTCACACCTTCCCCCAAAGCCTGGGAATTTGACTGCTTGCACTGCAGCAAGCCCATTACAGTGACAAAGGCACAGCAAACCATCACTTCCCACACACACACACACACACACACTACATATCTCTGACGCTCAGGGATACATCCAGGATAGGATATGCTTTGAGTCTCTGCGCCTGTCCCAGGCAATTGCACTGCAGCAAGCCCATTACAGTGACAAAGGCAAGAAAGCCATCACCTTGCATGCATGCACACCGGCTAGGCGGCCTTATACACACAAGCTGGGCTTCAAACTCCCCTTACATGGCCACCTCAACCCCTCCACTGTCCTCCAATCTAAGGGGGGACACGTCAAAAGGCAAAAGCCCCACCTGGTCTTCTTCTGTACCTTCTGTGTCTCTTCTTGGAGCCAAAGAGTTGGACCCAGGAAAAGATGTTTACTTGTTGTTTTGTTGCAGCTGGTCTTGCCTTTTCTCGGGCTTTGGTCAGGCCACGACACATTTAGTTCAAGAGCAGCCTGAGAACACACAGTGGGTTCGGGTCTGGCCTGGCCTACAGCCATACACCCGACCTAAAAAACCATAATAATAATAATAACAAACAATAATAAAAAATAAAATAATAAATAATAAAATAAAATTTAAAAGTAAAATAATAAATAATGAAATAGAAAGTTAAATAAATAATAAATTAAATTAAATTAAAAAGTAATATAAAGCAATAAAATAATAAATAATAAGATAAATTATAAATACCAAAATAAAAATTTAAATAAAATGATGAATTATTATATAAATAATAGAATAAATAAAATAAAATAAGAAATGAGAAAATTGTAGTCAACTTGCTTAGAAGGAGGAGGAGGGTCGTGGCCATGAGTTTGAGGCCAGCCTGAGATGACAGAGTGGATTATGGGTCAGACTGGCCTAGAGCCACACCTGACCTCAATGGTAATCATAATAATGATGATGATGATGATAATAATAATAATAATAATAATAATAAACAAATAAACTCGGGCTGGAGGGATGGCTCAGTTAAGGGACATGCCTGCGAAGCCTAAGGATCCAGGTGAGTTTATTATAGTTATTTATTTTTATATTTGTTTATTTAACATTTATACTGCTTTGTTTTTTTTTATTATACTTATTTAGTAAATATATTTATTCGTTGTTTTATTATTTATTATTTATCATTTTTTTTCCTTATTTATCATATTTATTTATTTATTTATTTTTTTTTTATTTTTTATTTATTTGATTTATTTGTTTAATATTCATACTGATTTATTACATTTACTTACTTATCATATTAATTTATTGTTCTATCTTTACTTATTATTTATATTCGTTGATTTAGTATTTATTGTTTATTATGTTGACTTATTTGTAGAAATTTATTTAATATTTATGCTTATACATTGATTTATATTTATTAATTTATTATTTATATATATTTACATATTATTTATAATCGTGTTTAATATTTATCCTTATTTGTTTATTATATTTATTTATTATTTATATTCATTTATTTAGTATTTAATTTTATTTGTTTATTATATTTATTTATTATTTTATTTATTATGTGTATTAATTTATTTATCATTTAAGTTCATTTATTTAATAGTCACCCTTATTTTTTATTTTATATATATATATATATATATATATATATATATATATATATATATATATATTGCTTTTCTTATTTATTGGTTATACTCATTTACTTAATATTTATACTGATTTGTTTATAATATTTATTTATCATTTATATTTATTGTTTTATTTTTATTATTTTGTTTTCTTTGTTTTGTTTTTGATTTTTTGTTTTTCGAGGTAGAGTCCCACCACTCTGGGCCAGGCTGACCTGTAATTAACTTTGTAGTTTCAGGGTGGCCTCGAACTCACAGCGATCCTCCTACCTCGGCCTCCCAGTGCTGGGATTACAGGCGTGTACCACCATGCCCTGCTATTTTCATTATATTTATTTGTTTAACATTTATTTTTATTCATTCATTATATTCATTTGTCATTTGTTTATTTATTTGTTGTTTTATTGATTGATTATGTATATCTATTTGTTCGTTTTATCATTTCACCATTTAGTGGTGAGAGAGAGAATGGGACCGTCGCATGCCACGGCCTCCCAGGGACCACCACTGGCGCTTTGTGCTTTGTGCTTTGGGACCTGGGGATTCGTCTTTGGGGTCTTTGGGCTCCGCTGGCAGGTTCCCTAACCGCTGAGCCACCTTGCCAGACCAAATGTAGATAGAGCTCATGAATGAAGCTGTCAGACAGCCTGAGAGAACAGAAACCCCCCCTCAGTCACTTACACTCGATTAAAGGAAGGAAGGAAGGAAGGAAGGAAGGAAGGAAGGAAGGAAGGAAGGAAGGAAGGAAGGAAGGAAGGAAGGAAGGAGGGAGGGAGAAAGAAAGGAAGGAAGGAAGGGTGAGGAAAAGACTTCTTTAACTGACAACTTCCATCAATAGAAACAATATAAAAAGATGAAAATATCATCCGTTTGTAGTGGTGGGATGCCCCCGCATTCATTCTCCCAGTTGAAAACCCTACAAGATATCTGCTTTTTAGCTGTTTCTGGGGAGTCCCTGCTGGATACAGAAATTGTGTCTGGGGTACCGACCGACTGTGGGTGCGGAACCAAAAATTATGTAGGAGACACAGACAAGGCTAGCATGTACCCCAACCTCCCCTCCCCTCGCCCGGTGAAGAATGGGAAGATGGGGGGGGGGGGGCGGCACAGGCAGAGGCAAAGTGTCAGTGAGGTACAGGACAGGGTAGGAGGCTCTCTCTCTCTCTCTCTCTCTCTCTCTCTCTCTCTCAAGAGACTCGTGACAGGATGGGAGTGGTGGGTGGCACTATGCATTCCCACACTCCCGCTTGAAAGAAAGAGAGAGAGAGAATGACATTTTTTTTTTTTTTCTTTTCACTTCCTAACGTATTGTGAAGAACTCTGACATGCGGGCATCATGTTGTGAGTGCTTGTTTCTTTAAGAGTGTTCACCTAAAAATCCATAGGAGAGACAGAAGAAACATATCATGTCCATCACAAAGCAAGCTCTGCTTTTAAGAAATGTCGGTTTTATTTTACCTAGAAAAACCTGCAGGGCAACTAGAAGAATCACAGCAGCGGTTAAAGGAAGGAGGAGGAGGAGGAGGAGGGAGGAGGAGGAGGAGGAGGAGGAGGAGGAGGAGGAGGAGGAGGAGGAGGAGAAAGAATGGGCTGGGGAGATAGAGGTGGTTGATCCCGTAGTTACTTAAAGGTGGGGTTCAATTCCCCACTAACCATGTAAAAGCAGGTACACGACCCGGCACTTGTGTCCTGAGTTAGTTCCCTTTGCAGTGGCAGGAGAGCCTAGCATTCATTCTCCCACATGAAAATCCTACAAGTCATCTGTGTAAAATTAATTTTTTTTTTTTTTTTCTTAGCGGTTTCTGACGAGTACCGGGCAACTCCAGTTACAGAACCAACAGTACCTAGGAGACAGTAGAAGGCTGGCATGTACAACAAACGCCCTCCCCTTGCCCAGCGAAATATGTAAGCCAGATGCATAAGGGGGCACATGCATCTGGAGTTTGTTTGCAGTGGCTGAAGGCTTGGTGTGCCCCCCCTCTCTCTCTCTCTCAAATAAACAAATATAAATATACATTTAAATACTTAAAAAAAAGGAACACACACACACACACACACACACACACACACACACACACACACGGCATCCACAACAGTACTTAAATGTGAGACTGGAGTTCGTTTGCAGTGGCAGAAGACTCACCATTTGTTCATTCATCATCCATTTATCATCTATCTATCATCTATCTATCTATCTATCTATCTATCTATCTATCTATCTATCTATCTATCTATCTATCTATCATCTCTCTGTATGTCTCCATGGTCTACCATTTCTCATCTCTTTAAATAAATAACTATAAATGATAGATAAGAAAAGAAAAGAAAGTAAAAATCTGGGTGTGGTGGCACACGCCTTTAATCCCAGCACTTGGGAGGCAGAGGTAGGAGGGTCGCCATGAGTTCAAGGCCAGTCTGAGACTACATAGGCTGAAGTCCAGGTCAGCCTGGGCTAGAGTAAGACTCTATTTCCAAAAACCAAAAGAAGAAAAAAGAGAAAGAAAACGAAATAAAAGAAAGTAGCAGTAAGAGTAAGAAGGGGGTGTGAGGACAGAATGAAAAGTCCTACAGGTTATCTCTGTTGACCATTCAGAAAATATCTTTTTTTTAAGGACACATAGTAATTTAGATAAAGATCACAAAGCAGCCTAACATGGTGGCGAAGCCCTTTCACTCCAGTGCTCACTCGCTCCAGGCGCTGACTTAGGAGGATTTCTGTGAGTTCCAGGCCCCTCTTGGGCTACAGAGTGAACTCTGCACGAGTGTGGTGGGTGTGGGTGAGGGCCTGTTTTCCAGACTTTCACCGTCTCACGTTTCAAACAGCAACATCTAGATGGCACCCCGGTCCCAGGAAAGCATTGGCTAACATCACTAGGATGGGTGGCTCTTCTCTCCTCCCGCTCCCCTCAAATAAAAGCAGAAGACAAGCCGGGTGTGGTGGCGCATGCCTTTAATCCCAGCACTTGGGAGGCAGAGGTAGGAGGATGTCCATGAGTTCGAGGCCACCCTGAGACTACATAGTGAAGTCTAGGTCAGCAGCCTGAGCTAGAGTGAGACCCTAAAAAAAAAAAAAAAAAAAGAAAGAAAGCAGAAGTCACGCTGTTGCTGCTAGGGTTGGGGGGAGGGGAGGATGGCCAACAAACAACAAGTGCCACATGATGTCTTAACCAGCATGGCCTGCCTCATCGGAGCCCAACACCTGCCCCAGGGCAGGCTGCCATTGCCGCAGGCAGATACACACACACATACAATCTCTCTTTGGCCTTTCTGTCCCACCCAGACTCACAGGGCTGAATATTTTCATGGAGCCAGGCAAAATGAGGAGTAGCCAGCTTGCTCACCAGGCTACCTATATTTCTAAGGGAAAAAAAAAGATAGCCAGCCACTCCAAAAATTGTATACATTGTCTGGAGAGAGGGCTCAGCGTCTAAAGGTTCCTGCTCAAAAAATGCATTCTAAAAAGAAAAAGAAAATTTAAAAAAAAGAAAGAAAGAAAAATAAAAATGCATTCAAAATAAAAAGGAAAAGGAAAAGCAAATGCACCCAAGAGCCTGACCCTCACCTCAATAGATCTGTATTTTCTTCCCTTGAATTTTCTTTTCCTCTTCCTCCCGCTTTCCTTAAAACAATGACGTCCAATTTGTTAACTTTTACACTTAAAATAAATGACAGTAAAGTTTTATTTAAAGATAAATAATTTTTGGAAGCTTTAGATTTTTGGAACATATTTTAGGAAATCACTTTAACATTTAACATTACATTATGCTAGCAGTTTTTCAAGGACTGAGCGACCTCCATAACGTGACATCACTATGGCCAGCTCGGCCTACATTTCAACAAGCAGGCAGAAAACTCACACGCAGCCACGTGCACAAAATGGCGCCTTCATCTGGAGTGTATTTGCAGTGCCTGGAGGCCCTGTTGTGCCCATTCTCCCTCTCTTTCCCCCTCCCCCAATAATAAATAAAAATACACTCTGAGACTACATAGTGAATTCCAGGTCAGCCTGGGCTAGCGTGAGACCCTACCTCCAAAAACAACAAAACAAAACAACCCATTAAAAAAAAAAATTAAAAAGGGAATGCTAGAGAGATGGCTCCATGGTGATGGTTGCTGGCCTCCCAAGCAAGATTAGATTCCCCAGTACCCACAATACAGCCATGTGCACAAAATGGCACGTGCATATGCAGTGCCTGGAGGCCCTGTTATACCATTTTTCTCTCTCCCCCCCTCTCTCATAAATAAATAAAAATGAAATTTTAAGCTGGGCGTGGTGGTGCACACCTTTAATCCCAGCACTGAGAGGCAGAGGTAGGAGGATCGGATCGCTATGAGTTCGAGGCCACCCTGAGAATACATAGTGAATTCCAGGTCAGCCTGGGCTACAGAGAGACCCTACCTCGAAAAACAAAACAAAAATGAAATTTTAAAAAAAAAAAATAGTGTATGTGTGTGGTGGCAAGAGTTCCTCAGGTGCCAATACATGCCTATGTAATAAAAAAAAAAAAAAAAAGAAAAGAAAAGAAAAGAAAAGAAAAGAAAAAGAAGGAAGGAAGGCTGGAGAAATGGCTCCAGGGTCAAAGGTGCTTGCCTGCAAGGCCATGTTGGATTCCCAGGACACACAGCCAGCCATGTGCACAAAATGGCGCATGCTTCTGGCATGCATTTTCAGTGCCTGGAGGCCCTGTTGTGCCCATTCTCTCTCTCTCTCTCTCTCTCTCTCTCTCTCTCTCTCTCTCTCTCTCAAAAAAAAAGGAAAGAAACAGGGGGAAGGCTGGCTGGAGATAATGGCTCTGTAGTCAAAGGTGCTTGATGCTTGCAAAGCCTGTAGGCCCAGGTTATATTCCACAGTGGGACCCACACATGTGAAGATAGAAATGGGTATGCCAGAAGCTCTGCAAGCTCCGGAACCAGTTATAAGTAAGACAGTGGCTCAAAAGCAGACCAGGTGAAAGAAAGATGGATGGATGAGGACTTCTAACATGTTTTGCTCCACCCTGGTCAGTGAACGCCAACAAAACCACCTGCCTCCATAGGTGAGCTTATGCATTCTCAGTAGCTTGTCTTTTTTTTCTATAAAGAACACATTTTTTGGTTTTTTTGGTTATTCTTTTTTTTTTTGAACTGTCTGCCTGTTTCCTAGTTTTTTTTTGTTTTCTTTTTGTTGACTGGAAACTTTACCTGTAGCCCCAAGCTGGCCTGGAACTCCAAGAGCTAAAAAAGGAGATCAGAGTTTAAAAGACAGGCATGGTGGCTCATGCCTTCCATCCCAGCACCCAGGAGTCAAAGGTAGGAGGATCGCAGGTAGTTCAAGGCCACCCTGAGACTACATAATGAATTCCAGGTCAGCCTGAGCTGGAATGAAACCGTACCTCGAAAAACCAAATAAAGAAATAAAAATAAAGAAATAAATAAAAGTAAAAAAAAAGGAAACCAGAGTTGGGTGTGGTGGCACACGCCCTTAATCCCAGCACCCAGGAGGGGCTCAGGAATTTAGGAGGATCCCCGTGAGTTCCAAGCCATCCTGGGCTGGACTGAACAAGAGATTTTGAGTCTATCCTGAGCTAGAGGGCAGTGTACCCATTCCACCTCCACCTCAGTTTTCTGTTTTTTTTTTTTTAAATTTTATTTATTTATTTATTTATTTATTTATTTATTTATTTATTTATTTATTTGCAAGCAGAGAGAAAGACAGAGAGAGAGAAGAGAGGCAGACAGAGAGAGAATGGACATGCCAGGACCTCCAGCCACTGCAAACGAACTCCAGATGCATTTGCCCCTTGTGCATCTGCCTTACGTGGGTCCTGGAGAATCAAACCGGGATCCTTTGGCTTCGCAGGCAAACGCCTTAACTGCTAAACCATTTCTCCAGCCCAGTTTTCTGTTTCTTTGCTTGCAAATAATTAAACAAATACATGGTACATGCGTCTATATTCACACCCCAAGGAAGTAAGCAAATTATAAAAATAAAATGAGATGCCTTAGAATAAGAAGAAAATGTCAAAACAAGAGCAAAGAAATACACACACACACACACACACACACACACACACACACACACAAAGTCTGTGTCTCTTGGATGGGTGCTGACTGCCACCTGCTGGAACTATGGTGGTACTGTTTATGTGTGGAATTGCACCAAAATGGAGTCAAATAGATTGGGAGCGCAGGGACGCAGGACGCTGGGAGAGAGGACACATGTGTATGGTGGGAGGGATGAAGGAGCCCTAGGGCGACTCTACTTGAAATCTCTCTGTCCAGTATTGATCATCACTGAATATAAAAGACTTTATCCAAGTTACACTTGTTTTTTTTTTTTTTCTAGGGAGGTAGGTCTGGCTCTAATGGGTAGTGACCGTCATATTTTTAGCAGGGTACCTTCCTCCTTTACGACTGTCTACCTTTTTGAGATAGGGAGGGTTTCTCATTTCGCTGCTCATTAGGCCCTGGTGCCCACTCTCTCTCCCTCTCACTCCTTTTAATTAAATAAATTTAAATTTTTGCAGGCGTGGTGGAGCATGCCTTTAATCCCAGCACTCTAGAGGCAGAGGTAGGAGGATTGCCATGAGTTCAAGTCCACCCTGAGAATATAGAGTGAATTCCAGGTCAGCCTGGGCTAGAGTGAGACCCTGCCTTGGAAAACAAAACAAAACAAAACAAAATAAATTAATTTAAAAATTAAAACATATTATTTATCTCCAAGAGTCAAATGTGATGCACTGGCCAGTAATTCCAGCATTTGAGAAGTCGAGGCCTGAGTTGCAGTTGTCTTTGCTATATACTGTGTTCAAGATCAGCTAGGGGTGTCTATCTCACCTCCACCACAAATTAATGTTCAGACGCCAGCCAGGTATGGTGGCGCTCACCTTTAATCCCAGCACTTGGGAGGCAGAGGTAGGAGGATTGCTGTGAGTTCAAGGCCACCCTGAGAATACATAAAGAATTCCAGGTCAGCATGAGCTGCAGGGAAACCCTACATCGAAAAAAAAAAGTTCAGAAGGCATCCAGGCCCCTTGGAGTTGTAGGAAAGACTTTCTGGAGTCTTCTCTGTCTATGAGCCATTTTTTCTCAGAGATCAAAGACATGGACGCTGGATCAGTATTAATTAATACTGAAGCATGGAAACTAAAACATAATGAATGAGTTACTCTCTTTAGAGTTATGACCTTATCATTCCCTACTAAAGTTAAAGGGTAGCAACCACACATGACAAATTGTCACTTGGGCTCATTTTACCTTGAAGATCATCTGGGAAAGTTCTTTGTTGAAAGTTGTTCCTCCAGTATGGTTGCGAAGTGGAGACTTGCTCTTGATCCAGGCACTTGCTATCTGAGACCTCTTGCCTTTACAGGAAACCACTGACTTCTCCACCCTGAGTTTGCCATCGTCCTCTGCTGACAGACTTCTGTCACAGGCGTCTGACACTGGAAATTTGATGCTATTGACCCGAGTCCACTATGTCACACTGCATTCACTTAGCACCAACCCTAAACCCATCTGGCAGGCGGAAGTGGCTGCTCCCTTGCTGTTTCCAAGAGTTTAAAGACATTATAAGTGTCTTTTGGTCATTTGTAAAATTGGAAAGCCTAGAAATGTTCTTCTCTTGCTACCCAAGTTGTCAATTGCACCAAGAAGGTGATAAAAAAGAGACAGATGTGAATGGGGCATATTCACAGCACTGGTTTCGTCTTCAGGTATCCCGCAGTTTTAGGAACATTCCCTTTGTAATAGTGGGCTGGGGAGATGGCTGAGGTTAAAACCTAAGGTGGGGGGGCTATCTGTAATTAAAGGAACCCAAAGAGTACCTCTTCCCAGCTCAAGCCTGGTCCACAACAATATTTCTGCAGCCTGATACTAATATACATAAAAGAGAAATTCAGTGACGAGAGGCTCGCTCAAACTTCAGTGGTTCCTTGTTCTGGATCATCACCTGGTGGGCATGAGAACTCTCCTCCCAAGAAGCAAATCCTGTTTGTCCTCATTTGCATGGTGTGCATTGCTTGCTTGGAAATTGCATGTGGTCACTCACCCTAACTGAAGAAGGAATGCTAAAATACCTTTACCCCAAATGCTTAGTTATTTGAGCACTTAAAAATGTTCTTTGTTTTAGGTGTAAAAGGCAGATGTTTTTTTTTTTTTTTCATTCTGCAAGGTAGGGTCTCACTCTAGTCCAGGCTGACCTGGAAATAACTATGTAGTCTCAGGGTGGCCTTGAACTCTTGGCGATCCTCCTACCTCTGCCTCCCAAGGGCTGGGATTAAAGGCGTGTGCCACCAAACCTGGGTACCTCGAACTCATTGAGATCTTCCTACATCTGCCTCCTGAGTGCTGGGATTAAAGGAATGAACTGCCATGCCCAGGCCTAGGTGTATTTTTTGTTTGTTTGTTTGTTTTTAATTTTTATTTATTTTATTATTTTATTTTATTTATTTTTTTTTTGAAGAGAGATAGGAGAGGGAGACAGAGAATGGGCGCGCCTGCAGTCTCTCAACTGCTGTGAACAAAATCCAGATGAGTGCACCGCCTTGTGGTCAAGTGCAGTATTGCGCCCTTGCGTCACTTTGCATGTGGCTAAACATGGGACCTGGAGATGGGAACCGCTGGAGATTGGAACCACTGTTCTTAGGCTTAGGAGGCAGGTGCCTTAACCACTAAGCCATCTCTCCAGCCCAGAAATTCCTTTTGTCTCATAAGCCTTAGGAGCTGAAGAGTGGGCAGAAGTAATCGAGAACCTCAGACTTGGAAAGTGTGCCTGAGGCACAGAGTCCCCACAAGGAGGCCCTTGAGAACCTTCCTGACAACACAGTGGATGCAGGTGTGGTGATGGACCACAATGAGGGCAAGGTATGGAAAAATTGCCAATATGCCATCTGTTCATTCACTCACACTTGCAATCAGGGATGAAAGCATGGTCAGTACACAACACCAGGACCCCTATTAACACAGTGAGAATTTGTGGTGGCCTGACGTGATGCAGAAAAGACTTAAAACTCCAAATCTGATGTTGAAGAGAAAGGGCAAGCGCATAGTTACGCTTTATGCTTCTATGGAAAATACGATTTCAGACAGTGATTCCACTGTCTGGAAACACTTTAAATGGTTTCTCAGGAGAATTACACCTTTACTTGCCAGGACAGGATCTCATTAGCGTTGGGGACAAGTCTCGCGCAATCACACGTTCCTTTCCAGGGCATCTCGCTTCAATTACAAGTAGTGAAAAAACTATGTGTGAAATTTGACCTATGATTGTGATCTCGAGACTTTTGTCTGTGATTTTCCATCATCAGGAGGCACGAGTCTATTAAAAATCCCTTGAGTTTGATGTGGTTCAACGCACCTTGATCCCCAGCACTGACAAGGAGGATGTACATGCTTAGGTATGAGTTCAAAGCCAGCCTGAGATAACATTGTGTGTTCTACTTCAGCCTGGGCTAGAGTGAGACCCTACCGTGAAAAACCAAAACATAGCCGGGAGTGGTGGTGCATGTCTTGAATCCCAGCCCTTGGCAGACAGAGGTAGGAGGATGGCATAGAGTTCGAGGCCACCCTGAGACGCCACGGTGAATTCCTGTTCAGCCTCAGATCGAGTGAGACAAACAACAAACCAAAACCAAAAAAAAAAAAAAAAAAGAAAGAAAGAAAGAAAAAAAAAAGAAGAAAGGAAGAAAGAGAGAAAGCAAAGATGAAAGCAAACAAGCAAAAGGGAAAGAAAGAAAAAACAAAACACACAATACAATAAAATAAATTACGATCGAAACAGCCTGAATCTTTGACCTTACATAGCCTAAATGTCGCTGGATATTGGAAAGAGTGTCCTTAGGGTTAGGAGGCAGGCGCCTTAACCCCTAAGCCATCTCTCCAGCCCAGAAATTCCTTTTGCCTTATAAGCCTTATGAGATGAAGAGTGGGCAGAAGGAATCGAGAACTTCAGATTTGGAAAGTGTACCTTGAGGCACGGAGTCCCCACAAGGAGGGGCTAGAGAACCTTCCTGACAACACAGTGGATGCAGGTGTGATGATGGACCACAACAAGGGTAAGGTAAGGAAAAATCGCCAATATGCCATTTCTTCATTCAGTCACACTTGCAAAACATCACAAAGTCTGAATAACAACAAGAAAAAAGAAAGGAAGGAAGGAAGGAAGGAAGGAAGGAAGGAAGGAAGGAAGGAAGGAAAGGAAAGGAAGGAAGGAAAGAAAGAAAGGAAGAAAGACAGAAAGCAAAGACTCAAGCAAGCAAGCAACAGAGAAAGAAGGAAAAACTAAAATATACAATAAATCAAATAAATTACGATCGATACAGACTGAAGCTTTGACTTTACATAGCCTAAATGGCGGGACAAGCTGTAAGCTGAGCGATTACATACAACACGTTTGGCAAACGTCTATTAGGTCCTGCTAAGGAGAGGACTCGATAATCTTTGAAAATGACAGAAAAACCCTATGTGCTCTATCTGTGCAGGAGACACACAGATGGCTATGCAGGCCTTTGTCATGATAGAGAAAATTCAGAGTTGGTTTCAGAAACTTTCCAGAAGATCTCCTGGGAAAGAAAATTCCAAAGACCCAAGGCCAGTGTCACCTGGTGTCATCACATGAAAAGTCGACATCACAGAAGCCTCCCTTCAACTGAGATCCAGAGAATGCTCGCTGGCACTTACTATGTATGTTAGGACATTAGAAGGATATAATTCTGAGATTGATACTTCTTAGAAGTTATTCTCACTTTTCCTGGAAACCAATGGTGAATAAGTACATTTTAGAAGGGTGTCTGCTGTGAGTTAAAGGCCAGCCTGAGATGCCACAGTGAATCCTGTGTCAGCCGGGGCTACAGCCAGTCCCTACCTGACACCCCAAAAAATTATATATATGTGCGTGTATGTATATATTTATGGATATGAATTTACATATGGCCTTAAACCTAATCCTATTATGAGATATATATATATATATATATATATATATTTATATATTTACATATAATTATATATAGTTGTATATGTAACTATTATGTAGTATAAATAACGTATAATAATCTATAATACATGTAATTATATTTTATACATGTCATATATATAAATATATATCACATATAATTTTATATATGTGATATATGGATAAATTTTCATGTATATTCGTATATGAACTCATATTTACATATAAGTTTATATAGCTCACCAGGCTACCTATATTTCTAAGGGTGAAAAAGATAGCCAGCCACTCCAAAAATTGTATACATTGTCTGGAGAGAGGGCTCAGCGTCTAAAGGTTCCTGCTCAAAAAATGCATTCTAAAAAGAAAAAGAAAATTTTAAAAAAAGAAAGAAAGAAAAATAAAAATGCATTCAAAATAAAAAGGAAAAGGAAAAGCAAATGCACCCAAGAGCCTGACCCTCACCTCAATAGATCTGTATTTTCTTCCCTTGAATTTTCTTTTCCTCTTCCTCCCGCTTTCCTTAAAACAATGACGTCCAATTTGTTAACTTTTACACTTAAAATAAATGACAGTAAAGTTTTATTTAAAGATAAATAATTTTTGGAAGCTTTAGATTTTTGGAACATATTTTAGGAAATCACTTTAACATTTAACATTACATTATGCTAGCAGTTTTTCAAGGACTGAGCGACCTCCATAACGTGACATCACTATGGCCAGCTCGGCCTACATTTCAACAAGCAGGCAGAAAACTCACACGCAGCCACGTGCACAAAATGGCGCCTTCATCTGGAGTGTATTTGCAGTGCCTGGAGGCCCTGTTGTGCCCATTCTCCCTCTCTTTCCCCCTCCCCCAATAATAAATAAAAATACACTCTGAGACTACATAGTGAATTCCAGGTCAGCCTGGGCTAGCGTGAGACCCTACCTCCAAAAACAAAACAAAACAACCCAAAAGACCAAAAAAATTAAAAAGGGAATGCTAGAGAGATGGCTCCATGGTGATGGTTGCTGGCCTCCCAAGCAAGATTAGATTCCCCAGTACCCACAATACAGCCATGTGCACAAAATGGCACGTGCATATGCAGTGCCTGGAGGCCCTGTTATACCCATTTTCTCTCTCCCTCCCCCTCTCTCATAAATAAATAAAAAATGAAATTTTAAGCTGGGCGTGGTGGTGCACACCTTTAATCCCAGCACTGAGAGGCAGAGGTAGGAGGATCGGATCGCTATGAGTTCGAGGCCACCCTGAGAATACATAGTGAATTCCAGGTCAGCCTGGGCTACAGAGAGACCCTACCTCGAAAAACAAAACAAAAAATGAAATTTTAAAAAAAAAATAGTGTATGTGTGTGGTGGCAAGAGTTCCTCGGGTGCCAATACATGCCTATGTAAATAAAAAAGAAAAAGAAAAGAAAAGAAAAGAAAAGAAAAAGAAAAGAAAAGAAAAGAAAAGAAAGAGGAAGGCTGGAGAAATGGCTCCAGGGTCAAAGGTGCTTGCCTGCAAGGCCATGTTGGATTCCCCAGGACACACATACAGCCATGTGCACAAAATGGCGCATGCTTCTGGCATGCATTTTCAGTGCCTGGAGGCCCTGTTGTGCCCATTCTCTCTCTCTCTCTCTCTCTCTCTCTCTCTCTCTCTCAAATAAAAAAGGAAAGAAACAGGGGGAAGGCTGGCTGGAGATAATGGCTCTGTAGTCAAAGGTGCTTGATGCTTGCAAAGCCTGTAGGCCCAGGTTATATTCCACAGTGGGACCCACACATGTGAAGATAGAAATGGGTATGCCAGAAGCTCTGCAAGCTCCGGAACCAGTTATAAGTAAGACAGTGGCTCAAAAGCAGACCAGGTGAAAGAAAGATGGATGGATGAGGACTTCTAACATGTTTTGCTCCACCCTGGTCAGTGAACGCCAACAAAACCACCTGCCTCCATAGGTGAGCTTATGCATTCTCAGTAGCTTGTCTTTTTCTATAAAGAACACATTTTAAAGTTTTTTGGTTATTCTTTTCTTTTTTTGAACTGTCTGCCTGTTTCCTAGTTTTTTGTTTTCTTTTTGTTGACTGGAAACTTTACCTGTAGCCCCAAGCTGGCCTGGAACTCCAAGAGCTAAAAATGGAGATCAAAAAAAGGAGATCAGAGTTTAAAAGACAGGCATGGTGGCTCATGCCTTCCATCCCAGCACCCAGGAGTCAAAGGTAGGAGGATCGCAGGTAGTTCAAGGCCACCCTGAGACTACATAATGAATTCCAGGTCAGCCTGAGCTGGAATGAAACCGTACCTCGAAAAACCAAATAAAGAAATAAAAATAAAGAAATAAATAAAAGTTAAAAAAAAAGGAAACCAGAGTTGGGTGTGGTGGCACACGCCCTTAATCCCAGCACCCAGGAGGGGCTCAGGAATTTAGGAGGATCCCCGTGAGTTCCAAGCCATCCTGGGCTGGACTGAACAAGAGATTTTGAGTCTATCCTGAGCTAGAGGGCAGTGTACCCATTCCACCTCCACCTCAGTTTTCTGTTTCTTTTTTTTTAATTTTATTTATTTTATTTATTTATTTATTTATTTATTTATTTATTTATTTATTTGCAAGCAGAGAGAAAGACAGAGAGAGAGAAGAGAGGCAGACAGAGAGAGAATGGACATGCCAGGACCTCCAGCCACTGCAAACGAACTCCAGATGCATTTGCCCCTTGTGCATCTGCCTTACGTGGGTCCTGGAGAATCAAACCGGGATCCTTTGGCTTCATGCAGGCAAACGCTTAACTGCTAAACCATTTCTCCAGCCCAGTTTTCTGTTTCTTTGCTTGCAAATAATTAAACAAATACATGGTACATGCGTCTATATTCACACCCCAAGGAAGTAAGCAAATTATAAAAATAAAATGAGATGCCTTAGAATAAGAAGAAAATGTCAAAACAAGAGCAAAGAAAAACACACACACACACACACACACACACACACACACACACACACACAAAGTCTGTGTCTCTTGGATGGGTGCTGACTGCCACCTGCTGGAACTATGGTGGTACTGTTTATGTGTGGAATTGCACCAAAATGGAGTCAAATAGATTGGGAGCGCAGGGACGCAGGACGCTGGGAGAGAGGACACATGTGTATGGTGGGAGGGATGAAGGAGCCCTAGGGCGACTCTACTTGAAATCTCTCTGTCCAGTATTGATCATCACTGAATATAAAAGACTTTATCCAAGTTACACTTGTTTTGTTTTTTTTCTAGGGAGGTAGGTCTGGCTCTAATGGGTAGTGACCGTCATCATATTTTTAGCAGGGTACCTTCCTCCTTTACGACTGTCTACCTTTTTGAGATAGGGAGGGTTTCTCATTTCGCTGCTCATTAGGCCCTGGTGCCCACTCTCTCTCCCTCTCACTCCTTTTAATTAAATAAATTTAAATTTTTTGCAGGCGTGGTGGAGCATGCCTTTAATCCCAGCACTCTAGAGGCAGAGGTAGGAGGATTGCCATGAGTTCAAGTCCACCCTGAGAATATAGAGTGAATTCCAGGTCAGCCTGGGCTAGAGTGAGACCCTGCCTGAAAAAAAAAAAACAAAACAAAACAAAACAAAATAAATTAATTTAAAAATTAAAACATATTATTTATCTCCAAGAGTCAAATGTGATGCACTGGCCAGTAATTCCAGCATTTGAGAAGTCGAGGCCTGAGTTGCAGTTGTCTTTGCTATATACTGTGTTCAAGATCAGCCTAGGGTGTCTATCTCACCTCCACCACAAATTAATGTTCAGACGCCAGCCAGGTATGGTGGCGCTCACCTTTAATCCCAGCACTTGGGAGGCAGAGGTAGGAGGATTGCTGTGAGTTCAAGGCCACCCTGAGAATACATAAAGAATTCCAGGTCAGCATGAGCTGCAGGGAAACCCTACATCGAAAAAAAAAAGTTCAGAAGGCATCCAGGCCCCTTGGAGTTGTAGGAAAGACTTTCTGGAGTCTTCTCTGTCTATGAGCCATTTTTTCTCAGAGATCAAAGACATGGACGCTGGATCAGTATTAATTAATACTGAAGCATGGAAACTAAAACATAATGAATGAGTTACTCTCTTTAGAGTTATGACCTTATCATTCCCTACTAAAGTTAAAGGGTAGCAACCACACATGACAAATTGTCACTTGGGCTCATTTTACCTTGAAGATCATCTGGGAAAGTTCTTTGTTGAAAGTTGTTCCTCCAGTATGGTTGCGAAGTGGAGACTTGCTCTTGATCCAGGCACTTGCTGTCTGAGACCTCTTGCCTTTACAGGAAACCACTGACTTCTCCACCCTGAGTTTGCCATCGTCCTCTGCTGACAGACTTCTGTCACAGGCGTCTGACACTGGAAATTTGATGCTATTGACCCGAGTCCACTATGTCACACTGCATTCACTTAGCACCAACCCTAAACCCATCTGGCAGGCGGAAGTGGCTGCTCCCTTGCTGTTTCCAAGAGTTTAAAGACATTATAAGTGTCTTTTGGTCATTTGTAAAATTGGAAAGCCTAGAAATGTTCTTCTCTTGCTACCCAAGTTGTCAATTGCACCAAGAAGGTGATAAAAAAGAGACAGATGTGAATGGGGCATATTCACAGCACTGGTTTCGTCTTCAGGTATCCCGCAGTTTTAGGAACATTCCCTTTGTAATAGTGGGCTGGGGAGATGGCTGAGGTTAAAACCTAAGGTGGGGGGGCTATCTGTAATTAAAGGAACCCAAAGAGTACCTCTTCCCAGCTCAAGCCTGGTCCACAACAATATTTCTGCAGCCTGATACTAATATACATAAAAGAGAAATTCAGTGACGAGAGGCTCGCTCAAACTTCAGTGGTTCCTTGTTCTGGATCATCACCTGGTGGGCATGAGAACTCTCCTCCCAAGAAGCAAATCCTGTTTGTCCTCATTTGCATGGTGTGCATTGCTTGCTTGGAAATTGCATGTGGTCACTCACCCTAACTGAAGAAGGAATGCTAAAATACCTTTACCCCAAATGCTTAGTTATTTGAGCACTTAAAAATGTTCTTTGTTTTAGGTGTAAAAGGCAGATGTCTTTTTTTTTTCATTCTGCAAGGTAGGGTCTCACTCTAGTCCAGGCTGACCTGGAAATAACTATGTAGTCTCAGGGTGGCCTTGAACTCTTGGCGATCCTCCTACCTCTGCCTCCCAAGGGCTGGGATTAAAGGCGTGTGCCACCAAACCTGGGTACCTCGAACTCATTGAGATCTTCCTACATCTGCCTCCTGAGTGCTGGGATTAAAGGCATGAACTGCCATGCCCAGGCCTAGGTGTATTTTGTTTGTTTGTTTGTTTTTAATTTTTATTTATTTTATTATTTTATTTTATTTATTTTTTGAAGAGAGATAGGGAGAGGGAGACAGAGAATGGGCGCGCCTGCAGTCTCTCAACTGCTGTGAACAAAATCCAGATGAGTGCACCGCCTTGTGGTCAAGTGCAGTATTGCGCCCTTGCGTCACTTTGCATGTGGCTAAACATGGGACCTGGAGATGGGAACCGCTGGAGATTGGAACCACTGTTCTTAGGCTTAGGAGGCAGGTGCCTTAACCACTAAGCCATCTCTCCAGCCCAGAAATTCCTTTTGTCTCATAAGCCTTAGGAGCTGAAGAGTGGGCAGAAGTAATCGAGAACCTCAGACTTGGAAAGTGTGCCTGAGGCACAGAGTCCCCACAAGGAGGCCCTTGAGAACCTTCCTGACAACACAGTGGATGCAGGTGTGGTGATGGACCACAATGAGGGCAAGGTATGGAAAAATTGCCAATATGCCATCTGTTCATTCACTCACACTTGCAATCAGGGATGAAAGCATGGTCAGTACACAACACCAGGACCCCTATTAACACAGTGAGAATTTGTGGTGGCCTGACGTGATGCAGAAAAGACTTAAAACTCCAAATCTGATGTTGAAGAGAAAGGGCAAGCGCATAGTTACGCTTTATGCTTCTATGGAAAATACGATTTCAGACAGTGATTCCACTGTCTGGAAACACTTTAAATGGTTTCTCAGGAGAATTACACCTTTACTTGCCAGGACAGGATCTCATTAGCGTTGGGGACAAGTCTCGCGCAATCACACGTTCCTTTCCAGGGCATCTCGCTTCAATTACAAGTAGTGAAAAAACTATGTGTGAAATTTGACCTATGATTGTGATCTCGAGACTTTTGTCTGTGATTTTCCATCATCAGGAGGCACGAGTCTATTAAAAATCCCTTGAGTTTGATGTGGTTCAACGCACCTTGATCCCCAGCACTGACAAGGAGGATGTACATGCATGCTTTAGGTATGAGTTCAAAGCCAGCCTGAGATAACATTGTGTGTTCTACTTCAGCCTGGGCTAGAGTGAGACCCTACCGTGAAAAACCAAAACATAGCCGGGAGTGGTGGTGCATGTCTTGAATCCCAGCCCTTGGCAGACAGAGGTAGGAGGATGGCATAGAGTTCGAGGCCACCCTGAGACGCCACGGTGAATTCCTGTTCAGCCTCAGATCGAGTGAGACACTACATCAAAAAAACAAAAAAATAAAAAAAAAAAAGAAAGAAAGAAAGAAAGAAAAAGAAAAGAAAGGAAGAGAAGAAAGAGAGAAAGCAAAGATGAAAAAAAACAAGAAAAAAAGGAAAAAAAAAAAAACAAAACACACAATACAATAAAATAAATTACGATCGAAACAGCCTGAATCTTTGACCTTACATAGCCTAAATGTCGCTGGATATTGGAAAGAGTGTCCTTAGGGTTAGGAGGCAGGCGCCTTAACCCCTAAGCCATCTCTCCAGCCCAGAAATTCCTTTTGCCTTATAAGCCTTATGAGATGAAGAGTGGGCAGAAGGAATCGAGAACTTCAGATTTGGAAAGTGTACCTTGAGGCACGGAGGGGCTAGAGAACCTTCCTGACAACACAGTGGATGCAGGTGTGATGATGGACCACAACAAGGGTAAGGTAAGGAAAAATCGCCAATATGCCATTTCTTCATTCAGTCACACTTGCAAAACATCGCAAAGTCTGAATAACAAGAAAAAAAAAAAAAGGAAGGAAAGGAAGGAAGGAAGGAAGGAAGGAAGGAAGGAAGGAAGGAAGGAAAGAAAGAAAGGAAGAAAGACAGAAAGCAAAGACTCAAGCAAGCAAGCAACAGAGAAGGAAGGAAAAACTAAAATATACAATAAATCAAATAAATTACGATCGATACAGACTGAAGCTTTGACTTTACATAGCCTAAATGGCGGGACAAGCTGTAAGCTGAGCGATTACATACAACACGTTTGGCAAACGTCTATTAGGTCCTGCTAAGGAGAGGACTCGATAATCTTTGAAAATGACAGAAAAACCCTATGTGCTCTATCTGTGCAGGAGACACACAGATGGCTATGCAGGCCTTTGTCATGATAGAGAAAATTCAGAGTTGGTTTCAGAAACTTTCCAGAAGATCTCCTGGGAAAGAAAATTCCAAAGACCCAAGGCCAGTGTCACCTGGTGTCATCACATGAAAAGTCGACATCACAGAAGCCTCCCTTCAACTGAGATCCAGAGAATACTCGCTGGCACTTACTATGTATGTTAGGACATTAGAAGGATATAATTCTGAGATTGATACTTCTTAGAAGTTATTCTCACTTTTCCTGGAAACCAATGGTGAATAAGTACATTTTAGAAGGGTGTCTGCTGTGAGTTAAAGGCCAGCCTGAGATGCCACAGTGAATCCTGTGTCAGCCGGGGCTACAGCCAGTCCCTACCTGACACCCCCCCCAAAATTATATATATGTGCGTGTATGTATATATTTATATATTTATGGATTACATATTTACATATGGCCTTAAACCTAATTATATATATATATATATATATATATATATATATATATATATATATATTTATATATTTACATATAATTATATATAGTTGTATATGTAACTATTATGTAGTATAAATAACGTATAATAATCTATAATACATGTAATTATATTTTATACATGTCATATATGTAAATATATATCACATATAATTTTATATATGTGATATATGGATAAATTTTCATGTATATTCGTATATGAACTCATATTTACATATAAGTTTATATATACAATTAAATATATATTCATATATATTCTGAATAATGTGTAATACATAAAATAAATACATATATATATATGTATATGTGTGTGTGTGTGTGTGTGTGTGTGTGTGTGTGTGTGTATCATGCTGTAAACAACTCCTCCTGCTTTTGGCTGCATGACACTGTACATAGGGTAGATGTTACATTTATTTCTTTGGTTTTTGGGGTTGTGTTGGTTGGTTTTCCAGGTAGGACTGGCTCTAACCCAGGCTGAGCTGGAATTCACTCTGTCGTCTCAGGGTGGCCTCACACACACAGCCACGACCCTCCTCACTCTCTGCCTCCATGCTAGTGCTGCTGAGATGAAGGCGTGAGCGCCACATAGATATAGATATATTTTATTATTATTATTATTATTATTACTTCATTTTATTATTTTCATGACTTATTTATAAGAGAGGTAGAAGGTGTCAGACAGAGACAGAGAGAGTGAGAATGTGACTTCCAGGTCAGCCTGAGCTACAGTGAGACACTACCTCTCTCAAAAGCAAAACAAAAAAAAAAGTAAAATATAGAAGGGCTGCAGAAGGCTTAGTAGTTAAGGCATTTGCAAAAGCCAAAAGAACCAGGTTCGATTCCCCCCGTCCCACCTTAGCCAGATGCAGATGCACATGGTGGCATGCATCTGGCATTCATTTTGCATTGCCTGAGGGCCCTGGCACGTCCATTTTCTCTCCCTCTCCATCTTCTTCTGTCTTCTGTCTCTCAGAAATCAATGAATCAATCAAAAAATCAATCATTCAATAGAATCAACAAGTGATTCAGAAACACATTTGGACAAGGTCTATTAGGTCCCACTAAGCAAAGGACTCGATATTCTTTGAAAATTAGAGAAAAACTCTATGAGCTCTATCTCTGCAGGAGAGACCCAGCATGTTATGCAGGCCTTTGTTATGATCAAGAAAACTCAGAGTTGATTTCAGAAGCTTTCCAGGCGAGAGAAAGGGGGGCCGGATGGTAGAGCAACCGCAACAGTGGCTCTCCTATAAAAATCCCACTGCCTTCTGTGGCATAGAAACCGATTTGCCAATGCAGACTGCTGGCTGACTGTTTTGTTTTTTTTTTTTTTTTCTTTGTTTTTTCTTGCACAGAGGCAACGAGATCCGAGGACAAATTTGACAAAATTCATGAAAAGATACCTGAACCCCTATAAAAAGAGAGGAAGAGCTTGCCAGCTGAAAGAGCACCCCAGACACTGCACAGAGATCTTGAGGAGGAGAGCCACATGGCTGGTTGAGGGCAGACTTTGGAAACCTACACTGGTGAGATGGGGAGGAAAAAGGAAATGTACGAGGGAGCAGAGTTCTAGAGGCTGCTAACCTCTGAGTATTAGAATAGACTCCAATCAGCACAAAGGTGAAGGAGATAGGCACAGAGAACACTGGACTCCCGTGGAGTCCAGAGTCACAGAGATCCAGAGACAAGTGGCTCCCAGACCTCATCAGCGAAGTAGCCATAACACTCAACCGGGCCGGCTCATAGAGATTCATGCAAGTGTGGGCTGAAAGACTGCGAGAGCCACAAGGCGGGACAGAGACATGGCCTCGCCCCGATAATTGACGGCTACCCCAAATGCACGACCCACAATAGCCATGGAGATGTAACCGGCATCCCCAGGAGCAGGGTCCCTTGGGGGGAGGGGAATGGACGAGGGTAAGCATGGAACCCACACATGCTGTTTATGCACTCACTGAGTGTAACTACAAAGCAAACACGCACCAGCAAAAATCAAACAGAGACACCAATGTTCAGGAGATTATGCAGAAGAGAGTGTGCAGAATCCAGAGGGCGTGGGGCAACATGGACAGGCACTGAATCCCACCACTGGTGGACTTCTGCTGCCAAAAGTTAGGAACCAGAGCAACATGGGGAATGCTCACTGTGGTAGTTTGAATATATGTCCCCCAATATATTCAGTGTTTTATTATTTTATAGTTTGCATCTGCAATCACCTTGCTAGAGGCAAGGTCACTGGGGGCCCGGTCTTAAGGTGTGGTGATGGTTTGAGAGTCCATTGTAAAGATATGCAAATGTGCCTAGCAGGAGTTCCTGAAGTGTGCTGTGTGACCTTTTGGCTGTAGTTTTTTTTTGCTCTGTGTGCTGTGGTGGCTGGTTGGTTTTTGCTCTCTCTGTTTGGCCCTGTGTAGAGCAGGCCACTTCTTCTGCCATTATGGAACTTCCCTGGATCTGTAAGCTTCAATAAATAATATAAATAATATCCCTTCCTCCTTAACTGTGCCTGGTCTGGAAGTTCACCTCAGCGAACGTGAAGCTGTCTGCTACAGTACTCACCATCCCACAACGACGCGTCCTCCATCGCCTGGCCGGGGTGAAGACGGGCACGATGGTACCAACGTATGGTGGGCACTTACAAGGAGTTCCTCTGAAATGAAAAGGGTAAAAGAGTCATAAAAAGAAGCAACTTAAGAAGCGACAATGACAGTGCGACTGGCCTTCAGCCTATTAATCAGGTTCCCACGGGCCTGTGTGAGTGGGCAGTAAAAGAACACTGCTCCTCGCACGTCATGGAGTTCTGACTCATTCCAGTGTCCTGCACCGACAACCGAGCGCACTTCAGAAAAGCTGAGTCCCTCTCGTCATCAACAACAGTGACAGGCGAGTCAGTGGTCCAAGTAATTGGACTCAAAGTCCCGCAAAGATTTTTAAATCTCTCTACCTTAGTATTGGAAGCAGGACCTGGCTCTTTGGCGGGCAGCTTCTACCTCCTAGAGGCCTTTGCCCGAGAGCCCTCCACGATCTCCTTAGTTAGGCTGGGCCAGTCCTAGGAAAACACACCCTCTGTGACCTGTTTGTTCATTTTTCAGACATCCGCCTTCCGGTAGGCTCGTAAATAAGAGTGATGGCATGAAATGTAAGATATCGCTCCATTTCCAAAAAGACCCTTCCGCGCACCACCTGTCCCCTGGCTCAGCAGTCCAAACTCAGGCGGCCATTTGGAGCGTTTTTTTGGAAAAGCAGATTCTCTAACCCCGGGTGACCGCGACGCGTTCACCAGGGGTTAGAGAATCTGGAGCCGGACGGGCCAGGAGAAGGCCTGGGTGTTCCAGGGACTATCTGCGTGGGAGAAAAACGGGGCTCCCTACAAGCACCTGAGTCACCTGCTCACATCTGTCTGGGACATCCAGAACTGACAGAGGTTTTAAGATATTCAGTAGGAATTTTGAGCACCTTTTCTACCCAGGCGCACACTTCTGGTACCCAGCAGACCT